>OY720433.1:22019759-22629892 GCA_963082735.1 Pocota personata
GTAGAGTTTGACGTGGAAGAGGAAGCAGTAAGTACAGCAGCCGACCCGGGTATAACAAGTCTGCTCCTGCAACTTAAGTTAGTCATGGACGAACAAAAGAAAGCAATAGAAGATCAAAGGAATTCTCTAGAACTTAAGCTGGACGAACAAAAGAAAGCGATGGACGAACAAGAAGAAGTGCGTAGCCACCATCGACACAGGTGCCACCGCCTCCATTGTAAGAAGAGATATCGTCAAAGGCTCCTGGCTGCACAACACCAACAGCTACTGCCTGAAGACTGCAACAGGGGAAATGGCGAAGGTATTTGGAGAAGTTCGTCTTACGATTACTCTGGCAGGACTGACGTTCGCCCATGCGTTTCTGGTGGCAGACATATGCGACGAGTGCATCATCGGAATAGACTTCATGAAAGCAAATGAAGTAATCTTGGACATCGGGATGCAAGTACTGAGGTATCGAAATGTGGAGATTCCGATGGTGTACGGAAATGAGAATGCCGTAACTCTCAGGACAGTCATCAGCAAAGGCGAAGTTTTGCCGCCGTCTTCAGAGACAATCATTTGGACGAAGCTGGAAGGTGATCTTGGGAGCCACCGATTCTACATAGTAGAACCAGACCCAGAGAAGAATTCTCAAGACTACATCGTGGGAAAGACGTTAGTCGAACCAAAGAACACCATGGTTCCAGTGAGAGTTTTGAACGCAAGACCACACACTGTCAAACTAAGGCGAGGGGAGGTGACTGGAAAATGCACGCCGATTACCGCCGTCGCAACAATATCTGAACGTGATGCTCCAAAACCTCTCCCATCACCTTGGACAGCGGAAACGAGAGAGACGATTCTCCAGTCCAGTGAGCTGAATCAGGAGCAGCGAACTCTGGCAGAGAATCTTATCTATGAGTACGCTGATGTATTTGCCGCACAGGACGGAGAATACGGCCGAACACACCTGGTACAACATCGAATAGACACTGGTGATACTAGACCAATTCGTCAGCCTGCTAGGCGCCTTCCATTGGCAAAGCAGACAGAAGTTGCAGAGATGGTGTCGGCAATGGAGAAAGAAGGTGTGATTGAAAGTTCCAAAAGTCCGTGGGCATCACCGGTTGTACTGGGTAAGAAGAAAGATGGCAGCACGCGGTTCTGCGTGGACTATCGGCAGCTCAATTACGTCACCAAGAAAGACAGCTACCCTCTGCCACGGATTGACGACACGCTAGACACACTATCAGGAGCCCGATGGTTTTCCACTCTCGACTTGAAGAGTGGCTACTGGCAGGTACAGATCCATCCAGAAGACCGGGAGAAAACCGCCTTCACCGCAGGAAATGGGCTATGGCAATTCACGGTAATGCCATTCGGGCTGTGCAATGCTCCGGCGACTTTCGAGCGATTGATGGAATGTGTCCTGCAAGGGTTAACATGGAAAACCTGTTTGGTATACTTGGATGATGTCATCGTCGTAGGAAAAACGTTTGCGCAACACCGAGACAATCTAAGGGATGTGTTTCAAAGGCTTCGAAGTGCCCACCTGAAGCTCAACCCCAAGAAGTGCGCCCTGTTTAGAGCGGAAGTCAAGTACCTGGGACACATAATTTCAGCGAAAGGAGTGAGAACCGATCCGGAGAAGGTCGAAGCGGTGAAAAACTGGCCAGTCCCCAAAGACAAACACCAACTAAGGAGCTTCCTGGGCCTAGCCACCTACTACAGACGGTTCGTGAAGGATTTTGCCGGGATCGCAAAGAACCTGCACCAGTTGACGGAAAAGGGAAAACAATTCAAATGGTCAATTGAGTGCGAGAAGAGCTTCAAGGCACTTAAACAACGGCTATGCGATGCCCCGATACTGGCTTACCCCACTCCCGGGGAAACGTTCGTTGTGGATGCAGATGCTAGTAATGTCGGGGTAGGAGCCGTACTCTCCCAGGTGCATGACGGCCAAGAGAAGGTGGTTGCGTACTTCAGCAAGGTGCTCTCTAAGCCAGAAAGGAACTACTGCGTGACAAGGCGGGAACTTCTAGCTTTGATCTTGGCTACGAAGCATTTTCACAAATACCTCTACGGGAGGAAGTTCGTTCTTCGCACAGACCATGCAGCATTAAAATGGCTATTACAGTTCAAGAGTCCTGAGGGTCAGGTCGCAAGATGGATCGAAAGGCTACAAATCTACGACTACGAAATGCAGCATCGTAAAGGAAGGCTCCACTCTAATGCGGATGCACTGTCCCGGAGACCATGCAGAACGGATTGTAAACATTGTGCGCGTCAGGAAGAACGGGAGCTGGTTTCCATCCAAAGAATGAGAGCCGAACCTATCGCCGGCTGGAGCGTAGATGAGATCCGGAACGCTCAGAAGGAAGACCCCGATATCGAGCCGATTCTGGCCTGGAAGGAGAACATGGAGAAACCGGATCATCAGGACATCTCTCACAGAAGCCCGACCTTAAAGGCATATTTTGCGCAGTGGGACTCCCTCCATGTCCAAGAAGGTGTTCTGAGAAGAAAATGGGAATCCTCCGACGGAAAATCGTTTGTAATGCAGCTTGTCGTACCGCGGACGAGGGTCAAGGAGGTGTTACAGGAAATGCATGGCGGGGCGACCGGAGGCCACTTGGGAGTGAATAAGACGCTAGAAAAGGTACGAGAACGTTTTTATTGGTTAAAAGCGAAGGAAGATATCGAAGACTGGTGCAGAAAATGCGACGTGTGTGCAGCTAGCAAGGGTCCGAGAATCAAAACTCGAGGTAAGATGCACCAATACAACGTGGGAGCACCTTTCGAACGAATCGCCATTGACATCGCAGGGCCCTTTCCGGAAACCGACAATGGTAATCGGTATATACTCGTAGTGATGGACTACTTCAGTAAGTGGCCGGAAGCGTTTCCGATCCCTAACCAGGAAGCCAGAACCGTGGCGGAGCAGATCGTCTACAATTGGGTTAGCAGATTCGGTGTGCCCTTGGAATTGCATTCTGACCAAGGGCGGAACTTCGAGTCAAGAATCTTCCAAGAGATGTGTCAACTACTCGGAATCAAAAAGACAAGGACAACCCCGCTTCATCCACAGTCGGACGGTATGGTGGAGCGTTTCAATAGGACTTTGGACGAACATCTCTCGAAGGTCGTAGGTGACTACCAACGGGATTGGGACCGGCAGATTCCCTTGTTTTTGATGGCCTATAGAAGTGCCGTGCATAGCACTACTCGACATACGCCGTTCGAAATCTTATTTGGTGGAATAGCTCGTTTACCCAGTGAGGTGAAATTTGGATCTCCTACCAATGAGCCCAGAAATGAAGAAGAGTACGTGGCGGACCTTAGGGCAAGGCTTAGGGACATACACCAAAGGACCAGAAGCCAGATTAAGATGACGAGCGACCGCATGAAGACCAGGTATGATGCCAAGGCAACAACGTCAGGATTCCAGGAAGGAGATCTGGTGTGGCTGTATAATCCCCATCGCCAAAAGGGGAAATCACCTAAGTTACAGCGGAACTGGGAAGGTCCCTACAGAATAGTAACCCGCATCAACGATGTTGTCTACCGCATCCAGCGAGGACCAAGGGCCAAAATGAAAGTGGTTCATGTGGACCGACTGAGTCGATACAATGGCCGAAATGAGGATGCACTTGTTCGGGACGAACACGTCTAAGAGGGGGGCAGTGTAGCATAATAATAACTACGCGCCTATGTCTATGCAGCAAATTCCGAAGTGACTTTCCATTCTGGCAGAATTTTGGTTCAAACTGTCCTTCATTCGAGGTTCGTGTCTGGGACGAAGTCTCCACAGCTCATGTCAACGAAAGAGACAAATAATATTAGGGATAATATTAGGGATAATATTAGGGAATTATAACTGCAAGAATTATTTCTCTTGTTCCAGTGGTCGAAGAATTTGCTAGAAGTTTCTGGCTATCAGAAACTTCTGCTATATAAGGACAGATGGCGATCAAAAAAAAGACAGTTGGTTTAGAACCGTGGCGAAGAGATTGGAAAAGTGATAATGGGCGAAGTTGTAATTTGGTGATAAATTGAAAGTTGAGAGTGAACAAGAAAAAGTAATTAGTTTGGATTTGTGAATTAAGAAATTGAAAGGAGATAAAGTGATTTGAGAGGAAAGAGACCTTGTAAGAAAAGAATAAGGCGAAGAATAGTATAGTGTGAACTTGAATTGTTCTATAGAGTAGAAAATAAAGAAATAATTTCTCAGAATAATTGTTTTATCTACTCGAGCCGTAGCTCGCATACTACAATAATGATAATAATGATAATAATGACAATAATGACAATAATGATAATAATGATAATAATGATAATAATGATAATAATAATAATAATGATAATAATGATAATAATGATAATAATGATAATAATGATAATAATGATAATAATGATAATAACGATACTAATGATAATAATGATAATAATGATAATAATGATAATAATGATAATAATGATAATAATGATAATAATGATAATAATGATAATAATGATAATAATGATAATAATGATAATAATGATAATAATGATAATAATGATAATAATGATAATAATGATAATAATGATAATAATGATAATAATGATAATAATGATAATAATGATAATAATGATAATAATGATAATAATGATAATAATGATAATAATGATAATAATGATAATAATGATAATAATGATAATAATGATAATAATTATAATAATGATAATAATGATAATAATGATAATAATGATAATAATGATAATAATGATAATAATGATAATAATGATAATAATGATAATAATGATAATAATGATAATAATGATAATAATGATAATAATGATAATAATGATAATAATGATAATAATGATAATAATGATAATAATGATAATAATGATAATAATGATAATAATGATAATAATGATAATAATGATAATAATGATAATAATGATAATAATGATAATAATGATAATAATGATAATAATGATAATAATGATAATAATGATAATAATGATAATAATGATAATAATGATAATAATGATAATAATGATAATAATGATAATAATGATAATGATAATGATGATAATAATGATAATAATGATAATAATGATAATAATGATAATAATGATAATAATGATAATAATGGTAATAGTGATAATAATGATAATAATGATAATAATGATAATAATGATAATAATGATAATAATGACAATAATGATAATAATGATAATAATGATAATAATGATAATAATGATAATAATGATAATAATGATAATAATGATAATAATGATAATAATGATAATAATGATAATTATGATAATAACGATAATTATGATAATAATGATAATAATGATAATTATGATAATAATGATAATAATGATAATAATGATAATAATGATAATAATGATAATAATGATAATAATGATAATAATGATAATAATGATAATAATGATAATAATGATAATAATGATAATAATAATAATAATGATAATAATGATAATAATAATAATAATGATAATAATGATAATGATGATAATAATGATAATAATGATAATAATGATAATAATGACAATAATGATAATAATGATAATAATGATAATAATGATAATAATGATAATAATGATAATAATGATAATAATGATAATAATGATAATAATGATAATAATGATAATAATGATAATAATTATAATAATGATAATAATGATAATTATGATAATAATGATAATAATATCAATAATGATAATAATGATAATTATAATAATAATGATAATAATGATAATAATGATAATAATGATAATAATGATAATAATGATAATAATGATAATAATAATAATAATGATAATAATGATAATAATGATAATAATGATAATAATTATAATAATGAGAATAATGATAATAATGATAATAATGATAATAATGATAATAATGATAATAATGATAATAATGATAATAATGATAATAATGATAATAATGATAATAATGATAATAATGATAATAATGATAATAATGATAATAATGATAATAATGATAATAATGATAATAATGATAATAATGATAATAATGATAATAATGATAATAATGATAATAATGATAATAATGATAACAATGATAATAATGATAATAATGATAATAATGATAATAATGATAATAATGATAATAATGATAATAGTGATAATAATGATAATAATGGTAATAATGATAATAATGATAATAATGATAATAATGATAATAATGATAATAATGAATGATAATAATGATAATAATGATAATAATGATGATAATGATAATAATGATAATAATGATAATAATGATAATAATGATAATAATGATAATAATGATAATAATGATAATAATGATAATAATGATAATAATGATAATAATGATAATAATGATAATAATGATAATAATGATAATAATGATAATAATGATAATAATGATAATAATGATAATAATGATAATAATGATAATAATGGTAATAATGATAATAATGATAATAATGATAATAATGATAATAATGATAATAATGATAATGATAATAATGTTAATAATGATAATAATGATAATAATGATAATAATGATGATAATGATAATAATGATAATAATGATAATAATGATAATAATGATAATAATGATAATAATGATAATACTGATAATAATGATAATAATGATAATAATGATAATAATGATAATAATGATAATAATGATAATAATGATAACAATGATAATAATGATGATTATGATAATAATGATAATAATGATAATAATGATAATAATGATAATAATGATAATAATGATAATAATGATAATAATGATAATAATGATAATAATGATAATAATGATAATAATGATAATAATGATAATAATGATAATAATGATAATAATGATAATTATGATAATAATGATAGTAATGATAGTAATGATAATAATGATAATAATGATAATAATGATAATAATGATAATAATGATAATAATGATAATGATGATAATGATGATAATAATGATAATAATGATAATAATGATAATAATGATAATAATGATAATAATGATAATAATGATAATAATGATAATAATGATAATAATGATAATAATGATAATAATGATAATAATGATAATAATGATAATAATGATAATAATGATAATAATGATAATAATGATAATAATGAATGATAATAATGAATGATAATAATGATAATAATGATAATAATGATAATAATGATAATAATGATAATAATGATAATAATGATAATAATGATAATAATGATAATAATGATAATAATGATAATAATGATAATAATGATAATAATGATAATAATGATAATAATGATAATAATGATAATAATGATAATAATGATAATAATGATAATAATGATAATAATGATAATAATGATAATAATGATAATAATGATAATAATGATAATAATGATAATAATGATAATAATGATAATAATGATAATAATGATAATAATGATAATAATGATAATAATGATAATAATGATAATAATGATAATAATGATAATAATGATAATAATGATAATAATGATAATAATGATAATAATGATAATAATGATAATAATGATAATAATGATAATAATGATAATAATGATAATAATGATAATAATGATAATAATGATAATAATGATAATAATGATAATAATGATAATAATGATAATAATGATAATAATGATAATAATGATAATAATGATAATAATGATAATAATGATAATAATGATAATAATGATAATAATGATAATAATGATAATAATGATAATAATGATAATAATGATAATAATGATAATAATGATAATAATGATAATAATGATAATAATGATAATAATGATAATAATGATAATAATGATAATAATGATAATAATGATAATAATGATAATTATGATAATAATGATAATAATGATGTGCCGAAAGGACATTAGCAAATTAACTTAGCACAAGGTGCCAGTTCACAGTAGTATCTAGAGCAAAAACTAACTAACTATTGACCCACGGTGCACTATGCCAAGAAATTAAAAGCCAACGGAAACTTAGTTCACGGAAGAGTTTTATTGTTGCCTACTTTATAGTACACTTGATAATAATTTCTTGTGTATGGACATCTCAAACGAAACCTTCCATCCAGCTGTTCTTGGTCCATTTCATCTGGTTATTGACCCTGGTTTACGGGTCCTCCAGATTGCTAATTGCATTGCTGTGTATTTGATCTATCAACAAAAAAAAAGGTTGAACAGCTATCTCCTAGCCGTCGTGCATTATTATTGTTTTATCATGCTCAGCTGGCATAGACGAATGAATAGACAAAAGCATAGACGGCGCTTAGCTATGACGCATGTGTGTGTGACTTCTTTTTGTTAGTGGGAGGAGCTTTGACCAGAAACATCGCATTTTTTGTGTATGCATTTTTGGTGCTTTCTAATTGTCATCTTTATGTTTGCGGCGCTGTTGTTGTTGTTGTTGACCACCAGCTGATTTTGGTCATTTACTCCTGAGCTGCACATGCGTTTGCCGTCGGCACTTTGATTTGATCGCAAGGTCAGTGAAATTAATTTGCATTTGCCGGCGGCAGATGCTATGCCGGTAATGGGTGGTTTGTTGCATTTATTGTTGTGTTGCAACATCCTGCCGGGCCCCAGCACGAGGAGTCAAATGTCGTTGTCATGTAGGCCATCTTCCATTTTCCTTCAAGACTGTGTTGACTGTTGATTGCAATGATGATTACAGATGATATGTTGATTGAAGTTCCCACTGGTGATGTGCTCGATGCGGTAGGTACATGAAAAGTAAAAGGAAGGTGTTTTGAATGGTGTGTGGCATAATAAGTTATAGGGATTAGTTTAATACATTTTAGTTTAGTTAGAAATTATAATTTATAAGTAAATATTGTTTGTGAATGTTGAGTGTGTGTGTGTGTTTCGAGTACGCCCTTATTCATTTGCCATTGGCAAAAGGCAAAGTTTCGCTATTGGACGCTTTAACGATGTGGTTGCAGTCTTAATTGTTACAACCCGAATCTTCCCATCAGTTCCAGGGTGCGTTGCTTGTATTTTGCCAAGTCGCCAAAGGGTAGGAGGCGTTTGCTCGTCAGGCAGGAGTACCAATTGTCCTTCCTTGATTTGCAGATTTGGAGCAAGCCATTTCGGACGCTGTTGGAGCCGGGCTAAGTATTCGCTCTTCCATTTGTTCAAGAAATCTTGCTGGATTTTCTGCGTAAGCTGCCATCTATCCAAGCGGTTTGTTTTGATGTTGGTCAGATCCTTTTCGGGTGTGCTGTTCAGTGGTGCACCGATTAAAAAGTGTCCCGGTGTTAAAATAGACAGATCTTCAGGATCTTCGTTTAATGCACAAAGAGGTTGCGAGTTCAAGCATGCTTCCACTTGCACTAGAACGGTTGTGTACTCTTCAAAGGTTAAGGTGTAGTGTCCGATGATTCGCTTTAAATGGTGCTTCATTGACTTAACGCCTGCCTCCCAGAGTCCCCCGAAATGCGGGGCCGCTGGAGGGTTGAAATGCCATGTAGTACCATTTGCCTGTAATTGTGTTGCGATGTCTTCAGTCCAATGTTTTGTCCATTGAGACTTTTCCAGCTCGATGATTCTCGCTGCTCCTTGGAAATTCGTTCCACAATCGCTGTAAAGATTTGTACAGATGCCCCGGCGTGCAGTGAAGCGTTTGAAAGCGGCTAGGAAAGCGGGTGTGCTGTAATCGCTTACAAGCTCCAGATGCACTGCTTTTGTACAGAAGCAAACAAAGATCGCTATGTAGGCTTTAGTGACTTTATTGCAACGACCCTTCCATGCTTTCAATTGTACTGGGCCGGCATAATCAACTCCGGAAGTTTGAAATGGTCGCGCTTGATTTACCCTTAAAGCGGGAAGATTTCCCATTTGTTGCTGCATTTGTGTGGCCTTGTATCGGTAGCATCTGAGGCACTTGTGAATGCAACCTTTGACGTTTGCTCTTAGATGCAGAATCCAGTACTCATTTCGTAGAGTTGCCATCATGAGTTGCTGGCCGCCGTGAAGCGATCTCATATGAGCATCATGAACTATAAGCGTCGTTAATGTGTTCCGCGAAGGTAAAATTATTGGATGCCGCTGTGAGTAGGGCAGGTCCGAATTTTCCAATCGACCTCCAACTCTCAGTATTCCCTTTTCGTCGATTACTGGCGAAAGTCTAGCCAGCATACTTCCCTTGGCCACCGTTTGATTTCTGGAAATTTTCGAAATTTCCTCGGCGAAGAATTCCTGTTGTACGATTTTGATCAGTCGCATTCGGGCAAGTGAAAATTCGTCAACTGCTAGTGACCCAGATAAGAGCGGCAATTTTTTCTTTGCATTGTTTACGAATCGAAGACAATATACTGTAGCTCGTAGTAGACGATTTAAGGTCGAAAACCTTGTAAATAGCTCATTGTTATCAAAGGTGGTGACATGAACGCAGAGCTGAAAAATATTTTTAAAGGAGTACCCAGATGCGATGAAGTCATTTTTAATCCTTGAAACCTCTGAGGCCTTCATTTCAAGGTCCGTGGCTTGAGCTGTAAACGGCGGATGGAGTTGTGCTTTAAAGTGTTGGAGAAACTCGGGACCGTGCCACCATTGACACCGATTGAGAAGTTCTCTAGGAGAGGATCCTCTCGACGCAATGTCTGCCGGGTTCTCCTGGGACGGAACGTAGTTCCAGCAATTTGGATCTATAAGCTCCTGGATCTCTGCTACTCTGTTGGCAACGAAAGTAGTTCGAATATATGGGGCTGACTTGATCCACGAAAGTGTGATTGTTGAATCACACCAGGCAAAGATTGGTGCATTTGCTAGCTCCATGGTCTTCACTGTATATACCAGCAGATGTGCTAGCAACTGTGCTCCACATAGTTCCAAACGTGCCAGCGATTGGTTTTTGAGAGGAGCGACCCTCGTTTTAGAAACGAGCGAACTCGTGGATGATGTTTCTGCCTTGATGGATCGAATATACACAGCCGCTGCGTACGCCTTCTCGGATGCATCGCAGAATCCGTGAACTTCGACTTGTGATTCTTTCGTGACATCGATCCAGCAAGGGATTTCGATGTCATCTACGGCGTTTAGCTCACTCCTTAATTTGTCCCACGTAGAAACTATTGAAGGTGGGAGTTCGCCATCCCAGGACTGGTGCTCCTTCCAGATCTCCTGCATTAATATTTTCCCGACGATGACACAGGGGGAAATCCAGCCCATTGGATCATACAGCCGAGCGATGTCTGATAATATCGTTCGTTTCGTTGTCCTTTTAACATCCTGAAGACTGATTTTAATTTTAAAGATGTCCTTGGCGGGATGCCACTGTATTCCCAACGTTTTAACGGTGTTACCTTCATCGAATGAGAATGGGAGCTGTATCTCTCTGTCCTCTGGCGAAACTGCTGACAGTAATTTCTCGCTGTTACTAGCCCATTTACGTAATGGGAAGCCTCCATGACTTAACATTGTAATAAGTTGGCGTTGGATTTCCACAGCTTCCTCTTCTGAGTCTGCCCCATGTATGACATCGTCCACGTAGAAGTTCTCTCTAGCAATTTTAGATGCAACTGGGTAGTCCTCTCGCTCATCTGCCGCCAGTTGTTGAAGAGTCCGGACGGCTAAATATAGTGCCGCAGCGGTGCCAAACGTCACAGTTTTAAGACGATACACTTTTATGTCTCCTCCATCTACATCTCTCCACAAAATCAGTTGATAAACAGAGTCTTCCGGAAATACCCAAATCTGCCGATACATTTTATTAATATCTGCCACAAACGCAATTTTATGTTTTCTAAATCTTGCAATGTGGTCGAAGATGTCATCCTGTAAACGTGGGCCGACAAAGAGATGGTCATTGAGTGACGTGCCATCTGACGTTTTACAGGAAGCATCAAAAACAATGCGCAATTTTGTAGTTGAGCTAGACTGCTTTATCACAGCATGGTGGGGAACAAAATATTGAGCCTGTTTCGATGATGTAGGATCTACTTCCGCCATGTGGTCAAGTTCCTTATACTCTTCAACCACCGCTTTGTATTCTTCATAGAATGATGGATTTGATCGGAATTTTCTTTCCAGTTGAATATACCTAATCAGTGCCGAATTATAGGACTTGCCTAACCGAGGACGTGTTCCTTCCTTAAATGGAAGTTGGACGATGTATTTTCCGTCTGATTGACGTTGGTGAGTTCTGCAAAAGTGCATTTCGCACTGTTCTTCTTCGCCCGAAAGCATCTTCTTCCTTGGGATTTCCTCAAGTTCCCAGAATTTCTGAAGAGTGTTTTCCAGGTCACCATTGGTTGTTGTATGAAGAGATGTTACGGTTGCTTGATTGTCGGAGGATATGCGACCGGAGAGAACCCATCCAAGCTCTGTGCGTTGGGCCATGGGGCTTCCTTGTTCCCCCTTGATGATACCATCGAGTAGGATTGACGGGTAGACGTCGCTACCGAGTAAAATGTCGATTTTGCTTGGTTTGTAAAAGTGGGATCAGCAAGTATTATATTTTGGAGATGGCTCCAGTATCCCCGACAAATCTTTTGCATTGGTAGTAACGTTGTCACTTTGGGTATGACCAATGCATTAAGCTGTAAGCTAAAGTTCTCGTTACATTTCGAGAATATGGTGAGAGCAACCTTGTGCTTCGATATGCTTGTGTTGGTTTCGCCAACACCTAGTATGTTTACGTGACTCTTCTCCCTTTTCAGATTCAAAAGTTTTACGGCTGACTCAGAGATGAAAGTGGCCTCCGATCCCGGATCAAGTAGCGCCCGCAGCAACAATGGTTGGCCATCGGTTGTGAAAACCTTTACGAGCGCTGTAGCCAGAAGAACAGTTTGGATGTTACCATTTTCTGCTATGTACGCATTGTGTGCTGACGCTGTTCTGATGGAAGAGGTTGGGTTATCTGATTGGTCCGAAACTAGAAGTTGATCAGAAGAGGAAGGTGGTTGAGAAGGTGGCTGGATAGCCGCTGCTGAAGTTGATTCATTTGCATGCATTACATTAGCTGCTATGTTCAAATGCAGTAAGGAATGCTGCCTTTGGTTGCACTCTGAGCACGTGAAAGTGCTTGTGCAATTTTGGGTGAGATGTGTGTTTGACAAACAGTTGAAACACAACTTATTCTTTCTGACAATATCCTGTCGTTTCTTTGGATTCAGGGCCTTGAACTTAAAGCACTTTCTAATTGAATGCATGCCCTGACACATTGAACATTTTGGAATTGTAGAGTTGTGTGACCGAACTGTGCTCGTCGTAACTCTTTTTGATTTTGCTTGAGACAAAGTTGATGAGGACTGCTCCAGAACATCTAATGTTCTCGATCTCATTAGCAGAAAATCTTCAAGTGTGCTGTATGTCGGGTAATCAACATAAGTCGAAATGTGCGATTCGCAATGACCACGCGTATTGAGCGGAAGTTTCTGTACCATATGATATATTAAAACATCTTCCCATGAATCGAAAGGCACTCCTAGAATTTCAAGAGACTGCTTGGCTTCATTTGTGGTATCTAGCAACAATTTTATTTCATCGGCTGATTCCTGAGATAACTTCGGTTGTTCGAAGAGCAATTTAAATTGATTATCCTTGAGCAATCGTAGATTTTGATACCGCTTGGCTAACGTCGCCCAAACTGACTCAAAATTCCCATCGCTGATTGACGTGTTTCTAAGTAAACGCTCAGCTTCACCGGATAGATTGGCCTTGAGGTAATGCAACTTTTGCACATCAGATATCGAAGAGTTTTTAGTAACTAAACTCTCAAATAAACTCCTAAATTCGGGCCAAGTTTGGTACGAACCAGAAAAAGTAGGGATTTTAATAGGGGGAAGCTTTAATTCAACAGACGGGGACTTTGTTCCTATTATCGAATTATTTAGAAAACCCTGCGTTTGATTTTGGCTATCGCTATTTGTCAACTGCGTCTTCAATTCGGAGGAATACATGTAGTATAGCTCTTTCAATTTGTGAAAAGTTAGCACGTCCATGTATTTAACCTTTGCTTCTTCACTAGGAGCCGCTACAATCTTTTGATGAAGAGATCTTGCTTCATCAAATGATTGTTCTAAGTGCTTTAAGCGCGCCTCATTCATAAAAACGGTTTTTCGCAATTTATCGAGTTTCGAAAATGCCTCGTAATCAGCATCAAGCTCTTGCGAAATTGACTGAATCGAATCGATGAAATTAGAAATTTTCGTTTTACTCATAGTGAAGCGAAACCGATGAATTTAATAAAGAACATACAACACACGATTTATTTTATTACTTGGTTAGATCCACGAGGATCGATAAATTAATTCTAATAATATTATAAAAATAATTGCCACACACCTGTTGTAAAGCGTTGCTCCCTCTCAGCACCAGTTTCTTCTAATCCAAATCAGCAGGAAAACACCAGTAATCCGACGGCACCGAATTTACGTTGTGCAATTGAAATCACGCGCAATTGCTGTTGAATCGTATAACACGCACTATAATGGCTACTATTCGAAAGAAACTTTTATTGATTTTTTATTGTCCTTTTCACTAATATTGTCTAGATCCTTTATATCCTTATAATCCGGCTCGAAGGACCATTATGTGCCGAAAGGACATTAGCAAATTAACTTAGCACAAGGTGCCAGTTCACAGTCGTATCTAGAGCAAAAACTAACTAACTAGTGACCCACGGTGCACTAAGAAAAGAAATTAAAAGCCAACGAAAACTTAGTTCACGGAAGAGTTTTATTGTTGTCTACTTTATAGTACACTTGATAATAATTTCTTGTGTATGGACATCTCAAACGAAACCTTCCATCCAGCTCTTCTTGGTCCATTTCATCTGGTTATTGACCCTGGTTTACGGGTCCTCCAGATTGCTAATTGCATTGCTGTGTATTTGATCTATCAACAAAAAAAAAAGGTTGAACTGCTATCTCCTAGCCGTCGTGCATTATTATTGTTGTATCATGCTCAGCTGGCATAGACGAATGCATAGACAAAAGCATAGACGGCGCTTAGCTATGACGCATGTGTGTGTGACTTCTTTTTGTTAGTGGGAGGAGCTTTGACCAGAAACATCGCATTTTTTGTGTATGCATTTTTGGTGCTTTCTAATTGTCATCTTTATGTTTGCGGCGCTGTTGTTGTTGTTGTTGACCACCAGCTGATTTTGGTCATTTACTCCTGAGCTGCACATGCGTTTGCCGTCGGCACTTTGATTTGATCGCAAGGTCAGTGAAATTAATTTGCATTTGCCGGCGGCAGATGCTATGCCTGTAGTGGGTGGTTTGTTGCATTTATTGTTGTGTTGCAACAAATGATAATATTGATAATAATGATAATAATGATAATAATGATAATAATGATAATAATGACAATAATGATAATAATGATAATAATGATAATAATGATAATAATGGTAATAATGATAATAACGATAATAATGATAATAATGATAATAATGATAATAATGATAATAATGATAATAATGATAATAATGATAATAATGATAATAATGATAATAATGATAATAATGATAATAATGATAATAATGATAATAATGATAATAAAGATAATAATGATAATAATGATAATAATGATAATAATGATAATAATGATAATAATGATAATAATGATAATAATGATAATAATAATAATACTGATAATAATGATAATAATGATAATAATGATAATAATGATAATAATGATAATAATGATAATAATGATAATAATGATAATAATGATAATAATGATAATAATGATAATAATGATAATAATGATAATAATGATAATAATGATAATAATGAAAATAATGTTAATAATGATAATAATGATAATAATGTTAATAATGATAATAATGATAATAATGATAATAATGATAATAATGATAATAATGATAATAACGATAATAATGATAATAATGATAATAATGATAATAATGATAATAATGATAATAATGATAATAATGATAATAATGATAATAATGATAATAATGATAATAATGATAATAATGATAATAATGATAATAATGATAATAATGATAATAATGATAATAATGATAATAATGATAATAATGATAATAATGATAATTATGATAATAACGATAATTATGATAAAAATGATAATAATGATAATTATGATAATAATGATAATAATGATAATAATGATAATAATGATAATAATGATAATAATGATAATAACGGTAATAATGATAATAATGATAATAATGATAATAATGATAATAATGATAATAATAATAATAATGATAATAATGATAATAATGATAATAATGATAATAATGATAATAATGATAATAATGATAATAATGATAATAATGATAATAATGATAATAATGATAATAATGATAATAATGATAATAATGATAATAATGATAATAATGATAATAATGATAATAATGATAATAATGATAATAATGATAATAATGATAATAATGATAATAATGATAATAATGATAATAATGATAATAATGATAATAATGATAATAATGATAATAATGATAATAATGATAATAATGATAATAATGATAATAATGATAATTATGATAATAATGATAATAATGATAATAATGATAATAATGATAATAATGATAATAATGATAATAATGATAATAATGGTAATAATGATAATAATGATAATAATGATAATAATGATAATAATGATAATAATGATAATAATGATAATAATGATAATAATGATAATAATGATAATAATGATAATAATGATAATAATGATAATAATTATAATAATGAGAATAATGATAATAATGATAATAATGATAATAATGATAATAATGATAATAATGATAATGATGATAATAATGTTAATAATGATAATAATGATAATAATGATAATAATGATAATAATGATAATAATGTTAATAATGATAATAATGATAATAATGATAATAATGATGATAATGATAATAATGATAATAATGATAATAATGATAATAATGATAATAATGATAATACTGATAATAATGATAATAATGATAATAATGATAATAATTATAATAATGATAATAATGATAAAAATGATAATAATGATAATAATGATAATAATGATAATAATGATAATAATGATAATAATGATAATAATGATAACAATGATAATAATGATAATAATGATAATAATGATAATAATGATAATAATGATAATAATGATAATAATGATAATAATGATAATAATGATAATAATGATAATTATGATAATAATGATAGTAATGATAATAATGATAATAATGATAATAATGATAATAATGATAATAATGATAATATTGATAATAATGATAATAATGATAATAATGATAATAGTGATAATAATGATAATAATGATAATAATGATAATAATGATAATAATGATAATAATGATAATAATGATAATAATGATAATAATGATAATAATGATAATAATGATAATAATGATAATAATGATAATAATGATAATAATGATAATAATGATAATAATGATAATAATGATAATAATGATAATAATGATAATAATGATAATAATGATAATAATGATAATAATGACAATAATGATAATAATGATAATAATGATAATAGTGATAATAATGATAATAATGATAATAATGATAATAATGATAATAATGATAATAATGATAATAATGATAATAATGATAATAATGATAATAATGATAATAATGATAATAATGATAATAATGATAATAATGATAATAATGATAATAATGATAATAATGATAATAATGATAATAATGATAATAATGATAATAATGATAATAATGATAATAATGATAATAATGATAATAATGATAGTAATGACAATAATGATAATAATGATAATAATGATAATAATGATAATAATGATAATAATGATAATAATGATAAAAATGATAATAATGATAATAATGATAATAATGATAATAATGATAATAATGATAATAATGATAATAATGATAATAATGATAATAATGATAATAATGGTAATAATGATAATAATGATAATAATGATAATAATGATAATAATGATAATAATGATAATAATGATAATAATGATAATAATGATAATAATTATAATAATGATAATAATGATAATAATGATAATAATGATAATAATGATAATAATGATAATAATGATAATAATGATAATAATGATAATAATGATAATAATGATAATAATGATAATAATGATAATAATGATAATAATGATAATAATGATAATAATGATAATAATGATAATAATGATAATAATGGTAATAATGATAATAATGATAATAATAATAATAATGACAATAATGACAATAATGATAATAATGATAATAATGATAATAATGATAATAATGATAATAATGATAATAATGATAATAATGATAATAATGATAATAATGATAATAATGATAATAATGATAATAATGATAATAATGATAATGATAATAATGATAATATTGATAATAATGATAATATTGATAATAATGATAATAATGATAATAGTGATAATAATGATAATAATGATAATAATGATAATAATGATAATAATGATAATAATGATAATAATGATAATAATGATAATAATGATAATAATGATAATAATAATAATAATGTTAATAATGATAATAATGATAATAATGATAATAATGATAATAATGATAATAATGATAATAATGATAATAATGATAATAATGATAATAATGATAATAATGATAATAATGATAATAATGATAATAATGATAATAATGATAATAATGATAATAATGATAATAATGATAATAATGATAATAATGATAATAATGATAATAATGATAATAATGATAATAATGAAAATAATGATAATAATGATAATAATGATAATAATGATAATAATGATAATAATGATAATAATGATAATGATAATAATGATAATAATGATAATAATGATAATAATGATAATAATGATAATAATGATAATAATGATAATAATGATAATAATGACAATAATGATAATAATGATAATAATGATAATAATGATAATAATGATAATAATGATAATAATAATTTTTTTTATTTTTTTTTTTATTTTTTTTTTTTTATTTTTTTTTTTTTTTTGCCTTGAGGATAGTGGAAATCGCTAATGCTCACGAGAAACAGGCCCGCTCTGTTTCAAGTAGTTTGGGACTTGTTACTCACTAAAAAAACACCTTTAACCTCTTTCAACTTGACACCATCCACTCCGGGACCGCTTTCGCATTACTTCAGAATGGTGTTGTTTTCTTTCCCCTGTGGTGACCGGCTTTTTCATAGTTATCTCCTGGTGCGGGTTAATTCTTTCTTGCCGGTGTGGCTTTCATCAGTCTTATATAAATCTTATGAGTTCGCGTTTTGGTCTTCCTCTCTTTTCTTTGTTTTGAGTATTTTTGTGGATATGTTGTCTGGGGAGATAATACCGATCAGCGATTCCAATGCACTCCTTTCAGCTTCCCATCTGCTGCAAGCGAAGAACGTGTGATTTGCGTCGTCCACTTGTGAATCCCCATACTGGCAAGCCTTGTGTTCCCTATTTTGCAGAGGTAGGCTTTGAAGTACCCGTGTCCGGTAAGAAACTGAGTGATGTAGTAGTTTACTTCACCGTGCTTCCGTTCCTTCCATTTGGCAACGTCCTTGATAAGTCTCGCGGTCTATCGTCCTCTGCTTTCTGATCTCCATCTCTCCTGCCACTGCTGTTTGGTGAGCTCCTTCGCCTCCTCGGTTGCCGCTTCCATTCCAATTTCCGCTTTTTTGTCGTAGACGTACTTCCTCTCTGCCGCAATGAGATCAATAGGGGTCACTCCCGTGATAACGAGAACGGCTGGTTAAGACACCGTTCGGTAAGAACTGGCAACTCGGAGAGCTCCGCGCCTTTGTACTGCGGCCATCTGCTTTCTATATTTTTCCTGTTTATGAGCGTCGGCCCAGATCTCACACCCATACAGGAGAATGGCATGTGTAATTGACATAAGCAGTCTTCGTTTGTTTGCCGTTGGCCCGCCTACGTTCGCCATGAGTCTACTGACTGATGAAGTGACCTTTGGAGTCTATTTGAAATCCAAGGTACTTCACTGCCGCCTTGCTGGTAATCATTTCTGCCCCTACTTGGAAGTCTATCTCCGTTTTCTCTGCTGCGAGGCTTAGCTCATGGTCTTCCATCCAGACGTGCACGCGTCTCATTACTTGGTTTAGGTTCCGCTGCGCATCTTCATAGTCTCGTGCAGTGATCACCGCTCCGATGTCATCAGCGTACCCTATCAGGAAGGTATCTTCGGGCATCTCCATTCGGAGTATCTCGTCATATGATATATTCCACAGATCAGGTCCCAGGATTGAACCCTGCGCTGCTCCGGCAGTGATCTCCTTTCGGTGGGGCCAATCTGTTGTGTCATAGAATAGATGTCGGTCGTGGAGATAATTCTTTACCATTCGTAGTAGATACTGAGGAATCCTAAAGGTGTTCTCCAATGCATTCAGTATATCTTTCCATCTGGCCGAGTTAAATGCATTTCTCACGTCCAGAGCTGCCAGCAAAACGATTCTTCTTGAGTAGTGATTTCCCTGCTGGGCAGTTTGGACAGTCCTGACAACTTCCTGGATTGCTCCTATTGTGGATCTGCTCTCAGGATTGCAGCTGTGAGCCGCGGTTGCAGCATCTTCTCCAGTAGTTTCCCTGCCGTGTCCAACATGCACAAAGGTCTGTATGCTGATGGGGAATCCGGGTCTCCTTTTCCTTTACTTATGAGCACCAATCGTTGTCTCTTCCAGTCCTTGTAAAATATCCCTTCCTTGAGGCAGCCGTTGTACATGCTCAGCAGTATGTGAGGACAAATTCTGGCAACCGTTTTCAGCACTTCCGTCGGTATGCCATCGGGTCCAGGGGCTTTGTTGTTCTGGAGTGAATTAGCCGCCAGCATTAATTCCTCTTCGGTGAACATTGGGACCTCTTGTTGTTGGGGAGGGGCTATTTCCATGATCGTAACAGGGTGTGTCGGGAAGAGCGTATCCACTATTTTTCTCATTTTTTCCGCATTCATCATGGGGTTGACTACTTGTGCTCCCAGTTTCCGCATAACTACTTTGTAGCCAAGTCCCCAGGGGTCGTTGTTGACGTCCCGTCGGAGGTCTTCCCATTTTCGCTTTTTACTCGAATTGATGGCCCTCTTGAGCTCGGATCTAGCGGTTTTATAGTCCGCCAGTGCACCCTCCGATGTTTCGGCGTGTCTTCTTCTTCCCCTGGTAACCTTGCGTCTATGATGGAGGCATCTTCTCCTGAGCGTAGCAATCTCCTCCGTCCACCAGTACACCGGCTTCTTGCGTCCGTTTAAGTTGCTGGCTCGAGGCATCGATGCTTCGCATGCCCGGTGTATAAGCTGCATCGTTGCTTCAGCTTTGGATTCAGCAGTCCCACCCATTCCCAGAATGCTGTTCTTTCCTCTCTCTATCGTGGCTGTGAGGAGCTCCTGGTTTAGTCTGCTAACAATCCACCTTGGTCTTCGTCTCTGGTTATCATCACTGGTTGCGGATTGTTCCCATTTTAGTTCAAACACGATGTACTGATGGTCACTGCCGGTGTAGTCTTCAATAACCCTCCAGTTTATAACATTTGCCGATATTGCTTCTGATGCAAAGGTTATATCGGGTATCGTCTCGTTGTATCCTGGTCGCCGGAAGGTGGGTGCACTGCCTTCATTCATGACGTTAAGCCCTATTCTAGCGGTCATCTCGAGTATTTGCCTTCCTCGTGAGTCCGTAGTGGGCATTCCCCACTCTAGGGCCTTGGCGTTGAAATCACCAGCGACCAGGAGCCCACCCTCGAATTCTCGTACGATGTCTTCGAGACGGCCTAGCTTTTCTCAGAACTCGCTGATGCTTTCATTCGGCGTAAAGTAGCATCCAACTATCGTCATCCCCTCGCATTTCATCCAGACAAAACCCCTTTCTGCACCATAAGCCTTTACGTAGATTGTCCTTGTGTCCGGAATCCAGATAGCAGCTGTGCCAAGAGTGTCTGCGAACCAACCAGGTTCACATTTGTTTTTGTATTGTTCGCTAATAATAAGCATATCAATCTTAAGGTCGATTTTAAGTTGCGTCAGCAGATTGTCAGCAATTCTACTCCTGTGGAGGTTACCTTGAAGAATCTTCATTGTCTGCTATTGTTCTTCACTTTTTCGAGTGCTTCCCTGAATGCTTTGCAGGATTCCGATCCAGGCGTGTGAGCTGTAAGCTCTGGTATCAGCTTGAGTTCTGTACATAAACAGCATCGCGCACTTGTTTGGCAGTCCTTTTTCTTATGGCCCTTTTCTCCGCACTTGATACACAAGTGATAATAATGATAATAATGATAATAATGATAATAATGATAATAATGATAATAATGATAATAATGATAATAATGATAATAATGATAATAATGATAATAATGATAATAATGATAATAATGATAATAATGATAATAATGATAATAATGATAATAATGATAATAATGATAATAATGATAATAATGATAATAATGATAATAATGATAATAATGATAATAATGATAATAATGATAATAATGATAATAATGATAATAATGATAATAATGATAATAATGATAATAATGATAATAATGATAATAATGATAATAATGATAATAATGATAATAATGATAATAATGATAATAATGATAATAATGATAATAATGATAATAATGATAATAATGATAATAATGATAATAATGATAATAATGATAATAATGATAATAATGATAATGATAATAATGATAATAATGATAATAATGATAATAATGATAATAATGATAATGATAATAATGATAATAATGATAATAATGATAATAATGATATTAATGATAATAATGATAATAATGATAATAATGATAATAATGATAATAATGATAATAATGATAATAATGATAATAATGATAATAATGATAATAATTATAATAATGATAATAATGATAATGATAATAATGATAATAATGATAATAATGATAATAATGATAATAATGATAATAATGATAATAATGATAATAATGATAATAATGATAATAATGATAATAATGATAATAATGATAATAATGATAATAATGATAATAATGATAATAATGATAATAATGATAATAATGATAATAATGATAATAATGATAATAATGATAATAATGATAATAATGATAATAATGATAATAATGATAATAATGATAATAATGATAATAATGATAATAATTATAATAATGATAATAATGATAATAATGATAATAATGATAATAATGATAATAATGATAATAATGATAATAATGATAATAATGATAATAATGATAATAATGATAATAATGATAATAATGATAATAATGATAATAATGATAATAATGATAATAATGATAATAATGATAATAATGATAATAATGATAATAATGATAATAATGATAATAATGATGATAATGATAATAATGATAATAATGATAATAATGATAATAATGATAATAATGATAATAATGATAATAATGATAATAATGATAATAATGATAATAATGATAATTATGATAATAATGATAATAATGATAATAATGATAATAATGATAATAATGATAATAATGATAATAATGATAATAATTATAATAATGATAATAATGATAATAATGATAATAGTGATAATAATGATAATAATGATAATAATGATAATAATGATAATAATGATAATAATGATAATAATGATAATAATGATAATAATGATAATAATGATAATAATGATAATAATGATAATAATGATAATAATGATAATAATGATAATAATGATAATAATAATAATAATAATGATAATAATGATAATAATGATAATAATGATAATAATGATAATAATGATAATAATGATAATAATTATAATAATGATAATAATGATAATAATGATAATAATGATAATAATGATAATAATGATAATAATGATAATAATGATAATAATGATAATAATGATAATAATGATAATAATGATAGTAATGATAATAATGATAATAATGATAATAATGACAATAATGATAAAAATGATAATAGTGATAATAATGATAATAATGATAATAATGATAATAATGATAATAATGATAATAATGATAATAATGATAATAATGATAATAATGATAATAATGATAATAATGATAATAATGATAATAATGATAATAATGATAATAATGATAATAATGATAATAATGATAATAATGATAATAATGATAATAATGATAATAATGATAATAATGATAATAATGATAATAATGATAATAATGATAATAATGATAATAATGATAATAATGATAATAATGATAATAATGATAATAATGATAATAATGATAATAATGATAATAATGATAATAATGATAATAATGATAATAATGATAATAATGATAATAATGATAATAATGATAATAATGATAATAATGATAATAATGATAATAATGATAATAATGATAATAATGATAATGATAATAATGATAATAATGATAATAATGATAATAATGATATTAATGATAATAATGATAATAATGATAATAATGATAATAATGATAATAATGATAATAATGATAATAATTATAATAATGATAATAATGATAATGATAATAATGATAATAATGATAATAATGATAATAATGATAATAATGATAATAATGATAATAATGATAATAATGATAATAATGATAATAATGATAATAATGATAATAATGATAATAATGATAATAATGATAATAATGATAATAATGATAATAATGATAATAATGATAATAATGATAATAATGATAATAATGATAATAATGATAATAATGATAATAATGATAATAATGATAATAATGATAATAATGATAATAATGATAATAATTATAATAATGATAATAATGATAATAATGATAATAATGATAATAATGATAATAATGATAATAATGATAATAATGATAATAATGATAATAATGATAATAATGATAATAATGATAATAATGATAATAATGATAATAATGATAATAATGATAATAATGATAATAATGATAATAATGATAATAATGATAATAATGATGATAATGATAATAATGATAATAATGATAATAATGATAATAATGATAATAATGATAATAATGATAATAATGATAATAATGATAATAATGATAATAATGATAATTATGATAATAATGATAATAATGATAATAATGATAATAATGATAATAATGATAATAATGATAATAATGATAATAATGATAATAATGATAATAATGATAATAATGATAATAGTGATAATAATGATAATAATGATAATAATGATAATAATGATAATAATGATAATAATGATAATAATGATAATAATGATAATAATGATAATAATGATAATAATGATAATAATGATAATAATGATAATAATGATAATAATGATAATAATGATAATAATGATAATAATAATAATAATAATGATAATAATGATAATAATGATAATAATGATAATAATGATAATAATGATAATAATGATAATAATTATAATAATGATAATAATGATAATAATGATAATAATGATAATAATGATAATAATGATAATAATGATAATAATGATAATAATGATAATAATGATAATAATGATAGTAATGATAATAATGATAATAATGATAATAATGACAATAATGATAAAAATGATAATAGTGATAATAATGATAATAATGATAATAATGATAATAATGATAATAATGATAATAATGATAATAATGATAATAATGATAATAATGATAATAATGATAATAATGATAATAATGATAATAATGATAATAATGATAATAATGATAATAATGATAATAATGATAATAATGATAATAATGATAATAATGATAATAATGATAATAATGATAAAAATGATAATAATGATAATAATGATAATAATGATAATAATGATAATAATGATAATAATGATAATAATGATAATAATGATAATAATGATAATAATGATAATAATGATAATAATGATAATAATGATAATAATGATAATAATTATAATAATGATAATAATGATAATAATGATAATAATGATAATAATGATAATGATAATAATGATAATAATGATAATAATGATAATAATGATAATAATGATAATAATGATAATAATGATAATAATGATAGTAATGATAATAATGATAATAATGATAATAATGGCAATAATGATAAAAATGATAATAGTGATAATAATGATAATAATGATAATAATGATAATAATGATAATAATGATAAAAATGATAATAATGATAATAATGATAATAATGATAATAATGATAATAATGATAATAATGATAATAATTATAATAATGATAATAATGATAATAATGATAATAATGATAATAATGATAATAATGATAATAATGATAATAATGATAATAATGATAATAATGATAATAATGATAATAATGATAATAATGATAATAATGATAATAATGATAATAATGATAATAATGATAATAATGATAATAACGATAATAATGATAATAATGATAGTAATGATAATAATGATAATAATGATAATAATGACAATAATGATAAAAATGATAATAGTGATAATAATGATAATAATGATAATAATGATAATAATGATAATAATGATAAAAATGATAATAATGATAATAATGATAATAATGATAATAATGATAATAATGATAATAATGATAATAATGATAATAATGATAATAATGATAATAATGATAATAATGATAATAATGATAATGATGATAATAATGATAATAATGATAATAATGATAATAATGATAATAATGATAATAATGATAATAATGATAATAATGATAATAATGATAATAATGGTAATAATGATAATAATGATAATAATGATAATAATGATAATAATGATAATAATGATAATAATGATAATAATGATAATAATGATAATAATGATAATAATGATAATAATGATAATAATGATAATAATGATAATAATGATAATAATGATAATAATGATAATAATGATAATAATGATAATAATGATAATAATGATAATAATGATGATAATGATAATAATGATAATAATGATAATAATGATAATAATGATAATAATGATAATAATGATAATAATGATAATAATGATAATAATAATAATAATGATAATAATGATAATAATGATAATAATGATAATAATGATAACAATGATAATAATGATAATAATGATAATAATGATAATAATGATAATAATGATAATAATGCTAATAATGATAATAATGATAATAATGATAATAATGATAATAATGATAATAATGATAATAATGATAATAATGATAATAATGATAATAATGATAATAATGATAATAATGATAATAATGATAATAATGTTAAAAATGATAATAATGATAATAATGATAATAATGATAATAATGATAATAATGATAATAATGATAATAATGATAATAATGATAATAATGATAATGATGATAATAATGATAATAATGATAATAATGATAATAATGATAATAATGATAATAATGATAATAATGATAATAATGATAATAATGATAATAATGATAATAATGATAATAATGATAATAATGATAATAATGATAATAATGATAATAATGATAATAATGATAATAATGATAATAATGGTAATAATGATAATAATGATAATAATGATAACAATGATAATAATGATAATAATGATAATAATGATAATAATGGTAATAATGATAATAATGATAATAATGATAATAATGATAATAATGATAATAATGATAATAATGATAATAATGATAATAATGATAATAATGATAATAATGATAATAATGATAATAATGATAATAATGATAATAATGATAATAATGATAATAATGATAATAATGATAATAATGATAATAATGATAATAATGATAATAATGATAATAATGATAATAATGATAATAATGATAATAATGATAATAATGATAATAATGATAATAATGATAATAATGATAATAATGATAATAATGATAATAATGATAATAATGATAATAATGATAATAATGATAATAATGATAATAATGATAATAATGATAATAATGATAATAATGATAATAATGATAATAATGATAATAATGATAATAATGGTAATAATGATAATAATGATAATAATGATAATAATGATAATAATGGTAATAATGATAATAATGATAATAATGATAACAATGATAATAATGATAATAATGATAATAATGATAATAATGGTAATAATGATAATAATGATAATAATGATAATAATGATAATAATGATAATAATGATAATGTAGCATAATAATAATTACGCCCCCTAAAAATATGACGCAACAAATTCCGAAGTGACTTTTCATTCTGGCAGAATTTTGGTTCGAACTGTCCTTTCATTCGAGGTTCGTGTCTGGGACGAAGTCTCCACAGCTCATGTCAACGAAAGAGACGAATAATATCAGGGATAAAAGGGAATTATAACTGCAAGAATTATTTCTCTTGTTCCAGTGGTCGAAGAATTTGCTAGAAGTTTCTGGCAATCTGAAACTTCTGCTATATAAGGACAGATGGCGATTGAGAAAGCAACAGTAGTTTTTAAACTGTGGCGAAGAGATTAGAAAAGTGTGCAATGTTCGAAGTTGTAATTCTGTGATAAATTGAAAGTTGAGATTTAAGAAGAAGAAGTAATTAGTTTGGATTTGTGAATTAAGTAATTGAAAGGAGATAAAGTGATTTGAGAGGACAGAGACCTTGTAAAAAAAGATTTGCGAAGAATAGTGTGAACCTGAATTGTTCTATAGACTCGAAAATAAAGAAATAATTTCACAGAATAATTGTTTTATCTACTCGAGCCGTAGCTTGCATATTACATTGGTGTCAGAAGCGGGATAAAACTTATTCTGTGAATAACTATTGTGGTGTGAAATTGGAAAAAAAAAAAAAAAAAAAAAAAAACGATTTCCGTGTTGAGTTAATTAGTTGGGCAAAATGGGTCGCAAATTGGGAAAACTAACTATAATTCAACTAAAGGCAGAACTCAGTAAGCGGAACCTCGACACAACTGGGGGAAAAGATGCCCTGCTGATTCGTCTGGAAGAAGCAGTAACGCAGGAAGGTGAAAATCCGCACGACGTAGAGTTTGACGTGGAAGAGGAACCAGCAAGTACAGCAGCCGACCCGGGTATAACGAGTCTGCTCCTGCAACTTAAGTTAGTCATGGACGAACAAAAGAAAGCAATAGAAGACCAAAGGAATTCTATAGAACTTAAGCTGGACGAACAAAAGAATTCTCTAGAACTTAAGCTGGATGAACAAAAGAAAGCAATGGACGAACAAAAGAAAGCAATGGACGAACAAAAGAAAGCAATGGACGAACAAAAGAAGGCAATGGACGACCAGAGGAATTCTCTAGAACTTAAGCTGGACGAACAAAAGAAAGCAATGGACGAACAAAAGAATTCTCTAGATGCTCTGGAAAGTAAACTTGATGAGCAAAACAAGAACTTGGAATCCAAATTCGAAGTGATCGAAGAGAAAATCGAGAAGGTCGAGACGCAACTCGGAAAAGTCGAAACTAGATTCGATGAAAATTTTGAGAAATATGAAACTCAGTTCGGGAAAATAGAGACTCAGTTTGAAAAAGTGGATACGCAATTCGAGATAGTAGGGAAGCAAGTCGAAAATCTTGCTAAGGAGCTCAGCAATGTGAAGAGACAGAAAGCACGGGAATATTCCACTGACGGTCTGAGAAGAAAGGAGATGCAGCCTCCTATCTTCGATGGTCAAACATCATGGCCAATTTATAAAAGGCAATTCGAAGCGGCCGCAATGACCAATAGCTGGGACGATGAAGAGAAGTCCATTGCACTCACACTTGCACTGAGGGGTCCAGCTGCGGAGCTCTTGCAGACCATCCCTTAAGATAAACAGCAGAACTACGATTCTCTGGTTCAGGCTATCGAGATGCGGTTTGGGGATGAACACATGCAGCAGGTGTACAGGGTTCAGCTGCGTAGTCGAGTCCAGAAAAGGGGGGAAACGCTCCAACAGTTGCAAGCGGATATAGAGCGACTAGCCCATCTTTCATACCCTAAAGCCGGTGAGGAACTTATCAACGAAATGGCGGTGGAAGCTCTTATTCAGGCCATAGAGGACAGACAACTGCAAATGGCTGTAAGGATGGCTGAAAAGCGAACACTCCCCGAGGCATTGGCATTCGCTTTGTCAATGAAGGCTGCGGACCAAGCATACCAGGGAATACACCGTGTCAGGGAAATGTCCGTCGTGGAATGCTCATGCCAGAGAACAGCCGTCATGGATGAAGACAGAGCTCGCGGAAGTCAAATCCGTTGCTGGAATTGCTACCAAACCGGACACCTACAACGGCAGTGCAGAAGTGCACCTAGACGAGGAAATTGTCCACATTGCGGAAGTAGGAGAAGCAGAGAGGAAGCATCTGGCGGTGATAACATCCATCCTGTCAGTCAGACTTCCCAAAACCAGCAGTCGGGAAATGCTTAAGGACCAACTTCGCGGGGCAGAAGTTGGTTACTGGAATCGAGGCCCCCAGGACCACCATTCAAGTTTCGCAAACCAAACGGTTTAACAAGAGCCTGACAGTGGAGGCACTAATCAACAAGAAGAAGTGCGTAGCCACCATCGACACAGGTGCCACCGCCTCCATTGTAAGAAGAGATATCGTCAAAAGCTCCTGGCTGCACAACACCAACAGCTACTGCCTGAAGACTGCAACAGGGGAAATGGCGAAGGTATTTGGAGAAGTTCGTCTTACGATTACTCTGGCAGGACTGACGTTCTCCCATGCGTTTCTGGTGGCAGATATATGCGACGAGTGCATCATCGGAATAGACTTCATGAAAGCAAATGAAGTAATCTTGGACATCGGGATGCAAGTACTGAGGTATCGAAATGTGGAGATTCCGATGGTGTACGGAAACGAGAATACCGTAACTCTCAGGACAGTCATCAGCAAAGACGAAGTTTTGCCGCCGTCTTCAGAGACAATCATTTGGACGAAGCTGGAAGGTGATCTTGGGAGCCACCGATTCTACATAGTAGAACCAGACCCAGAGAAGAATTCTCAAGACTACATCGTGGGAAAGACGTTAGTCGAACCAAAGAACAGCATGGTTCCAGTGAGGGTTTTGAACGCAAGACCACACACTGTCAAACTAAGGTGAGGGGAGGTGACTGGAAAATGCACGCCGATTACCGCCGTCGCAACAATATCTGAACGTGATGCTCCAAAACCTCTCCCATCACCTTGGACAGCGGAAACGAGAGAGACGATTCTCCAGTCCAGTGAGCTGAATCAGGAGCAGCGAACTATGGCAGAGAATCTTATCAAAGAGTACGCTGATGTAGTTGCCTCACAGGACGGAGAATACGGCCGAACACACCTGGTACAACATCGAATAGACACTGGTGATACTAGACCAATTCGTCAGCCTGCTAGGCGCCTTCCATTGGCAAAGCAGACAGAAGTTGCAGAGATGGTGTCGGCAATGGAGAAAGAAGGTCTGATTGAAAGTTCCAAAAGTCCGTGGGCATCACCGGTTGTACTGGTTAAGAAGAAAGATGGCAGCACGCGGTTCTGCGTGGACTATCGGCAGCTCAATTACGTCACCAAGAAAGACAGCTATCCTCTGCCACGGATTGACGACACGCTAGACACACTATCAGGAGCCCGATGGTTTTCCACTCTCGACTTGAAGAGTGGCTACTGGCAGGTACAGATCCATCCAGAAGACCGGGAGAAAACCGCCTTCACCGCAGGAAATGGGCTATGGCAATTCACGGTAATGCCATTCGGGCTGTGCAATGCTCCGGCGACTTTCGAGCGATTGATGGAATGTGTCCTGCAAGGGTTAACATGGGAAACCTGTTTGGTATACTTGGATGATGTCATCGTCGTAGGAAAAACGTTTGCGCAACACCGAGACAATCTAAGGGATGTGTTTCAAAGGCTTCGAAGTGCCCACCTGAAGCTCAACCCCAAGAAGTGCGCCCTGTTTAGAGCAGAAGTCAAGTACTTGGGGCACATAATTTCAGCGAAAGGAGTGAGAACCGATCCAGAGAAGGTCGAAGCGGTGAAAAACTGGCCAGTCCCCAAGGATAAACACCAACTAAGGAGCTTCCTGGGCCTAGCCACCTACTACAGACGGTTCGTGAAGGATTTTGCCGGGATCGCAAAGAGCCTGCACCAGTTGACGGAAAAGGGAAAACAATTCAAATGGTCAATTGAGTGTGAGAAGAGCTTCAAGGCACTTAAACAACGGCTATGCGATGCCCCGATACTGGCTTACCCCACTCCCGGGGAAACGTTCATTGTGGATGCAGATGCTAGTAATGTCGGGGTACGAGCCGTACTCTCCCAGGTGCATGACGGCCAAGAGAAGGTGGTTGCGTACTTTAGCAAGGTGCTCTCTAAGCCAGAAAGGAACTACTGCGTGACAAGGAGAGAACTTCTAGCTTTGATCTTGGCTACGAAGCATTTTCACAAATACATCTACGGGAGGAAGTTCGTTCTTCGCACAGACCATGCAGCCTTAAAATGGCTATTACAGTTCAAGAGTACTGAGGATCAGGTCGCAAGATGGATCGAAAGGCTGCAAATCTACGACTACGAAATACAGCATCGTAAAGGAAGGCTCCACTCTAATGCGGATGCACTGTCCCGGAGACCATGAAGAACGGATTGTAAACATTGTGCGCGTCAGGAAGAACGGGAGCTGGTTTCCATCCAAAGAATGAGAGCCGAACCTATCGCCGGCTGGAGCGTAGATGAGATCCGGAACGCTCAGAAGGAAGACCCGGATATCGAGCCGATTCTGGCCTGGAAGGAGAACATGGAGAAACCGGATCATCAGGACATCTCTCACAGAAGCCCGACCTTAAAGGCATATTTTGCGCAGTGGGACTCCCTCCATGTCCAAGATGGTGTTCTGAGAAGAAAATGGGAATCCTCCGACGGAAAGTCGTTTGTAATGCAGCTTGTCGTACCGCGGACGAGGGTCAAGGAGGTGTTACAGGAAATGCATGGCGGGGCGACCGGAGGCCACTTGGGAGTGAATAAGACGCTAGAAAAGGTACGAGAACGTTTTTATTGGTTAAAAGCGAAGGAAGATATCGAAGACTGGTGCAGAAAATGCGACGTGTGTGCAGCTAGCAAGGGTCCGAGAATCAAAACTCGAGGTAAGATGCACCAATACAACGTGGGAGCACCTTTCGAACGAATCGCCATTGACATCGCAGGGCACTTTCCGGAAACCGACAATGGTAATCGGTATATACTCGTAGTGATGGACTACTTCAGTAAGTGGCCGGAAGCGTTTCCGATCCCTAACCAGGAAGCCAGAACCGTGGCGGAGCAGATCGTCTACAATTGGGTTAGCAGATTCGGTGTGCCTTTGGAATTGCATTCTGACCAAGGGCGGAACTTCGAGTCAAGAATCTTCCAAGAGATGTGTCAACTACTCGGAATCAAAAAGACAAGGACAACCCCGCTTCATCCACAGTCGGACGGTATGGTGGAGCGTTTCAATAGGACTTTGGACGAACACCTCTCGAAGGTCGTAGGTGACTACCAACGGGATTGGGACCGGCAGATTCCCTTGTTTTTGATGGCCTATAGAAGTGCCGTGCATAGCACTACTCGACATACGCCGTTCGAAATCTTATTTGGTGGAATAGCTCGTTTACCCAGTGAGGTGAAATTTGGATCTCCTACCAATGAGCCCAGAAATGAAGAAGAGTACGTGGCGGACCTTAGGGAAAGGCTTAGGGACATACACCAAAGGACCAGAAGCCAGATTAAGATGACGAGCGACCGCATGAAGACCAGGTATGATGCCAAGGCAACAACGTCAGGATTCCAGGAAGGAGATCTGGTGTGGCTGTATAATCCCCATCGCCAAAAGGGGAAATCACCTAAATTACAGCGGAACTGGGAAGGTCCCTACAGAATATTAACCCGCATCAACGATGTTGTCTACCGCATCCAGCGAGGACCGAGGGCCAAAATGAAAGTGGTTCATGTGGACCGACTGAGTCGATACAATGGCCGAAATGAGGATGCACTTGTTCGGGACGAACACGTCTAAGAGGGGCGCAGTGTAGCATAATAATAACTACGCCCCCTAAAAATAAGACGCAACAAATTCCGAAGTGACTTTTCATTCTGGCAGAATTTTGGTTCGAACTGTCCTTTCATTCGAGGTTCGTGTCTGGGACGAAGTCTCCACAGCTCATGTCAACGAAAGAGACGAATAATATCAGGGATAAAAGGGAATTATAACTGCAAGAATTATTTCTCTTGTTCCAGTGGTCGAAGAATTTGCTAGAAGTTTCTGGCAATCTGAAACTTCTGCTATATAAGGACAGATGGCGATTGAGAAAGCAACAGTAGTTTTTAAACTGTGGCGAAGAGATTAGAAAAGTGTGCAGTGGGCGAAGTTGTAATTCTGTGATAAATTGAAAGTTGAGATTTAAGAAGAAGAAGTAATTAGTTTGGATTTGTGAATTAAGTAATTGAAAGGAGATAAAGTGATTTGAGAGGACAGAGACCTTGTAAGAAAAGAATTGCGAAGAATAGTGTGAACCTGAATTGTTCTATAGACTCGAAAATAAAGAAATAATTTCACAGAATAATTGTTTTATCTACTCGACCCGTAGCTTGCATATTACAATAATAATGATAATAATGATAATAATGATAATAATGATAATAATGATAATAATGATAATAATGATAATAATGATAATAATGATAATAATGATAAAAATGATAATAATGATAATAATGATAATAATGATAATAATGATATGATAATAACGATAATAATGATAATAATGATAATATTGATAATAATGATAATAATGATAATAATGATAATAATGATAATAATGATAATAATGATAATAATGATAATAATGATAATAATGATAATAATGATAATAATGATAATAATGATAATAATGATAATAATGATAATAATGATAATAATGATAATAATGATAATAATGATAATAATGATAATAATGATAATAATGATAATAATGATAATAATGATAATAATGATAATAATGATAATAATGATAATAATGATAATAATGATAATAATGATAATAATGATAATAATGATAATAATGATAATAATGATAATAATGATAATAATGATAATAATGATAATAATGATAATAATGATAATAATGATAATAATGATAATAATGATAATAATGATAATAATGATAATAATGATAATTATGATAATAATGATAATAATGACAATAATGATAATAATGATAATAATGATAATAATGATAATAATGATAATAATGATAATATTGACAATAATGATAATAATGATAATAATGATAATAATGATAATAATGATAATAATGATAGTAATGATAATAATGATAATAATGATAATAATGATAATAATGATAATAATGATAATAATGATAATAATGATAATAATGATAATAATGATAATAATGATAATAATGATAATAATGATAATAATGATAATAATGATAATAATGATAATAATGATAATAATGATAATAATGATAATAATGATAATAATGATAATAATGATAATAATGATAATAATGATAATAATGATAATAATGATAACAATGATAACAGTGATAATAATGATAACAATGATAATAATGATAATAATGATAATAATGATAATAATGATAATGATAATAATGATAATAATAATGATAATAATGATAATAATGATAATAATGATAATAATGATAATAATGATAATAATGATAATAATGATAATAATGATAATAATGATAATAATGATAATAATGATAATAATGATAATAATGATAATAATGATAATAATGATAATAATGATAATAATGATAATAATGATAATAATGATAATAATGATAATAATGATAATAATGATAATAATGATAATAATGATAATAATGATAATAATGATAATAATGATAATAATGATAATAATGATAATAATGATAATAATGATAATAATGATAATAATGATAATAATGATAATAATGATAATAATGATAATAATGATAATAATGATAATAATGATAATAATGATAATAATGATAATAATGATAATAATGATAATAATGATAATAATGATAATAATGATAATATGATAATAATGATAATAATGATAATAATGATAATAATGATAATAATGATAATAATGATAATAATGATAATAATGATAATAATGATAATAATGATATAATGATAATAATGATAATAATGATAATAATGATAATAATGATAATAATGATAATAATGATAATAATGATAATAATGATAATAATGATAATAATGATAATAATGATAATAATGATAATAATGATAATAATGATAATAATGATAATAATGATAATAATGATAATAATGATAATAATGATAATATTGATAATAATGATAATAATGATAATAATGATAATAATGATAATAATGATAATAATGATAATAATGATAATAATGATAATAATGATAATAATGATAATAATGATAATTAATGATAATAATGATAATAATGATAATAATGATAATAATGATAATAATGATAATAATGATAATAATGATAATAATGATAATAATGATAATAATGATAATAAATGATAATAATGATAATAATGATAATAATGATAATAATGATAATAATGATAATAATGATAATAATGATAATAATGATAATAATGATAATAATGATAATAATGATAATAATTATAATAATTATAATAATGATAATAATGATAATAATGATAATAATGATAATAATGATAATAATATAATAATTATATAATGATAATAATGATAATAATGATAATAATGATAATAATGATAATAATGATAATAATGATAATAATGATAATAATGATAATAATGATAATAAGATAATAATGATAATAATGATAATAATGATAATAATGATATAATGATAATAATGATAATAATGATAATAATGATAATAATGATAATAATGATAATAATGATAATAATGATAATAATGATAATAATGAATAATAATGATAATAATGATAATAATGATAATAATGATAATAATGATAATAATGATAATAATGATAATAATGATAATAATGATAATAATGATAATAATGATAATAATGATATAATGATAATAATGATAATAATGATAATAATGATAATAATGATAATAATGATAATAATGATAATAATGATAATAATGATAATAATGATAATAATGATAATAATGATAATAATGATAATAATGATAATAATGATAATAATGATAATAATGATAATAATGATAATAATGATAATAATGATAATAATGATAATAATGATAATAATGATAATAATGATAATAATGATAATAATGATAATAATGATAATAATGATAATAATGATAATAATGATAATAATGATAATAATGATAATAATGATAATAATGATAATAATGATAATAATGATAATAATGATAATAATGATAATAATGATAATAATGATAATAATGATAATAATGATAATAATGATAATAATGATAATAATGATAATAATGATAATAATGATATAATGATAATAAGATAATGATAATAATGATAATAATGATAATAATGATAATAATGATAATAATGATAATAATGATAATAATGATAATAATGATAATATGATAATAATGATAATAATGATAATAATGATAATAATGATAATAATGATAATAATGATAATAATGATAATAATGATAATAATGATAATAATGATAATAATGATAATAATGATAATAATGATAATAATGATAATAATGATAATAATGATATAATGATAATAATGATAATAATGATAATAATGATAATAATGATAATAATGATAATAATGATAATAATGATAATAATGATAATAATGATAATAATGATAATAATGATAATAATGATAATAATGATAATAATGATAATAATGATAATAATGATAATAATGATAATAATGATAATAATGATAATAATGATAATAATGATAATAATGATAATAATGATAATAATGATAATAATGATAATAATAATGATAATAATGATAATAATGATAATAATGATAATAATGATAATAATGATAATAATGATAATAATGATAATAATGATAATAATGATAATAATGATAATAATGATAATAATGATAATAATGATAATAATGATAATAATGATAATAATGATAATAATGATAATAATGATAATAATGATAATAATGATAATAATGATAATAATGATAATAATGATAATAATGATAATAATGATAATAATGATAATAATGATAATAATGATAATAATGATAATAATGATAATAATGATAATAATGATAATAATGATAATAATGATAATAATGATAATAATGATAATAATGATAATAATGATAATAATGATAATAATGATAATAATGATAATAATGATAATAATGATAATAATGATAATAATGATAATAATGATAATAATGATAATAATGATAATAATGATAATAATGATAATAATGATAATAATGATAATAATGATAATAATGATAATAATGATAATAATGATAATAATGATAATAATGATAATAATGATAATAATGATAATAATGATAATAATGATAATAATGATAATAATGATAAAATGATAATAATGATAATAATGATAATAATGATAATAATGATAATAATGATAATAATGATAATAATGATAATAATGATAATAATGATAATAATGATAATAATATAATAATGATAATAATGATAATAATGATAATAATGATAATAATGATAATAATGATAATAATGATAATAATGATAATAATGATAATAATGATAATAATGATAATAATGATAATAATGATAATAATGATAATAATGATAATAATGATAATAATGATAATAATGATAATAATGATAATAATGATAATAATGATAATAATGATAATAATGATAATAATGATAATAATGATAATAATGATAATAATGATAATAATGATAATAATGATAATAATGATAATAATGATAATAATGATAATAATGATAATAATGATAATAATGATAATAATGATAATAATGATAATAATGATAATAATGATAATAATGATAATAATGATAATAATGATAATAATGATAATAATGATAATAATGATAATAATGATAATAATGATAATAATGATAATAATGATAATAATGATAATAATGATAATAATGATAATAATGATAATAATGATAATAATGATAATAATGATAATAATGATAATAATGATAATAATGATAATAATGATAATAATGATAATAATGATAATAATGATAATAATGATAATAATGATAATAATGATAATAATGATAATAATGATAATAATGATAATAATGATAATAATGATAATAATGATAATAATGATAATAATGATAATAATGATAATAATGATAATAATGATAATAATGATAATAATGATAATAATGATAATAATGATAATAATGATAATAATGATAATAATGATAATAATGATAATAATGATAATAATGATAATAATGATAATAATGATAATAATGATAATAATGATAATAATGATAATAATGATAATAATGATAATAATGATAATAATGATAATAATGATAATAATGATAATAATGATAATAATGATAATAATGATAATAATGATAATAATGATAATAATGATAATAATGATAATAATGATAATAATGATAATAATGATAATAATGATAATAATGATAATAATGATAATAATGATAATAATGATAATAATGATAATAATGATAATAATGATAATAATGATAATAATGATAATAATGATAATAATGATAATAATGATAATAATGATAATAATGATAATAATGATAATAATGATAATAATGAAATAATGATAATAATGATTAATAATGATAATAATGATAATAATGATAATAATGATAATAATGATAATAATGATAATAATGATAATAATGATAATAATGATAATAATGATAATAATGATAATAATGATAATAATGATAATAATGATAATAATGATAATAATGATAATAATGATAATAATGATAATAATGATAATAATGATAATAATGATAATAATGATAATAATGATAATAATGATAATAATGATAATAATGATAATAATGATAATAGATAATAATGATAATAATGATAATAATGATAATAATGATATAATGATAATAATGATAATAATGATAATAATGATAATAATGATAATAATGATAATAATGATAATAATGATAATAATGATAATAATGATAATAATGATAATAATGATAATAATGATAATAATGATAATAATGATAATAATGATAATAATGATAATAATGATAATAATGATAATAATGATAATAATGATAATAATGATAATAATGATAATAATGATAATAATGATAATAATGATAATAATGATAATAATGATAATAATGATAATAATGATAATAATGATAATAATGATAATAATGATAATAATGATAATAATGATAATAATGATAATAATGATAATAATGATAATAATGATAATAATGATAATAATGATAATAATGATAATAATGATAATAATGATAATAATGATAATAATGATAATAATGATAATAATGATAATAATGATAATAATGATAATAATGATAATAATGATAATAATGATAATAATGATAATAATGATAATAATGATAATAATGATAATAATGATAATAATGATAATAATGATAATAATGATAATAATGATAATAATGATAATAATGATAATAATGATAATAATGATAATAATGATAATAATGATAATAATGATAATAATGATATAATGATATAATGATGAAATGATGATAATGATGATAATGATGATAATGATGATAATGATGATAATGATGATAATGATGATAATGATGATAATGATGATAATGATGATAATAATGATAATAATGATAATAATGATAATAATGATAATAATGATAATAATGATAATAATGATAATAATGATAATAATGATAATAATGATAATAATGATAATAATGATAATAATGATAATAATGATAATAATGATAATAATGATAATAATGATAATAATGATAATAATGATAATAATGATAATAATGATAATAATGATAATAATGATAATAATGATAATAATGATAATAATGATAATAATGATAATAATGATAATAATGATAATAATGATAATAATGATAATAATGATAATAATGATAATAATGATAATAATGATAATAATGATAATAATGATAATAATGATAATAATGATATAATGATAATAATGATAATAATGATAATAATGATAATAATGATAATAATGATAATAATGATAATAATGATAATAATGATAATAATGATAATAATGATAATAATGATAATAATGATAATAATGATAATAATGATAATAATGATAATAATGATAATAATGATAATAATGATAATAATGATAATAATGATAATAATGATAATAATGATAATAATGATAATAATGATAATAATGATAATAATGATAATAATGATAATAATGATAATAATGATAATAATGATAATAATGATAATAATGATAATAATGATAATAATGATAATAATGATAATAATGATAATAATGATAATAATGATAATAATGATAATAATGATAATAATGATAATAATGATAATAATGATAATAATGATAATAATGATAATAATGATAATAATGATAATAATGATAATAATGATAATAATGATAATAATGATAATAATGATAATAATGATAATAATGATAATAATGATAATAATGATAATAATGATAATAATGATAATAATGATAATAATGATAATAATGATAAAATGATAATAATGATAATAATGATAATAATGATAATAATGATAATAATGATAATAATGATAATAATGATAATAATGATAATAATGATAATAATGATAATAATGATAATAATGATAATAATGATAATAATGATAATAATGATAATAATGATAATAATGATAATAATGATAATAATGATAATGATGATAATGATGATAATGATGATAATGATGATAATGATGATAATGATGATATAATGATAATAATGATATAATGATAATAATGATAATAATGATAATAATGATAATAATGATAATAATGATAATAATGATAATAATGATAATAATGATAATAATGATAATAATGATAATAATGATAATAATGATAATAATGATAATAATGATAATAATGATAATAATGATAATAATGATAATAATGATAATAATGATAATAATGATAATAATGATAATAATGATAATAATGATAATAATGATAATAATGATAATAATGATAATAATGATAATAATGATAATAATGATAATAATGATAATAATAATGATAATAATGATAATAATGATAATAATGATAATAATGATAATAATGATAATAATGATAATAATGATAATAATGATAATAATGATAATAATGATAATAATGATAATAATGATAATAATGATAATAATGATAATAATGATAATAATGATAATAATGATAATAATGATAATAATGATAATAATGATAATAATGATAATAATGATAATAATGATAAAATAATGATAATAATGATAATAATGATAATAATGATAATAATGATAATAATGATAATAATGATAATAATGATAATAATGATAATAATGATAATAATGATAATAATGATAATAATGATAATAATGATAATAATGATAATAATGATAATAATGATAATAATGATAATAATGATAATAATGATAATAATGATAATAATGATAATAATGATAATAATGATAATAATGATAATAATGATAATAATGATAATAATGATAATAATGATAATAATGATAATAATGATAATAATGATAATAATGATAATAATGATAATAATGATATAATGATAATAATGATAATAATGATAATAATGATAATAATGATAATAATGATAATAATGATAATAATGATAATAATGATAATAATGATAATAATGATAATAATGATAATAATGATAATAATGATAATAATGATAATAATGATAATAATGATAATAATGATAATAATGATAATAATGATAATAATGATAATAATGATAATAATGATAATAATGATAATAATGATAATAATGATAATAATGATAATAATGATAATAATGATAATAATGATAATAATGATAATAATGATATAATGATAATAATGATAATAATGATAATAATGATAATAATGATATAATAATGATAATAATGATAATAATAATAATAATAATAATAATAATAATATAATAATAATAATAATAATAATAATAATAATAATAATAATATAATAATAATAATAATAATAATAATAATAATAATAATAATAATAATAATAATAATAATAATAATAATAATAATAATAATAATAATAATAATAATAATAATAATAATAATAATAATAATAATAATAATAATAATAATAATAATAATAATAATATAATAATAATAATAATAATAATAATAATAATAATAATAATAATAATAATAATAATAATAATAATAATAATAAAATAATAATAATAATAATAATAATAATAATAATAATAATATAATAATAATAATAATAATAATAATAATAATAATAATAATAATAATAATAATAATAATAATAATAATAATAATAATAATAATAATAATAATAATAATAATAATAATAATAATAATAATAATAATAATAATAATAATAATAATAATAATAATAATAATAATAATAATAATAATAATAATAATAATAATAATAATAATAATAAATAATAATAATAATAATAATAATAATAATAATAATAATAATAATAATAATAATAATAATAATAATAATAATAATAATAATAATAATAATAATAATAATAATAATAATAATAATAATAATATAATAATAATAATAATAATATAATAATAATAATAATAATAATAATAATAATAATAATAATAATAATAATAATAATAATAATAATAATAATAATAATAATAATAATAATAATAATAATAATAATAATAATATAATAATAATAATAATAATAATAATAATAATAATAATAATAATAATAATAATAATAATAATAATAATAATAATAATAATAATAATAATAATAATAATAATAATAATAATAATAATAATAATAATAATAATAATAATAATAATAATAATAATAATAATAATATAATAATAATAATAATAATAATAATAATAATAATAATAATAATAATAATAATAATAATAATAATAATAATAATAATAATAATAATAATAATAATAATAATAATAATAATAATAATAATAATAATAATAATAATAATAATAATAATAATAATAATAATAATAATAATAATAATAATAATAATAATAATAATAATAATAATAATAATAATAATAATAATACTAATAATAATAATAATAATAATAATAATAATAATAATAATAATAATAATAATAATAATAATAATAATAATAATAATAATAATAATAATAATAATAATAATAATAATAATAATAATAATAATAATAATAATAATAATAATAATAATAATAATAATAATAATAATAATAATAATAATAATAATAATAATAATAATAATAATAATAATAATAATAATAATAATAATAATAATAATAATAATAATAATAATAATATAATAATAATAATAATAATAATAATAATAATAATAATAATAATAATAATAATAATAATAATAATAATAATAATAATAATAATAATAATAATAATAATAATAATAATAATAATAATAATAATAATAATAATAATAATAATAATAATAATAATAATAATAATAATAATAATAATAATAATAATAATAATAATAATAATAATAATAATAATAATAATAATAATAATAATAATAATAATAATAATAATAATAATAATAATAATAATAATAATAATAATAATAATAATAATAATAATAATAATAATAATAATAATAATAATAATAATAATAATAATAATAATAATAATAATAATATAATAATAATAATAATAATAATAATAATAATAATAATAATAATAATAATAATAATAATAATAATAATAATAATAATAATAATAATAATAATAATAATAATAATAATAATAATAATAATAATAATAATAATAATAATAATAATAATAATAATAATAATAATAATAATAATAATAATAATATAATAATAATAATAATAATAATAATAATAATAATAATAATAATAATAATAATAATAATAATAATAATAATAATAATAATAATAATAATAATAATAATAATAATAATAATAATAATAATAATAATAATAATAATAATAATAATAATAATAATAATAATAATAATAATAATAATAATAATAATAATAATAATAATAATAATAATAATAATAATAATAATAATAATAATAATAATAATAATAATAATAATAATAATAATAATAATAATAATAATAATAATAATAATAATAATAATAATAATAATAATATAATAATAATAATAATAATAATAATAATAATAATAATAATAATAATAATAATAATAATAATATAATAATAATAATAATAATAATAATAATAATAATAATAATAATAATAATAATAATAATAATAATAATAATATAATAATAATAATAATAATAATAATAATAATAATAATAATAATAATAATAATAATAATAATAATAATAATAATAATAATAATAATAATAATAATAATAATAATAATAATAATAATAATAATAATAATAATAATAATAATAATAATAATAATAATAATAATAATAATAATAATAATAATAATAATAATAATAATAATAATAATAATAATAATAATAATAATAATAATAATAATAATAATAATAATAATAATAATAATAATAATAATAATAATAATAATAATAATAATAATAATAATAATAATAATAATAATAATAATAATAATAATAATAATAATAATAATAATAATAATAATAATAATAATAATAATAATAATAATAATAATAATAATAATAATAATAATAATAATAATAATAATAATAATAATAATAATAATAATAATAATAATAATAATAATAATAATAATAATAATAATAATAATAATAATAATAATAATAATAATAATAATAATAATAATAATAATAATAATAATAATAATAATAATAATAATAATAATAATAATAATAATAATAATAATAATAATAATAATAATAATAATAATAATAATAATAATAATAATAATAATAATAATAATAATAATAATAATAATAATAATAATAATAATAATAATAATAATAATAATAATAATAATAATAATAATAATAATAATAATAATAATAATAATAATAATAATAATAATAATAATAATAATAATAATAATAATAATAATAATAATAATAATAATAATAATAATAATAATAATAATAATAATAATAATAATAATAATAATAATAATAATAATAATAATAATAATAATAATAATAATAATAATAATAATAATAATAATAATAATAATAATAATAATAATAATAATAATAATAATAATAATAATAATAATAATAATAATAATAATAATAATAATAATAATAATAATAATAATAATAATAATAATAATAATAATAATAATAATAATAATAATAATAATAATAATAATAATAATAATAATAATAATAATAATAATAATAATAATAATAATAATAATAATAATAATAATAATAATAATAATAATAATAATAATAATAATAATAATAATAATAATAATAATAATAATAATAATAATAATAATAATAATAATAATAATAATAATAATAATAATAATAATAATAATAATAATAATAATAATAATAATAATAATAATGATAATAATAATAATAATAATAATAATAATAATAATAATAATAATAATAATAATAATAATAATAATAATACAAATTTCCTTATATGGGCGTGCGACATCTGGGTAGTTTATTATCTGTAGTATAAGGGTATTCATATCCCCTTTGCCACGCACAAATTATAAAAAAAAAAACTCATGTCGCTCACATCAATGTCTTCAATGCACAGGCCTTACGTCATCACAAATACTATCGATTTGTTCGAATTTGGTGATTGTGTTTCGATTGCTCAGTTGGGCGGTCCATAAATCGCGGTACATAGATATTACTGTTATAAAGATTATTGATTATTGGCAAGGCACGAGGCAACTATCTGTCACTATGGATGACAGGCGGATTGGACAGATGTCATTTGGCAGGAGTGTGAAACCCCAATCTCGAAATAAATAACTCTTTATAGTTTATTTAAAGAGATTTATTTCAAAAAGTTAGTTTCTTATTTTGCATAGGTATACGGAAGAATCCTATTTCTTAACCTAAAATGATTTATTGTGTTCTTGCTGCTGGGCATACACAATCAACACTCCTTGCGGACAAATCAACTCTTATGTTCCTTTTTGCCGTGCTACTCTTTGTTACTGCATTGACTTCTAAGGATTGTTGAATGAGACGAAGTGGAATTGAATTTCCAAACAAATACCATTCATTCAAGTCTGTCCTTTCGGTCGTTCTCCCATTTTCCTAGCTTGTAGAGATTTTCCTGCAGCATCGGTCTTAAATTTAATGAAGATTTGAAATCTCTTCGCTTCAGTGGACAATGTAAAAGGGAAAGACCATTGACTAAACAGAAGGATTTCATTTGCTTTTAAAGACACGTAGAATCAGGACCTTTTTCACCATCCCCAGCAAATATTTACCAACACATGTCAATATTTACATGTACATGTCGATAGCCACAGACCTTCGTGGAGTGCACGCGTGTGTTTCGATTTGCAGTAAGTGCAGAATAATTCTTCAAGTGGTGAAAAAGACTTTAAATAATAAGCGCCAGCTTGGCTAGTAGTCGCGGGTTCAATTCCCGCGAATATCAGATTTTTAATTTTTTTTTTAATTAATAAGAAAAGAAAAACAAACACGTGATGGAAGACAATGCAAGTCAGGCTACCAAGCAGCGGTGGCTAAAAAAAGTAATGGGAAAAGGAGAAAATTTAAAATAACTCTCAGAAGAGGCAAAGGTCGTCAGATGACGATGACCTTTATCCGTATCTCTCCGATGGTGGTAAAGGTCATTATATGGGGGACAACAACAATTTCGCCGCTCTGGTTACGTCATAGTCAGAGGACGAAGACGATGAGCTGGAGTGCCTTAACACCAGTTTAAGGCAGCTGCAGCCGAAAGTATTGGCCATAAAAGCCAAGCAGAGAGGGTGTGCTCCAGAGCTCCCAAGAGCAACAGCAACAACAACAGAAACAGCAAAAGCAGCCTAACCAGCAACAAATACAAAAACAAAGCAGCACCAACAACAAAAGAAGCTGCAGCAACAAACACAGCAGCAGAGGAAGTAGCAGCCAAAGCAGCAGCAAGAGCAGCAGCAGCAAGAGCAGCAGCAGCAATAACAGCAGCAGCTGAAACAGCAACAACAACAGCAGAAAAAGCAGCTTCCGAATCAGCAGCAGCAACAACAGCAACAACTACAGCAGCACAACAAGCCAGGGAAGGTGCGAGTTCCACCTATCAATACATACAAGATTGAGCTCAAGTACACCATAGAACTGTGTAAGTCGGCCATAGGCAACAATTTTTCAATTAAAAGGTTCAATGATAATAGACACTTCATCCAGTGCAACACGGTAGACCGTTACAATAAATTAAAGAATTTGTTAAGGGACTCGACGACGGAGTTCTTCTCTTTCACCCCGAAGGGGGAAAAGTTGTAAACGGTGCTCTTGAAAGGGATGGAACCGTCCACCGAGCCGAAGGAGCTCCTTAAGATGCTCCAAAAAATTAAGTGCGATGACCTCACTTTTGTAGGGGTTAAGCCTTTCACCACAGCAAGGGCTAAATGGGAGAAGCGGAATCTACCGTTCTTCCTGGTTCAGCTGTCGCCCGATAGCAAACTGGATGGTCTAAGGAGTATCAGAGGCCTAGACTATCAGGTGATCTCATGGGATAAATTAAAGCGCAGCGAAAGCATTATTCAATGCGTTCGCTGCCAAAGGTTCGGGCACGCCACGTCGAACTGCGATATGCAGCCTCAATGCGTGCAGCGTGGAAAGAATCACAAGACGGAGGAATGTGTTCTAGGTAAGGAGGGAGTGGCAGATAATATTTTTTTTTTATTTTTTGCGAGAAGGTGAAAATCTTCTAAAGACACTGTAAGGCCCGACCGCTCGTTCTTATGGTAGTGTGAAATTTTTACTCACTAAAAACACCACTCTTCAAGATCAATACTACAACTAAGCCGACGCTTATCCAGCCGTTTTATTTTCGCTTACGAGACGCGTGATTTTTGGAAAGATGTTCGTATGTAATTTAAAAATAATGTTGCACTTTAGGCAGGTTAAATTCCAATGAAAGTTCCTGCGGTTTTCACGACCAGCATATACTATGACGCGGGGTCAAAAGGTTTTATCCTTTGCAGACGACGAATTTAATTGTTCGCGTCAAGTAGTTGAATGACGGTACGGTTACAATGATCGTGAACACGATCTTTGTGTTTACGAGGAAATACTGTTATATCTTCGACGACGCTGGGAATTCCCAGGTCCCGATGAATATCTTCGTTACGTACGTACGGTGCGCTAACGATCGTTCTAAGAACTTTATTTTCAAAAGTTTGTAAGAGATTCTATTGCTTTTCCTGGTACAACCCCATAGTTGTAGACCATACGTCCACACTGGCTTCAGCACTTGCTTATAGATAAGCAGTTTGTTATGTAGGCTCAACTTCGAATGTTTTCCGAGTAGCCAGTACATTGTCGGTATTTGTTTTCGAGCTCGTCGCGTTTCTTTTTTACGTGCGATTTCCATTTAAGCTTAACATCTAGAGTCATTCCTAGATATTTTGCTTCGTTCGCGTATGGTATTTGATCCGAGTTTGTATATACGGGTAATCTGTCCACTTGTTTGTAGGTAAAGTTGACGTGAGTAGATTTGCTTTCGTTCAGCGCAATACGCCAAGAATTCATCCAAGCGTGGACTTTGTTAATAGCATGTTGCAGCTTTTCAGTTGCTGCTTCAATTGTATCGCCCGTTGTCAATATCGCTGTATCGTCCGCAAACATGGCGACGACGCAGTTTCTTTCCTGCGGGATATCACGCGTGTAGAGTACATATAGAAGTGGGCCAAGGACACTTAATTTTTTTTTTTTTTGTTATATAATTTGCACGTATTAAAGGGGATATGAATACCCTTATACTAATTTTTAGAACACGTGCGCTTTGCGGAAAGGGGAAGAGACAGAGAGAAAGACAGAGTGGTGTAGTTTGAAACTCAGGTGGTATTAAGTTTCTGTAAACTCCAAGGGTGGCTGTCCAGATAACTGGGGAGTATTTTGTTTGTTTTTTCGCTATTGTTGTCGTTGCTTATAATTCACAGTATTTTTTTCCGTCCTCCTGATGTCATCATCACGATCAAGTTGCATTTTAGCCATAAGACCACCCTACTGCCAGTGTTATGCCTTCACAGTAGAGTTGACTTAGCTTTAGCAAGTGATCGACTTATTTATTTATTTCATGCGAAATAAATGGATGATTCTTGACATCCGTTGTGGGACTCCGGCCGCAATCTCCTTGAAATCAGAGTAACCATTTCCGTGCTTAACACGAAAAAATCTTTCGGTGAGGTACGATCGTAAGATTAGAAAGAGTTGCCGTGGCAGTAGTCATTGCAATTTGCCTTCGTGCCAAACCTTATCGAAAGCTTGTGAGACGTCAAGAAATACACCACAACAAATCTTTTTTTCTTCGACAGTTTTCTCAATCACGTCATTTATTTTGTGGACTTGTTCGATTGTAGAATTTTTATCTCTAAATCCAAACTGATGGTCAGAAATGAGACGTTGTAGTCATTTTGAAAGTAGTTTTTCGAATATTTTAGAGATAACCGGCAATAGGGAAATAGGCCCATATGATTTCATATGATTTAATAGGTGCAGTTTATACTCCAAGCCTTCGTGCCAAACCTTATCGAAAGCTTGTGAGACGTCAAGAAATATACCACAACAAATCTATTTTTCTTCGAGAGTTTTTTCAATAACTTCAGTTATTTTGTGATTGTATAATATTTGGCTCTAATTCCAAACTGATGGTCAGGAATGAGACATCTTTCATTTATTTACGGGTTGTAGTCGTTTTGAAAGTAGTTTTTCGAATATTTTCGAGAAATAGGGAAATAGGCCGATATGATTTCTTCTCATTCAGAGGTTTGCCTGGTTTCGGGACCATTATAATCTTTGCGACTTTCTATTGTCTCGGAACGTAGAGCAATCAAATATAGCGGTTTTATAAGAGCTTTATTCGGTAATTCGTTTACCACCTGCGGCGTTATCGAGTCGTAACACGGTGCTTTTTTAGTCTCTAGATTGATAATCACTTCCCTCAGTTCAATTAATGCAACTTTTTTTACTTTAAAGTTGTCAGATGTCGTGAATGGGGAGTCGGGCGTTATCAAAGGGCCGTCAAATGGCTTAAACGTTTCTTTTAAGTGCAAAGCAAAAAGTTCTGCGTTTTCTTTGTCGCTCTTGGCCCAAGTTCTATCGTTTTTCCGAATTGGTGGCGCTTGCATTTGAGGTTTCCGGATGCCTTTTAGCGCTTTCCAAAGTGAATAATTTGATTCTCTTCCAGTGGAGAAATTTTCAAGGTAGGTCGCTATCTTATTGCTTTTAAATTCCCGAATACTATCTCTAAGGCGATTGCATAGTCGGTTGAGGACCTTTTTATGCTGCGGTGCGCGAGTGATTTGCCATTTCTTTCATGCTTTTCTTTTCTCCCTCACCAGTTCAATGATTTCACTTGGATACTTTTCGTTGCGGTTAATCTTATAGCTTCTAGAAGGAGTGTTTCTCCATGCCGCTCTTTGGATTGCTTCCACAAAACGATCAACTTCGTCTTCCAGTTCACAAGGTGTTTTAAGTGGTACATTTAAGGCGATATTTGTTTCGCAATCATTTCTAAAGCCCTCCCAATTTGTACTATTGCTAGTAAGTCTTGGAGGTCCTTCTTTCTTGATCAAAGCTTCACCAAGTAATAAAATTACCGCAGAGTGGTCAGAAGAGAGATCAAAACTTTCTTCGATTGTAATAAATTTATCGTAAATACCTTTTGAAACGAAAAAATCGATAAGATCGGGAATTTTTTCTGAGTCGGTTGGCCAATAGGTGGATTTTCCTGTCGAATAAAAACAACAACCGAATTCATTTGCCACTTCGTAGAGAATTTTTCCTTTAGAAGATGTACATCTTGAACCTCAGAAGGTGTGCTTCGAGTTGAAATCTCCACCAATAAGGAAATTTGAACCAAGGGCATTGAAGACACGAAAGTAGTCGTCTTTTTCAAGCGAGCATCGCGGCGGACAGTAAACAGACGCTATGTTGTAGCTCAAGTGTTTATTTTTAACCCTTACCGCGCACAACTGAAGTTTTTCCAGCTCTATCCTTATATCGACCGAGTGTTCGATGTTAGTTTTAATGAATAAGGACGAACCGCCCCGCGCTCTATCAGAAGGATTATAAGCATGACAACCAACGTAGCCTCTTATCTTTATTTCCGATTCCCTTGTTAGATGGATTTCGGAAATCAAACATATGTCGATATTTTCTCTCCTTAAAAAAAATTTTAATTCGTTAGATTTTTGTAAGAGTCCGTTTGCATTCCATGTTATAATTTTAAGCAAAGAGTTCATATCTACTTAGATTTAGATATAAGGTTAGCCATACAAAAGCTTTCAACGTTAATGAGACGTTCGAGAATTCGTTTGTTCGTTTTACATTGTTCCTCGAACTTATCGTAAATACAGTTCAGAATTTCTTTCAACGGATCAGAGGGTGGCCCGTCGTTCCGTCTGGTTGCTTTGACTGCAGCCTGAGAATACGTCAGAAAACTGGGATTCGTTAGCTTATCCGAGGTAATTTTTCGTTAAGTCTTTTTAGTGGACGACTTCGAAGTACTTTTAATCAGCTTAGAGGGCCGATTGACTGGTTCAAGAGTCTGCTCTGCTGATTTGAGCACCTTTCAGTCGGCTTAGGAGTCTGCACAACTGGCTTACGAGGGCGCTCAGTTTGCTTAGCAACGCGCTCTACCGACTTAGGAGCCCGATCGACTGATTTCGTTCCCCGCACAGTCGGCGTTGTAGATTTTCTCCGTCGAATCTCTAGTTCATTTGCGACCTCGCAACCACGATAATTTGCTGGGCGCCTTCCCTTGCATTTAACGCAAGTTGCTTTTTCATTTTTGCTTAGCTGCAATTTTCAGAAGAGTGTTTTCCAACGCACTTAATGCAGCGCGGCTCTTTTCGACTGTACTCCTGCGTATGATTAAACTCTTGGCAACGCTTGCATTGAGGGATTGTTTTCGTGTTGACACGTAGCGGCTCGATTTTGACGACCATACTCATGATTGCACGAATATTGTATGTCTTTTCTTGGCTTTCCGTTTTATCGAAGGATAGCACAAAAAGCGGAAGTTTACGTTTCACTATAGCTTCTTCTCCATGGTCGGGTCGTTTTCTCTCTTTTTTTAAAAGTTCATAGCGTCAAGAATTTTATAACCTCTGTCACGTAAATCACCTGTAACGTCTTCTTTCGGGCATGATGGACGAAGTCCTCTAGCTAGGACCCTCAAAGTTCTCTCAGACTTGTCTTCATAAGTATGCCATTGAATTTTTTCGTCGTTAAGCTTTTGAGATACAGCCCGATAGCCTTCAGCGTCATTAACCTTGATTTTCCATGCATCGTTTCGCAAGGAAGTTACTTTCATTACCGATCGTTGTTTTTAAAAGTCTGCAACGCCTGTAATATTTGTTGGAGGAGGGGCGTGTTTGCTTTCAATTTGCTTTTCTGCTTTTCGCTGCGCTTTGCGATTAGGTTCGTGTTGCGGAACAACCTCGGGCGATGAACCGGCCTTACGTTTTTAAGATGGTCTTCGATTAAGTATCCAATCCATTTCGCGCGTGAGTTCTTCTTCGTCCGTATTGTAGTGATGGGTACGCGGAGAGGGCTCACTATGAATAAGCGTCTGCGTTTGTGAAGACTCGTTTTGAAGCTTCGTTTGAAAGGTACTTTATTCTCTGATTCAAGTTTTTCTACTTTGCTTTTGAGCTCCCGACACAACAGCTCCATTTCATCCAGGCTCTTTCAGAGTACGATGTTTTCTTTTTCCGGAGTACTCTGTTTCAAGATTTGCGTTTCCCGAATTAACACATCCGGGTTCGCGAAACTCTTATTTTGCGCTTTAGGAGAAGTCTTTTGACGCGGAGATTTTGTAGGCTTGGGCTTTTCCTAAATGGGTTAATTAAATGTTGATGCAATGAATAGCTCTCCCCAGAATCCGTAGAACATGCTTCTTGCGAGGGTGGATTTCCCAGTTGAACTGGGCTGCCACCTGGGGTATTAATACCGTTCGTTTTCTTCATTGCATTAATTGTTTTTGCCGTAATCTCAAGAAAGACGGCGGGTTGGCATTTTAGTAGCCTTTTACGACAGTCATGCCTACCATGCAAGCAGAAAAGTGTAATGAAAGTCCTACCAGGTCTAGTTCAAAAAAGCAACCGTGACTCCTCAAATCATCTACGCCCAAATGGCGTCTGGTGAGGGAACCACGGTACAGCAACAACCGAAGGTAGCTGCACAGGCCCCAGTGCCTAAGGCACCTAAGGCACAAGGCCACTTGCTGACCATATTGCTCTCTATCCAGGGGCAGATGGGTTAGCTGCAGCGAAAGTTACAAGAGCAGGCGACCCGTGTGAACAGAATCTACGCACTTCTGCCAAGTCTAAAGCGTCTTCAATAGGGATGGGTACGACCGCGACTAAAAATTCCTTGAAGATTCTAGCGGTGAAGGTTAATTTATTGATTAGGATCGAACGGAAAGAATCGCTCTAGTTACTCGACGATCAAAGCCCTGACGTGTTTCTGGTTAGCGAAACTAAGCTAACCCAGAAACGCAGGATATATTTATGTCAGAGCTCGAGGCACTGTTTCGATGCCTAAGGTTGGAGTCGGGGGATCATTATTTCCTCATAAAAGGAGATCTAAACGCTAAGCATAGAGATTGGGGACATGGCACACCTAATCCTAGAGGAAACCAACTATTCAATTCTTGGGGTGAACACAATATCGAGTTTTGGCTCGATTTGAAGGCTACAGATAGTCCGTCGTTTCCAAGAAGCGGCTCCTATCTGGATCTACTGCTGTTCGACGAACGGTTACAACTGACCAACGTGGACCAACAAACGATAAACTGCGCCCTTTTGTGTATGACAGTGACCATTGCGGACTCAGTGCCGAAATAACGATTCCCAATGAAAGTGCGGAATTGGAAGAATTTGTTCAAACGTACTCCTACAATTGAAGAAGCCAATGCAACAACCGGATAAATCCACTTTTTGAAATGTTGAGAAAATTAAAAAAAACTATCTCAAAAATAAGAAATCAAAATATTTGTAAAATATTAGTTAATTTTGAAAAGAAATCATCAAAACTAATTTATTTAATTCAAAGACATCCAAAAATTGTTTATTAAAGTAAAAAAAAAATAAATTAGTTTTTGGACTTGTCCTGTTTTTGCACCGATTTTGGTGAGAATTAAAGGGGGCCCTCGTTGTCATCTTCGTAGTCTGAGTTTTCAGCTTCTTGAACAGACTGCTGCGATATCAAATTATTGTAAAAAGGCATATCCGCTGGAGGAACATACTTTTGCGCCAATTTTATGACATCCTCATATTTCTTGGGGTTGACGGAAAGATTATTTGTATATAACAGTTTTTTCTTAAAGGGGTCACCATGCAGGTTTGCTTTTATTTCTAAGTTGTATGCATTAATGGCACATGGTGACTAATGGAAGCTGAAATGCTTGCGATATTTTCTTCTTTCCTATAGCAAAATCTTCGATACTTCGAGTTTCACTTAAAATGTGTTCAATAAAATGATACAAAAAGCTTATGATATCATTTGGGCCTTTTTTCCCGATGGTCTCATCATACATGTACATATAGCTTTTCTTGGTGCTGCATTGAAAGATACAAAAATTAAAGACCCATAACTGCCTTTTATAAAAGACATCACCCGATGGTATTAGTGGAAGTGGTAAATTTTGTTGGAAATCAAAAGTAATTCACTCAACTGTCGAGTCTTGTAAGCACTCGGAGCTTTTTTCGCGTAGATCATCATAAAACGCTTTAGCCTTCTTTTCGTGAAGATCTTTCACAACGTTGAGTGCACGTCTTTCTTCCTCAGAATCATTTGCAGCTATTTTCTTTTCATGGCTATCACACGTCTGGCAAGTGTCTGATCTAGGTGATCCAAAAGAAAGCTTGCAATTTTTCACAAAGTATTCCCTATAAAAATCGTATGTAACTTTTGGCTTTGGGTTACCATTTTCTTCAGCAAAGCGGTGCAAAAACAATACAACTCCAGGAGATGTCTTATTCTTGCTCCGTTTTGAAAACAGTGATAACTCCAAAAGCGAGTTTCCTTATCTAAGAGTCAACGTAGATGTCTTTTTTGTACACCGAACGACGCAGGATTTTTTTTTTTTTTTTTGAATTTCTGCATTAAAAAACATATTTCGCAAAAAAGTGGAGTTATTAGGTTGTTGCACTGGGTGCTATGCAATTATGTGCAATTACAGTAGGACTCGTTAGAATCGCTTCTCCCGAGAATTGACAAGAGCAATCTCCTCGAACTCGCTCTACCCACCGTTCAATAGGAATCTGTCAAACGAGGACATTGACAGGTACCTTAAACAAATGGACGAGACAACCAAACGAACGATGAACGGTACGATATCTTGGTATCGACTACCTGACAACGTGTTCCACAATGCAACAATCGACGCACTGCACATACAAAAAGTGGACTGCTTACAAGACTAAAAAACCTGTACAGGCAGTCTACTGACAAACCTCGTAGGTTAGGAAGCTGGAATCGCCGACAAAGTACCTCCAAATATTAATTAGAACAAATTATAGGCGGTGGGCTAATTTGCACTGGGGTAACAAGATTCTGGCTATCAAGTCTGATAACCCGAGAATGTTCCCCAAATTAATACAATATTTCGGAGGAACGATGTCAACGACCTTCCGTGTCTGAAAATCCCCTGAACAACGAACAATGAACGCTTACTTACAGCAGCAGGAAGAGATCCAAGGGACGCTGTCGATGTTGACGACTTTTTCGTTATCGAAAATCCGCAGGAGCAGGTGGAGGCTATTGGAACTATTTTCGAGGATGTGTATAAGTTAAATGCTAGCATTCGCCCGAAATACGACCTGGGGAATATAGTCCTTGTGCACAACTTCTACCTTTGAAATGATATAGAGCACTGGCGATCAGAGAATACTGGTTTTACAGGGTTCAATGATGAAAAATTGGCAAACAATGCCATCGCCAATGAAAGGGTTCACCCTCCGTACGTTTCGAAGGTAGAACTCCAAACAAACTTCAAATCATTCAGAAAGAAGAAATCAGTGGGAATCGATGGAATATCGAACATTGTGATTTGATATCTTTCTCTAGGAGCGGTGGAAATTTACGCCACCCTATACAACAATGCACTGAATAATGCCCATTATCTGGAGCATTGGAGAACTCCAAAAAGGGGAGAGGACTCCTCCAAGCCGGCGAAACTGCGGTCGATAAGTCTCCTTCCGACCATCAGCAAGGTATTCGAAAAAGTAATCAATAGAGCCCTGATTAAGTGGACTGAGAACAATAATATAATTATGGATAACCAATTCGGTTTTAAGGCGGGGCATGATACAATACATGCCGGGTCTAAACTGGTATCCAATGGAACAAATGCAATAACCAAAGCACGGGTGCTTGCCTGATTGACTTGGAGAAGGCCTTCGACACCGTATGGCTAGAGGGACTCTTCTTCAAGCTGAACAGGCTGGGCATAAGCATACCACTACTGTGCATGTTGCTTAATATGCTCAGCAGTAGAAAGTTGTGGGACGTTCGAAATTAAAAATGGTCTGCAACAGGGTGCGGTTAATTCGCCGATACTTGTCAATGTTTACACGGCTGATCTAATAAGATCTCTTCAGCACGCGATAGCGTACGCGGACGATTTGATTGCATACAGATAAGGACCTAAGATCGACGTCATTGCAATACTCTTGCAGCGTGACTTCGATAAGATTCAGCGATATTGGGACTACTGGAAGTTAAAGATCAACCTTCAGAAGTCAGGAACCATTCTTTCAGAACGCCGTTGTCTCTGGTCTCTAGGGATACCAGAAAGAATTGGTGAAAGTTCTCTATAGTTGGACAGCACGGGCGTCCACTTGCGTGCCAAAATGTGGGTATTTTAACAAACATGTAGATGCTGCTCTAGCCAGAGCCCGAGCTGCCTTTGCTCTTACAAAGAGACCTTTTTATAGCAAGCAACTCGATGCAAGGGTAAAGGTAATCTGCTACAGCCCTCATTCGGCCCGTGTTCGCATATAGATGCCCCGTGTGGTTCAACATAGGAACAAGTAGGATGAAAAGGATTCGGGTGTTTGAGAGGGCCTACCATCGGGCTTGCCGTCACTTGTACAGAACACCAGAGTCTCAGTACAAAAAATTCTATTCTAATGAGGTCCTATACAGCAGGGCGAATCTGATAAGAGTGGACAATTTCCTGCTCAAGATGACTCGAAGGTACTTTGCAGAGAAATGACCTTGATGAATAACCTGATCTTCGGGACTTATTATCTCAACCGTAGGTACCAGTAGAGGGTGCGCCTTAAAGGCTTTGTCTCCGCAGAAGAATTCCTCTATTTAGATCAGGCAGGTCTGATCCAGGATAGATCAGCGGTGCCGTTAATCTTCCACGTTGCCCGAACAACTGTGGATAGGCGGCTCAACTAAAGCCGAGACGTCGCACAGAGCACTGAGGAGCGTCTCCGATTCAGTAGATCGGTATCGGGGAGCGATGTTAAAAATGCAAGCAAGCAGCACCAGCCATTCTGGTGGTTACTAGAGGGAGCTCCCTCGTCGATCCCTTTTGATCCGGGGTAGGTGTCTAGTACGGCAAAGTTGGCCGCCATATTTTGCCTTGGTCAGCTTACATAGTTTTTATGTGTCTAGGGTTAGGTAGCCTAAGTGTAGGTTTAGTATTTTAAGGCACAGCACTTGGATAAAAAAAAAATTCATATTTAATTATGCCTGTAGTTAAATTAAGTTAAGATTTGTTTTTAAGATAGCATTTAAGTTTTATATATAAGATCAGACGGGATAAAATATTTCTTGCACCATTTAAGGAATCCTAGATATTTTGCAGCATTTTTAGCGACCTCGAATATGTGATCTTAATACACATACTAAGAATGGCAAGTCTTTCGGTTTCAGTGATGTAAGTGGAGCTGTAAAATTCAAGTACAAGTACAAGTATAATTACCTCGTACTTATTTTTTTCTAAGTACAAGTACAATTCCTAGGTACTTTTATTTAAAAATTTCAAGTACCAGTACCGGGAATTGTACTTATACTTGCAATTCCTTCGAAGCACTCGAAAAACTGGTTATGTATGATACATAACCAGTTTCTGCAACATATTTCTTAATGATGTTCTTATCAGTTGGGAAAACGGTATATTAACTTTTACATCAATGTTGTTTGATTGAAGCACTTCTCAATGCAAATTTATTTTTCATACGTTCATCAATATTTGTGTCAATCTCTAAGTACATAACCAGTTTTTCAAGTGCTTCGAAGGAATTGCAAGTACAAGTACAATTCCTGGTACTGGTACTTGCAATTTCTAAGTAAAAGTACCAAGGAATTGTACTTGTACTTAAAAAAAATATGTACGAGGTAATTGTACTTAAATTGTACTTCAGTACCAACATACTTAATTACGTTACAGGCCTGGATGCAAGTACCATTCATGGATAATGTTTGGGGGTTATGTTTTCGCTTGCTGAGACAGAAGACAGCATTGTGTTAAGAAAGCATTAAATTCCACTCTGTTGGTTAAACCCCATTTGATTATGCTGTCCAATTCGGAATTTAATGTATTTAATGCGTTCCTCTTCTAGAGAACGTTCCTGAGCTAGGGAACGAATATGAAAAGTGTCAGCGAAGGAATGGATTGAATTAAAAGTTGCAGACAAAAGATTATATATAAAAATAAGAAAGAGAGTCGGAGACAAAATAGAGCCTTGCGGAATACCAGGATTTATTTGGTGAAGTGCAGACTTGAAGCAGAAATTGACCACTTATCAGATAAGACGATTTTGTTCAAAATTGATATCTAATCATCCGTGGGGACATGATATTTAAATTATCGACATGAAATGAAATTTGTTTTCGCTCATTTGTCTGAAGGAGTTCCAGATCCTTCTAGTTAATCACAAATCATAATGAATTACTGTTCTTAATCAGCTACAACCAGCTAGGGATAAACACATTATAGCAAAATAGTGATGTTGAAAAATTTACCATGAAAGAAGACGTACGCGGATAACTTAGTTGGAAGAGGATCGGTGGCTAAAACCAAGCCTATCGCAGGTTCGTTCCCTGCCTGTGAACCTATATTTCCTTCCTTGTGCAATTCTTCAAAAAATATTTTTTTCTATTATTCGAGAATTATACTTTTCTCTAGGCCTGCAGAATTCGAAAATAATAAATCTTATGAATGGTAATAATGCCTAATTAACACTTTAATTATTATTATTTCACTTACATATACATATAAGTGAGGTTCAAGGTTCAAAGTTAGAAAGCAAGGAAAAAAAAATATTTTCTCACGGCTCACCTCTCGCGAACGTCTGACAAACATCCGAGAGCAAAAATTGTCATGAGAAGCTTTTCTCAATCGAAAAAATTGCCTTTCGGAAAGAGCATAAAAATGTAGGTTCCAACCATTGGTGTGGAGCACAATACGATTGGCTGCGAGGAGCTAGGCCAGGCCCTGTATTACTCTGTTAGCGCAAAATGGTGCCGTGAAATAACGCCAAGTGAAATAAGGCCAAATTTTAACGTTTATATATATTTCACTTTGTGAAAGTACTCCCTGAGCAGCTGCATATGTGGCCGAAGGCCGTCCGGTGTAAAAAAAATTGAGTAAGAGAGACAACAGCAGAACGTTTCTATATAGCTATTTACTCATCCCAATCTGTAATATATTCATTCATGTACAAACATATGTAAAAACCCTTCTATTTAAGATTGATAATTCGCTATTGTAAAGTAGTATTAAAGTTACCGCCGACACTGTCATTTGTCCGGGAAAATTGATTTTAGACGAGTTTTCATTATATAAATATATATAATAAATATTTTACATTGTGCCGAAACCCGGGAGAGTTATAATAATTCTTTAAAGTTAAATAGGTAGCGGAGAATTTTTAAGCGTGTAGTAACATATACGACAAACGTTTAGTATAATAAATGTATACTTATTGAAAATGGAAGCGGTGTATCGAGCTACGTGAAGAGCGCAAGTCACAAAGTCGTACAATGCAGCGTTTGAATATCTGAAGGTCCACCAATCCAAAACTACCGAGGATTGGTGGACCCAGCGACCGACGAAGGAGACATAACTGTTTATATAGATCGCACAAAAATGCTCAAGCCAACCTGAAGAAAGCTGATGAGGCCTTGTGAAAAACTACACAACCAGATGAAAACGAATGTGAAAGCGCACTTGAATACGACGACAAAGCCGTTTCAGTTATCGCACAATTAAAGTTCGTCCTTCGAACCAAATTGAAACGTGTTCACTGCTTAAACGATACTGTCAATGAAGACACTGTCCAAAACCTAACGCATGTCGAAAGAAGCGACTACTATGGCATAAAGCTTAAAGCAATCGAACTGAAAAAAATCGATGGGAAGTTTGAAAACTGGCTTCCATTTTGGGAGCAGTTCAAGCGTGCAGTTCACGACAACCCCCAGCTTTTGACCACAACTAAATTTAATTTTCTTAACGAGGCATTGGTGAAAAAGCATCTACCACAATAGCAGGATTCACGCCAACCGAAAATGCTACAGTGAAGCAATATTCCTCTTACAGGAGGAATACAGCAAAACAAATAAGATCGTGGAGAAATTCGTTCAAAAATTGTTAAATTTAAAATTAGTGCATTCCACAAACGATGTCAAAGGTCTTCGGCAACTGAACAATGAGGTGACCACCACTATGGGATCTCTAGCGGCATTGCAAGTACCGTCATCACAATGTGAGATCGTAGTTAAATCGGTTCTTCTTAAGTCGATTCCAACAAATATGCGTATTCAATATCACAGAACAAGTATCAAGGGTTCTCAGTCTAGCACATTCCTAAACGATACTATAGGTAGTCAGTGATTGATAAGGAAAATCAAAAATCCAATGCACCAGAAGAGGAGCAATTAAAGGCTCTGCTTGACTTTATAAGAGTAGAAGTGGAAGCGTTAGAGAAGTCCTATTTGACTGAGCGAGATAGAAGGCCTGACGAGCGGTTGCGAAGAGAAACACTGTCAGCAGCTGGTACCGCAACTGGCTTATTCATTAGCAACAACAACGGACAAAAAGAATAATCATGCAACGAAAAACTGCAAGAGCAAATCAACAATAGAGCAAAAGGAAATCCTGCTTCGAAAAGAAGGAAGGTGTTTTAGATGTGCCAACAAAAATCATTCGTCAAAATTTTGCAAAGCGCAATGGGTTAAATGTGATACTTACAATGGCCCCCACTTACCACCAATGTACGAGCAAATTAGAGGTGCACAAGAGAATGGCAGTAAAATCGAAAGAGCGAAAGAGCGTAAAGAGGAACCTGCACGAATGGCGACAGCTACATATACTACATAAATTTTATTTTTTTTTTTTTAGTAGTTTGACGGAATGGTTAATACATTTGCTATTTTTTAGAGTTTTAGAAATTAATTCTTTACAGCTATAATTCTTTACGTGTGTATATAATGAAGGTTAAGACTAGGTACAGGATTTATTTAAATAATTAAGGGAAAACACTACTAACAAAAACCCTTTTATGATTCTTAATACTAAACAACACTTAAAACTAAATAACAAAGTGATCACGGAGATAAATATATAATGTGCAACAAGCTCATCCTTTATTGCTGCAAACATGTGTATTATTATGAAACAAACATTTGGTTATTTTTATTTATTTAGTAGTGAAATAGATAATATATTTGCAAATAAATAAATAAATAAATAAATAAATAAATAAATAGTAAATAAATAAATAAGTAAATAAATAATTGAATGAATAAATAAATAATTTAATAGTGAATAAATAAATAGGTAAATAAACAATCAAATAAATAAATAAGTAAAAAAAACAAATAAATAAATAATAAAGAATTAAATAAATAAATAATTAAATAAACAAACAAGTAAATAAATAAATAAATAAATAAGTAAATAAACAAACAAACACGTTAATAAATAAGTATATATACATATAACTATAATACAAGTTGTTGGATGAGCTCATTATCTGAATATCTACATTTCTCCAAGAAGTTAGTTTTAAGTCTGTTTATAGTTACAGAAATAAAATTGACATCTGCTCTATTATGTAACCTTCTAGTTGAAAAGTGCCAAGGCAGATTCAGCGTCATTTTTAGTATTTTATTTTGGCAAATTTGCAGTTTACTTATGTGATTTTTAGCACAATCGCACCAGACTGGTGCACCATATGAGAGCATGGCCAGGAAAATGGTTTTAAAAATAATGATCTTGTTATCAATACTGAGAGTAGATCGCCTGTTAATGAATGGATATAAAATTTCAATAATTAAATTTATTTTGTGTATTGTTTTGGACACATGTGTATTAAAGTTTAGTTTGCTGTCTAGAATTAAGCCTAGATATTTGCATTCATTGCTCCAATCGATCTCCTCAGAATATGGTATAAGTTTTCTTGTTGGAAAAAATGTTTCTTTTCTGCGGCGAGTATAAAATACTGCTTGAGATTTATTTGGGTTTACTTTAATTTTCCATCTATGTAAATATTTCTCAATTTTATGCAGAGTTTTGTAAGTACAGCAGTATGTCACCGGGTAGAATACTCGATGAGTAGGTGGCAGTGTCATCGGCAAACATGGCTAAATGCGTGTTTGGAAATAGATTTGGGATGTCAGCCATATATATGTTAAATAGAATGGGACCTAAAACTGAGCCCTGAGGTACCCCAAACCTGTAGTGAAGAGTTTGTATTTCCAACATGAACTGAAAAGAATCTATTTTGCAAAAAGTTTTGAACAAATTTAATTAGCGCAATAGGAAAAACGAAATTATACATTAAGCACCGTGGAGTCTGTCGAATCAGACAAATTTTTGCAAACAGCGAAGGCAATATTAGGCAGCACAAATAGCTGCGAGTGCATTCTTTCTATAGTTATAATGGATAACGGTAGCCAACGCACATACATAAGCGAGAAAGTTGCAAATGCCTTAACCCTTGTTCGGGCAAGGTGTGTCTAACGGACACATTGCCTATGTTTTTTCCTTTTATTTCAAAAATTTGTTCACTTTTTGGCTTGTAGGTTTTAGACTTCTCATTTGGTAGCAATATAAATGGATTTATAGTAAGAAGAAGAAATTATATTATATTGGCACAAAAAAAAAATTCAAATTTTTGGGGACATAAACGGGCAGCAGTGTCTATTAGACACATGCCATAAAGCTAGCTAAGTATCAAAGTATAAAGTTAGCTAAGTACATGGCAGTGTGAGCGTAGTATAAAATAAACAAGCGCAAATGATTTTTTTATGTGTGAACACGCTGCATTTTATTATATTCGTCGTTTCAATTTTGAATATCTAGTATGCACTGCATTAGCTGTTTTTTTATGAACAATTATGAAAGGCCTTCTGAGGTCTAATGCGCAAGAAAAAGGGAATTATATTGTTTGCAGATCCTCTTTTTTTTGCTCTTTCCATGAAAAAATACATTTACCATTGCTTTTTTGAAAAACTGGCAGAACGAGCCATTGCAACATTTGTCATTCAATCGTTTTGAAAAAGCATCAATTTGGCGAATATTCATTTTGAGTGACTTTTTCTTCAATAACAATAGACAAGTGTCGTTTTTATTACTTTTTCCTGAAACTCGATAAGAGATTACATACATACATATTTCTTATAGAACTTGGTAGGTAATTCTTACATTGCCAAGCATTGGATATATGCATAAATTCATTATTGTTTTATATTTTAGCGATTTCTAAAAATGTTGAACAGTAGAGCTCTGTCTGAAAGAGAATTGCGGGCTACTTTAGCTAATTTATCCGATGAGGACAACGATGGAGATGTAGGCTCCGTCTCTGAATCGAGTTTGGAGTTGGATAATACTTCAGTTGCAAGTGAAGGAGAAGATGAACTAGACGGAAGTATCAATGAACATGTGGAAGAGGACTCTGAAGACGAAATTGAGGTTGGCTCAGAAGAACACCAGCAACCGATAACGTTCACCTCAAAAGACAAAGTAAGTTGGTCAAATACTCCTTTTCATTCTGGTCGCGTTCGAGCACATAATATAATAAGAGGTGTAAAATCGTTGCAGAAAGTAAATATGCCACCAGGAAAACAACTTTATGATCCGGTAGATGCTTTTTATTTATATTTGGATGCTGAAATTGTCACTGAAATTGTGACATTTACAAACCAAGAAGCTTTTCGAGTCTTGATTGGGGGAAATTGGAAAAACACCGATATTGCTGAGATGTATGCATTTTTTGGTTTACTGCTAACTGCTGGGCATCTCAAGCAAAGTGCAACCAATTATGATGTTTTGTGGAATCAAATCTACGGTCTTCCGATTTTTAGTGCAACAATGGATTTAAGGCGCTTTAAATTTTTATTGAGATTTATAAGGTTTGATGACAAGACAAGTAGACCGCTTCGACGACAAAAAGATAAATTAGCACCTATAAGAGACATTTTCAATACAATAAACAATAATTTAAAAAAAATGTACAGTCCAGGTGAAAATATAATTGTGGATGAGCAGCTTGTGCCATTTCGAGGACGTTGTCCATTCAAACAATATATGCCCGCTAAACCAGACAAATATGGGATGAAAATTTGGTGGGCTTGTGACTCAGAAACATTTTGTCCTTTGAATGGTATTCCATACGTGGGTAAAGAAGGAAACACAATAACAGGACCTTTTTATGGTTCTCAGAAATGTCACGTTTGATAATTATTTTACCGACTTAGATTTGGCTTATAAAATGCTAACAAATGGTCTGACCATAATCGGGACCGTAAGAAAAAATAAAAGATTCGTGCCAAAAGATTTTCTACCACATCGAAGAAGAGAAGAACATTCATCGATATTTGGATTTACTAAGAAAGCTGCACTTGTTTCTTATGTACAAAAAAAGAATAAATGTGTTTTACTTCTATCAAAGACTCATGACAAACCAGACATCAGCACAGCAGATTCCAGAAAACCCGAAATAATATTGAGCTACAATAGGACTAAGGGGGGAGTAGATTCTCTTGACCAGTTGGTGCATGCATATATATCTAAGCGAAAGGCAAACCGATGGTCTTTTACTTTTTTTGTAAATTTGCTGGATGTCAGTTCTGTAGCTGCGTATGTTATCTGGACCAACATGTTTCCTAAGTGGAACTAAAAGAAGAACGAAAAAGACGGTTGTTTCTTGTGTCTGTTGCTGAAGCACTAATAAGGCCACAGATTGAACGAAGAAATCGTATTGGTCTGTTGAAATCGTCTGTGCAAGCAATGTCACATTTCATACCACAACCAAGCCCATCTTTGGAAGAGCCTTCAGCACCAAAAAAAATGAAGATGCTACATGTGCCCATCATCGATTTCAAGAACGCAAAAACAAATTTGTGATTTCTGCAAGAAAAATATATGCAACCAGCACAGCTCGAAATCACAAATATGCTCAAATTGTCACCAGAAATAGTTCGGTTCTAATTTTTTTCTTAACATGTAACTATAATGCATTACTAACTAAACAATGTAAAACTGAGCTATTTTTAATAAAAGTATAAAAACAAATGCCTTATTTGTATTTATTTCGATATTTTCAGGAACTTTGTACGTGTGTGTCTATTGGACACATAGGTTTGTTTGCGTTAGTAATATTCTTTGCCCGGACAAGGGTTAAATTTGACAGCGTGTGGAACAAAAAAATTGCAGATTATTGGATTCGGAGAAAAAGGACAAAACAAGCGTCGAAGTGAACTTAAATGTGTAGAGGTTTCCCTAAGGAGTCAATGTGTAGAGGTTTCCCTAAGGAGTCAATATAGCCCAGGATTATTATTGGCAATTTAACACTAACGAAAGCGAACTTATTTCAAGAAATTTAATGGCGGTAAAGATGCTTTTCTGCTGGATTTTGCAGGGGCAATATAAGCAAGGAGATGAAATAAATTATGCTTTGAGTGTGAACAGCATAGAGGAAGAGCAGTTTGACATATCAAAATTTTGGAACTTGGAGTCGGCAGGAATAACAAATTGCCAGACAAGCGGAGAAAAGTCAACTATAGAAAAAACTATTATAGAAATTAAACAGGAGAGCAGGCGTTATATAGTGCAATTACCATGGAGAGTTACGAGCGAAGTCCTTAATGACAACAAGCAAATTGCATTGCACCGGCTTTGCAGTTTAGCTACAAATTTGTTTAAAAAAAAACCAACAACCTGCTGGAGTACGATGATGGTATTCGTAATTTGCTGCAAAGCGGCGTGTCGGAAGAAGTCACCGAAGGAACCAACAATAAGCCTATATATTACATGCCGCATAAGCCTGTCTATCGTGAGGACAAAGTAACAACAAGAATGCGAATTGTTTTTGACGCCTCATCCAGCGAACCAAGTTTTTCTTCACTTAATGACCACTTAAGTGCAGGCGACAACCTCGTTGCAGATTTAATTTCTACTTTGGTAAGGATTCGTTCCAACAAAATTGCCATAGTATCAGATATTGAAAAAATCATTCTTGCAGATTTCTCTTGCTGAAGCTGACCGTGACTCACACAGATTTTTGTGGTATAAGCCGAGCTGCCAAAAGTAGCTGTGTACTGTATGACTCGAGTCATTTTCGGTGTAGCGGCAAGCCCGTTTCTGTTAGCAGCTACAACCCAAAAACATCTGGAATTATACAAACCACAGCATGGATCTATATGCGATAAGCTTCAAAAATCATTCTATGTTGACGATCTAATAATGAGTGAAAAGAATTTTGAAAACGCTATGAAAATGTATCACAGTTCAAACGACATTATGACAGCAGCGAATTTTCATCTACCAAAATGGAATACCAATAATGCTACACTTCGTAAATATTTCACAAGCGACGAAGTAGTGGTAAAGCAGAAAGTTCTTGGTATTAATTTGGGTACAATTAATGATGATATTGGCGTCGATCTAACAAGCAGAGTCGAATACTTGCAATCACGGAGAGGGACAAAATGCAACGTTATGAAGGCGATGGCGAAAATTTATGACCCTCTAGGAATGTTGGGTCCCTACACAGTAAGAATAAAAATACTTTTGCAGGACATATGAAAGGCCAGTTTCGATTGGGACCAGATATTAAGTGATGAAATATTGAGCGACTTTCAATGTTTGCAAAAGGAATTACCGATTCTGTCGGAGTTTACTCTAAAGCGATGTCTTTCACTATCCGGAGAATTTAACAGCGAATTGCACATATTTGTAGATGCTAGCCCAAAGACCTACGGAGCAGTTGTATATGTGAGACAGGTTCTATCGGGTGGAACTGCACACGTCAATCTAATATGTTCAAAAAACAGAGTGAGTCCATTAGGCAAATCAGCGGCAAATAATGAGCTAACTCTGCCTAAATTAGAATTAACGGCAGCCTTGATAGCGGCACGACTTAAGGAATTCTTAATTCAATCTCCCGACTTCTAAATAAAATCCGCCAATCTATGGACTGACTCTACCATTGCACTTAACTGGATCAGCGGGCACCGAAAACAAATAAAGCCATTTGTGAAAACAAGGCTAAGTGAAATAAACAAGTTGACAAACATGATTGGAAGCACTGTGATGGTAAAACCAACCTAGCGGATTTACTAACTAGGGGTGTAAAAGCGAAGGTATTACTGAACTCAAAATTGTGGAAATATGGGCCATCATGGTTAGCAGAAGCTCAAGATTTTGATTTCGCAGCTGTTGGTCGATTTGGTTGGTCGAATTGTTGATATTCGACCAACTTACTAGCGTGCGAAGGAGAAATCGACAGTGAACGACTAGAAGTTTTAAAGTCAATATTACCCATCGTAAACTTTAGTCGCATTAAGAGACTTTTTCGAGTAACAGAGTTCGTCTTTCAGTTTTTAAGAGTTTTAAAGGGCAGCTCGATCGATAAACACCATCGAAAAATAAAATCGCAACGGAAATCAAAGAACTCACATCGCGTGAATTGCGAGAAGCAGAAAATTATTGGGTTATATATTCACAGAAATATTGCTACGGTAAAGAAATCGACGCTCCAACAAAGCACCAAAAGATTCTGTCGAACTCGAAAATCATTTCTTTGAATCCCGTACTTATGATGGTATCTTGAGATTTAGCGGGCGTCTGCACAAATCTACATACAGTAATGTCTGCAATCCTATTATACTAACAAAGCAATATCATGTCAATCAGTTACTCGTAATTGAAGTACTTCAAATAACCCTACATGGTAGTGTCAACGCAGTACTTTCACATATTCGAAAAAAGTATTGGATTGTACAGGGTCGGCAATTAATCAAAAATTTACTACAGCGTTGTTTTATATGTAAGCGACTTCATGTCAAGTCAGCATCCGAGCCATGGACAGTATTACCACTAGAGAGAGTGGTTACTAGCAGGCCTTTCGAGACCACGGGCTTAGACTTCCTCTTCCCACTTTATATAAAAACGGATGGCGAGATTGGAAAGAAAAAGGTTTATGTTATGCTGTTTACCTGCGCTGCGATTCGCGGTGTTCACCTTGAGCTAGTGGGAAATATGACAGTGAAAAGCTGCATTAACGCATTGCGACAGTTTACAGCGAGACGGGGGGTGCCAGCTACCATAATACCCGACAATGCCAAAACTTTTAAGAGGACGGACTTGGAATTAAGAAAATTAGAAGAGTTTATGAAAAAAATTAAGTGAAACAGCTAGCTGCGCACCAAGATATCACGGGAAGTACATACCGGAACGAGCAGCGTGGTGGGGCAGCTTCTAGGAGCGTCTTGTCAGAAGCGTAAAGAATTCCTTTAAAGCAACAATTGGAAAAGCGTGTCTGACTTTCGGCGATTTGGTCACTTTGCTAACTGAAGTCGAAAGTGTTATAAATTCGAGGCCCTTAACCTATATAACAAATGATCATACTGACTTGGGGCTTCTTTCTCCATGCCACTTTTTAATTAATAGTAACTCAGTTTTAATGGGGCGTCGTGGCGTAGTGGTTAGTGTGTCGGATCACTACGCAAGAGGTTCCATGTTCGAATCCCAGAAAACACCAAAAAGTTTTTTCACGATCCCACCTCTCGCGAACGTCTGACAAACATCCGAGAGTATTGTTGTCACGAGAAAGCTTCTCAAAACAAATTGCCGTTCGGATACGGCACTAAACTGTAGGTCCCTTCCATTCGTGTGAAAAATATAACGCACACAACACGAGTGGTTGCGAGAAGCTAGGCCCTGGCACTTAAAGAGCTGTTGCACCAAATATTTTTTTTTTTTTTTAACTGACGGTTTTTCTATTTCAAAATCATGGATTCTTCGACAGGCACTGATGAAGCGATATATGAAGCGCTTGCGTGAAGAATATCTCAATCAACTTCGGTCAATTCAACATAATACAAGCGGACCATCTCGTAGCATTAAAGTTGGTGATGTGATATTAGTTCACGAAGACAACAAGCCACGATTACCATGGAGATTAGCGGTTGTACAAGCAACATATCCTGGCCTAGATGGGCGCGTGAGAGCATGCGACATTCGACTTCAGAACCAGCAAGTACTCAGAAGGCCTATCCAGCTACTTTTTCCAATCGAGATTGCATCTAGCATCGCCAGGCCCGAGGATGTAAAAAATTGAGTAAGAGAGACAACAGCAGAAAATTTCTATATAGCTATTCACTCATCCCAATCTGTAATATATTCATTCATGTACAAACATATTGTAATATGCGGGCTACGGCTCGAGTAGATAAAACAATTATTCTGAGAAATTATTTCTTTATTTTCTACTCTATAGAACAATTCAAGTTCACACTATACTATTCTTCGCCTTATTCTTTTCTTACAAGGTCTCTTTCCTCTCAAATCACTTTATCTCCTTTCAATTTCTTAATTCACAAATCCAAACTAATTACTTTTTCTTGTTCACTCTCAACTTTCAATTTATCACCAAATTACAACTTCGCCCATTATCACTTTTCCAATCTCTTCGCCACGGTTCTAAACCAACTGTGTTTTTTTTGATCGCCATCTGTCCTTATATAGCAGAAGTTTCTGATAGCCAGAAACTTCTAGCAAATTCTTCGACCAAAAACAAAAATACCTAAAAACAAAATCCCTAAAAATTATGACAATCATTTCGTGCAGTTATAATTCTCTCTTGTTCTCTTTTATCCGCGATATTATCCGAGCTGTGGTGACTAATTTCAGACACGAACCTCAAAAGAAAGCAATGAAAAGACACTTCGGAATTTGTTGCCTGTTCGAGGGCGTAGTTATTATGCTACATTATGTTACACTGCCCTCCTCTTAGACTTGTTCGTCCCGAACAAGTGTGTCCTCACTTCGGCCATTGTATCGACTCAGTCGGTCCACATGAACCACTTTCATTTTGGCCCTTGGTCCTCGCTGGATGCGGTAGACAACATCGTTGATGCGGGCTATTATTCTGTAGGGACCCTCCCAGTTCTGCTGCAACTTAGGTGATTTCCCCTTTTGGCGATGGGGATTATACAGCCACACTAGATCTCCTTCCTGGAATCCTGACGTTGTTGCCTTGGCATCATACCTGGTCTTCATGCGGTCGCTCGTCATCTTAATCTGGCTTCTGGTCCTTTGGTGTATGTCCCTAAGCCTTTCCCTCAGGTCCGCCACGTACTCTTCTTCATTTCTGGGCTCATTGGTAGGAGATCCAAATTTCACCTCACTGGGTAAACGAGCTATTCCACCAAATAAGATTTCGAACGGCGTATGTCGAGTAGTGCTATGCACGGCACTTCTATAGGCCATCAAAAACAAGGGAATCTGCCGGTCCCAATCCCGTTGGTAGTCACCTACGACCTTCGAGAGATGTTCGTCCAAAGTCCTATTGAAACGCTCCACCATACCGTCCGACTGTGGATGAAGCGGGGTTGTCCTTGTCTTTTTGATTCCGAGTAGTTGACACATCTCTTGGAAGATTCTTGACTCGAAGTTCCGCCCTTGGTCAGAATGCAATTCCAAGGGCACACCGAATCTGCTAACCCAATTGTAGACGATCTGCTCCGCCACGGTTCTGGCTTCCTGGTTAGGGATCGGAAACGCTTCCGGCCACTTACTGAAGTAGTCCATCACTACGAGGATATACCGATTACCATTGTCGGTTTCCGGAAAGGGCCCTGCGATGTCAATGGCGATTCGTTCGAAAGGTGCTCCCACGTTGTATTGGTGCATCTTACCTCGAGTTTTGATTCTCGGACCCTTGCTAGCTGCACACACGTCGCATTTTCTGCACCAGTCTTCGATATCTTCCTTCGCTTTTAACCAATAAAAACGTTCTCGTACCTTTTCTAACGTCTTATTCACTCCCAAGTGGCCTCCGGTCGCCCCGCCATGCATTTCCTGTAACACCTCCTTGACCCTCGTCCGTGGTACGACAAGCTGCATTACAAACGACTTTCCGTCGGAGGATTCCCATTTTCTTCTCAGAACACCTTCTTGGACATGGAGGGAGTCCCACTGCGCAAAATATGCCTTTAAGGTCGGGCTTCTGTGAGAGATGTCCTGATGATCCGGTTTCTCCATGTTCTCCTTCCAGGCCAGAATCGGCTCGATATCCGGGTCTTCCTTCTGAGCGTTCCGGATCTCATCTACGCTCCAGCCGGCGATAGGTTCGGCTCTCATTCTTTGGATGGAAACCAGCTCCCGTTCTTCCTGACGCGCACAATGTTTACAATCCGTTCTGCATGGTCTCCGGGACAGTGCATCCGCATTAGAGTGGAGTTTTCCTTTACGATGCTGTATTTCGTAGTCGTAGATTTGCAGCCTTTCGATCCATCTTGCGACCTGACCCTCAGGACTCTTGAACTGTAATAGCCATTTTAAGGCTGCATGGTCTGTGCGAAGAACGAACTTCCTCCCGTAGAGGTATTTGTGAAAATGCTTCGTAGCCAAGATCAAAGCTAGAAGTTCCCGCCTTGTCACGCAGTAGTTCCTTTCCGGCTTTAGGGTATGAAAGATGGGCTAGTCGCTCTATATCCGCTTGCAACTGTTGGAGCGTTTCCCCCCTTTTTTGGACTCGACTACGCAGCTGAACCCTGTACACCTGCTGCATGTGTTCATCCCCAAACCGCATTTCGATAGCCTGAACCAGAGAGTCGTAGTTCTGCTGTTTATCTTCCGGGATGGTCTGCAAGAGCTCCGCAGCTGGACCCCTCAGTGCAAGTGTGAGTGCAATGGACTTCTCTTCATCGTCCCAGCTGTTGGTCATTGCGGCCGCTTCGAATTGCCTTTTATAAATTGGCCATGATGTTTGACCATCGAAGATAGGAGGCTGCATCTCCTTTCTTCTCAGACCGTCGGTGGAATATTCCCGTGCTTTCTGTCTCTTCACGTTGCTGAGTTCCTTAGTAAGATTTTCGACTTGTTTTTCTACTTTTTCGAACTGAGTCTCTATTTTCCCGAACTGAGTTTCATGCTTCTCAAAGTTTTCATCGAATCTAGTTTCGACTTTTTCGAGTTGCGTCTCTACCTTCTCGATTTTCTCTTCGATCACTTCGAATTTGGATTCCAAGTTCTTGTTTTGCTCATCAAGTTTACTTTCCAGAGCATCTAGAGAATTCTTTTGTTCGTCCATCTTAAGTTCTAGAGAATTCTTTTGTTCGTCCATTGCCTTCTTTTGTTCATCCATTGCTTTCTTTTGTTCATCCAACTTAAGTTCTAGAGAATTCCTTTGGTCATCGAGCTTATGACTTTGATCTTCTATTGCTTTCTTTTGTTCGTCCATGACTAACTTAAGTTGCAGGAGCAGACTTGTTATACCCGGGTCGGCTACTGTACTTGCTGGTTCCTCTTCCACGTCAAACTCTATGTCATGCGGATTTTCACCTTCCTGCGTTACTGCTTCTTCCAGACGAATCAGTAGGGCATCTTTTCCCCCAGTTGTGTCGAGATTCCGCTTACTGAGTTCTGCCTTTAGTTGAATTATAGTTAGTTTTCCCAACTTGCGACCCATTTTTGCGCAACTAATTAACTCAACGCAGAAATCGTTTTTTTTTTTTTTTTTTTTTTTTTTCTTGTGCAATTTCACACCACGGAAATAGTTATTCACAGAATAAGTTTTATCCCAGCTTCTGACACCAATGTAATATGCGGGCTACGGCTCGAGTAGATAAATCAATTATTCTGAGAAATTATTTCTTTATTTTCTACTCTATAGAACAATTCAAGTTCACACTATACTATTCTTCGCCTTATTCTTTTCTTACAAGGTCTCTTTCCTCTCAAATCACTTTATCTCCTTTCAATTTCTTAATTCACAAATCCAAACTAATTACTTTTTCTTGTTCACTCTCAACTTTCAATTTATCACCAAATTACAACTTCGCCCATTATCACTTTTCCAATCTCTTCGCCACGGTTCTAAACCAACTGTGTTTTTTTTGATCGCCATCTGTCCTTAAATAGCAGAAGTTTCTGATAGCCAGAAACTTCTAGCAAATTCTTCGACCAAAAACAAAAATACCTAAAAACAAAATCCCTAAAAATTATGACAATCATTTCGTGCAGTTATAATTCTCTCTTGTTCTCTTTTATCCGCGATATTATCCGAGCTGTGGTGACTAATTTCAGACACGAACCTCAAAAGAAAGCAATGAAAAGACACTTCGGAATTTGTTGCCTGTTCGAGGGCGTAGTTATTATGCTACATTATGTTACACTGCCCTCCTCTTAGACTTGTTCGTCCCGAACAAGTGTGTCCTCACTTCGGCCATTGTATCGACTCAGTCGGTCCACATGAACCACTTTCATTTTGGCCCTTGGTCCTCGCTGGATGCGGTAGACAACATCGTTGATGCGGGCTATTATTCTGTAGGGACCCTCCCAGTTCTGCTGCAACTTAGGTGATTTCCCCTTTTGGCGATGGGGATTATACAGCCACACTAGATCTCCTTCCTGGAATCCTGACGTTGTTGCCTTGGCATCATACCTGGTCTTCATGCGGTCGCTCGTCATCTTAATCTGGCTTCTGGTCCTTTGGTGTATGTCCCTAAGCCTTTCCCTCAGGTCCGCCACGTACTCTTCTTCATTTCTGGGCTCATTGGTAGGAGATCCAAATTTCACCTCACTGGGTAAACGAGCTATTCCACCAAATAAGATTTCGAACGGCGTATGTCGAGTAGTGCTATGCACGGCACTTCTATAGGCCATCAAAAACAAGGGAATCTGCCGGTCCCAATCCCGTTGGTAGTCACCTACGACCTTCGAGAGATGTTCGTCCAAAGTCCTATTGAAACGCTCCACCATACCGTCCGACTGTGGATGAAGCGGGGTTGTCCTTGTCTTTTTGATTCCGAGTAGTTGACACATCTCTTGGAAGATTCTTGACTCGAAGTTCCGCCCTTGGTCAGAATGCAATTCCAAGGGCACACCGAATCTGCTAACCCAATTGTAGACGATCTGCTCCGCCACGGTTCTGGCTTCCTGGTTAGGGATCGGAAACGCTTCCGGCCACTTACTGAAGTAGTCCATCACTACGAGGATATACCGATTACCATTGTCGGTTTCCGGAAAGGGCCCTGCGATGTCAATGGCGATTCGTTCGAAAGGTGCTCCCACGTTGTATTGGTGCATCTTACCTCGAGTTTTGATTCTCGGACCCTTGCTAGCTGCACACACGTCGCATTTTCTGCACCAGTCTTCGATATCTTCCTTCGCTTTTAACCAATAAAAACGTTCTCGTACCTTTTCTAACGTCTTATTCACTCCCAAGTGGCCTCCGGTCGCCCCGCCATGCATTTCCTGTAACACCTCCTTGACCCTCGTCCGTGGTACGACAAGCTGCATTACAAACGACTTTCCGTCGGAGGATTCCCATTTTCTTCTCAGAACACCTTCTTGGACATGGAGGGAGTCCCACTGCGCAAAATATGCCTTTAAGGTCGGGCTTCTGTGAGAGATGTCCTGATGATCCGGTTTCTCCATGTTCTCCTTCCAGGCCAGAATCGGCTCGATATCCGGGTCTTCCTTCTGAGCGTTCCGGATCTCATCTACGCTCCAGCCGGCGATAGGTTCGGCTCTCATTCTTTGGATGGAAACCAGCTCCCGTCCTTCCTGACGCGCACAATGTTTACAATCCGTTCTGCATGGTCTCCGGGACAGTGCATCCGCATTAGAGTGGAGTTTTCCTTTACGATGCTGTATTTCGTAGTCGTAGATTTGCAGCCTTTCGATCCATCTTGCGACCTGACCCTCAGGACTCTTGAACTGTAATAGCCATTTTAAGGCTGCATGGTCTGTGCGAAGAACGAACTTCCTCCCGTAGAGGTATTTGTGAAAATGCTTCGTAGCCAAGATCAAAGCTAGAAGTTCCCGCCTTGTCACGCAGTAGTTCCTTTCCGGCTTTAGGGTATGAAAGATGGGCTAGTCGCTCTATATCCGCTTGCAACTGTTGGAGCGTTTCCCCCCTTTTTTGGACTCGACTACGCAGCTGAACCCTGTACACCTGCTGCATGTGTTCATCCCCAAACCGCATTTCGATAGCCTGAACCAGAGAGTCGTAGTTCTGCTGTTTATCTTCCGGGATGGTCTGCAAGAGCTCCGCAGCTGGACCCCTCAGTGCAAGTGTGAGTGCAATGGACTTCTCTTCATCGTCCCAGCTGTTGGTCATTGCGGCCGCTTCGAATTGCCTTTTATAAATTGGCCATGATGTTTGACCATCGAAGATAGGAGGCTGCATCTCCTTTCTTCTCAGACCGTCGGTGGAATATTCCCGTGCTTTCTGTCTCTTCACGTTGCTGAGTTCCTTAGTAAGATTTTCGACTTGTTTTTCTACTTTTTCGAACTGAGTCTCTATTTTCCCGAACTGAGTTTCATGCTTCTCAAAGTTTTCATCGAATCTAGTTTCGACTTTTTCGAGTTGCGTCTCTACCTTCTCGATTTTCTCTTCGATCACTTCGAATTTGGATTCCAAGTTCTTGTTTTGCTCATCAAGTTTACTTTCCAGAGCATCTAGAGAATTCTTTTGTTCGTCCATCTTAAGTTCTAGAGAATTCTTTTGTTCGTCCATTGCCTTCTTTTGTTCATCCATTGCTTTCTTTTGTTCATCCAACTTAAGTTCTAGAGAATTCCTTTGGTCATCGAGCTTATGACTTTGATCTTCTATTGCTTTCTTTTGTTCGTCCATGACTAACTTAAGTTGCAGGAGCAGACTTGTTATACCCGGACCGGCTACTGTACTTGCTGGTTCCTCTTCCACGTCAAACTCTATGTCATGCGGATTTTCACCTTCCTGCGTTACTGCTTCTTCCAGACGAATCAGTAGGGCATCTTTTCCCCCAGTTGTGTCGAGATTCCGCTTACTGAGTTCTGCCTTTAGTTGAATTATAGTTAGTTTTCCCAACTTGCGACCCATTTTTGCGCAACTAATTAACTCAACGCAGAAATCGTTTTTTTTTTTTTTTTTTTTTTTTTTCTTGTGCAATTTCACACCACGGAAATAGTTATTCACAGAATAAGTTTTATCCCAGCTTCTGACACCAATGTAATATGCGGGCTACGGCTCGAGTAGATAAAACAATTATTCTGAGAAATTATTTCTTTATTTTCTACTCTATAGAACAATTCAAGTTCACACTATACTATTCTTCGCCTTATTCTTTTCTTACAAGGTCTCTTTCCTCTCAAATCACTTTATCTCCTTTCAATTTCTTAATTCACAAATCCAAACTAATTACTTTTTCTTGTTCACTCTCAACTTTCAATTTATCACCAAATTACAACTTCGCCCATTATCACTTTTCCAATCTCTTCGCCACGGTTCTAAACCAACTGTGTTTTTTTTGATCGCCATCTGTCCTTATATAGCAGAAGTTTCTGATAGCCAGAAACTTCTAGCAAATTCTTCGACCAAAAACAAAAATACCTAAAAACAAAATCCCTAAAAATTATGACAATCATTTCGTGCAGTTATAATTCTCTCTTGTTCTCTTTTATCCGCGATATTATCCGAGCTGTGGTGACTAATTTCAGACACGAACCTCAAAAGAAAGCAATGAAAAGACACTTCGGAATTTGTTGCCTGTTCGAGGGCGTAGTTATTATGCTACATTATGTTACACTGCCCTCCTCTTAGACTTGTTCGTCCCGAACAAGTGTGTCCTCACTTCGGCCATTGTATCGACTCAGTCGGTCCACATGAACCACTTTCATTTTGGCCCTTGGTCCTCGCTGGATGCGGTAGACAACATCGTTGATGCGGGCTATTATTCTGTAGGGACCCTCCCAGTTCTGCTGCAACTTAGGTGATTTCCCCTTTTGGCGATGGGGATTATACAGCCACACTAGATCTCCTTCCTGGAATCCTGACGTTGTTGCCTTGGCATCATACCTGGTCTTCATGCGGTCGCTCGTCATCTTAATCTGGCTTCTGGTCCTTTGGTGTATGTCCCTAAGCCTTTCCCTCAGGTCCGCCACGTACTCTTCTTCATTTCTGGGCTCATTGGTAGGAGATCCAAATTTCACCTCACTGGGTAAACGAGCTATTCCACCAAATAAGATTTCGAACGGCGTATGTCGAGTAGTGCTATGCACGGCACTTCTATAGGCCATCAAAAACAAGGGAATCTGCCGGTCCCAATCCCGTTGGTAGTCACCTACGACCTTCGAGAGATGTTCGTCCAAAGTCCTATTGAAACGCTCCACCATACCGTCCGACTGTGGATGAAGCGGGGTTGTCCTTGTCTTTTTGATTCCGAGTAGTTGACACATCTCTTGGAAGATTCTTGACTCGAAGTTCCGCCCTTGGTCAGAATGCAATTCCAAGGGCACACCGAATCTGCTAACCCAATTGTAGACGATCTGCTCCGCCACGGTTCTGGCTTCCTGGTTAGGGATCGGAAACGCTTCCGGCCACTTACTGAAGTAGTCCATCACTACGAGGATATACCGATTACCATTGTCGGTTTCCGGAAAGGGCCCTGCGATGTCAATGGCGATTCGTTCGAAAGGTGCTCCCACGTTGTATTGGTGCATCTTACCTCGAGTTTTGATTCTCGGACCCTTGCTAGCTGCACACACGTCGCATTTTCTGCACCAGTCTTCGATATCTTCCTTCGCTTTTAACCAATAAAAACGTTCTCGTACCTTTTCTAACGTCTTATTCACTCCCAAGTGGCCTCCGGTCGCCCCGCCATGCATTTCCTGTAACACCTCCTTGACCCTCGTCCGTGGTACGACAAGCTGCATTACAAACGACTTTCCGTCGGAGGATTCCCATTTTCTTCTCAGAACACCTTCTTGGACATGGAGGGAGTCCCACTGCGCAAAATATGCCTTTAAGGTCGGGCTTCTGTGAGAGATGTCCTGATGATCCGGTTTCTCCATGTTCTCCTTCCAGGCCAGAATCGGCTCGATATCCGGGTCTTCCTTCTGAGCGTTCCGGATCTCATCTACGCTCCAGCCGGCGATAGGTTCGGCTCTCATTCTTTGGATGGAAACCAGCTCCCGTCCTTCCTGACGCGCACAATGTTTACAATCCGTTCTGCATGGTCTCCGGGACAGTGCATCCGCATTAGAGTGGAGTTTTCCTTTACGATGCTGTATTTCGTAGTCGTAGATTTGCAGCCTTTCGATCCATCTTGCGACCTGACCCTCAGGACTCTTGAACTGTAATAGCCATTTTAAGGCTGCATGGTCTGTGCGAAGAACGAACTTCCTCCCGTAGAGGTATTTGTGAAAATGCTTCGTAGCCAAGATCAAAGCTAGAAGTTCCCGCCTTGTCACGCAGTAGTTCCTTTCCGGCTTTAGGGTATGAAAGATGGGCTAGTCGCTCTATATCCGCTTGCAACTGTTGGAGCGTTTCCCCCCTTTTTTGGACTCGACTACGCAGCTGAACCCTGTACACCTGCTGCATGTGTTCATCCCCAAACCGCATTTCGATAGCCTGAACCAGAGAGTCGTAGTTCTGCTGTTTATCTTCCGGGATGGTCTGCAAGAGCTCCGCAGCTGGACCCCTCAGTGCAAGTGTGAGTGCAATGGACTTCTCTTCATCGTCCCAGCTGTTGGTCATTGCGGCCGCTTCGAATTGCCTTTTATAAATTGGCCATGATGTTTGACCATCGAAGATAGGAGGCTGCATCTCCTTTCTTCTCAGACCGTCGGTGGAATATTCCCGTGCTTTCTGTCTCTTCACGTTGCTGAGTTCCTTAGTAAGATTTTCGACTTGTTTTTCTACTTTTTCGAACTGAGTCTCTATTTTCCCGAACTGAGTTTCATGCTTCTCAAAGTTTTCATCGAATCTAGTTTCGACTTTTTCGAGTTGCGTCTCTACCTTCTCGATTTTCTCTTCGATCACTTCGAATTTGGATTCCAAGTTCTTGTTTTGCTCATCAAGTTTACTTTCCAGAGCATCTAGAGAATTCTTTTGTTCGTCCATCTTAAGTTCTAGAGAATTCTTTTGTTCGTCCATTGCCTTCTTTTGTTCATCCATTGCTTTCTTTTGTTCATCCAACTTAAGTTCTAGAGAATTCCTTTGGTCATCGAGCTTATGACTTTGATCTTCTATTGCTTTCTTTTGTTCGTCCATGACTAACTTAAGTTGCAGGAGCAGACTTGTTATACCCGGGTCGGCTACTGTACTTGCTGGTTCCTCTTCCACGTCAAACTCTATGTCATGCGGATTTTCACCTTCCTGCGTTACTGCTTCTTCCAGACGAATCAGTAGGGCATCTTTTCCCCCAGTTGTGTCGAGATTCCGCTTACTGAGTTCTGCCTTTAGTTGAATTATAGTTAGTTTTCCCAACTTGCGACCCATTTTTGCGCAACTAATTAACTCAACGCAGAAATCGTTTTTTTTTTTTTTTTTTTTTTTTTTCTTGTGCAATTTCACACCACGGAAATAGTTATTCACAGAATAAGTTTTATCCCAGCTTCTGACACCAATGTAATATGCGGGCTACGGCTCGAGTAGATAAAACAATTATTCTGAGAAATTATTTCTTTATTTTCTACTCTATAGAACAATTCAAGTTCACACTATACTATTCTTCGCCTTATTCTTTTCTTACAAGGTCTCTTTCCTCTCAAATCACTTTATCTCCTTTCAATTTCTTAATTCACAAATCCAAACTAATTACTTTTTCTTGTTCACTCTCAACTTTCAATTTATCACCAAATTACAACTTCGCCCATTATCACTTTTCCAATCTCTTCGCCACGGTTCTAAACCAACTGTGTTTTTTTTGATCGCCATCTGTCCTTATATAGCAGAAGTTTCTGATAGCCAGAAACTTCTAGCAAATTCTTCGACCAAAAACAAAAATACCTAAAAACAAAATCCCTAAAAATTATGACAATCATTTCGTGCAGTTATAATTCTCTCTTGTTCTCTTTTATCCGCGATATTATCCGAGCTGTGGTGACTAATTTCAGACACGAACCTCAAAAGAAAGCAATGAAAAGACACTTCGGAATTTGTTGCCTGTTCGAGGGCGTAGTTATTATGCTACATTATGTTACAATATGTAAAAAACATTCTATTTAAGATTTGACAATTCGCTATTGTAAAGTAGTATTAACACTGGAGTACACGCGTGGTCTACTATAGTAGACCACAGCAACAGTTTTGTTCATAACTTAACAGTTTTTTATGTAAGAGCGGTGCCATTTCAGATAAGCCCTCTCAACTAAATTTTTCAACAGGTCAGTACCTTTCTTGATTTATTCGTTTACGCATAGTTCTATAATTAACTGCCAAAGTAACCATACCTACTACCATAGTAGTCCGTGCGAGTATAAGTGTACCAAATTAAGGTAATCCATTTGTTTTCTTTTTCGAGTCTACAAGTCAAATTTGTTAACGTATTTTAAGATATTGTAATATGCGAGCTACGGCTCGAGTAGATAAAACGATATTCTGTGAAATTTATTTCTTTATTCTCTAGTCTATAGAACAATTCAAGGTCACACTATACTATTCTTCGCAAACTCCTTCCTTACAAGACCTCTTTCTTTTCAAATCACTTTATCTCCTTTCAATTACTTAATTCACAAATCCAAACTAATTACTTCTTCTTGTTAACCCTCAACTTTCAATTTGTCACAAAATTACAACTTCGGCGGTTATCACTTTTCCAATCTCGTCGTGCGGTTCCAAACCAACTGCCCTGTCTCGATCGCCATCTGTCCTTAAATAGCCGCATTTCTAATAGCCACAAACTTCTAACAAATTCTTCGACCACTGGAACAAGAAAATTCTGATGTAATAATTCCAGGATGACAGCTGCAGCCAATAATCTCTTGTTCTCTCTTATCCGTGATATTATCCGAACTGTGGAGACTAATTGCAGACACGAACCTCGAATGAAAAGACACTTCGGAACAAAATTATGCCAGAATGAAAAGACACTTCCGAATTTGTTGCATTATGCTACATTATGTTACAATATAAACATTTTTTATCATGAGTTATTCGGACATTGAGAGATGGCTTTTGGAGATGGAGACTGATAATGTTTTCGATGATCCAATTGAGAGTGAAGAAGACGAACTTGCACCGTTACCTGATTTTGAAGCCCTGGTTCGTGAGGTGGAAACTCAGGAAGTCGAAACACTCGAAACTGGATTGAATGACTCTGACGACTTTTTGCAATCGGATAATGTTCCTCTTGCGGAATTGACTGGACGGAGACCAAGAACTTACAAATGTCCAAATGGTACAATTTAATAAATAGATTCCGTTTTCTTATAAGATCTTTAAGATTTGATGACGTCACTGACAGAACTCAACGCCGAGAATTTGATAAATTGGATCCTATAAGAAAAGTTTAGAACTATTTACTCTCAATTGAGGCAATAATTTCGTTCCCAGTGACTATTTGACGTTGGATGAACAACTTGGTGGTTTTCGAAGCCGTTGAGAATTAGGATTGGGATGCTTTTAGGTACATCTGAAGAGATACAGCACGATCTGACACCGAAGATGGTTCGAGTTGGCGGATGCGCTTATTGTACCAGAGCTCGAAATAAATTCACAAAAAAATGGTGCAAGACTTGCAATAAATGGATTTGTCCCGATCACCAGGCTGTAGTGTATCTTCAATGCTACGAAGACTGATTTTTTTTTATTTACACAAGTTAACACAAAAAATATGAAATATTGATATTTGAAATGCCATTTTTGTTATTTTTTGTTTTAAAAAATTAATTTTTATAAAATTTGAAGTTCCTACCTAATATTAATGAAATAAAGTTATTAAATGCTTAAGACAATAAATTAATATATTATTTAAATACTTTTTTCATTTATATGTTTATAAAATAAAATTTTTTTAACATTTTTAAGTGGTCTACAATAGTAGGCCACGCGTGAATTGGTGTAAAAAATAGGGCGCGTGTACTCCAGTGTTAAAGTTACCACAGAGACTGTCATTTGTCCGGGAAACATTAATTTAAGTCGAGTTTTCATTATATAAATATATAAATACTTTACATCCGGTGTATGAATCGAAAAGATGCCCTTTTTTTTTTTGCGCCACCCATGTACTGTTTGATTCACATCGCATTTTAATTTATTAAGCAAATTTAAAAACAGTGGAAAGAGAAATTATGCCAAATTGGCCTTATTTTACTTTCGCAAAGAAAAGAAAAGCCAAACATTAAAATTTGGCCTTATTTGACGGCACCGCGCAAAATATTTATTTATTTATGCATGTATATATAAGTTATCATACTGGTCCTTCTAGAAACCAAATAAAAAAAAAACTGTATCAATAACGACCACTCGAAAACCACATATTATCTGACAACATTATATTACTTCACCACGAAATCCAAGGGAAAGTGTTTCTGATAACGAACAACCTTTTTACCTACCTCATTATTGTAAACAAACACAGCTGCGATGACACTATAAAAGAGGAAGCCACCAAAGTCCGACGCTCGCATTCCTACGCTGACGTTGATACGTCGTAATTCTGCAGGAGAGTTTACTTTAAGTGTATTGAAAAACGTTGTATTTACTATTTTAAGTAATAAATGTTTTTTTTATAATTGAAACGAGCTAAACTTTTTAACTGGAGGCTCAACCGGGATGCCAGGTTTAAAGTAAGGTTGAAAATAAAAGGTAAACATTAGACTCAGTGCATCCGCCAAATATTAACAAGCCAAAGTATACTACAAGATAGGTGAAAGCAGCACTATTTAAAGAAGTAAAAGCAGTAGAAATTCATCAAGATAAAAGATCCAGGGAACCAGCTTTGAAAACAAATAATATATCTATGATAGACTTCAACACGGAGATAAAATGTATAGTAAGAAATTATTTTTAAGCATTATGCTTAAAAAAAATTTCATATGTAAAAGTGAAAACAAGAAATTTGTATGTATAGAATTAGAAATAAAATTAAAGAATACAGACCACCCTAAGCCATATCAAATAGATTATAAATTAAATCCAATAAAATCAGACTCAGAATCTGAGAATAAATTCGAAATGACTTTAGGTGCAGGTACGGGCTTAACCCAACAAGCAGTCGACAATATAATTGCGAAAGCACTTACGGATAATAATAAATTTAGGGCCTGCTATCCTCCGTATGGGGCTCAAACAATAGATTCAACGATAACCTGTAACGAACTGTAACAGGTATCCTTAGCTACGGCAATTAAAAGGAGAAAATGTATTTTGATAATGTTGAGAAATTAAATAATATTAAAGAAGAAAACATTGATTCACTCACCGAATCAATGAGGAATAAAGTGGGATAGATACGACTTTACCCTCTCTCTGCTAATAACTTTGTGAGTAAAGAAAAAGAGAAACTTTTAAATTATGGCACCATTAGACCATCAAAATCTCCTTACAACTCCCCAGTATGGGTCATACCCAAAAAAGGACTTAATGAGGACGGTAGTCGAAAAAATAGGTTAGTCATTGACTAGAAAAAGCTCAATGAGAATACTGTATCGGATAAATACCCTATACTCGACACGAACGTCATATTATCCAATCTTAGAAAAGCAAAGTTCTTTCCACAATTGATCTTGATTCTGGATTTCACCAAATCAGGATGAAACCAGAAGACATAGAGAAAACAAGTTTCTCAGTAAATAATGGCAAATACGAGTTCTTGAGAATGCCATTCATACTGAAAAATGCCCCAAGCGTATTTATTGATTTTCTTCGCTATGTTGTAGGACACAACGTCATCAAAACCAACCCAGATAAAGTGGTAACGATCAAGGAATATCCTGAGCTTACGACTTTATGTCAACTCAGAAGTTTCTTAGGAACGATCTGCTAGGTAACCAAATTTTAGTTGCCGAAACTGAATTAACCCAACCCGACTTCTCGAAGAAGTTTGTATTGACTACGGACGCATCCGATAATGCAATAGGCGCTGTCTTATCACAGAACTGTAAACCCATAACGTTCATATGTAAAACGTTAGGGAAAACAGAAAGAAACTATGCGGCATATGAGAAGGAATTCTATGCCATAGTTTTTGCTTTAAAGAACTTAAGAAATTACTTATATGGAGTAACTAATTTGAAGATCCATACAGATCACCAACCACTAAACGTTCGCAGTTTCACCCAGAAACCCAAATGCAAAAATTAAAAGGTTTCATGCGTTAATTGAGGAACATGCACCTAAAATGGTTTATAAACCTGGAGCTACAAATGTAGTGGCTGAAGCTCTATTCAGACAAAATCTGAACAAAATTGCTGACAAATTCTCTTTAGCTACGCAACACTCTGCGGAAAGCAGTGATGAATTTTAGATCGAACTAATTGATCGTCCAGTTAACCAATATAATCAACAAATTATCATAGCAAAAGGTTTTGAAACTATACACGAACATTTTAAACCATTTCCTTCTAAAACAAAACATATTATTACTTACAATAATGTTAATGATTTAGTACCAACATTCAAAGAATACATTAAAGATGGATTAGTAGCAATATTTGAAACCCCAGACACTATACGAGTATATGAAATTAAAAATACATTGAAAGAACATTTTACAAATAAATTTATTCAAGCAAAGTATTTTGCTAATGACATTAGCAGTAAAGATAAACATACTAGAGCTCACAGAAACTTTCCTGAGAACATGAAGCAAGTAATTGATAATGGCCTGGAACGTCAGATGAATTCCAGCAATTTGCCCGAAATTGCGAGGTATGTAATATCAGTAAGTATAACAGACAAACAAAAAATAAACAAAAAATTGGCATGGCGCCAACTCCCGTAAAAAAGAGGGGGAGTAATTACATATCGATATTAAGTACGCTGAAAAAACTAAAATTCTAAAAATCTAATTTGTGATCAAGATGAAACATTCAGTTCAGCTTCCCTTGTAACATTGATACAAAGATCCAAAATAATCATTTATTACACTCCAGCGCACCACAGTATGACCAACGGTCAAATGGAACGCGTTCGCAGCAACCTGCAAGAAATTGCCAGATGCTTAAAGAAAGAATTTAGACTCTTAGGTAAAGCTGAAATATTTATCAGAGCAGCTAAGGAATTCAACAAAACTATACACTCTGTAACTGAAAAGAAACCCATCGCGGTATTATTTAACAAAACACCTCATAACGAACTTCCTCTCAAATTAGCAATTGCAGAAGACAAAAAGTTCGATACACATAACAAGAAAAGAAAGTGAAGAGAAGTCAAAACTGATGATATAATATACCAAAAAACCACAGGTTAGATTACAACAAAAATATAAACCTCAGAAAGTAAAAAAACATTTAGGCAATAAAGTAGAATTACAAAACGATAAGATAACCCGGAATTTTAATTTCAGACAATCGACTTCATATTCATACTACTAACCCTCATCTTCACGGTTAGTTAGATCATCGATTATACTCGAGACAACTACATATTGGTCGAAACCGGTAACGTACTATTGTATGAAAATACATCAAGTAGGTTTCATGTGACAAATTTAACATACAATCAAGATTTTCTAGACAAAACTAAACGAGAACTAGAACGAGAATATTACGAAACAAGTTATGCTGACTCACCAAGAGATAACAGACATGAAAATATTTTATTTTTTTTTTTTTATAATTTGCGCGCGCCAAATGGGATATGAATACCATTTAATTATTTCAGGGCCCGGGCGTTTGAAGAAATTGAGAGAGAAAGAGAAAGAAAGATTGGGGTAGTGGGTTTGAAACTTAGGTGGTATTAAGTTTCAGTAAACGTGCAGATAACTGGGGAGCTTGTTTGCTTTTGCTTTTTGTCGTTGCTCTTGATTCACAGTATTTTTTCCCCTCCACCTGATGTCATCATCACGATCAAGTTGCATTTAAGCCATATGACCACCCTACTGCCAGTGTTATGCCTTCGCAGTAGAGTTGACTAAGCTTTCGCAATTGATCGACTTTTTTATTTATTTCAGACGAAATAAATAGATGATTGTTGAGATTAGGATTTGAACCGTGAACCAAGAGCGTGACAAGCGTTGATGTTACCACTACACCACGGCCACCCTCAATAATTTTAACGTCATACAAACTCTTTTAGATCAACTCATGGTCTCACGCTCTAAACATACCATTAAAGATGAACTTATTGCTAAAAAAAGCAAACTAATAATTTTTGAATTACAAAATATGATCAACACTTTAACTTTAGCAAAATTAAGAATTTTAAATCCAGCCATTTTAAATATCAATGATATTAATAAAATTGGAAAAAATTAACTAATTAAAACCTTCAACATAAGTGACTTAATTGAAAGTTCGGCTTTTAAGATTTTATAGAAAGATGGAATCATTGTAATTTATATTAAATACCCCATCATTATGGATAAATTATACGAAAGTAGGGCCATAAGCCAGGAAGATGGGAAATTCATTTTAAGTAAAGAAATCAAATCTAATAGTAACTTTATTAATGTAATAACTTGTAAGAAAGAACTGAAATATACACTTTGTAAAATTTGCAAGAATCAGACATGTTTGCCTGAACTACTTAATAATAGAAGAACAGTTTTTAAAAAAATTAAAGAGAAAAATCTTAACTTAGAAATAATCAAAGACGGTGCAATCCTACTATCTGGAGAACACATCGTGGATAACGAAATTTTAAATGGTGTCTACCTAGTGAATTTTACGAACAACACAACTATAGATGGTAGAGTGTACGAAAAGCCAACAAAGTCATACACGATCGACAAATATGAGTTCGGAAAGTATTTTGAGTCTCTCGATGACCAACTAAAATTTGACAACATAAACTTGCTGAAATTCTTACAGATTGAAGTTACTAACAGCCCGATCATATCCACTCTAGCAATTATCTTTTATAGAAGGAGAACCCCTAGATTGACGCCAGAACAACTCCTGGACTAAAGGGTAGAACGAATTCAAATGCTTGTGAGAAATACGAAGCTGCGGGGCAAGCTTCTTGAAGCAAAAGGGGAGTTATCACACTGGTTCCTCTAGAAACTAAATAAAAAAAAAAAACTGTATCAATAACGACCACTCGAGAACTACGAGTACATATTATCTGAAAATATTGTATTACTTCAACACGAAATCCAAGGGAAAATGTTTCTGATAACGGACTGACAACATTGTATTACTTCAACACGAAATCCAAGGGAATATATTTCTGATAACAAACAACCTTTTAACCACCTCATTATCGTGAACAAACACAGCTGCGATGACACGATACAAATGTGCGTCGAAAACAACTCTAAAAGAGGAAGCCACCAAAGCCCGACGGTCGCATTCCTACGCTGACGTTGACACGTCGTAATTCTGCAGGAGAGTTTACTTTAAATGTATTGAAAAACGTTGTATTTAGTGTTTTAAGTAATAAATGTTTTTTTATAATTAAATCGAACTAATGTTTTTAATTTATATGTGCAAGTATTATCGTTGTGGACATTTTGATCATTGGTAGAGTGAAGAGAAATCCAGAAAATTAGGTCACTCACTTCCTTCTATCTGTCTATATACATACGAGTATGTACATATTTGCACAGAATTCCTCAAAACTGAAAATCTGAGGGTTTGCGGGGGAGGTGAAAGCGAAATATTATTCGAGCTCTGAAATTAGCGTTAAGCAATTTTCATTTTTCTTTACTTTATTATTGCGTTTCAATTGCAAAATTGATAAGTACGACTTCTGGCATCGCCACACAACGGTCAAAAACGGAAATCTAGTTTAGTCCAGCTAAAAATTATTACAACTTGTAGAGATTAGTATCAAATTAGTAGAGATGGGCTCTACTTTAGCTACATTATGTACAACTCTCTTTTTATTTACAGACAATTATTGGTTTACTGAAAATGTTTGACCTCGAGATTTTTATCAAGCTTGACATAATTCTTTACAATAATGTCAAGTTTGATTCAATTGAAAGTTACAATTTAATTTAACATTGGTTTTTAATAAACTGCTGATATTTGTATCTCATTGAGACAGTGACATTAAACATGATAAATGATATTGTTCAAATGAGTGCTGCAGCTGGCCTTGCTGATCTCCGCCCTTTTGATGAAAAGTTCCATTACTTTTCGGTAGAATCGTTGGGTATCAACGAACTTCTCTATGGTTCTTAAAAATTTCGCGATTTCTTGGGTATGGCTCTATTTATTATTTTTTTTATTAATTTTTCTTTGACATGATCCCGAACCTACACTCAATGGTGGGTGATGATACTTTTTTTTTTTTTTTAATATTCTGCGTCACTTAGGACTATGTCCTTTAAAGTTTATTAACCCAGTGACGGTTTAGCTATTTTCCTATCACTATTTCTTGGCTCTCTTATTTTTTTTTTTTTTTTATAATTTGCACGTGTTAAAGGGGATATGAATACCCTTCTACTAATTTTTAGAACACGTGCGTTTTTTTGTGGAAAGGAAGAGACAGAGAGAAAGACAGATTGGTTCCGTCCTCCTGATGTCATCATCACGATCAAGTTGCATTTTGGCCATATGACAACCCTACTGCTAGTGTTGTGCCATCACAGTAGAGTTGTCTTAGCTTTCGCAAGTGATCGACTATTTTATTTATTTCATGCGAAATAAATAGATGATTCTTGACATCAGGATTCGAACCGTGAATCAACATGATGATGTTACCACTACACCACGGCCACCCTCACCTGTTTGAGCAGAGCGGTCTGTTCTACTTGAGTTTTGAGAGTTGGTCGGGAAGTTGATTTCACTACTTTTGGTGGACAATGGAGATGGTGTTATTATGTTGTTTGTTGTACGTTTTTCTTGTCTTTTGAACCAAAAAAATAATAAAAATAATGAATGTTATATGCTTTGTACCTATACATGCGTCCGCATAGTCTTGCATATGTATGTAGGTGCTCTAATAGAGCTTTTTCTACATTTGAACAGTTCACAATTTGAACTTTTGCTCTTGCAATGTGCCTTCGAATCAACTTGATAACGATATTATCCACTCTTATTAGCTTAGCCCTGTTGTATAAGACCTCATTGGGATAGAATTTTATGTACTGGGACTCTGGTATTCTGTACAAATGAAGGCAAGCCCTCTCAAACACCCGAATCTTTTCCAACAAGCTTGCTCCCACGTTGAATCACACGGGGCATTAATATACGAGCATGGGCCTATTGAGGGCCATGTAGCAGATTACCTTTACCCTTGCATCGAGTTGCTTGCTATAAAAAAATCTCTTTGTAGGAGCAAAAGCACCTTTAGCTCTGACCAGAGCAGCATCTATATGTTTGTTAAAATATAGATATTGGTCTAACCAAAGCCCCAGGTATCTGACTACACTTCGACTCGCAAGTGGCTGTCCGTGCGGTCCAACTATTGAGAACTTTCGCCAATTCTTTCTGGTATCCCTAGAGGCACCAGACAACGGCGTCTTAAAAAGAATGGTTTCCGATTTCTGGAAGTTGATTTTCAACTTCCAGTCATCGCAATATCGCTGAATCTTATCGAAGTCAAGTTGCAAGAGAATTGCAACGAACTTGATTTTTCGTCCTGATCTGTACGCGATCAAGTCGTTTGCGTACGCTATGGCTTGGTGAAGTGATCCTATGAGATCGTTCGTGTAAATGGTGAAAAGGATCGGTGAATTAACCGCACCTTGTTGCAGACCGTTTTTAATTAGAAATGTTCCAGCAGAAGTCACATTGCCATTTTTGACAATGAATTATCTACTGGTGAGCATGTTATGAAGTATGTACAGCAGTGGTTTGCTTATGCCCAGCCTGCTCAGCTTGTAGAAGAGTCCCTCTAGCCATACGGTGTCGAAGGCCTTCTTCAAGTCAATCAGGCAGGCACCCGTGCATTGGTTCTTGCATTTGTTCCATTTTATATCCGACACCAGTTTAGACGCGGCATGTATTGTATCATGCCCCGCCTTAAAACCGAATTGGTTATCCGGAATTATATTACTGTTCTCAGTCCACTTCAGCAGGGCTCTATTGATCACTTTCTCGAATACCTTGCTGATGTTTGGAAGGAGACTAATCGACCGGAGATTTGCCGGATTGGAAGTGTGCTTACCCCTTTTGGGGATGGGTTGTATCACTGCTGTTTTCCAATGCGCTGGATAATGTGCATTATTCAGTGCATTGTTAAACAGAGTGGTGTAAATGTCCACCGCTTCTAGAGGGAGATGTCGAAGCACAATGTTCGATACTCCATCGATTCCCACAGATTTCTTCCTCCTCAATGAGTCGAAGATCGCTTGGAGCTCCACTTTCGATATGAACGGGGGATGTACCCTCTCATCGGCGATGACATTGTTTGCCATGTTATCGTCATTGAACTCGGTAAAACCTATGTTCTCGGATCGCCAGTACTCTATATCATTTCGAAGTTAGAAGTTGTGCACAAGGACGCGATTTTCAAGGTCGTGGTTCGGGCAAATGGAATCATTCACCTTGTACACTTCCTGGAAAGTCGCTCCTATAGCCTGTACTTTCTCCTGCGGATCTTCGATCCCAAAGAAGTTGTAATCCTCTACTGCGTTACCTGGATCTATAACTGCTGTTATTAGTATTTGTCCATTGTTTGTCATTCGGGCTATCTTAAGACACGGAAGGTCGTTTTGATTATTCCTCCGAAATATTTTATTTATTTGCGGGAACATACTCGGGTTGTTTTATTTTACAGCCCGAAATTTGTTGTTCCAATGCAAATTTACAGAAAGTCTGTAATTTTCTCTAATTAATTTGTGGAGGTTTTTAATCAACGACTTCAGCGTCCTAACCTCCGAGTTTTGTCTGTCAGTAAACTGTCTGTACAAGGTTTTTAGGTTTGTGTTTGTGTAGTGCGTCAATTGTTGCATTGCGGAATATGTCTGCGTTGTCAGTATGTTGATACCGAGGTATCGTATTGTCCATAGTTCGTTTAATTGTCTCGTCCATTTGTTTTAGGTATCAGTCAGTCTCCTCGTTTGATAGATTCCTATTGGACGGTGGGTAGATCGAATTCGAGGAGAGTGCTCTTGTCAAAATTCTTGAGAAGCAACGATAAATTATTAAAAAAAGTTTATATTGAAATTTTCCCTGGTTGGGAATTGAACCCAAGACCCTAGGGTTGACGGTTCACCACCACTAGCTATAGGCTAACTCACCACTTGAAATTACACTGTCTATTAATCTACTTCAGTGCACTACCGATTTAAAGGCGAAGCCGAAACACATCTGCACACTGTGAAAGTCTGACGAAGGCATAACACTGACAGTAGGGTGGTCATATGGCTGAAAATGCAACTCGATCGTGATGATGACATCAGGAGGACTGAAAAAGATACTGTGAATCATGAGCAACGACAATAAAGAGCAAAACAAAAATGCTCCTCTGTTATCTGGGCGCTGCCCTTGGAGTTTACAGAAACTTGATATTACCTGAGTTTGAAACCACTACACCAAATCTTTCTTTCTTTCTTTCTCTCCTTCTGTCTAGCTACACAACGCATGTTCTCTGTATACTATAAGGGTATTCATATCTCCTTTGGCGCGCAAATTATAAAAAAAAAATACTTCAATGTTATAAGGAAATGAAGGTATGGTGATCGTGCAAACAAATCGTAACCGAATTAAGGTTAGGTTCTAAGGGTACTATTATCAAAATATCAAAAAAGTGATTTTCTGCATGACGGCTGTTCCTGTGTCTGTCTGTCTTACTTTCTGTCCGCCTCTGTGAATGTGTGTGTCATTGTCTTTCGCCTCTTTCGTTTACGATAGCTTCCGATTTGTGTGATTCTTCGATTTTAATGATTTTTTCTGCAGAATGTTTTTCCAAAGTAGAACTCAAAATTTGCTTATCTTGGTTTCATTCCGAAAATACTATGGATTTTATGCTATTTTCGGAAAAATTTTGTTGGTTTACCATAACTTGAGTATTTCGACGATGTTCTTGCATTGTATTTGTTTTGTGAGGACTGTTTGTTTTTCGTACAAGATAACTTCTTCGAAACTGTTTTGGGAACTGTTAATATAATTTATTATAACTTAGTTAAGTTTCGTCAACATAACTTGTACAAAAAAAAATGTTTACAACTTCGTAATTTCAGCTCATTTTTGATACCTTAGCTATATCACCTAAACGGTGACTTCCTCCTAAATTCTATGAAAACTCTGCATATTAACATTATTTAAAAAAAAAAAAATATTTTATTATGTTGGTTCTCCACGCCGATATTTTGTCATGGAAGTGGCAGACGAGTAAAGCAAAGCGAGCACGAATTAACTAGTAAAAATATAATTCAACTATAATTTCAGAAATTTTGAGGAATTCGGCATCCATCTTTTGAAAACCTAAAATTTCAGTCGCTTTGGAAAATAAATCATAATTAACATTTGACATAAGAATGCATTTCGTTATTATTGTTGTTGTTTAACAGTTACTTCCGGTAACTTTTTTTACCATCTGTTTGTGTTCCATATGAAAAATTAGCGCAATTTTTTGTTGTGTCAACTGGATATTTATGTATTGTATATCGTTCATCACTTCATTATTCACACAAGTTGGAAGAAGTGAACAATGTCTTAAATCATTTATTTATTTTATTACAATATTTATTGTAAAAAAATGTTACAACAAAACTCCTAAATAACGTGAAAAAACTAAAATTTGACTTTATGCTGAACAAGGATTATCTAGACGAGCAATCGCTAAAAAAAATTGGAAGAAGTTTTAATATTGTTTTTAATTTTTTGAGGAATAAAAGTTCGCACATAAAAAAAAGAATTAAAGGAAATCGTTGCCGGAGTACCGCAAGGAAGTGTTCTTGTTCCGGTCTTGTTATTACTGTATACTCATGATATTCCGTAAGAAGAAGGCTCTGTCGTAGCTACGTTCACGGACGATACGGCTATATTAACAACAGGTAAATCAGTCGAGTCGGCAACTGTAAAGCTCAAACGAGCTCTGGACAAAATTTGGAAGTGAACAAAAATTTGGCGTATTTCTCTCAACGAGACCAAATCAACTCATGTTAACTTTACTTACAAACAAATTAACAACATTCCCATTTTCATTAACTCGGTACAAAGCACTAGACGCGAAACTCAAATGGAAGTCGCACATTAAAAAGAAACGCGACGAGCTTGAAAATATATTCAAACAAATGTATTGGCTACTTGGAAGGCATTCCAAATTAAGCGTGTATAACAAACTGCTTTTATACAAGCAAGTACTTAAACCCGTTTGGTTGTATGGTATACAACTTTGAGGTTGTACCAAACGAAGCAATAGAAATATCCTACAATCTTTTCAAAACAAAGTGCTAAGAGTCATAGTAAATGCCCCATGGTATATCAGAAACAATGATATCAACAGAGACTTAGGAGTAACTGCCGTCGACGACGAAATAACGAGCTTTGCTCGAAAATTCCGTATTCGTCTTCATGGTCATTGCAACAACTATATACTCCCAATGTTGGACGAGACAAACCTTGTGCACCGACTACAAAGAAGGAAACCGTTCAATCTCGCGCAATAAGGACCAGCCGCATTTAATGGCGGGTTTTAGCAGGTCCTTTTCCTGGGAAGCTACCTGCCCAACGCGAATATTTTTGAAACTAAAGTCGTAGTAAACCAGTAGAAGGGAGGTGTTATTTAGTGAGTACAAATCTCACTATCTTCATAGTATTGTAATATGCGAGCTACGGCTCGAGTAGATAAAAAGTTATTCTGTGAGGTTATTTCTTTATTTTCTAGTCTATAGAACAATTCAAGTTCACACTATACTATTCTCCGTAAATTCTTTTCTTACATACACCGAAGTAGAACTCAAAATTTGCTTATCTTGGTTTCATTCCGAAAATACTATGGATTTTATGCTATTTTCGGAAAAATTTTGTTGGTTTACCATATCTTGAGTATTTCGACGATGTTCTTGCATTGTATTTGTTTTGTGAGGACTGTTTGTTTTTCGTACAAGATAACTTCTTCGAAACTGTTTTGGGAACTGTTAATATAATTTATTATAACTTAGTTAAGTTTCGTCAACATAACTTATACAAAAAAAATGTTTACAACTTCGTAATTTCAGCTCATTTTTGATACCTTAGCTATATCACCTAAGCGGTGACTTCCTCCTAAATTCTATGAAAACTCTGCATATTAACATTATTTAAAAAAAAAAAAATATTTTATTATGTTGGTTCTCCACGCCGATATTTTGTCATGGAAGTGGCAGACGAGTAAAGCAAAGCGAGCACGAATTAACTAGTAAAAATATAATTCAACTATAATTTCAGAAATTTTGAGGAATTCGGCATCCATCTTTTGAAAACCTAAAATTTCAGTCGCTTTGGAAAATAAATCATAATTAACATTTGACATAAGAATGCATTTCGTTATTATTGTTGTTGTTTAACAGTTACTTCCGGTAACTTTTTTTTACCATCTGTTTGTGTTCCATATGAAAAATTAGCGCAATTTTTTGTTGTGTCAACTGGATATTTATGTATTGTGTATCGTTCATCACTTCATTATTCATACAAGTTGGAAGAAGTGAACAATGTCTTAAATCATTTATTTATTTTATTACAATATTTATTGTAAAAAAATGTTACAACAAAACTCCTAAATAACGTGAAAAAACTAAAATTTGACTTTATGCTGAACAAGGATTATCTAGACGAGCAATCGCTAAAAAAAATTGGAAGAAGTTTTAATATTGTTTTTAATTTTTTGAGGAATAAAAGTTCGTACATAAAAAAAAGAATTAAAGGAAATCGTTGCCGGAGTACCGCAAGGAAGTGTTCTTGTTCCGGTCTTGTTATTACTGTATACTCATGATATTCCGTAAGAAGAAGGCTCTGTCGTAGCTACGTTCACAAACGATACGGCTATATTAACAACAGGTAAATCAGTCGAGTCGGCAACTGTAAAGCTCAAACGAGCTCTGGACAAAATTTGGAAGTGAACAAAAATTTGGCGTATTTCTCTCAACGAGACCAAATCAACTCATGTTAACTTTACTTACAAACAAATTAACAACATTCCCATTTTCATTAACTCGGTACAAAGCACTAGACGCGAAACTCAAATGGAAGTCGCACATTAAAAAGAAACGCGACGAGCTTGAAAATATATTCAAACAAATGTATTGGCTACTTGGAAGGCATTCCAAATTAAGCGTGTATAACAAACTGCTTTTATACAAGCAAGTACTTAAACCCGTTTGGTTGTATGGTATACAACTTTGAGGTTGTACCAAACGAAGCAATAGAAATATCCTACAATCTTTTCAAAACAAAGTGCTAAGAGTCATAGTAAATGCCCCATGGTATATCAGAAACAATGATATCAACAGAGACTTAGGAGTAACTGCCGTCGACGACGAAATAACGAGCTTTGCTCGAAAATTCCGTATTCGTCTTCATGGTCATTGCAACAACTATATACTCCCAATGTTGGACGAGACAAACCTTGTGCACCGACTACAAAGAAGGAAACCGTTCAATCTCGCGCAATAAGGACCAGCCGCATTTAATGGCGGGTTTTAGCAGGTCCTTTTCCTGGGAAGCTACCTGCCCAACGCGAATATTTTTGAAACTAAAGTCGTAGTAAACCAGTAGAAGGGAGGTGTTATTTAGTGAGTACAAATCTCACTATCTTCATAGTATTGTAATATGCGAGCTACGGCTCGAGTAGATAAAAAGTTATTCTGTGAGGTTATTTCTTTATTTTCTAGTCTATAGAACAATTCAAGTTCACACTATACTATTCTCCGTAAATTCTTTTCTTACATACACCGAAGTAGAACTCAAAATTTGCTTATCTTGGTTTCATTCCGAAAATACTATGGATTTTATGCTATTTTCGGAAAAATTTTGTTGGTTTACCATATCTTGAGTATTTCGACGATGTTCTTGCATTGTATTTGTTTTGTGAGGACTGTTTGTTTTTCGTACAAGATAACTTCTTCGAAACTGTTTTGGGAACTGTTAATATAATTTATTATAACTTAGTTAAGTTTCGTCAACATAACTTATACAAAAAAAATGTTTACAACTTCGTAATTTCAGCTCATTTTTGATACCTTAGCTATATCACCTAAGCGGTGACTTCCTCCTAAATTCTATGAAAACTCTGCATATTAACATTATTTAAAAAAAAAAAAATATTTTATTATGTTGGTTCTCCACGCCGATATTTTGTCATAGAAGTGGCAGACGAGTAAAGCAAAGCGAGCACGAATTAACTAGTAAAAATATAATTCAACTATAATTTCAGAAATTTTGAGGAATTCGGCATCCATCTTTTGAAAACCTAAAATTTCAGTCGCTTTGGAAAATAAATCATAATTAACATTTGACATAAGAATGCATTTCGTTATTATTGTTGTTGTTTAACAGTTACTTCCGGTAACTTTTTTTACCATCTGTTTGTGTTCCATATGAAAAATTAGCGCAATTTTTTGTTGTGTCAACTGGATATTTATGTATTGTATATCGTTCATCACTTCATTATTCACACAAGTTGGAAGAAGTGAACAATGTCTTAAATCATTTATTTATTTTATTACAATATTTATTGAAAAAAATGTTACAACAAAACTCCTAAATAACGTGAAAAAACTAAAATTTAACTTTATGCTGAACAAGGATTATCTAGACGAGCAATCGCTAAAAAAAATTGGAAGAAGTTTTAATATTGTTTTTAGTTTTTTGAGGAATAAAAGTTCTTACATAAAAAAAGAATTAAAGGAAATCGTTGCCGGAGTACCGCAGGGAAGTGTTCTTGTTCCGGTCTTGTTATTACTGTATACTCATGATATTCCGTAAGAAGAAGGCTCTGTCGTAGCTACGTTCACGGACGATACGGCTATATTAACAACAGGTAAATCAGTCGAGTCGGCAACTGTAAAGCTCAAACGAGCTCTGGACAAAATTTGGAAGTGAACAAAAATTTGGCGTATTTCTCTCAACGAGACCAAATCAACTCATGTTAACTTTACTTACAAACAAATTAACAATATTCCCATTTTCATTAACTCGGTACAAAGCACTAGACGCGAAACTCAAATGGAAGTCGCACATTAAAAAGAAACGCGACGAGCTTGAAAATATATTCAAACAAATGTATTGGCTACTTGGAAGGCATTCCAAATTAAGCGTGTATAACAAACTGCTTTTATACAAGCAAGTACTTAAACCCGTTTGGTTGTATGGTATACAACTTTGAGGTTGTACCAAACGAAGCAATAGAAATATCCTACAATCTTTTCAAAACAAAGTGCTAAGAGTCATAGTAAATGCCCCATGGTATATCAGAAACAAGGATATCAACAGAGACTTAGGAGTAACTGCCGTCGACGACGAAATAACGAGCTTTGCTCGAAAACTCCATATTCGTCTTCATGGTCATTGCAACAACTATATACTCCCAATGTTGGACGAGACAAACCTTGTGCACCGACTACAAAGAAGGAAACCGTTCAATCTCGCGCAATAAGGACCAGCCGCATTTAATGGCGGGTTTTAGCAGGTCCTTTTCCTGGGAAGCTACCTGCCCAACGCGAATATTTTTGAAACTAAAGTCGTAGTAAACCAGTAGAAGGGAGGTGTTATTTAGTGAGTACAAATCTCACTATCTTCATAGTATTGTAATATGCGAGCTACGGCTCGAGTAGATAAAAAGTTATTCTGTGAGGTTATTTCTTTATTTTCTAGTCTATAGAACAATTCAAGTTCACACTATACTATTCTCCGTAAATTCTTTTCTTACATACACCGAAGTAGAACTCAAAATTTGCTTATCTTGGTTTCATTCCGAAAATACTATGGATTTTATGCTATTTTCGGAAAAATTTTGTTGGTTTACCATATCTTGAGTATTTCGACGATGTTCTTGCATTGTATTTGTTTTGTGAGGACTGTTTGTTTTTCGTACAAGATAACTTCTTCGAAACTGTTTTGGGAACTGTTAATATAATTTATTATAACTTAGTTAAGTTTCGTCAACATAACTTATACAAAAAAAATGTTTACAACTTCGTAATTTCAGCTCATTTTTGATACCTTAGCTATATCACCTAAGCGGTGACTTCCTCCTAAATTCTATGAAAACTCTGCATATTAACATTATTTAAAAAAAAAAAAATATTTTATTATGTTGGTTCTCCACGCCGATATTTTGTCATAGAAGTGGCAGACGAGTAAAGCAAAGCGAGCACGAATTAACTAGTAAAAATATAATTCAACTATAATTTCAGAAATTTTGAGGAATTCGGCATCCATCTTTTGAAAACCTAAAATTTCAGTCGCTTTGGAAAATAAATCATAATTAACATTTGACATAAGAATGCATTTCGTTATTATTGTTGTTGTTTAACAGTTACTTCCGGTAACTTTTTTTTACCATCTGTTTGTGTTCCATATGAAAAATTAGCGCAATTTTTTGTTGTGTCAACTGGATATTTATGTATTGTATATCGTTCATCACTTCATTATTCACACAAGTTGGAAGAAGTGAACAATGTCTTAAATCATTTATTTATTTTATTACAATATTTATTGAAAAAAATGTTACAACAAAACTCCTAAATAACGTGAAAAAACTAAAATTTAACTTTATGCTGAACAAGGATTATCTAGACGAGCAATCGCTAAAAAAAATTGGAAGAAGTTTTAATATTGTTTTTAGTTTTTTGAGGAATAAAAGTTCTTACATAAAAAAAGAATTAAAGGAAATCGTTGCCGGAGTACCGCAGGGAAGTGTTCTTGTTCCGGTCTTGTTATTACTGTATACTCATGATATTCCGTAAGAAGAAGGCTCTGTCGTAGCTACGTTCACGGACGATACGGCTATATTAACAACAGGTAAATCAGTCGAGTCGGCAACTGTAAAGCTCAAACGAGCTCTGGACAAAATTTGGAAGTGAACAAAAATTTGGCGTATTTCTCTCAACGAGACCAAATCAACTCATGTTAACTTTACTTACAAACAAATTAACAACATTCCCATTTTCATTAACTCGGTACAAAGCACTAGACGCGAAACTCAAATGGAAGTCGCACATTAAAAAGAAACGCGACGAGCTTGAAAATATATTCAAACAAATGTATTGGCTACTTGGAAGGCATTCCAAATTAAGCGTGTATAACAAACTGCTTTTATACAAGCAAGTACTTAAACGAGGTGTTATTTAGTGAGTACAAATCTCACTATCTTCATAGTATTGTAATATTCGAGCTACGGCTCGAGTAGATAAAAAGTTATTCTGTGAGGTTATTTCTTTAATTCCTAGTCTATAGAACAATTCAAGTTCACACTATACTATTCTCCGTAAATTCTTTTCTTACAAGGTCTCTTTCTTCTCAAATCACTATCTCATTTCAATTACTTAATTCACAAATCCAAACTAATTACTTCTTCTTGTTAACTCTTAACTTTCAATTTATCACAAAATTACAACTTCGCCTATTATCGCTTTTCCAATCTCTCCGTGCGGTTCGAAAACCAACTGCCCCTGCCTCGATCGCCATCTGTCTTTTATAGTCGCATTTCTGGAAGCCAGAAACTTCTAGCAAATTTTTCGACCACTGGAACGAGAAAATTCTGATGTAATAATTCCAAGATGACAGCTGCAGCCAATAATCTCTTGTGGTTATAATTCTCCCTTAATTCCGCGACGTCTTCTTAGACATATTCCTTCTCTTCCGTGGACACGAACCTCGAATGTGTTCCGAAAAGACACTTCGGAATGTAATTTTTTGTTGCTTACTTTTGGGCGTAGTTATTATGCTACATTATGTTACACTGCCCCCCTCTTAGACTTGTACGTCCCGAACAAGTGCGTCCTCACTTCGGCCATTGTATCGACTCAGTCGGTCCACATGAACCACTTTCATTTTGGCCCTTGGTCCTCGCTGGATGCGGTAGACAACATCGTTGATGCGGGTTACTATTCTGTAGTGACCCTTCCAGTTCTGCTGAAATTTAGGTGATTTCCCCTTTTGGCGATGGGGATTATACAGCCACACTAGATCTCCTTCCTGGAATCCTGACGTTGTTGCCTTGGCATCATACCTGGTCTTCATGCGGTCGCTCGTTATCATAATCTGGCTTCTGGTCCTTTGGTGTATGTCCCTAAGCCTTTCCCTAAGGTCCGCCACGAACACTTCTTCATTTCTGGGCTCATTGGTAGGAGATCCAAATTTCACCTCACTGGGTAACCGAGCTATTCCACCAAACAAGATTTCGAACGGCGTATGTCGAGTAGTGCTATGCACGGCACTTCTAAGGCCATCAAAAACAAGGGAATCTGCCGGTCCCAATCCCGTTGTTAGTCACTTACGACCTTCGAGAGATGTTCGTCCAAAGTCCTATTGAAACGCTCCACGATACCGTCCGACTGTGGATGAAGCGGGGTTGTCCGTGTCTTTTTGATTCCGAGTAGTTGACACATCTCTTGGAAGATTCTTGACTCGAAGTTCCGCCCTTGGTCAGAATGCAATTCCGAGGGCACACCGAATCTGCTCACCCAATTGTAGACGATCTGCTCCGCCACGGTTCTGGCTTCCTGGTTAGGGATCGAAAACGCTTCCGGCCACTTACTGAAGTAGTCTATTACTACGAGTATATACCGATTACCATTGTCGGTTTCCGGAAAGGGCCCTGCGATGTCAATGGCGATTCGTTCGAAAGGTGCTCCCACGTTGTATTGGTGCATCTTACCTCGAGTTTTGATTCTCGGACCGTTGCTAGCTGCACACACGTCGCATTTTCTGCACCAGTCTTCGACATCTTCCTTTGCTTTTAACCAATAAAAACGTTCTCGTACCTTTTCTAGCGTCTTATTTACCCCCAAGTGGCCTCCGGACACCCCGCCATGTATTTCCTGTAACACCTCCTTGACCCTCGTCTGCGGCTGCATTACAAATGACTTTCTGTCGGAGGATTCCCATTTTCTTCTCAGAACACCTTCTTGGACATGGAGGGAGTCCCACTGCGCAAAATATGCCTTTAAGGTCGGGCTTCTGTGAGAGATGTTCTGATGATCCGGTTTCTCCATATTCTCCTTCCAGGCCAGAATCGGCTCGATATCCGGGTCTTCCTTCTGAGTGCTCCGGATCTCATCTACGCTCCAGCCGGCGATAGGTTCGGCTCTCATTCTTTGGATAGAAACCAGCTCCCGTTCTTCCTGACGCGCACAATGTTTACAATTCGTTCTGCATGGTCTCCGGGACAGTGCATCCGCATTAGAGTGTAGTTTTCCTTTACGATGCTGTATTTCGTAGTCGTAGATTTGCAGCCTTTCGATCCATCTTGCGACCTGACCCTCAGGACTCTTGAACTGTAATAGCCATTTTAAGGCTGCATGGTCTGTGCGAAGAACGAACTTCCTCCCATAGAGGTATTTGTGAAAATGCTTCGTAGCCAAGATCAAAGCTAGAAGTTCCCGCCTTGTCACGCTGTAGTTCCTTTCTGGCTTAGAGAGCACCTTGCTGAAGTACGCAACCACCTTCTCTTGGTGAAGGCGGTTTTCTCCCGGTCTTCTAGATGGATCTGTACCTGCCAGTAACCACTCTTCAAGTCGAGAGTGGAAAACCATCGGGCTCCTGATAGTGTGTCTAGCGTGTCGTCAATCCGTGGCAGAGGATAGCTGTCTTTCTTGGTGACGTAATTGAGCTGCCGATAGTTCACGCAGAACCGCGTGCTGCCATCTTTCTTCTTAGCCAGTACAACCGGTGATGCCCACGGACTTTTGAAACTTTCAATCAGACCGTCTTTCTCCATTGCCGACACCATCCCTGCAACTTCTGTCTACTTTGCCAATGGAAGGCTGGAACCATGGCTTTGGTTCGACTAACGTCTTTCTCACGATGTAGTCTTAAGAATTCTTCTCTGGGTATGGTTCTACTATGTAGAATCGGTGGCTCCCAAGATCACCTTCCAGCTTCGTCCAAATGATTGTCTCTGAAGACGGCGGCAAAACTTCGTCTTTGCTGATGACTGTCCTGAGAGTTACGGCATTCTCGTTTCAGTACACCATCGGAATCTCCACATTTCGATACCTCAGTACTTGCATCCCGATGTCCAAGATTACTTCATTTGCTTTCATAAAGTCTATTATGATGATGCACTCGCCGCATATATCTGCCACCAGAAACGCATGAGAGAACGTCAGTCCCGCCAGAGTTTTCGTAAGACGAACTTCTCCAAACACCTTCGCCATTTCCCCTGTTGCAGTCTTCAGGCAGTAGCTGTTAGTGTTGTGCAGCCATGAGCTTCTGACGATATCTCTTCTTACAATGGAGGCGGTGGCACCTGTGTCGATTGTGGGTGCGCACTTCTTCTTGTTGATTAGTGACTCCACTGTCAGGCCCTTGTTACCCCGTTTGGTTTGCGAAACTTGAATGGTGGTCCTGGGGGCCTCGATTCCAGTAACCAACTTCTGCCCCGCGAAGTTGGTCCTTACGCATTTCCCGACTGCTGGTTTTGGGAAGCCAGACCGACAGGATGGTTGTTATCACCGCCGGATGCTTCCTCTCTGCTTCTCCTATTCCGCAATGTGGACAATTTCCTCGTCTAGGTGAACTTCTGCACTGCCGTTGTAGAGGTCCGGTTTGGTTGCAATTCCAGCAACGGATTTGACTTCCGCGAGCTTTGTCTTCATCCATGACGGCTGTTCTCTGGCATGAGCATTCCACGAAGGATATTTCCCTGACACGGTGTATTCCCTGGTATGCTTGGTACGCAGCCTTCATTGACAAAGCGAATGCCAATGCCTCGGGGAGTGTTCGCTTTTCAGCCATCCTTACAGCCATTTGCAGTTGTCTGTCCTCTATGGTCTGAATAAAAGCTTCCACCGCCATTTCGTTGATAAGCTCCTCACCGGCTTTAGGGTATGAAAGATGGGCTAGTCGCTCTATATCCGCTTGCAACTGTTGGAGCGTTTCCCCCCTTTTCTGGACTCGACTACGCAGCTGAACCCTGTACACCTGCTGCATGTGTTTATCCCGAAACCGCATCTCGATAGCCTGAACCAGAGAGTCGTAGTTCTGCTGTTTATCTTCCGGGATGGTCTGCAAGAGCTCCGCAGCTGGACCCCTCAGTGGAAGCGTGAGTGCAATAGACTTCTCCTCATCGTCCCAGCTATTGGTCATTGCGGCCGCTTCGAATTGCCTCTTATAAATTGACCATGATGTTTGACCATCGAAGATAGGAGGCTGCATCTCCTTTCTTCTCAGACCGTCAGTGGAATATTCCCGTGCTTTCTGTCTCTTCACGTTGCTGAGTTCCTTAACAAGATTTTCGACTTGCTTTCCTACTCTCTCGAATTGCGTATCCACTTTTTCAAACTGAGTCTCTATCTTCCCGAACTGAGTTTCATGTTTCTCAAAGTTTTTATCGAATCTAGTTTCGACTTTTTCGAGTTGCGTCTCGACCTTCTCGATTTTCTCTTCGATCGCTTCGGATTTGGATTCCAAGTTCTTGTTTTGTTCATCAAGTTTGCTTTCCGAGCATCTAGAGAATTCTTTTGTTCGTCCATTGCTTTCTTTTGTTCGTCCAGCTTAAGTTCTAGATAATTCTTTTGTTCCTCAAGCTTCGGTTCTAGGGAGTTCTTTTGGTCGTCTATTGCTTTCTTTTGGTCATCGAGCTTAGGTTCCAGAGACTTCTTTTGGTCTTCTATTGATTTCCTTTGTTCGTCCATGACTGACTTAAGTTGCATTAGCAGACTTGTTATACCCGGGTTGGCTACTGTACTTGCTGGTTCAAACGTAGAGTCTTACTGAGTTCTGCCTTTAGTTGAATTATAGTTTGTTTTCCCAATTTGCGACCCATTTTGCGCAACTAATTAACTCAACACAGACTTTTTTTTTTTTTTTTTTTTGTGCAATTTCACACCACGGAAATAGTTATTCACAGAATAAGTTTTAACCCACTTCTGACACCAATGTAATATGCGAGCTACGGCTCGAGTGGATAAAACGTTATTCTGTGAGATTATTTCTTTATTTTCTAGTCTATAGAACAATTCAAGTTCACACTATACTATTCTCCGTAAATTCTTTTCTTACAATTTCTCTTCCTTTCCAAATCACTATCTCATTTCAATTACTTAATTCACAAATCCAAACTAATTACTTCTCCTTGTTAACTCTTAACTTTCAACTTATCACAAAATTACAACTTCGCCTATTATCACTTTCTTCGTGCTGTTCGAAAACCAACTGCCCCTGCCTCGGTCGCCATCTGTCTTTTATAGTCGCATTTCTGATAGCCAGCAACTTCTAGCAAATTCTTCGACCAATGGAACGAGAAAATTCTGATGTAATAATTCCAATATGACAGCTGCAGCCAATAATCTCTTGTGGTTATAATTCTCTCTTAATTCCGCGACGTCGTCTTAGACATATTCCTTCTCTTCCGTGGACACGAACCTCGAATGTGTTCCGAAAAGACACTTCGGAATGTAATTTTGTGTTGCTTACTTTTGGGCGTAGTTATTATGCTACATTATGTTACAGTATCTATGAAGATATTTCACCTACCCACGAAAAAAAAGGACACCAGCTTCAGATAGGAGAGCAATTGTACGGGCAGTCTCTAATTCGAGCGGCTTGGCTGCAAAGATCAGGCAAAAAACCGTGATAAGTGAGCTTGAGTTTCAAAAGTAAAAAATGAGAGCAACATCCTATGAGACAATTGGTAGCAGTACTTCTTAAATTTTCACAAAATTGGACCCATACAATGGAACTATAACCATGATAACGCACTAATTCATACCGTGTGAGTCGTACAGAATTGGATAGGTAAACGGAATGCGGAATTGATTCAATGGCCGCCGTGCTCACCGGATCTGAACATAATGGAAAACGTGTGGGGATGGTTACCACGCAAAATTTAGGAGTTCGGCGAACAGTTCGACGAACAGTTCGAGGACCGAGAGTCACTAATTATTGCAATTAAAACTGTATGGAGAGAAGTTTCCCTAAATTACCTGAAGAGACTTCACGACACCTTTTCTAACCGCATTTACGTAGTGTTGTTTTGCTTTATTTATTTCAAGATATTTGTAATTATACGTATTATACGTAAAAAAATGCGTTAATTTTTCATTTGCAAATTTTGCAAAAATGTTATCGTAAAATTCGCAACAACAAAGCATTCTCTCAAAATACTCATAAAATTAGGAGACATTAACCCTAACTGCTTTAAAAAACGGTATCTATTCTGTTAAAACGCAGTGTATTTACCTAGACCAATATAACTCCTAACGCTGATCATTTATGTATGTTAGGTTAGGTTAGGTTGAGGTGGCTGTCAGCAAAAAGCCAACACACTTAGACCAGTAGTAGACCCGTTGTGATACCACATGGATTTGGGAAGCGGCCTCTAGTTGATCCAATTGGAGCTTCTGATGAAGCGTAGAAGGGTCCATTTTATTCAGATCATTTAGGTCGTTGAAACAGAAGGCTCCTAAGTGGAGTTTCTTTCTTTGGAAGAGAGCTGGGCAGGTGCAAAGAAGGTGAAAATTAGTCTGCTCCTCCTCGTCGTCCATGCAGCTTCTGCAGAAATCGTTTGAGATGACGCCAAGCCTTGTTGCATGCTTGCCTATTATACAATGTCCAGTAATGTCACCTAAAACAGCGCTGATATCAATAGAATATTTTGTATGTTAACTAAGCATCTGAATATATGTACAACTATATATACATACGTACCCAGTGAAAGAGAGTGAGAAGAAAGTAAAAGTGACTTAAAAGTATACGTTCATATTTGATGCTTACCACTGTTTCCAGTGTCGTCTTGCAAAATATTGCTAAAGCTATAAACAGCGTACATGGTAGCGGGAAGAGATAAGAGCGTAGTTATTGGAAAAAAAAAATATGTATATCCCTTCCGGTTGCAGTGCTTTATCCTGCAAATAATACAAAATAAAATGATGGAACATAGAGAAATGAAGAAGCGAAACAGATAGACTGACGACAAACAAGGGTAGCGAAGTCGAAAAATTGCTCATCTCTCCCTAATTGCTAAAAACTTATATTAACGGTGATACTTGTGCCATCACAGGTTGGCAAATAATTTTCGTGTTCTCCGACCAAACCACCTACCGCTTGCTAGCAGTTGAGTTAAGGATTGTACATACGAGTACATATGTATGTACATACATATGTGTACTTAAAATGGTGGGCTAATGACATTTCTCTCATCGTGGATAGATGGTGAAAGGGATGTTCGAAAAGAAATATGATTTCAATTGAGTTTGACTACTCGAAAATACAAAATATAAAGGGAAAGTACATACTCGTATATTACCTCCTCCGTTTTCATTACTGTACAATTATTTGCGCAGCAGGTAATTTGGTTATGGTTCCAATTGCTGCTGAAGACAAGTTATGTACCTACATATAATGGTGTGTGTTTAACCTGAAGGTATAAGTATGTTTGGACCTACATATATGTATGTAAATACCTATGTATATATGAAGACACTTTTTAAAATTTCAATCCAATTTCCTAAATGCTCATTCGTCTTTCTGGTAAGTCTGTAAATTGAAACTACCACAGCCTGGTTGGGGTACGATTCGAAGTACATACATACATACTATGTGTCACAGGATTCCTTCTCATATGTTGGCATATTTGTCATTAATTACCCGTAAATATCTAGCCAATGTTGGTAAGCGTTGCATTTGGTGATGGATATATTAATAAAGAAAATTTAAAAACTGAGGTAATTAGGGAATACAGCATTTCAACAAATGATATTGCTACTGGGTAGTGGTTATATTTAACAGTCTTCCGCTTTCACCAGATATGCCCATAGTCGTGCCTCTGACTTTTACAAATTTTTTTTTAGGTCTGCATATGACATAAAGTAAAAGATATTTGAAAGAATTTTGTAAAAAATTGTTGGTGGTCGCGTGATATTAAGCTTCCTTCTGGAAAGACATTGGGCACAATGCCTATGCAAAAGAAAATAAAGGTGTTTTTTTTTTGAATATTCTTTATTCATTAAATGCGTTATGCATTTCAAGTTTTTTAAAGTAGTATTTATGAGTTATGCCATTTTAAATGCCGTTACACTGATTTCAGTGTATATTTTTGTATATCGAAAGTCTTTTATTTAAGGGATATGCTTGAAGAAATAAGGGAACTCCTAGCTCAGAGGAGACTCTACTCGATTACCAACCTTGTCGCGGTGTAGAGGCTGATTAAGAGCAATGATTTTTGGGAACTATCCATAGAAGAGTCCTGACCAATAGGTAGTTACCCCCATAATCCAGGGTGTTACGCGAGCCGTGCCCATTGGATGGTTTGCAGCCAGGGGTATACCGGCTGTGTTTTAACAGAGCCTCTCTGATAACAGACCGCCTCAGGGAGTAACCACGGTCTTACTGCACTATACGGGGCTCTGGTGCAGCGAACAATCCTTTCCCGCACTACTCGTGGGATTATGAAGAAAAAACTAAAGAAAAACTTAAAAAATAATATAAGCAGCATGCGGCTAGACATCGTGTCTGCGATTGGTCGCAAAGAGCACAGACTCTGCGCTGAAGACCTAGTGGGACGAAGTCAGCCAGGGAGAAGCCAAAAGGGAGGTTCTCGGCGAGAGCAACCTGGCTTCAGCCAAAAGACCGCTATAAGCTCAAAGAGTGTCCCTAGGACTTCAAGGAACCACCTGGCAGATGCAACAGTAGCGGTAGATACGACGGAGGGTGGGAACCAAACTCTAGCTCCCGACTCCTACAGCCTCTCGATCCAATGCAGTTCCTACCAAGATAAAGCTAGCAATCTCGCTGATGCCGCCACTGGGGCCACTTGGAGTGTTAGACGACCCGCTGAGAAAGGGATTTAGTGGTGCGGGCTCTCGCTGGTGCCTTCGATACCTGGAAAAAGGCACCTGAGGTTGTCAGGAAAAAAACAGAGGAGCATAGGGCCAAGCCCGGCTCCAGCAACCAAGAGGAGCAACCAAGAGATAACACCCCCTGCATGTAATGTGCCAAGAGATCACAGGCAGAACCTGCTGCGCTGTTTCAGCTGGCAGAAGCTATGCTGCGACTGCAGGTTGAGTGTGAAACTCCGCAGGCGGTGGAATGGCTCAAGACCGTAGCGCCCTGGTTAAGGAGTTGGAAAGGAGTGGGTCCTACTGCATGCAGCGGGACGAAAATACCACGTGCCTATTCCATCACAATCTTCCTGCCAAAAAGTGCGGATCAGGAGTACTCCTGGAGGCGCAAAACGATGGCTTGAACATCAAGGCATGGAAAGTCTTATATGGTCGTAACGAGAGTACCGGGCAAGTACTGGCCCTCGGAATTGATCAGAAGTCATTCGATGCTATTAAGACTCAAAACGGTTCTCTGAGCTACGGGTTTGGCAGGGTGGCGGTGAGTGGACTCAAGAGACTAGAGGAGGTACCATCTCGAACCCAGCCACGAGGGGAACGCAACAGGTATGGAGCAACGAGTTCTGCCAGAGGTTGAAACACCAGCTCCTACTGTCGAACAGGATGCCCGGGTTACTGATGAGAGTATGTCCATCTCAAAGTCCTCGCTTTCTGCTGAGGACCTTAATCAGACGGTGGTCTCTCTCCCTCAGGTCCCCGATCTTGAGGAGGAGGAGATTCTACCAGCGGAGGATGGGGCATTTCCCTCGACGAGCATTAGCTCGATGACCTCCGATTTCAAAATTAAGGTTGCCCGGTAAATATTCACTACCGTATAGCGGTATCAGCCGCAGTAGTCAGAATGTCTACCAAGCAAAATATGGGCAAAGCACTGATTCAAGATCCATGGATCTTGAAATGATTAGTTAAAGGACTATCATGTAAGGAGGTAAAGGTAATTTGGGAGAGTGACCAGTCCAAATAAACAGCAAAATTAACTTTCTCCTACTTTCAGATTATATGACGCGAGACTTGGTTCCATTGCTGATTGGATATGATGCCAATGCTCTCAATGTCATCTGGGGAGCACCAAACCCAAAACCAAGCTAAAAAGGAAAGCTTCAGGAGATTTTGCGAGACAATTACTAGCACTACTGCTACAGCTAGACTTCATAAAGCTCTGGCAAAATCGGGTGGAATGCAAAAGTCTCTAAAAAAACCTAGACGGTAGTTTCACTAAGGATGAGGACGAGAGAGCACTACTGCTCTTAGAAACTCACTTCTCTGGAAGTATGCAGAATGCAAATGAAGAGAGCATGACCAACATAACAAGATAATGGAAAGTAGATTGGAAAATTGCAATTACAATCTGTTCCAAAGGGAGAATGGATGGGCAGTCAGCTCCTTTCGGCCGTTCAAGGCAGCAGGTGTTTATAGTACTCGTATCACACCAGCAATACTACAGAAGGGACAAGAGGGATTACTACCATGACTAGTCAGAATAATGGAAAGTGGTCTTGCACTGGGGTATACTCCAAAGCAGTGGAGACGAGCGAAGGTTGTGTTCATACCAAAAAGGGGGAAAAGATCAACACAGCCGAAGTCATACAGACCAATTAGCCTAACATCGTTTCTTCTCAAAACAATGGAAAAATCGGTGGACAACTACATAAGAGAGAACGTACTAAATATGTTCTTAAAAGTTTACCATCCTCGGAATCTGATTGCCAGAGGAAAGTTTAAAGGAGCCCTTTATGACATGTAAAAGCAAAGGTGTAAAAGCAACTCAAGAATGGTGCTGCATGGCTGGGCTCAACATAACCTGGCAAAAACTACAATAGTATTATTTACGAGGAAAAGGGAGCTTGAACTGAAGCCAATTCGGCTGCCGGGCATGGAACTGACACCAGTAAAAGAAGTGAAATATCTAGGATTACACCTAGATAGTAAATTCATGTGAAAAAAGCACACAGAAGAGATATCCAAAAAGACCACCCGTGCTCTCATGATATGTAAGAGCCTAACGGGTAAGTTTTTTTTTTTTTTTATAATTTGCACGTGTTAAAGGTGATATGAATACCCTTGTACTAATTTTTAGAACACGTGCGTTTTTGTGGAAAGGAAGAGACAGATTGAAAGACAGAGTGGTGTGGTTTCAAACTCAGGTGGTATTAAGTTTCTGTAAACTCCAAGGGTGGCTGTCCAGATAACTGGGGAGTATTTTGTTTTTTGTTTTTCGCTATTATTGTCGTTGCTTATGTATTTGTATTTCTCTATTTCTGTATTTCTTCCCGTCCTCCTGATGTCATCATCACGATCAAGTTGCATTTTGGCCATATGACCACCCTACTGCCAGTGATGCCTTCACAGTTGAGTTGTCTTAGCTTTCGCAAGTGATCGACTTTTTTATTTATTTCATGCGAAATAAATGGATGATTCTTGACATCACGATTCGAACCGTGAATCAACAGCGTGACAAGAGATGATGTGACCACTACACCACGGCCACGCTTGGGGATTTAACCCGAGCATTCTAAGATGGAATTATGTCGCCATTGTGAGACCAATGATCACATATGGAGTGATAGCGTGGGCCAAACGAACTAGTCTAGCCACAACGAGGGAGACTCTCACTAAAGTGCAAAGACTTGCTTGCCTCTGTGTTACTGGGGCCATGAGAACAAGTCCAACTGCTGCCATGGAAGTACTCGTATTCCTGGAACTAATTCCACTTCATATTGACGATAGTATCAGGAAATTTAACTTTGATAAAAATTCGAGTACGAAGTTAAGTAACAAGTAGGCTTGGAGCAATGAATGCATAATATATACATAGGTACGGATTGAGTAACCACACAATAATGCAAATACGTCTGGATAAGAAACTCTTCAGTACTACTCAGAAGGAAGGAAGGTGACAGGGTGATAAAAATTAATAGCTATGAGTACTTTTCTAAATATGATTTTTGATATCATTTAAATAATTTGTTATTTTCCTATGGTTGTAATTAAAGCAAATAATAGTATCTTAGAAGTTATTCTTAATATTATGAGTAATATCAGTATTTCCTGTTCAAATTCAGATGACTTAAAATGTCTTTGTATTGACTATCCTAACGTAGCGTCATTTTCTTGTTTTTTGATAATTTCTTGGCTCATCTCGCATTCCGAAATATGGATTTTTGATTTTGAAGCCGATAACTTTAAGATTCCTCATTTTACTTTTGCAGCATGTTGTAATAATTCCCATGCATCTGGTGGGGTGACAGTATTTTACAGGAGTGATACGATGTGTGAAATTGTTTACCCTAAACTTAAAACTGCTGATTTGATTGTTGTAAATTGTGATATAACTGGTGCCCGATTCTGTTTTATTGCTGTTTACAGATTGCATTTGTGCACGGTTAAGGCTTTTGTGGATGAGTTTTCTGTTGTTTTGAAAAATCAAAAATGCAAGAACCAAGTCCTCTTAGGTAATTTTAATATTGATATTTTGTCCAATTCATCTGATGCTGATATTTTTCTTGCTGTTTTATCCTCCTTTGGTTTTTCCAAACCAACCAGAAGACCTTCGTGTTTGGACCATATTTTTTTAAAGTTACTTAGAAATAATAGTTTGAATTATAAAGCAGATGCATTTGATCTTAAAATAACCGATCACTGCCTTCAATCGATCTATTATAAGGCTTCAATTTGACTCTTTTGTTTCTAAAGCAAAACAGTACAAAATATTCGAAAAAAAACTCGAAAAATCAATTTCCCTGCACCAAAATCTGTTTTAACGGTTGAGTTTTGGGATGATGTTTATAGTGCTGTTGGGAAAAGTGTCAGCGGACCCTAAAGGCAGTAACTTCCCCCCTAATGACTGACAGATGGAGCCACCGCCATGTCAAAGCTGTCAAACTCCATTTTGCATTACACGGCTTTTCTGGGGCGTGGTTCTTTCTTTTTCCTTGGAGCCGTCATCAAGTGCCTCGTGTGCGCTAAGCTGGAGAATAAACCCCATTTTTACATTACACCATATTGTAACAATTTAGGAGACTACGTAAGTTAGCATAAGAATCATAAATTAAGTATTTAATTTGTAATATTTTTTAATAAAGGTTTTGTAACTTGGCAACGCAATAAACTTGTATTTACTTTGCCAGTTTCACGAAAGAATCTCGGTTGCGGCCAAATTTGCCGCAACAAGTGCTGAGGATTCATCAGTTGCTTTCGATCTATTTCTGAGCAAACTTCAGTTGTTAATTTCGAACAACAGTCAACTTTTAAGTACAAGCGATAAACACCTAACATGTCTAAAACCGTGGATGAATTCATCACTTCTAAGAAAAATAATTAAAAAGAAAAAGCTTTTGTCTGTGTCAAAAAACATCCAAGTAACACAAGGCTTAAAAGTTAATTTGAAAAACTTTGTCATGAACTCAAAACTCAAAAAAAAAAATATCCCCCTGCGTATTAGGGGACAGTAGGGACGGTAGGCATGCCTGTCGTAAAAGGTTTTTGGGGTTGGGAAGTTTTTGATAGCATGAATTTTATTGGGGTTTGGTTTAATACCATCAGGTGTCACAATGTGACCCAAAAATGCGATTTCTCGCTGTAAAAACTCGCATTTGTCCATCCTAGGAAGTGGAGTAAATTATGATGTCGTCTAAGTAGACGAGACAAATTTTGCCCACTAATTCTCTGAGAACATTGTCCATCACACGTTGGAAGGTAGATGGAGCATTTTTTAATCCAAACGGCATTCTTAAATATTCATAGTGTCGTCCCTCCACCGTGAATGCAGTTTTTTTTGGGTATGCTAGGGTCCATCTCGATCTGATGAAAACCGCTTGCCAGATCGAGAGTGCTAAAATACATGCATCTTCCTAGTTTATCCAATATCTCGCTGATATTGGGAAGTGGATATCTGTCAGAGATAGTCTTTTCATTGACTTTCCTATAGTCAATGACCAGTCTCCGCTTTTGCTTTCCGCTGGCGTCCAGTTTCTTTGGCACGATTCAGACGGGAGAGCTCCAGGGTGAGTAGCTTTGACGGATTATGGCCTCTTCTAACATCCTTGAGATTTGTTCTTGAACTTCCTGTTTGTGTGCAAACGGGTATCTATAGGATTTGGTGTAGATAGCTACTTCGTCAGTTGTATTTATTTTGTGTTTGATTAGGTTTGTGAAGGTTAATGGTTCACCTTCTGTATACATAATGTCGCTATATTGCTTGCACAGTTTTATAAGTTGGTCTCGTTCTTCAAGATTTAAATTGTTAGTTCGGATTAGATGGGTAACATTTTTCTTAGAGGTGCATTTATCTTTGTTAATCTCTACGTTCCAATTGTTTAGCTCTATGAAGTTTGCCGGTTCATATTTGTCCGCATGCAGAGGTTCTTCTATGTTCTTCTATAACTCGTGAAGGAGTCGCGGGTTCCCGTCGAATTTGGGTAGATCTTTGATGGCATCAGGGATCCTCAATTAGTTAAATATGTCGTTATGATTAATAGGGGCGTTAACCGAAACTTGGTTTGAATTACCCGAAGTTGTTTGTTCGGTAGGCATGTTCGTGGAGTTATTACTTAAAGAAGAACTATCTAGATTTCTGTCCTCAGGAATGGAATTCAGGCTTTTGGATAATCGCCTCAGATTATAAGGAAAAAAGGACGTTTGTTTTTTGGAGCCTTGTTTAGACATTCGGTTGCAGTATAAAGTGTGTTATTTAGTATGATGGTATGCAGCGCATATATTTTATATATGTATGTATGTTACTACGTTTATATATGGTATCATGTTATATAATATGAAATTATGTATCTGGAGTGCCCTTCAATAGGGATCGCAGAATGGTTTATTTATATGTATTTTTTATTAAACTTGGTTATCTGGAGTGCCCTTCAATAGGGATCGCAGAATTTACTTATTCTATATTTAATTTGTTAAAAAAAAATTATTTTCTGGAGTGCCCTTCAGTAGGGATCGCAGAATTTATTTATTATATATAAACAACACGACTTACGCACACATGCACTCAAGGATAGCACTGATGATTTCGATGAACATTGCGGTCTGCGGCTGGTTTTTATTTTTTGAAATTGGTCCAACGATGATTAACGGTCAAAACTCAACGGCTGATTCTTTTTTTTTTTTAAATATCGAACAGGGTTCGTTCGGACAATTGTCTTTCACTATCACCAGTTCTTGTGTACTAATATCAATTGTAATCATTTTAACAAAGTTAGTCGTTCACACGATGCAATAGTAGCAATTGTTTTTCACTATCACCAGTTCTTTAACAAAGTTAATCGTTCGCACGATGCAATAGTTGCAATAGTTACTGTACTAATTATACTTTGGAGAAAACAAAAAATCAACCGTTCACCGGACTATCGACTGCGCCAGTTAGTCGGTAGTCAACTCGAGTTGAGTTAAAAAAAACGATCTTTACAGTTTGAAACACTTTAATCTACTGCCAAAATACAATTCATAACTTAAACATCTAACTTATGTAGGTATCCATTGCAAAGGTGTTTCCATGAACTTGGGAAATAAGTTCGGACGGAAATCTAGCAGACGCATGTAACCCCTCATCGGCGACGACATTATTTGCCATGTTATCGTCATTGAACTCGGTAAAACCTATGTATGTTCTCTGATCGCCAGTGCTGTATATCATTTCGAAGGTAGACGTTGTGCACAAGGACTCGATTTTCCAGGTCGTGGTTCGGGCAAATGCTATCATTCACCTTGTACACTTCCTGGAAAGTCGCTCCTATAGCCTCTACTTTCTCCTGCGGATTTTCGATCATGAAAAAGTTGTCATCATCGATAGCGTTTCCGGGATCTATGCCTGCTGTTATTAGTATTTGTTCGTTGTTCGTGGTTCGAGGGATCTTAAGACACGGCAGGTCGTTTTGATTATTCCTCCGAAAATTTTTATTTATTTGCGGGAACATACTCGGGTTATTGGATTTTACAGCCCGAATTTTGTTGTGCCAATGCAGATTTACAGAGAGTCTGTAATTTTCTCTAATTAACTGTTGGAGATTTTTAATCAACGACTTCAGTGTCCTAACCTCCGAGTTTTGTCTGTCAGTAAACTGTCTGTACAAGGTTTTGAGTCTTAACAGAAGTCTACCTTTTTGTTGGTGTAGTGCGTCAATTGTTGCATTGCGGAATATGTCTACGTTGTCAGTGTGATGGTAACGAGGTATCGTACTGTCCATCGTTCGTTTGATTGTCTCGTCCATTTGTCTTAGGTACGTGTCGATCTCCTCGTTTGACAGGTTCGTATTGGACGGTGGGTGAAGCGAATTCAATTCAACGCATCCTACTGTAATTCTAGGGGTACGTTTGAACAAACTCGTCAAATCAAAATTGTAATTTCGGCACTGAGTTCGCAATGGTCACTTTCATACACAAAAGTCAATTTCTCGTTTTTCGGTTCGTGTTTGTCAGTTGTAACCGTACGTCGAACAGCATAAGATCCAGATAGGAGCCGCTTCTAGGATACGACGGGCTATCTGTAGCTATTAAATCGAGTCTATACTCGACATTGTGTTGACCCCACCAACTGAATAGTAGGTTCCCCCTGGAATTTGGTATGTTATTTCCCCAATCACTATGTTTGGCGTTTAAATCTCCGGCAATGAGGAAATAATTCTCCTTCGACTCCAGCCTTAGACATCGAAAAAGTGTCTCGAGCTCTGTAATAAATGAAGTAGTTTAACTAGAACCAGATGCGTAGACCGTGACCATGTACATCCTCTTTCCACTACGGAGAGCAATGCACACGATACATGCTTCCAGCTCCTGGAATCTCCGCACTTCACCGCTGTACACGGGCTTATATCGCAAGTCTTTGTGAATGAAGATCGCAACACCTCGTCCTTGAGTAGAGTTGGGTCGGTCTCTTCTTATAATATTGCATTTATTATGGCTCAGTTTGTGTTTCTGGGATAGCTTAGTTTCGCTAACGAAAAGCACATCAGGGCTTTGATCTTCTTACAACTTAAAAAGTACAGTTCTTCGCTCGATCCTTATCAGTGAATTCACATTCACCACAAGGATCTTTAAGGGTTTCTCCGCCATCGTATCCATTACGATTGGATTTGCGCTAGGCCCGGCAGAAATGCGTAGATCTGGTCCACCCGTTTCGCCTGCTCTTCTAACTTACGGTGAAGCTGGTTCATTTGCCCTTGAATAGAGAGCAAAATAGTCAGCATATCAGGCTGAGCCTTAGGTGCTTTAGGCACTGGGACCTGTGCGGCAACCTTCGGTTGTTGTTGTACCGTGTTTCTCCGGCCTGACGCCATTTGGGCGTAAGTCCATTGGGGAGTAACGGCTGGTGTTTACCGAAACAGGTGGATGCTTGACTTCGACTTTCTGCTGGCGGGCCAGGTTTACTTTTTTCATGTACTGGAACTTAGGACAACCCCGATAGTTTGCGGTGTGTCCCGAGTTCCCACATAGTGCACACGAAAGTTGGCCTTCATCTGCCACCCCATCCTTACCCAGGGAACATTCCTCTGCTTTGTGGTTCTTTCCAAACTTTACGCATCGAGGCTGCATTTCGCAGTTCGACGCGGCGTGCCCGAACCTTTGGCAGTGAACACATTGTAAAATGTTATCGCTCCTCTTTACTTTTTCCCATTTGACAACCTGGTAGTCAAGGACATTAATACTCCTTAGACCATCCAGTTTGCTGTTGGGAGTTATCTGAACAAGGAAGAACGGTAATTTCCGCTTCTCCCTTTTGGCCCTTGCTGTGGTGAACGGCTTGACTCCTACGAACTCAAGACCATCGCACTCCATCGCACTCCTTCTCTAAGGAGCTCTCCCGGTTCGATAGACGGATCTATCCCCCTCAGAAGCATCGTTTGCAACTTTTCCCCCTTCGGGGTGAAGGAGAAGAACTCCGTCGTCGTTTCCTTTAATAAACCTTTTATTTTTTTGTACTGCTCCACTGTATTACAGTGGATAGTATGCCTATCTTCATTAATGCGTTTAATAAAAAAGTTGTTGCCTATGGCCGACTTACATAGCTCAATGGTGTCTTTTAATTCCATCTTGAAGGTGTTGATAGGGGGCACCTTCTCCTTTGCACTCCCCTGCTGCTGATGTTGTTGTTGTTGCTGGTCTTTCTGTAGATGGTGTTGTTGCTGCTGATTCTGTTTTTGTTGTTGTTGTTGCCGCTGCTACTTAGCTGGCAACTGTTTTTGTTGTGGCTGCTTTGTTGGCAGCTGTTGATGTTGTTGTTGCTGCTTTGCTGGCAGCTGGATTTGTTCCTGTCTCTTTGCAGGCAGTTGTTGTTGCTGCTGCATATCAGGCAGCTGTTTTTGTTGTTGTATTTTTGTCTGTGACTGGCTATCTTCTGCTCTTCTGGCTATTTGTTTAGCCTTTATGGTCAGCACCCTCTGCTGGAGCTGCCGTATGCTATCATTGATTGCCTCCATCTCTTCGTCCTCATCCTCGGACTCGGAGGCCGCTAACGTGGCGAAGCTATTGCTACTACCTCTGTAGCAATTTTCTCCACCGTCCGAGACGAAAGTACGCTCTTTTGCTGCTGCTGCTGCTGTTGTTGTTGTTGACGGCGCCCCCACCCTCACTTCTCCCGGCAGCTTTTCAGTTGAAGCTGATAGGGAGGGGCGCTTGCCTTCGTAGGGAGTCAGCCTCTGCTTCCTCCTCCTCTTTACCGTGGTTCCACTTTCGACAATTGCCAAGTGGTTTTCACTGTCATCGGCCGATGTTTTTGTGTCCACTACTCCCGCTATGAGAAGCATTAACCGTTCTTTTTTTTTCATTACCTCACTTGTTATTGTTTAAGTACATTTTTTTTTTCTTTAAAATAAAATAAATAAAAAAAAAAAAAAGAATTTTTGTTCCGGTGGGAATTGAACCCGAACACTCAGGTCACTGGACGTTAACACTAGCTCTGCGCTACCGCGACACTGTATACACCACTGTCTATTTATGTACTTAAAATAACAAGGAAATTTCAAGAGAAGGCGAAACACGTGCGATCTCTACTAAGGTCTGTGAACGACTGACGCAATTGGAGTACGTGCTATGTATGTACATACGTCCAGTTGCGATGACTGAGAGAGTGTAATATTTGATGCATAGCGGACCTTAGCTGATTGTCATTTGGGCATAGCACCTGCGACAGTTTGTTTTGGAAAACCATTCATTGGATCTTCACTTCACAGCTTCGCTTAGTTACGTCAGAGTTGTGTCTTTTTGTGTTTCTATGTTGTAGTGATGAGGGAATTTAGGGTTGATTTTACCAACATTCATGGGCTTCGAACGAATTTCTTCGATGTGTACGCTCATGCCCATTCACCAGCAGTTTTGGCACTAAGCGAAACACAGGTAGTTGAAGAATCTTCCGATTTGAAACTGCCTGGATATAACTTAGTGTCATTATTCTTTCCCCACCGTGGCCTCGCCATTTACGTCCGTAGTGATATTGCTTACCAAGTTCCACCACAGTATGGCCACTGTTCCAACCCGGAATTTAATTTCAAATGGCTAAAATTCACCATCCGTAAGCAAATAATTCACTACTGCTTTATTTATAGAAGCCCAGTGCGGACAGCGACTTAACTTTTGACGAATTTGATGCGCTGTCTGATTCCATCACTCGAATTGTCTCCTTGTACCCTCATACTGAAATCGTCATTGCGGGCGATTTCAATATACACAATTCGGATTGGCTTCTACATTCTGGCCAGATAACACCCGAAAGAAGGTATGTTGAAATTTTCGCTGAGGTAAACAATTTGACTCAGCTTGTAAATGAGCCTACACGTATATCGGGCATTGAAAGTCATTCTGCCAACACTTTGGACTTGTTTCTTACTTCGCACCCTGATAAATACACTATTGATGTTTTAGCGCCTCTAGGTCGGTCTAACCATAATATCGTATCAGCTAAATTCTCGAACTTCGACCACTCAGTTAAAGAAAAAAGTCCTAAAAGAAAAGTACGGCAATACGAGAAAGCCAACTGGAGCGGCCTTAATAGCTTTTTTAGGAGTTTTAACTGGTCGCTATGCTTTCTCGATAGCGACGTGGATGCCGCCGCTGATATGATCACTAACACTATACTCGTAGGTATGAATGACCTTATTCCTAACAGAATAAAGAGCATTAAACCTAAGGCCAACTCGCTCTAAAGAGGCTATCAGGTTGAAAGAAGTAAGTTTTCGACCTTATAAAGCCAACAAATCTGAGGAAAACCGAAAGAAGTTTAAACAAGCCAGAAAAGACTGCAATGCCCATATTCGACGTGTAAAATTCTTACATGACCAAAAATTGAGGCACAAAATCTTACAATGTCCCAAAGGTACAGATATTGCTTTATCTCCACCTGTATTTAAGAGCGTCAAATTTTAGATGGGACAAGTCCACTTTCGCACTCGTACAGTTGCAGGAGTACTCAAAGGTCTTAACATACACAAATCCGCTGGTCCAGATGATATCCCCCCCATAGTTCTGAAGAGGTGTTCTTCTACGCTGGCAAAACCTCTGCGTAAGCTTTTCTGTCTATCCTACTTTTCAGGGCTCTTTTCGAGTAGATGGAAAACAGCATTTGTCCAGCCCGTCCCCAAAAAAGGCGAATCTTCCTTCCTGTCTAACTACCGACCCATTGCACTTACGTCCCTTCTTTCCAAGGTCATGGAAACGCTGGTAAATCGTCAGCTTATGAAATATCTCGATTCACGGAAACTCCTTAATGACCAGCAGTATGGTTTTCGTAGCAACAGATCCTCTGGTGATTTGATGGCATATTTCACTGAGAAGTGGAACCAATCTCTGCATCACGTCGGCGAAACCAAGATAACCATCTTGGTTTCGACGCTTGATATTTCAAAGGCATTTGACAGAATTTGGCATCAGGCTCTTTTGTCGAAAATGCGTGCATAAGGCGTCGATGAGTCTCTTCTTCAATGAATTGGAAATTACCTTTCGGGGCGTTCAATACTAGTTGTTTTGGACGGCTTCAAGTCTGCAATTCAATAAATAAATGCTGATGTTCCCCAAGGCTCTGTTTTGTCTCCGACTCTCTTTCTTATTTTTATAAATGATCTCTTGTCTGCAACTTCTAATCCAATCCATTCCTTCGCTGGTGACAGTACCCTCAGTTTTTCATATTCGTTCCGTAACTCACGTCCTTGCTCTTCAGCCTTAAAAGGGAACGGCAACGTATGTTAAACACATTAAATTCCGCCCTGGACAGCATAATTAAATGGGGTTCAACCAACAGAGTGGAATTTAATCCTTCCAAAACATAATGCTGTCTTCCGTCTCTCAAGCGAAACCAAACCCCTCAACCATTATCCATGGATGGTACTTGCATCATTGAAACCGAAAGACTTGCCATTCTCGGTATGTATAACCATCTTCGATGGAATGATCACATATTCGCGGTCGCCAAAAATGCTGCAAAATGTCAAGGATTCCTTAAACGGTGCAAGAAATATTTTACCCCGTCTGATTTGGCCTCAATTTATAAGGCATTCATCCGCCTTAAGCCGGAATATAACACCCATATCTGGTCTGGTACACCCAAGACCGTTCTGCACATTCTTGATAGGGTACAAAATCGCGCGTTAAAACTTATAGGTGATAGAGACACTGTGAATTCCATGCATTCACTAGAACATCGGAAAATTGTCTCCTGTCTCTCCCTGTTTTATCGTTTTTTCCACAAAAAATGCTCCAGCGAAATAGCCAGTTGCATTCCTCCCCTTTCAAAATTTCACCCGCAATACGCGACATGCTTCGAATGCCCATCAGTTTACCCTAAAGCCAAACTTCGGTCGTACTGTCAAATATAGGGATTCATTTATAAGCCGAACAACACGAATGTGGAACGATCTACCAGGCTCTGTATTCCCCATCACTACAACCTTCAAACATTCAAAACCAACGTGCATAGGTACCTCCTCTGTTCCTTTTCCCTGACGCCCGTGCCCTGAAACAAGTAAAGGGTATTAATACTCCATTTGGCGCGCGCAGATTATAAAAAAAAAAAATACTTTTTCACCGAAATTTTCACCGCACCAGTTATGGTCGTAACGAGCCAATGGCCGTTTTCGAAAACGTCATCTGCATCAAATTGCTTTTGCATAATGTTCTTAAACGCAAGCTGCAAAAGTCGTTCGTTCGAAAACAACATTATAAATCACACTACATTTGCAGCATGTTCGATAATGCAGTATTTGCAGGGCAGATGTTCATAAACGTCATCTGCGCTGCAAAAAGCAGCCAAAGTTACTGCGCTGCTTAAAATGACTGAATCGGACTAGTCGGAGGAATTTCGATCTCGTGAACAGTAAGTACATACATAAAATCGATTATTTTATTTCTTTTAACTAAATATTATGTTTATAGAACTCCATCACCTACTCCTACCCAAATATGGGTCGAGTCATTGGAGCATTGGACGCGAGGGAACATAAAACTTATAAAAACAAGATTGGGATGTGAATCCTCTTTGAAAGTGGAAAAAAATAGAAGAGGACGTTATGGAGTAGCGTCCACCGAGAAATCCTTATGCATTATTATAAAGAAGTTCACAAATTTATTTACGACCTCTAAATGGATAAACAAAGGAATTCGCAAGAGGGGTCACAAACTGGGAGCACTTCGAAGAATTTGACTCCGTACTCGTATATGGATGCAAACATTTCGTTAGTGCAATTAGTTGAACCCTTGGTGATTCCTTTGTGGACATTGAAGATATTACATCTATCAGCCCAGCACAGACACCGGGAAAAGGGCGTAAAAGGAGAGTAAATGAAGTATTGGATTATTCAATTCAAACTTTTTTTTAGTGCAACGTGCAATGAATGTACTTTTAGTTTTGTTTTTATTACAATAAATATTATATAATTAATTCATTACAAATTTTATGCGTATAATAAATCTGCGATTAAATCTCGTTTACAACGTCCTGCTGCACATCGGATACTTCTTAAGTTTGGGATGAATGATGAGGCAGTATTCTGGCAAATATTTTGTGAGGTTATTTCACCTTGCAGTATAGTGATATTATGCAGCATAACACATGACAAGACGATAAATTTAATATTTTCTATTATTTTTTAAATTCAGGTTGTCGAGTATTCTTTGAGAATACCAAAAGCTTGCTCAAGTATAACCCTTTTTTTTTGCCGAGAGGGTGAAAATCTTCTAAAGACACCAAAAAGCCCGACCGCGCGTGCTTATGGTAATGTGAGATTTCTACGCACTAAAAACATCAATCTTCAAAATTAATACTACAACTAAGCAGACGTTTATCCAGCAGTTTTATTTTCGCTTACGAGACTCGTGATTTTTGGAAAAAGATGTTCGTATGTAATTTAAAAAGAATATAGCGCTTTAGACAGGTTAAATTCCAATGAAAGTTCCTGCTGTTTTCACCACCGGCATATACTATGACGCGAGGTCAAAAAGTTTTGTCCTTTGCAGACGACGAATTGAATTGTTCGCGTCAAGTAGTTGAATGATGGTACGGTTACAATGGCCGTGAACACGATCTTTGTGTATACGAGCAAAATTTGTTATCTCTTCGGCGACGCTGGGAATTCCCAGGTCCCGATGAATATCTTCGTTACGTACGTACGGTGCGCTAACGATCGTTCTAAGAGATTTATTTTCAAAAGTTTGTAGGATGTTTCTATTGCTTTTCCTGGTACAACCACATAGTTGTTGACCATACGTCCAAACTGGCTTTAGCACTTGCTTATAGATAAGCAGTTTGTTATGTAGGCTCAACTTCGAATGTTTTCCGAGTAGCCAGTACATTGTCGGTATTTGTTTTCGAGCTCGTCGCGTTTCTTTTATACGTGCGATTTCCATTTAGGCCTAACATCTAGAGTCATTCCTAGATATTTTGCTTCGTTCGCGTACGGTATTTGATCCGAGTTTATATATACGGGTAATCTGTCCACTTGTTTGTAGGTAAAGTTGACGTGAGTAGATTTGCTTTCGTTCAGCACAATACGCCAAGAATTCATCCAAGCGTGGACTTTATTAATAGCATGTTGCAACTTTTCAGTTGCTGCTTCAATTATATCGCCCGTTGTCAATATCGCTGTATCGTCCGCAAACATGGCGACGACGCAGTTTCTTTCCTGCGGGATATCACGCGTGTAGAGTACATATAAAAGTGGCCAAGGACACTTCCTTGTGGGACTCCGGCCGCAATCTCCTTGAAATCAGAGTAACCATTTCCGTGCTTAACATGAAAAAGTCTTTCGGGGAGGTACGATCGTAAGATTAGAAAGAGTTGCCGTGGCAGTAGTCATTGCAATTTGCCTTCGTGCCAAACCTTATAGAAAACTTGTGAGACGTCAAGAAATACACCACAACAAATCTTTTTTTCTTCGAGAGTTTTCTCAATCACGTCAGTTATTTTGTGGACTTGGTCGATTGTAGAATGCTTGATTCTAAATTCAAACTGGTGGTCAGGAATCAGACGTCTTTCGTTGATTACGGGTTGTACGAATATTGTATATCTTTTCCTAGCTTTTCGTTTTATCGAAGGATAGCACAAAAAGCGGAAGTTTACGTTTCACTATAGCTTCTTCTCCACGGTCGGGTCGTTTTCTCTCTTTTTTTAAAAGTTTCACAGCGTCAAGAATGTTATAACCTCTATCGCGTAAATCACCTATAACGTCTTCTTTAGCGCATGATGGATGAAGTCCTCTAGCTACGACCCTCAAAGGTCTCTCAGGCTTGTCTTCATAAGTATGCCATTGAATTTTGTTGTTGTTAAGTTTTGAGATACAGCCCTATAGCCTTCAGCGTCATTAACCTTGATTTTCCATGCATCGTTTCGCAAGGAAGTTACTTTAAACTCAGTAGCGATCGTTGTTTTTAAGATTTTCCGCAGAGAATTATAGTCCGCAACGACTATAATATTTATTGGAGGAGGGGCGCGTTTGCTTTCAATTTGCTTTCCTGCTATTCGCTGCGCTTTGCGATTAGGTTCGTGTTGAGGAACAACCTCGGGCGATGAATCGGCCTTACGTTTTTTAGATAGTCTTCGTTTAAGTATCCAATCCGTTTCGCGCGTGAGCTCTTCTTCGTCCGTACTGTAGTGATCGCTACCCGGAGAAGGCTCACTATGAATAACCGTCTGCGTTTGTGAAGACTCGTTGTGAAGCAAAGATACTTTATTTTCTGATTCAAGTTTTTTTACTTTGCTTTTAAACTCCCGACACAAGAGCTCCATTTCGTCGAGCCTCTTTCGGAGCTCGGTGTTTTATTTTTCCAGAGTACTCTGTTTCGAAGTTTGCGTTTCCCGAATTAACACATCCGGGTTCGCGAAACTCTTATTTTGCGCTTTAGGAGAAGTCTTTTGACGCGGAGATTTTTGTAGCCTTGCACTTTTCCTAAATGGGTTAATTAAATGTTGATGCAATAAATAGCTCTCCCCAGAATCCGTAGAGCATGCCTCTTGCGAGGGTGGATTTTCCAGTTGAACTGGGCTTCCACCTGGGGTATTAATACCGTTTGTTTTGTTCATTGCATTAATTTTGTTTGCCGTAATCTTAAGAAAGACGGCGGGTTGGCATTTTAGTAGCCTTTTACGACAGGCATGCCTGCCGTGGGTATATTCTGTCCCCTAACCCACAGGGGGAATATATATATTATATCCCTGCCATTGTCTCTGTAAGGCACTATCAAATATGTATGTGGATGGGTACTAATGGGTACACGAAGTCGCCGATTAAGTGGATATCTCTTGGTAGTTTAAATGTCCCGTTTTCCAGTCTTTTCTCTAGCTCACTTTCCTTAAACACCTTTGCATGTGTGATCTACCAGGCCATCTAAAAAGCACATCTGTGAAAACCCAATCACTATCACATGTCGCCTAAAATATAAAGATAGCAATTATAAGACTACTGATTATAAATTTGTGTGCTACTTGTAGGATCATGGAATTATATCCCTTTCGATTGTAGTAGCTTGATCTATCTGCCTTTGGGTTAAACATTTTTAAATGCGTGCAGGCAATGGACCCTACCACGTTCGGAAAACTATTAGCCCCACGCAAATAGTTGAACTTGGCGACTACAGAATCAATTTTTTCATTTAATTTAATTAATTTAATTAATTTAATTTTAATTTTACAATAGTCCTACAAGTTTCCATGACTATTTTAAAAACACTGCTGAGAGATTTATTAAATCGGTCTCCAATTTCTCTGTATGAATTTTTATTTCCTAGCATACAGAGAGTTATGTACAGACATTCTTCCAAATTCGTACATGGCCGTCCTGTCTTTGCATTTATCCACAAGGGCTGTAATTCTTCTTTAAGTTTCTGCAATTACCTCTTTACATGCTTTTCATTGCTTTATAAGTTAGAATAACACAGATAACTTACAGAAAAAATGCTTTTGGGCATCCTAAAGTGGCTGTAGAAATTATCTTCGGAAAATTGTTTAATTGTATTCAGATAATTCCGAACTTTTGGAATTTTTCGTTGTTTACTTAGGAGTTTTAGTAATGCCTTATTTTTATTTAGTCTATTTCGTCCACGTAAATTATAATTGTTGTTATTACTTGTACTCTCACTAAGATTTTCCAACACAATTTTCTCAATAAATTTTATTAAGGGCTCCATTTTGCTTTGTTTGAAAATGTCAAATGCGATTGCAAAACAAAAATCCTGCAAGCACAGATAAATGGTGGCAAAAAACTTTTGCAGTTTGACGTTTGCAACCCTTAAGTGCTGCAATGACGTTCAAATTGACGATCAAAATGACGATCAAATGACGTTTTCGAAAATGGCCAATATCAAGAATGCTACGACTGGCGAACGGAATGCAAAGCTCGTTTGATTTTCACCGTAGCAAATTTGTATTGAGAAACTCCCTCCACTCAAACCCCTAACCCTCCATTTCTTAAACTCATTCTCCTTCACTCCCGCCTTACAATTAGTTTTAAGCATCTAGTATTAAGTAGTTTTAGTTATAGTTTAAAAATAAGTGGGCCCGGAGATGAAACAATAAAAATAATAAAATAAATAAAAAAAATTAAATAAAAAAAGTAGCTAAGTTTTAAGTTTGGTTTAAGTTAGATTAAGTTAGCTTGCACTAAGCTCAATAAATAAATAAATATACTGTAACGGAAATAGAAATCCGGACATAGTGAAAAAAACAATTTTAGTAGAATAATTTTGGAGGTTTTAAAGATAATCAAGATCTATCTTTACCGAACGTTAATTTGTTGAAATACATTTCAGATTCGGAAAACAATAAACCAATTTCCGAAAAAAGGGCTTTAATACATTTTCAAATTGTTTCAAGTTTCATTGAAAAAACAAGTGAGTAAATGTGTAAGCATAATGATAGTTTTTATTGCCATTCGGGTTTATGATTTTTATTACAGGAAACAGGCTTCTCACACTTCCAAGAAGTGAAGATGTTAATACTTTGTAGTCCCTCCATTTTTTTATTACGGTTTTTATCCTGTCGGGCATTGATGTACTCAGGCTGTGTAAAGTATCCAGTGCGATTTCCTCATACCACGCTTTTTGAACGAATTTGTTCAACTCGGTTATTGAGCCTTAATTATGGACCAAAGGTTCTCAATTGGGTTCAGGGCAGGGCTGGTTCCAAGCCACTCTAATGTTGCAATACTATTCTCGGTTAGAAAATGTTGACCTGGTATGAAAAAATGCATTAATAATAATAAAACTTTACGAACGTTTTGCTAATATTTTGGGGAAGGTGAACAAAAATTGCAATTACCAATTTTGCGCAGTGACAAGGCGCAAAATCGTCTTGAAAAATCAGCTTATCTGAGTATGATAAGTGTTCTTCTAAAGATAGTAGCAGATTGTCTTCCAATATTTTCTTATATTTTTCTGCGTTCACCGTTCCATTTATTAGAGACAGCCGTCCAACGACGTGATAGGAAAAGCATCCCCAAATCATCCTTGATCCTCCTTGTTTCACGGTTGTTGTCACCCACTCGTCATTGAATCTTTCTCCAGTTCTTCGCTTCACGTACTGTATTCCGTTAAGCCGAATATGCTGAACTTGGACTCATCTGAGAAGATCACATTTTTCAAATCCGTTAGGGTCCAGTTTTAATTATCTTTGGCCCACTGGAGACGTTTTAGACGCAGTCGTTTATCTTCAGCTCTGGTGGTCTTTCTTCTGCAACCCGTCCCATTTTTTCTTTGCAATTAGCCCATTTCCTCTATTTTTTGATGAATTCAGCCACTGATGACTTGCTGAATCCCACTTTTCCCGCTATATCACGGACACTTAATTTTGAATTTTTTAAAGTATTTCGACTTTTGATTTTTCACTCATTTTCTTTTTATTTTCCATATTAATAAAATTATTTCCACTTTCACTCAACTTAGTTCTTTTTTCAATAAACAATTACAAAGTGAACTAGAATCACAACATCAAAGCCCTTTTATGCAAAACCCTAAAAAACTGCCTGCTAGTTTTCACGATAATTGAAGTTAAAGAATTTTTTACCATGTCCGGATTTCTATGTCCATTACTGTATATTCAGCAATTGTTTCGTTTGATCTTTGATCCCGTTTATTTAATTTAAAGCGGATTATAATACTTTTTAAAAGTTTAATGCACGAGCCATATTTCTGCGTATGGGATCCGACGGTACACACAGGTTTTTTAAGAGTTCGTATGTCTCTCCACCGATTAGCATAGTTAAAAGCGACAATTTTTTCGCTTCGCACACATCATTAACTTTAACGATTTGTTCGAACCGTTCCACATACGTTGTAAATGACTGCCTCGATTGATCAAAAGGTTCAATATTTCTGATAAGAGACATTTCTATACTTCAATTTAAGCTATCACGAAATAAAGAGAAAAGAAAAAACGTGTGTTCGAAGTTTAAATCCTCGTCGCCAAAATGACCTGTTAGTCATAAATGAGTACAACCGAAACGATTAAGAGTTTATTAGTGTAGTACAAGTACACGTTATATGTAGTCAATACAGTTCACAAACAGTTAGAATCCATTCAACAATGCGTGTCACTGTCCACAGGTGGCTGACTGTAGATTAACAAAACAAGCTAAAACAATGACAGTACCGCACCGTCGAATCGCCTTCGCACATGCTCATAACGTTTAGGTAGTATTGTGAAATTCACTTTTGTCGTTGATGAAAACCACCGAACAAGGAAGGCAGATCATGCTTGTGAACGACATGCAACAATACATTCACTGCTACCCTTGTTCAGTATCCAGAAGAGAAAAAAAATATATAAAAAAGGAAGAAAATGCCTTTAAATGGACTCCACTTGCTCACTGTCACAGAAATACTATGTTTTTGTTTGCTTGCCACTTTTCTTTAACTATCAACAGTTTGACATTCTACTGTACACATCTATTGGCTGGCTGACTTGTGCGCTGTCCTGCTTGCATACCATCTATGGTTTTACTATGATGTATTCTTTTCGGAATATAATCGAAGTTAACACATCATTTCCATACTCCCTCATACACACTTTTCCCATACCCATTTCACTTCCCAAAGAATTGCTTATGCCCAAAACACATGTGCAGAAAATCTTGCAGTACTGCTGGCAGCGCTGCACATGAAACAGATGTGCAGATATTTTTTGACGTGCATCGCATCGGATACTGTCATTTTGCAGCTACTGTCACACAAATAAAATACCCAAAGAAAAATAATTTGGTTTGCGACATACACAAACTTATTGTTAAACCATTTATTGTGCATTAGTCTTAAGTAATTAATGTATTCTTTGTAGGTAAAGTACTAAATTCAAAAAAATATTTTCATAGTTTTGCAATAACCTTCAAAAGTTGGTGATACTAGATACCTCAAACTTAATTTTTTATTTTTTTTTGTGTTTTGGCATCACTGTCGATTGCAGCGATTTAGAAATAGAGATATCTTGCAGAACAGCACTGCATGCAGCAGTTACATGTAACTTCGCCAATTTAAACATGTGTGTTCTAATTTCACTGCATACAGAGTTCTGCACATGTGTTTTGGGCATTAGGTTGAATGTTCTGATTTGCAGTTCCAGGAAATTAAGCTTAACTTTAAAAATTATTAATTTTAATTTCATTCTGCTGACTGTTAATGTTTCTAATTCTAAGAATATGCAAATCGTAATAATTACTGATTATTAATAAAATATATTCAATTCCTGGAATATTGTAAACGCTAATTTTGCTTATTATCATTAAATTGTCTTAAGAATATTGTGGAATCCAAAAGTATAAAAGAATATGCGAAGCAAATAAAGTTGTTCTGTTGTTATCCAAATCGAAGATTAGTTTTTTTTTTTCTTTCACCCGCAACGCAACGCGATAACTTCGATAGTAACCCACTGGCTTTGTTGTTCCTATTGCTTTTGTGTATTCGTATTGTGTATGCGAAACTATATGCTGGCACTGTATGATTGGCTATGATTTCGTCATCGACGAACAATAATTTTTACTTTCTTTCGCTAACTAACTACGCTTGAACTTTTATACTTATCTGTACTTAATCATAACTCGCTGATCTTTATCCGGCTCGAAGGATTAAATATTTAGAACAGGAAAAATAATATAAATAAAAACACAGAAAAGTTTTATTATTGGGAAAACTTTTATTATTGTTTTTAGGAGCTCTTTTTGCATGGCAAGTAAAACCGAGATAGCTGGTTTACGTCATCGGAACTAGACGTCATCACTCAGTTTCTTTCCAAATCCCAGACCACTCAGACTCGATTTTCGGTCCATTGTACTACCAGGCAGAAACATCTTTTCGGTGTAGTGGTTGAAGAAACTCAGATTTTGTTCGATTCCCTTTTTTTTCGCTGGCTATTGGTTGAGTCATATCCGAGAAATAAGCAAATTTTGAAAAATTTGTTAATAAGTAAAGTAAAACCTGGTACGCAATCTGTTAACATATACCTATATACATATTGTTGTGCCCACGACCTAACCCAATTCGACACATGTCATTCATATCACTATTTCAGTGCAAACATGCAACTGACCTAGTGTGGCGACACACATGTCACTCTACCCCATTCCACGAATATGCAACTGACCCACGGCGGCGACACACTTGTGCAGTCACACTGACCCACTCAAGTGCCCGCAACAAATAACCGAAAAGGTCACAAAGTGTCGATTACAAATGTTACGTATTCTTGCGACCACTTGTAAATAAACTAGTGCAAAAATACGCCACATGGATCGAATTACTTTGATGACCCATTGCCGGTACAATGGTTAAGGTACGAACAATGAGACATAGAGGAAACATCGGAAACGATTGGATGGAGAGTGGAGTCTGTTTAAGAATGCTTTTATTCTTTTTCGAACGAAGGCACATAAACCGTGATCGAATGTGAAGAGTTGCACGGGCATATCGCATGAATATGGGAATACCTTTATTGTGGGAAAAAGCTTACGCCGCGCATCTTACAATTGGAAACGGAGTAATAAAATTCAAATGTAAGAATGTGCTGATGTGCAATGTGCAATGTGGGAAAGTTACGTTTTTAGAGTTATGTGCAATATATTTATATGTATGTGCAAGATGTGCAAAATAATGTGGGAATCTTAACATTCTCCCCCCGAAACGGGTGATGCTATTGATGACGTTTTGGAAAGCCGGCTAACTATACATCTCCAGAGTAAGTAACCGCTAACGCCGATAGCCAGAGTTAGAGAGATATATCCTACTGTGAAGTGGTGTCTGTGTTTCAATCGGATGGGTCCATCGTCGTATACTTCTTGGAGTTTCTTTTTCAAGATATTTATTTGCTCAATTTCAGGCTTAAACTCGAATGCTGCTAGTGACGTATCAGCCTCATGTTCGGGGATGTTAATCGCGGTCAAATTGTGGATGGCTGTGCCCTTGGATGGTTATTAGGTCAAGGTTGATGGAGCATTCATCACGCAGACTAAGGATGCCCGATCCCTCGATGCTGATTTGATTGACGTTCTCATCACAAACAACGTTTGCTATGACGTTTTGCCTCAGAGCATATATCCAGTGATTTGGTATGTGTAGCTGTATCCAGTGAGGGCCCTCGCCCACTTGGATAATTTTGCAGGTCGGCGATTGTGGAAAATGGTTAAGGAGATCGATTTCGCAATTGCTCACACTAGATCCTTTCCTATAAATTGGCCTTAATTGCTTGCATTTATAGCTGCCTGTTGTTGTGGAAATGCATGTTTGCAGTTCGTACTTATCAAGAGGGTAATAATGATCACGGTGTAGATTTACAATCAAATATGGGCTCGATGGTTGTATTGCAAAAAAGGTGTTGTTCAATAAGGTTGGGATCGGAATAACGTTGAACAGTTCAAAATCCTCCATAGTTAGTAATTGTATTTGTAGCTTAAATATAATGTATTTTTCGGTAGGTCTTCCTTCGAATGTATTTTTCGGTAGGTCTTCCTTCTCCTTCTATAGGTATTCTGAAGCGTGGAGTTAAATGCTTCATGACTCTGGAAAGTTCTGACTTTAATTGCTCAGGAGCTATTAATTGTGGACTAATCCTGCCGTGGTGAGTGTCTATTAGAACATCCAAAATAGAGCCTTGAATGCTCTGGAAGTTGGATGCAATTAGCATTGTCTGTATCATAATGGAGGTGTATAGGTTGGAGAGCTTTTGTTGATAATATTCTCGCCGTAGGCCGTTTATTTCTGTTGTTAAGTTGTTTATATGATTCTGGCATGTTCTAAATTGCTCGTCGAAATCTTCTTGGTTCTGCTTAATCATATTATATGTAGCATCCAATAGTGAGGTTTGGTTTTGAATAAGATGGAAAAGATGGTCTTCGTTTTCTTGCACGTTGTCGATAGTATTTTCCATATTCTTGGCATATTCGGAATCTAAAACTCCAAACAATGCAGTGGCGATGTTTCCTATGATATTAAGAGCACCTCTTTTATTTCTGGAGTGCTGTGCGGGTCGCAGTAGAGCATTTCTTGTGTCGAGTTCATTTAGGAGATATTTGAAGTGGCTTGTGCTCTTGTTGCAATTTGTCTTGTCATCCAATCGATTACATATTGCTCCTAGGACTTGGCTGAAGTTTTTGAGTGTTCCAAATTCAGAGAAAAATGGATGCATATCATAACAAATCACCAAATTCCATTCGCTGGATACGATGCTTGCTAGCCCAAGACTCTCAAAATATATCCCAGGATGAGACTTGAACGGGTCTATCTGTGCAGGTGTGGCTTGTCCACTTGGCAAGATATGACAAACTAGTAATGCTGATAAAATTGCTGATCCCAGAGAGAGTTTTTGGCGTTTTTGCGGAGGTGATTTTGGAATTTGGGAAAAAACACGTTTTTCAATGGTCCCCCTGTGGTCGGTGCCTTCAACATGAGATGAGGTTGAGGTATGATTTGGTAGAGTATACGAGGCTGAGCTGTCTTCGACAGGTAATGCAGCTAGTATATGTATTGCTCGCCTAATTGTTGACGCCTTGCCTCTTTCGTCAGCTACACGTACATCTGCTACTCGTACAAGGCCGTCTTCTCCCTTTATTATATTGACGATTCGACCTAATTGCCACTTCAGCGGGGGTAGATTCTTGTCCTTTATGACTACCATGGTACCAGGTTGAATGTTTTCGCAACGAGTTTTCCATTTATATCTATACTGTAGTTGATTTAGATACTCCAGAGACCAACGACGCCAGAATTCTTCCTTCAAATGTTTAACCAATTTCCAACGAGTTAATGCGGTTGCCCTTGATTGCCCTGCTGATGAGTTTATAGTGCTCGTTAGAGGCTATCCTATGAGAAAGTGTCCTGGTGTTAAAGCTGTTAGATCATTGGGATCAGAAGTTATAGGTGTGCTAGGTCGCGAATTAAGTGTAGCTTCTATTTCTATGATTACTGTTTCTAATTCCTCATAAGTTAGTGATGCAGAGGCAATTGTTTGTCGTAGCAAATTTTTGGTTGACTTCACTGCAGCCTCCCATAATCCACCAAAGTGTGGTGACCTGGGAGGTATAAAATGAAAATCAGTTCCTGTTGAGCTGCAATTCGCCTTTATTTTGTCCTTTGAATTGTTGGACTCCAGTAAGAACTTCAATTCCTCTAATTGGTTTTTTGCGCCGACAAAGTTTGTGGCATTGTCGCAATAAATGTTCCGGCAGCGCCCACGTCTTCCCATAAATCGTTTGAGTGCTTCAATAAATCCTTCGGTGGTGAGATCACTGACAACTTCTAAATGTACTGCCTTTGTGGAGTAACAGCAGAACACTGCTATGTATGATTTGTGTGGCCTTTTCCCTCTTGTTTTGTAATGGGTCCATGTGGGACCACAAAAGTCCACACCGGAGTTGACAAATGGCCTGGCTGGCTGTACCCGGTGTGCTGGTAGATTTTCCATGAACTGAGTGAACAATTTTGGATTCGCTTTGGCGCACTTGAAACACTTGCTGACAACCGACCGAGCTAAAGTTTTTCCTTTAATTGGCCAATTGGTTGTCGGGCAATTGATAGAAGCGTTTGGGGTCCAACATGATGATTCTCTTCATGGATGCCTTTTAAAAGTAGCTTTGTTAGTTTGTGATCATAAGGCAGTAGTAAAGGATGTTTGCTTTCATATGTAAGGAGCGATGATTCTAATCTTCCTCCTACTCTTATTAGACCCTTATCCCCTATGAATGGGGCAAGGCTGCATAGCGAACTATTTTTGTGTGCTTCACCATGAATTCGCAGAAGTTTAATATCCTCTTCAAAACATTTTTCTTGCATATGTCTAGTAATTACAGCTAATGCCTCGTCTAAATCTGATGTGGTTACCGTATTGGTGCCTTTTGCCCATTAATCTTTATTCCGTTGATGAATCTCAGCATGTACGCCACAATGCGCTGAAGACATCTAAACGAGTTTTTGTGGTTAATATTTTCTAGAAAATAAGTGGAGTTTTCTAGCGCTGCCGGTAATGCTATCTTTTTTCGTTCTTGCTGGTAATCAGTATTGTTGCTTAAATGGGGTGGTGGCCAGATACTCTCAGGGCCATGAAGTAATTTCGGGCCGAAAAACCAAAGAGTGGCAGACGCTAATTTTTCTGGTGCTAAGCCTCTTGAAAGAATATCGGCTGGATTATCTTTAGATGGTACATGACGCCATTGCTCAGGTGTAGTAAGATTTTGAATGGCTGTGACACGATTTGCTACGAAAACTTGAAACGAGGATGCTGATGAGTTTATCCATGCTAGCACAATTTTTGAATCTGACCAGAAATACATTGGATTAAGTCTTATGTCCAGGTCCTTTTTGATTTGGTGCCCTAGCTCTGCGGCTAGGTTAGCTGCGCACAATTCAAGTCTTGGTATTGTTATTTGCTTGACCGTTGGCCCTTTGCTCGATTGCTTTTCAGTTGGCGCAACCCTTGACTTGGCGCAAAGTAATCTAACTGCTATTATATTATCTCTATCCACTGTTCTAACAAAGACTGCTGCCCCATATGCCCTTTCTGAAGAATCCGCAAATATATGGAATTGTACGGATTTTGCATTCCGATGTGCAAAAACGTGCCTAAAGCTTTTAAGCCATCTCTATACGTGAGCCACGTCGTGTGTAATTCTTGAGGTAATGCAGCATCCCAATCCAATTTATATGACCACAGATTTTGAAGAAAAATTTTGGCCGTAACTACTACAGGTGCTAATATACCCAGTGGGTCAAATAATCGCGCTATATCTGATATGCAGAACGCTTAGTAACCCTACGAGTTCCTTCCAATGGTATCTTGAAGCAGAAGTCGTCGGTTTTTGGTAACCAAATTAGACCAATAGTTTTTATGTGCTCTTCTGAGTGCACTTCAAAATTTAGTTGTATTTCCCTGTCTTCCTCAGAAATGCCGTCAAGAAGCCTAGGATGGTTTGCACACCACTTCCGTAATTTAAAGCCTGCAGTGCATAGCAATTTTTGTAATTATTGTTGTGTTTCAATGGTAGTTTGAAGTCTATCTGCACCCGAAAGAACATCATCTACGTAGAAGTCTCGGCGCAACGTTTAGGAACCCAAAGGGTAGACGGCTTCTTGCTCATCCGCTAGTATCTGTAGACACTTAGTTGCGAGGTAAGATGCAGTTATAATGCCATAAGTAACTGTGTTGAATTGAAAGCACTTCACCTTTTCGCTTGGATTATCTCTCCACCAAATTAGTTGGTATTTTTTGTCAGCCTCATTAACCTGGATTTGTCTGTACATCTTTTCGACATCGGCAGTGAATGCGTATCGGGGCATTCTAAAACGTATTAGAATAGAGAAAATGTCATCTTGCACCGTTGGACCTGTTGCAAGAATGTTATTAAGAGTTATGTTTGACGATGTTTTGGCAGAACCATCAAACACAACTCTAAGTTTCGTGGTACTGCTATCTGGTTTAAGAACTCCGCGATGAGGTAGGAAATAATACGGTGAAGTAATTTTGTTGAAATTGGTTTCCTCCATATGCCCCAATTCACGGTATTCCTTCATGAATTGTAAATATTGCAGTTTACGGTCTTTGTGCTTCGAAAGCTTCCTTTCTAATGATAACAGTCGTTGATAAGCGATGTCCTTGGATTCACCCAATTGACTGGTTAGTTTTCTTTGTTGTTTGATTAAAATGTGTTTCACATCGTTGTTCGGCCAATGTGAGATTACGTGTGGTTGCTGGAGCCTCTTCCAAATGCCAAAATTTTTCAATTTGATGATTGAGAGCCTCATCGTCACTGCATATTCCACACAATGCTGCTCTTGACTTGCTACCAGTTGTTGATACCTTCCCTGCAATTGTCCAACCAAATACAGTGTTTTGTAGTAGCGGGAGGTCGCTTGCTAGCTTTATATGTCCAACAGCTTACGTTGAATAAAATATTTCTGCTCCGATGAGCATGTCTATTTGACCAGGTTGATTGAACTGTGGATCAGCAAGGACAATGTTTTTTGGAAGCGGCCATTTTGAGATCTTAATTGGCCGTGATGGCTGAGGCGAAATAATTTTTGACAATGTATGTGCTTCAATTCTGGTGCAGAAACCGTTGATTTTGGAATGTACCTCTAGACTTACTCTCCGATAAGATTCCTGTTTTCGCTGACCTATACCTTCAATGCATGTTGCATCAGGAGTTTCATGTAACCCTAATGTCTTCGCCAAACTTTCTGTTATTAGGTTGATCTGTGATCCAGAATCTAGTAGAGCCCTGCAATCGACCTTCCTTCCAGTGCGATCTTTCAACTGGACAATTGCCGTACTAAGCAGGATGCTCGTGTTTTCCTGATGAGCGCTGTTTGTGTAAGAAGACAATTTTGTTGCGCAATTACGGGAACCTGTCGAATTAGTCGGCTCCTTTGTGGTCAATGATTCCTTGGCTGGTCCTTCTATGTGAAGGAGAGTGTTATGTTTTTTCCGGAATTTAGTGCATGATCTGGACAGGCAATCATTCGTATTGTGCCCTGTTTTAAGACAGTTTTTGCAGCATTTTAACTTCTGTGCCAGGTTAATGCGATTTCTTGGGCTTAGGTGCAAAAACTTGGGACAGCTGAATAGTTGATGTTCCCCTTTACAAGATATGTAAGCTAACCCTGATGAGGTAATCGTGGCTGAAGATCTTGAATTCCATTGCCTTTTATGATGATCCTCCGAGGTAGCCTTGTATGTCTTTGTTCCTAGAGCTTCTAATGACTGAAAACGTAATTCTAAGAACGCAAGGAACTGCTTTAATGAAGGTAGTGATTTCGGCTGCTGCAACGATTGTTCCCAAAGAGCATGAGTACTTTGATCTAATCGCTTTTGTAGCACATATAATAAAAGAGGGTCCCAATTTGTTGTATCTAATCCGAGATTTTGCAGACTCAGTAGGCACTCTTGTATGGTGTCGTGTAGTCCCTTTATCATAGATACGCTTGGAACATTAATTTATTTAGTAATGCTGCCACCAGCAGCGGGTATTTTCATATCTATCTGTTATTATTTTCCAGGTGGCAGTATAGTTGGCGTCGGAAATTGAAAAGTGCCGAATTAATTTTTCCGGCTCCCCAATAAGTGCTGTTTTCAAGTACCACATTTTTCGGCATTGTGGAATTGCTTGACTATGAACTCTGTGTACAGGTCACGAAACTGCATCCATTTTAAATGGTCGCCGTCGAATTTAGGCAACATTATTTTGGGCAATTTGGCTGCCTGTTTGCTGACGAGTTGTGGTGCTTGTTGTGTCGGTGATGGTTGTACACCAATCCTTTTTGACCAAGCATGTAGTTCAATAAGCGCACCTTGTTCCTCCTCCTCTATCATGAAATATTGCTCCATATCGTAGATTGCTGGGTTCGTCTCCTCTATTAGGTCCCATATCTTGTTGTGGAAACCCTGCACAGCCAACCAATGTTGTTCCATCGCTCTAGTTTTGATGTCATAGAACTGCTGCGAATGGAGATCTGTGTTTTTTATTAGCACATCTAGTGTCTTCCATAGTGTGCTGATTAATGTACTTTGTTTCTTCATTAGTGCGGAGAGCTCATTCGGGCATTTGGGAGTGGGTTCTGCTTCATTGCTGATGTCAAAAGGACTGAGATCATGTTTGATTTTCCCTTTTGGGAATGGCGCCTTAACGTACGAGTGGATCAGGACCTGCTTGTGTGTGAGTTCCCCCTATACATCGATCGGAATAGCCTTGCTCATGTTCCCGCTCGTTTTGTTGCCTAGAATCAGTACTATTGCCTTGTCCCATTTGCTTTTCTAGTTGCTCAGGGACTGCAGCTCCTTCATCTTCGGATTGGCGTATGGTTGCTTTTTTTAATGTTTGAATTCTCCCCATCATGTCATTTTTAGCCTCATCTATAATAGCAATTATGCCTTCGTAGTAGTTTTTACTAAAGTATGGGTGATCTAGGCTTGTTCCAAACTTTGTGCGAATTTCGTCATCGGTTCGGACAAATTTGTCCTCCAGCACCTCTAGATGGAGAACCTTTTTTTGCAGGTAGTCCAATGTTTTCCTGGTCAAACCATCTTTCTTATAGTTGCATACAAACCGTTGTATATCTTGGCCCGTAGACCCCTGCTGAGAAGTTAGTTTTTTGAGACCCATTTCTTGAGGCTTCGCTTCGTTACAGCAGATGATGTTCTACCCGTGTTATAGCCCTGGTAACGCTATTATTTTTAAATTCTAAAGTGTGTGTTGTGCTTTACCAGTGTTACAGCCCTGGCAACGCTTTTGTATTGTATATATCTGTTCCTTACCTCTGGTGGGGGGTAGCCAATATATTACAATAATGTATTAAGGGAACTGAGTTGTTGAAATCACGTCGGGGTCACCAATGTTTAAGAATGCTTTTATTCTTTTTCGAACGAAGGCACATAAACCTTGATCGAATGTGAAGAGTTGCACGGGAACGTAAACCAATACAACATAGAATGAAAATGCAAACAGACTCAATTCCCTGCTTTAACACTAATGAATTTATTTTCACCTTATCACTACTTTTTATACAATTTTGACTTATAGCTAACTATGTACAATAAAATTTAAACGATAGAATGTATCATATGTATTCATATTTCTGCCGATTTCCTCGATGTCGCGACGTAAGCTGATATCGCATGAATGTGGGAAGCTTACGCCGCGCATCTTACAATTGGAAACGGAGTAATAAAATTCAAATGTAAGAATGTGCTGATGTGCAATGTGCAATGTGGGAAAGTTAGGTTTTTATAATTATGTGCAATATATTGTATTTATATGTATGTGCAAGATGTGCAAAATAATGTGGGAATCTTAACAGAGTCTCAGCAGAAAAACAGAAAGGTCTTTTTATTTTCAAATGGACAAATCACAAATCGACTCGCGTCTCCACTCGCGCGTTACAACATTGGTGGCAACGGTGGGATAGTTAAGGATAAAGCATCTGCCTTAACTCCCAATAAATTTTATTTATTTTTTCTCTCTTCGCAAACACTCTTCGCAAACACACTTCAGTCAAAAAAAAAAAACAACAAACACAAACCCCGGTTAAATTAGTGAGGTGAAAACTTAGAAAAAAAAAAAAAAAAACAATAATAGTAATAAAAAATATAGACTTTTCCGAGTGCTGTGTATTGCCAAAGACACCCAAAAGCATAAAGTTTAACTAAGTCTGGTTAAACAATACACAATAAACCAATTCAGTGAAAAAAAAAAACCGTTTAAAAACATCAGCTCTAACTGCAGAGGAAGGAAGAAATTGCCACGCCGAGGCAATAGCAGCAGATCAGCAGCAGAAAACAGCAGTCAGCAGTCACTCACGTCTCCCAGCACCCATCAGCAAGCATCATGTGCCAGTAAGAGTGAAATTAAATTTAGTTATATTTATATCAATGATAGTAGTTATATTTATATTATATTAAAAATATTGCATATCACTTTACTATTCCCTTTTATTTCGATTTCCTTCCCATACAATTTTTTTTTTGTTCTCGTCTGTCATATCTCATACTCGATCCATAGCTATTTTTTTTTTGTTGGTAGCGTACGTTCTTCGCGCGGATAGGGAAATATAAATTCAACCGTTTTCTAGCATTATATGTCGAGTTTCAATCTTAAAATATCGCGTAGAAGTGGCAAGAAGGTCACCAGGTCGACCGGCTAGTCTGAGCACAGACGAATACTTACCAAAGCCAACGATGGTCAGACATTCCCCCATTAAAACATTACCAAAAGTAGGTGAAATTTCTATGCAGCCAGAAGACCAAACCAGATCTTCTACGGACACTCAAATGCCTCGCCAAGACCCTCAGCATCTACAGCACCCATTTAACCCCTCTCAGCTGATCAAACTCTTACCAGAGTTCGATGGCGCCGCAAAGGCATTGGACAGGTTTATCCAACTGGCTGATCTCCAAGCTCGAAAGGTATTCTCGGAAATGGACGCAATAGAATTCATTGATATAATAAAATCAAAACTCACAGGCCGAGCTTATAATGTTATAGTAAAATATAACAATTATGAGGAATGGTCTGAGTTGAGAGGCATTAATTAAGAATTTTAGAAAAAGTCGGGCCATACCAGCGATACAAACGGAGATTTTCCAATTCCGTCAAAACCCGGGAGAAACAGTACTATCCTACACGGAACGGGCTCATGCATTACTTGATGAACTTAATAATGCTAATGCATCAACCCAGGACCAATCCGCCAATGAAGCTATTCGACTACTCAATAGCAATATGATTCTGAGCAGTTTTTGTAATGGGCTCACATCTCCACTAAAATTATTAGTTAAGAGCACGAGATGTAAAGATCTGGATGAGGCAGTTGATATAGCAACAGAGGAAGAGAAACTTACACCCAGATACAACCCCAACCAACATGATCGTGATAAATATTGTCGGAATTGTAGAACTACTACGCACAATACGAGATATTGTCGAAGGACACAACAGCACTATCGCAAAAACACAATAATATGTGGGTCAACCGGCATGAGTCACCTCAATATAGTGCTTAAAACGGTAAAACATATAATACACAACAAAACCACCAATTCAATAATTGTCCTACGACGCGACAACAATTCTCTAGGTCAAGAGTAAATGTGTTTCAAGAACCATTGCAATGTAGATATTGCAAAAACGTAGGACACAGTATAGATCAGTGTAGAAAGAGGCAGTTTAACAACAGCCGGAACGATAATAGGAGTCCTCAACAGTCTATTCCAAGCTCGGGAAACGACTCGAGACCTGGCCCGTCAAACACCCGGAGTCAGGTAAGGGACCTGAAGTAAGGTGTATAAGAAACAAAATTCCAAATCCAGCTAACCCAAGGCACTACCCAAACAAAAGTCTAGCAGATAGCTATAGGCAAACTCCGCAAAGAAAAGATTCGCACACGCATTATCACACTCAAAACCCTTTTAACTCAAAAGGCAAACAAATAAATTTAATAAATCAAGAGGAAACCTCTCAAAATCAGAAATCGCACACACTGTATCAAATTTCTAAATCTACTAATTCAAAGTGCGATCCTAAACAAGAGAAAATCCCTCAACATAAAAATCATTCACTGAATCTTATACAAAATCAAGAACAAGTTCCAACTCGCTCGCTGTACCAAACTCTAAATCGAGAGGCGAATTCTCTATACCAAGAACAAAATCATTCCATGAATCACATACAAAATCAAGTACAAAATCATCAAGATCAATGCCAAATGTTCTCTCCGAACCAAAATACAAAACCCAACTCCACAGTTTCAAAATCCTAAACCAATTGTAGACCAAAATCAGAATACTAACCAAATTGAGAGCAAAATAGCGAAAACAAATTTAATCAATATCCAAACCAAGGTCTCCAAATCTATTGTCAATTTCAGATCACTCAACAGATCATCAAGCTTCAGAAGTAAAATTAAAATAACGTCAAAAGAGTCCAACATGCAAAATATTATTATGCTCCTAGGCACGGGCGCCGCACTAAGTCTGATTAAACTAAAAGCACTAAAGGATGATGCTTGGGTAAATACTGATACTATTACCCAAATAACCGGCATCAACGACATGTCTACATCGACCCTAACAACCATTAATCTAGTTATAGAAATTATTTCAGGCCAGAAGATTACGCATTTATTCCACGTAGTGCCCATCAACTTCCCTATTTCACAGGATGGTATTATAGGCGAAGTTTTTTTCCGAAAATTCAAAGCGCTAATAGATTATAAAGACAACACCTTTAAATACCACTACAAAGACAAGCAATATTTAATAGACTTTTACTACGAACACAGAACTCTTACGATCCCTGCAAGATCCGAGAAATGGATAAAGTATGGGCCAGTAAAAGAAAAAATGGACCAAATATATCTTTCTCAGGAAATAGCCCCGCAAGTATATTCGGCATCAATGATAATGATGCCTAAAAATGGTTATGTATTCATATCAATTTTAAACGCCAACAATGAGGACGTTAATGTAGAAAACTTGAACCTTAAGTCTGAAAAAATAGACCACTACACAGTATATAACCTAAACTCTCGATACACCAATCAAATAGTTGAAGAAAGATTAGAAAAACTTGAAACAGAATTAAACCTTAACCATCTCAATCCAGAAGAAAAACAGTCAATAAAAGTTATCTGCAGACATTTTAATCACTTGTTCTTTATTGAAGGCGACAAATTATCTTCCACTTCAGGAATAACACATTCCATTAAAACGACTGAAAATACAGTCCCTGCTAATACACGTCCATACCGCCTAGCAGAAATCCACAAGCAAGAAATAAAGAACCAAGTCGATCAAATGCTGCAAGACGATGTGATTAGACCAAGCGCTAGTTCATGGAATGCACCACTCTTCGTAGTCCCCAAAAAGGGAGATCAAAAATGGAGAGTCGTAATAGACTATAGAAAACTAAATGAGGCTACTATTCTGGACGCATACCCAATTCCCAATATCGACGACATTCGCGGGCAACTTGGAGATTCAAAGTATTTCACCAATCTAGACCTGGCAAATGGTTTCCACCAAATTGAGATTACTGAAGAGGATAAAGAAAAAACAGCGTTTAGTACTACCAACGGTCATTACGAGTTCAACAGAATGCCGTTCGGTTTACGAAATGCTCCACCTAGATTCCAGAGACTTATGAACGTCGTACTCTCTGGATTACAGGGGATAATGTGTTTAGTTTACCTCGATGACATAGTGATCTAAGGAAAAAAATTGCAAGATCATAACAAGAAGTTAACTGAAGTTCTCAAGGCCTTACACAAATACAATTTAAAAATCAAATTAGCTTAATGCAAATTCCTTCAAACAGAAGTTACGTATTTAGGACACTCCATTACAGCGGACGGTGTAAAACCAGATCCCGATAAGATCGTAGCGATCAACAATATTGAAACACCAAAAACCCAAAAACAAATAAAATCTTTCTTAGGGTTGTCAGGTTATTACCGAAAGTTTATAAAAAATTACTCCCAGATAGCTAATCCACTCAATAAACTTTTTTTTTTTTTTATAATTTGCACGTGTTAAAGGGGATATGAATACCCTTATACTAATTTTTAGAACACGTGCGTTTTGCGGAAAGGGGAAGAGACAGAGAGAAAAACAGAGTGGTGTCGTTTGAAACTCAGGTGGTACTAAGTTTCTGTAAACTTCAAGGGTGGCTGTCCAGATAACTGGGGAGTATTTTGTTTGTTTTTTCGCTATTGTTGTCGTTGCTTATGATTCACAGTATTTTGTTCTGTCCTCCTGATGTCATCATCACGATCAATTGCATTTTAGCCATATGACCACCCTACTGCCAGTGTTATGCCTTCACAGTAGAGTTGACTTAGCTTTCGCAAGTGATCGACCCTTTTATTTATTTCATGCGAAATAAATAGATGATTCTTGGCATCAGGACTCGAACCGTGAATCAACAGTGTGACAAGCGATGATGTTACCACTACAGCACGGCCACCCTCAACTATTGCGTAAAGACGTCCCCTTTAAATGGGATCCTTTTTGCGACGAATCTTTTAGAAAATTAAAAAAATCCATAGTTGAACCACCTATACTCATTTACCCAAATTTTGCAAACACTTTTTACATTACTTCCGACGCAAGCAACGAAGCCATAGGCGCGGTACTATCCCAAAGAGATTCAAATGGTAGTGATCTACCAATTGCGTTTGCCAGTAGAATATTAAACAACGCCGAAAAAAACTATTCTACTATCGAAAAGGAAGCGCTTGCGGTAGTCTGGGCAGTCACACACTTTCGACCATACGTGTTCGGGCACCACTTTGAGGTCATTACTGACCATAAGCCACTAGTGTGGATGTTCAACCTGAAGCATCCTACTTCGAGAATAATGCGCGGGCGCATAAAACTTAAGGAGTATGACTTCACGGTTTCGCATAAAGAGAGGCATCTAAATACTAATGCAGATGCTCTATCACGTTTAAGTACGGGTGAAATCAATGTGGTAACCCGTAGCAGTAGTAAAATAACGCCAGGCGACCGACAGGAAGAGAACCAAGTGATGGAAATCACAGACCCAGAAAAAATACAGCAAATAATGTACGAATTTCCTAACACACCCTTGGGAAGTCACCAAAGAATCAAACGTACACTAAAGCGTATCAGAAAGGCGTACAGATGGAAGAATATGTATGCTGATATAAAGAAATACATCATGGCTTGCGAGGCATGTCATGTTTGGAATACCACAAACGATATTTACAGACCAAAGAACAAATTTTAAAAGCTGTTCAAAAGTATGTGCAAAATGTTGAAAATTCTGAAGATACAAACTAGTCCGTACCATCCACAATCTAATGGTGCACTAGAAAGATCGCATAGAAACCTAGGTGATTATCTAAGAAACTATGCAAGCAAAGACCAAACTAATTGGGATAATTATATAGATTATGCAGTATTTTGCTATAACACCTCACCACATTCCAGCACAAATTACAGCCCATTCGAAGCACTTTTCGGATTCGAGGCACCAATTCCCTCAACCCTCAACAGAAGTGTACAGCCTACATACAATTACGATGACTATATCGCCGAGATAAAGGCAAAAATGCAAACTGGTTACGAAATAATCCGTAAAAACCAAATAAAAGCAAAAGAAAAGTTTAAAACCTACTACGATCAAAACTGCAAGTAAACTAGCTACAACATAGGAGACAAAGTCTAACTAGAAATAAAAAATAGAGTCAACAAGAAGCTTACCCCAGTATTTGAAGGACCCTACGAAATCATAGAAATACTTTCCCCTGAAAACTTCAGAATAAAAATAGGTAGAAAGGAAAAGGTCATACACAACAACTTAATTAAGCCATATACACAGTCATACATAAACACATAAACACTAAACACAACATTTAACACATATAAAAGAATAACAAACTATTAAAAACAGCGGAATTCTCAAAATAAAGCCATACTGCAAAGCAGTAACGGACGAAGTTTACCTGCAGGCGTCGAACGACTTTTACAATAAAATTCCCATCCTCTACTATTTCCAAGATATGCCAATAAACGAAATAGACGACATCCCCACTAACCTATCCCAAATCACTCCCAATATGGTATACGTTGAAAAATTAGATTTAGACAAATACAGAGTTAAGATTAAAGATTTAATAAATAAAAATAAAACACTGTTATATATAAGTCAAGAGCAAATTGTTATGTATGTATTTTGCCTTTTCCGTTATTTTCTCAATTTGTGTAATTGGCATATTAGCACTGATTTTACACAAATATTTCAAGATAACCCTATCTATAAACAGGGTATCGACAAATACTCTAACACAAGACAGCTCCAATCAAGAGAGCTAATAGAATTTGCAATCTTTGTTCTAGCAACCTTTTTATAAAACATCAAAAAAAAAATATTTGTATTTGAATTAAATCAGAAAGTACATCTATATAACCTATAATTTACATAGTTAAGCAAACAAATAATTATTATTTAAAGTTAATCAGAAAATATACTATATCTTAACAATGTACCTCTAGTTAAGAAAAGCATAAATATAAAAAAAAAAACGAAACATAAATTTATATATTCTTGCAAAAACAAATATCGTAGATTGTAATAACATGTATAATCATAACTTTAGTATAATCATAACTTTAACATATAGTCTAAAAATATTGAAATGTATAATCTTAACCCAAGAAGAAAAAATTTAACTAATGAATCGTAATTTTTCAAATAGATCAAATAAATAAATCAGGGGAGGACTGTTGTGTCCATGACCTAACCCAATTCGACACATGTCATTCATATCACTATTTCAGTGCAAACATGCAACTGACCTACTGTGGCGACACACATGTCACCCTACCCCATTCCACGAATATGCAACTGACCCACAGCGGCGACACACTTGTGCAGTCACACTGACCCACTCAAGTGCCCGAAACAAATAACCGAAAAGGTCACAAAGTGTCGATTACAAATATTACGTATTCTTGCGACCACTTGTAAATAAACCTGGTGCAAGAATACGCCACATGGATCGAATTACTTTGATAACCAATTGACGGTACAATGGTTAAGGTACGAACAATGAGACATAGAGAAAACATCGGAAACGATTGGATGGAGAGTGGAGTCTCAACAGTCAAACAGAAAGGTCTTTTTATTTTCAAATCGACAAATCACAAATCGACTCGCGTATTCACTCGCGCGTTACAATATATCCACTATAATTCAAATGCCAAATTTTAAGAAAATCGTTGGTGCCGTTTTGCCTAATAAGTGCAAATAAAAAAGCCTGTAGCACTATAAAGTTTGTGCATTAATTTCCTTCGTTAGCACCGTTCAGAAGAAAGCTAAACGTTGCCTTCTGTGATCACTAAAGGTTTAAAAATAAAAGTTATGGACTTCTACAAGACATCCACTAGCTCTCGATCTAGAGGTTATTACAAAATATACATACTTTCGTAAAAAAATGTGTTAAAGTTGAAAAGATAAGATTATGATTATTATGCTCGCTTTGTCGATATTTATATTATATTTATCTTAACAAATCGCAGATCCAAACTGCAAATTCCTTCACACTTATCAAAAATCCGTTGTTTTTTTGGAACAGTTTATTTGTAAATACATACTTATTCACAGTTAACCTTTATATCTAAAGGCCTTTCCATCATCCACAACCCGTGGACTCATCCGGTAGCCTGCAGCTCGGCTTTGGTAGAATTTCCCATATATTTTAAACTTTCGAATATTTAGTTTTTTTTTCAATTCTAAAAGCTTTTTATTTCATTAGCAAAGTGTGTTTAATAATATTGTAAAAATGACCTTAATCCTGAACAAAACTCAAAAGGTTTTATATATATCCAAAATCGTATTTTTACCTTGTAATCTTGCACACTTTTTAAAATTATAAAAACATTTGTATTTTAATATTTAGAGAATAGAAATTCCTAAAATACAAAGTTTTGACAAAACCGAATTGTGGAAGACATTTTTTTTATAATTTGCGGCGCCCTTATATTTATTTCAGGGCACGGTATTTGTAGACAGTGAGAGAGAAAGAAAGATTGGTGTAGTGGTTTGAAACTCAGTTGATTTTAAGTTTCAGTAAACTCCAAATGTGGCGTCTAGCTTATGTTGTTGTCGTAGCTTATGATTCACAGTATTTTTTTCCGTCCTCCTGATGTCATCATCACGATCAAGTCGCATTTTCAGCCATATGACCATTCTACTGCTAGGGTTATGCATTCGCAGTCGTTCACAGACTTTCAAAGAGTGCACACGTGTTTCCGCTTTTCATTTAAAATAATAGTGTTCTAAAGTAGAAAATTAGACAGTGTTCTTTAAAGTGGCGAGTAGCCTAGTGGGAGTGGTAGTAAACCATCATCCCAGGGACTTGGGCCCACTTCTTTAATAATTAAATATAAGAGTGAATACAACATCAATAACAAATAAGAATCGGGCCATGGATAGTGAGCAGTTCGCGCTCCCATCAGGGGGACCAGCTGATAAGAAAACCGATGAGGCAGTCACATCAGGCCACCCAGTAACAGTGGCTGCAGATGGTACATCGAGGCGGAAAAGAAAATTAAAACCATCTCCCAATTTGGTAAAGCGCCCCTACACATTAGCTTCAGTTGAACAGCTGCCAGGTGGAGTGTGGGAAGGGGCGCCGAGCACAACGACAGCAGTAGCAGCAGAAAAAAGCGACAGAGATTGGACGACTCGGTCCAATTTCCATATATCTCCAACGGTGCGGAAAGACACTACGTTGGAGATAAGAACAGCAGTTTCGCAGTTCCGGCGGCCTCCGAATTGGATGACGACGAAGAAGAAGTCGAGAGTCTGACTAGCAGCATCAGGCAGCTCGAAGAAAGGGTGCGTGCCATAAAGGCCAAACAAATGACCAGAAGAGAGAGGGAGCGGCAACAAAAGCTCCAGCGTGCTCAACAACACCAGCAACTACAGCAGCAGCCGCCAGAAAGCCAGCGGTATAGCCAAATACAGCCGCAAGTACTGCAGCCGAAGCAGCAGCAACAACAACAGCTGAAAAAACAGCAGCAACAACAACAGCAGTAGAAAACGCAGCAAGAAACACAACAACAACCGCAGTAGCAGGAAAAACAGCCGCAATAGCAGCAGAAGTAGAAACAACAGAAACAACAACCGAAGACGACTACAAAAGCGAGGGTGCCGCCAATCAATACCTAAAAGATTGAGCTTATGGATACCATTAAACTATGTAAGTCGGCCATAGGCAACAATTTTTCTATTAAACGTTTAAATGAAGACCGGCACGCTATCTACTGCAATACAGTGGAACAATATAACAAAATTAAAGATATTGTTGAAAATGTTAAACCATAATTTGAATATTCTCGTAAAAGAATGAATTTTAATATCCTTATCATTAATTATCATTATATTTAAGTATTAGCATTCACATACATACAGATATTGAATTTTGCAGCAATATGAGTAGGCTGAATTATTGCTACTGTTAACTCTCTCACTTTGCATACGCATTCATTGTAATTTCTTCAAAGGCTAGCTGTTCCTTTGCTGTCATCAGACTCGGTAGTATCTAAGTTCTTTAATAAATGAATTCCCTTTGAATCTATAGCGGTTCGAGTTTTATTTGGTCTGTACGATTCGGGTGACGATTTTCCAAATCTGGTGCCGAAATACGGGAAAGTTTACAGAAACCTGAAACCGAACATCATAAATCGTAATCAAATTCGTTTTAATTATCACAAAATCGTCTATTGTAATGGAGTTAGCGAGTCGCGCTTCGTATCGTGGTCAGGTAACCAAACTTGTTGAAAGCGCGACCGACTATTTGAAGTCTGATGAAGCAAAAATCAGTGAGAATTCGGGCAACTTAGACATCATTGAAGAAGAGTTAGAGGTAACATTAAATCGTCTAACTGCCGCGTACGAGTGCCTGAGAAAAGCTAATAACGATGTGGTTGGTTTCATACAGCTGGATGACATGGCCAAGGAGGCTGAAAGTGTGGCGGAGTATGAAGATAAAGCCACGTTTAAAACACCGGTTAGCTAAAGTTCGTCAACATCAAAATCAACCATCAGCTGCCGAGAATTCATTAAATGAGACCACTTCTCCAAACGCAACGGCCCAGCCGTTACAATCGCTCAGTGCATCGTTTGGTGCAGTTAACTTGCAAAAACTACACCCGAGAAAGTTCTCTGGTGAATTTAAGGATTGGGTTCCGTTTTGGGAGCAGTATCGGGTTCTCATACATGAGAATTCATCTTTGAGCACGATAGTCAAGTTCAACTATTTAGAAAATGCTTTAACGGGCAAAGCAACGGAGACATTGCTGGTCTCACTCCCACCGAAGCTAACTATGACATCGCTATTGCATTGTTGAAGGAGGAGTACGGCGACAATGAAAAAATAGTCGATCACACCATGCAAAGTTTGCTCTCAATTCAGCCAGTAAATTCCAAAACAGATGTAGTCGTGTTGAGACGAGTAGACGCATCTACTCGTTCTCTTTCAGTGTTAGGAATTTCAACCTCAAACTACTTCGTAATGCTAAAGGGAGTTTTATTGAGATGTCTTCCGACCGAACTACGCGTGAATTTTCATCGGTATTATGAGGATTTAGAGGACAAAGTCGGTCAAAGCATAGAGCAAGCAGCTGAATCAGATAGTATTTCGTCAGTGTCAGGCCATTCTTCGGCAAAGTCCGTCGGTGACAAACAAGTGAAGTGCTTACTGAAATTTTTGAAGAGAGAGGTCGAATCGGTTGAAAAGGCGAATGCGGCGAAATCCAACATAACTCGATCAAAGGCGCTGAATCCACCACGAACTGTTAAAACAGCATTAGGATTATTTACCGCTGAGACGAAAGAAAGCTGCCTGTTCTGCAAAGCTGTAGTGCAAAAGGGTTATCGGAGAAAAAACAACTACTACGGAACAAAAGCAGGTGTTATCGTTGCTGCAAGAAGGGTCACAATTCTAGAAGTTGCAAAGTTAGAGGAATCATATGTAAAACGTGCAGTGGCCGGCATGCAACCACTATGTGTGACCCTATGTTTATAAAATCTAAAAATGCGTCAACTTCATCGACACCCAATCGTTCGGAAAAATCAACAGCGACTTCCAGCCATGCTCCGAGCGTACAGCCATCGTTGAACTTGTATACGATGGAATCAATGCAGTGCGGTAATATATATTTACAGACAGCTTGTGCATTTGGTTGCAGTGAATTTTCTTCTGTTCCTTTATATGTTCGCGTCGTCATGGATGGTGGCACCCAGCTCTCGTTTGTTAAGACATTTTTGGTGAAACAACTAAATTTGCCAATTATTGGAGTTCATAGCCTGAGCGTGATTCCTTTCGGAAGTGAAAAACCTAGGCCGAGAAAATTGTGCAACAAGGTTCGACTAGTGTTGCGTAGTCAGTATGATGATCAATCGGTGGTGTTGGATGCCATCGAGGTTCCAGAAATATGTTTTAACGTACTGTCAATGCCTACTAAAAACACAGCTGCATCTTTCCGTGAATTGGTCTTGGCGGATGCTAGAATTTCTGGGCAACGGCTTGAGGAAGGAATCAGTATTCTCATCGGAGCTGATTCATACTGGCAGTTCGCTACCGGAGAGATTAGACGTCTAACAGACAGGTTAACTGCTATAAATACGGTATTGGGATGGACTATTCAGCGTCCATCCAATGGACGATCGTCTAGTTCTGACGTCTCCGCAACGTCGCTCTGCGTCTGTACCAGTGAAGATGTAGAGAGATTTTGGCAGCTTGATGTCTTGGGGATTTCTCCGGAAAATGACAAAGGGGTGAGTAACGACTTATCCTTTATTTGTAGAAAAGGCGAAAGACACAATTTAATGATAATCGAGCAGGTGCTCTAGCTCGCGTGCAATCACTTGTTCGAAAATTATGCAAGTCTGGCAGAATTGAAGAATATACTGCTGTGATGAATGAAATGGTAGCTGCTGGTATAGCTGAAATTGCTCCTACAATGACCACGAATGAGAACTGTACCTACTATTTACCACATCGTCCAGTGTACCGCGAGGACAAAGAGGCACATGCGCCTAACCATTTATCTCTAAACGATTGTTTGGAGGCGGAGACAATCTACTGCCAGAACTTTTGACGGTTTTGCTTAACTTTCGCATTGGGAAAATAGGAATTATTGCAGATATCGAAAAGGCATTCTTGCAAATACTACTTGAAGAGGCTGATCGAGATAGTCATCGTTTTCTGTGGTTCAGTGCCCCAATCGAAGATGAAAGGAATCTACCTGACGTGCAGATCTTTCGAATGACGCGGGTTACCTTTGGAATTACTAGCAGTCCCTTTCTTCTTGCTGCAACGTTACGGAAGATAATTGAGGAAGCCATGGAACAATACAAAGAGACATGTGATAAGCTGCGAAAATCCTTTTACGTAGACGATTTAGTTACTAGCGTCGACGTTGAAGATGTTGCGAAGAAAATCTACAGGGAAGCCAGTCTTATTCTGAAAGGTGCTTCAATGACGCTTCGGAAGTGGAGTTGCAACAGCGATAGTGTTCGATGATGCTTTTCAATTGACGATTGGCGTCCTAGAACTCAAAAGGTGTTAGGCTTACGTTGGGTTGTAGCAACTGATGAACTGGAAGTGGATCTAAATCCGGTCCTGCATTTGCTAAATTCAGGATCCCTACCAGCAACAAAACGAATCGTCTTAAAGGTTATAGCGAAAATATTTGATCCATTCGGTATGCTAGGTCCTTGGACTGTGCGTTTGAAGATACCTTTTCAAAATATCTGGCGAAGAAGACTGGACTGGGACGAGGATCTGCCTACGGATCTCCACAGTGCTTGGATCGCCTGTCGCAACGAGATCCAGGAACTTACCGATATCGCAATATCTCGTCACTTCTTAATGATCAAGGGTTCAGCAGAGTTGTATGTCTTCGCCGATGCAAGTCAATTCGCTTTTGGAGCCGTAGCCTACGCTAAAATAATCGACAGCAATGGGGAGGTAGCTGTGCAACTAATTTGTGCTAAAAATAGAGTTGTGCCCCCCTTAAGATCGACAAACAAAGCGAGTTGACCATACCAAAGTTGGAGTTGACTGCTGCTCTGATCGCCGCGCGTCTTCTCGCCTATCTCCGAGGTAACCTTGAGATAAATCCAACTAGTTCTTATCTATGGACTGACTCTCAGATCGCTTTATTTTGGATCCAAGGAACAGGAAAGCGTTGGAAGTCTTACGTCGAAGATAGAGTCAAAGAAATAAGAGCTTTGTCTGATGTTTAATCTTGGAAGCATTGTCCAGGTTCAGTTAACCCGGCTGACCTTCTGACTAGAGGCATAAGTGCAGCATCACTCGTTAATTCGTCGATCTAGTTTAACGGGCCTTCTTGGTTGCTAGAGGAAGAGGTGCACTGGCCTACTACCATTCGGATTGGTGTTTCACTATGTGCATTGTATGCAGAAGAGAACGAGGTACCCAATTGCAAAGACGATTCACCAATCCTCGACTGCAAAGGTTTCAGTAATTGGAAGCATCTCTTGCGAGTAACGGCTTACTTACTCCGAGCTGTGGATGCTTTCAAGGGCAGACGTTCGTTTCCAAGGTATCTCACGGCTGAGGAAATTCACCGTGCCGAAAAACACTGGCTTCATAAAGTGCAACGCTTGTACTTTTCTACTGAAATTGCGGCACTAGAAAGGAAAAAAGTATACCTTCTAATTCCAAATTAATAATGCTTTCTCCATCTAGACGACTGCGATAAATTCTTGCGGGTAGGCGGCCGTCTTCAATTTGTCGTTGATAGTGTGAACGAAGCTCATCCCATCATGCTTCCAAAATCATCCCACATCACCAGGCTTATTGTAACCGATGCCCATGAGAGAGCATTTCATGCCGGCCCTTCTTTGGTACTTTCACGGCTGCGCTCTGCATACTGGATTCTTAAAGGACGACAGTTAGTAAAAACCTTAACCAGAAACTGTTTTGTGTGCAAGGTTCTTCGGGGTAAAGCAGCTACACAGGCTTTTGCTCTACTTCCTAAGGATCGTATTCTTAAATCTCGGCCATTCGATGTAACTGGAATAGACTTTGCAGGGCCTTTGTATGTAGCAGACCAAACTCATCAGCGTAAAAAGGTTTATATTCTGTTAATTACCTGTGCGGCTGTCCGAGGCATTCATATAGAAAGCACCACAGATCTTATTACTACCGAAAGTTGTTTTCTAGCCATAAGAAGATTCGTAGCAAGGCACGGTGTTTCCCGTATCATCTGCTCTGATAATGCTACTACGTTTAAAAAAGCATCTTCTGAATTACGACAAATTAACAAGACGAGTGAACGATTTCTTGGATTCTTGAGTAATTCTAAAATAAAGTGGAAATTTATCGTTGAACGAGCTCCCTGGTGGGGAGGGTTTTGGGAACGAATGATAGGCATAGTTAAATCAGCTCTTCGAGCAGCTATCGGTAAAACAACGCTAGGCAATGATCAGCTTCAAACGTTGCTGGTAGAAGTTGAAGGTGTTGTTAACGCAAGACCATTAACGTACTCAGGAGATGACCCTTTGGACTTTGCACCACTCACACCATCGCATTTCATTAATGGTGCAAGCGAAGCTTCAGCTGAATCGTCATGCGAGCAAATTCCAGGGAAGGAACTGAGAAAACAGTGGAATTGTCTACGAACTGTCTACGATTTTTAGCTATTTTCAAGAAGCGATGGTTTAAGAAGTACCTCCAACAACTAAGATCTTTACACCATGTCAGAAATCCATTGAGTTCCAGCATACGAGTCGGAGATGTAGTGCTGCTGGAAGATTTGTCGCTGCCTCGAACGCTTTGGCATCTAGCGGTGGTCGAAAATACTTTTTCGGGAAGAGACGGAAAGGTACGAGCATGCGAGATACGTCTGGCCAGTGGTTCCATTTTAAGAAGACCGATACAATTACTATATCCCTTAAAAATTACGGATTCATCGTGATTTTGTCGCCGGGAGGATGTTGAAAATGTTTAACCATAATTTGAATATTCTCGTAAAAGAATGAATTTTAATATCCTTATCATTAATTATCATTATGTTTTCATTAATTTTTTTTTTTCATTTTTAATGCATTTTTATTGGGTAATTCATTATAACTCATATGCTAGACAAAATGCTTAAAACTAGCTTAACTAACTTAACTATTCTTATTCTAACTTACTGGCCCTATGCGGACACTCTAAGTTAAACCTAATACTTAAAACTATGTCTTTCGACGTAACGTGCATACATTTTTTATTTAATTTATTATTTTATTTGCTTGTTACTAAGAAAAATAGATAAAACAAAACTTAGTGAATCAACTTTTTTTTTTTTTTTTATTCTTATATATAAAACTTATAAACTACCTTAAAATAAATCTTAAAATATCTTATTCTACCTTAATCTATCTTCTCTACCTTACATAATTATACGTACTTTTTTATTTTTTATTTTTTATTTTATCAAGTGCTGTTCTTTTTTCTATATTTTTTTATTTTTTTTTTCTATCCAAGTGCTGTGATAAGAATTTTTTATTTTTTTTTTTAACCTATATACAATATACCTAAACTACCTTAAACTATGTAAGTCGGCCATGGACAAGGCAAGCCAACTTCAAACATCCAACAGACCACCCTGGATTAGGAGGAAACGACGAAGGAGTTTCCTCTCTTTGGGCTAGCCACCAGAAATGACGGTGCTGACGTTGTACGTCATAAATATTGCGACCCGATGCCGCCCTACTAAACCGGAGACGCTATACACTGCTGTGTGCAACGTCTCTGTCGTAGTTGAGTCGCCTATCCACAACTGTCCGAGCAACGTGGAAGATTAGCGGCACCGCCAATCTGTCCTGGATCAGACCCTTTTTATCAACATAGAGGAACGCCTCTGGGGGAACAAAGCCGTTAAGGCGCACTCTCTCGTGATACTCGTAATTGGGGTAATAAGCCCCGGAGATCAGGTTGTTCGTCGAGCTCATTGCTCTTGCAATGTGCCTTCGAATCAGCTTGATAATGAAATTATCCACTCTTATTAGGTTAGCCCTGTTGTATAGGACCTCATTGGGATAGAATTTTCTGTACTGGGACTATGCTGTTCTGTACAAATGAAGGCAAGCCCGAAGGCAAGTCCTCTCAAACACCCGAATCTTTTCCAACAACCTTGCTCCCACGTTGAACCACACGGGGCATCCATATACGAGCATGGGCCAGATGAGGGCCATGTAGCAGATTACCTTTACCCTTGCATCGAGTTGCTTTCTATAAAAAAGTCTCTTTGTAAGGGTAAAAGCACCTCTGGCTCTGGCCAGAGCAGCATCTATATGTTTGTTAAAATATAGATATTGGTCTAACCAAAGTCCTAGGTATCTGACTACACTTCGACTCGCAAGTGGCTGTCCGTGCGGTCCAATGATTGAGAACTTTCGCCAATTCTTTCTGGTATCCCTAGAGGCCCCAGACAACGGCGTCCTAAAAAGAATGGTTTCCGATTTCTGGAAGTTGATCTTCAACTTCCAGTCATCGCAATATCGCTGAATCTTATCGAAATCACGTTGCAAATGAAGTGCAATGACCTCGATTTTTGGTCCTGATCTGTACGCGATCAAGTCGTCTGCATACGCTATGATATGGTGAAGTGATCCTATGAGATCCCTCGTGTAAATGTTGAAAGGATCGGTAAATTCACCGCACCTTGTTGCAGATCGTTTTTTATTAGGAACGTTCCAGCAGAATTCACATTGCCATTTTTGATAATGAACTGTCTACTGGTGAGCACATTATATAGTATGTACAGCAGTGGTTTGCTTATGTCTAGCCTGTTCAGCTTGTAGAAGAGTCCCTCTAACCATTCGGTATGGAATTCCTTCTCCAAGTCAATCAGACAGGCACCCGTGCATTGGTTCTTGCCTTTGTTCCATTGGATATCCTGTACCAGATTAGACACGGCATGTGTTTTATTATGCCCCGCCTTAAAACCGAATTGGTTATCCGAAATTATTATACTGATCTCAGTCCACTTAAGCAGGGCTCTATTGATCACGTTTTCGAATACCTTTGCCGGATTGGAGGTGTCCTTACTTTGGGGATGGGTTGTACCACTGCTGTTTTCCAATGATCTGGATAATGTGCATTATTCAGCGCATTGTTAAACAGAGTGGTGTAAATGTCCACCGCTTCTAAAGGGAGATGTCGAAGCACAATGTTCGATACTCCATCGATTCCCACAGATTTCTTCCTCCTTAATGAGTCGAAGATCGCTTGGAGCTCCACCTTCGATATGTACGGGGGATGTACCCTTTCATCGGCGATGACATTATTTGTCATGTTATCTATGTTCTCGGATCGCCAGTGCTCTATATCATTTCGAAGTTAGAAGATGTGCACAAGGACGCGATTTCCAAGGTCGTGGTTCGGGCAAATGGTATCATTCACCTTGTACACTTCCTGGAAAGTCGCACCTATAGCTTCTACGTTCTTCTGCGGATCTTCGATCACAAAGAAGTTGTCATCCGCTACTGCGTTATCTGGATCTATACCTGCTGTTATAAGTATTCGTCCATTGTTCGTCGTTCGGGGGATCTTAAGACACGGAAGGTCGTTTTGATTATTCCTCCAAAATATTTTATTTATTTGCGGGAACATACTCGGGTTGTTGGATTTTACAGCCCGAATTTTGTTGTTCCAATGCAAATTTACAGAAAGTCTGTAATTTTCCCTAATTAATTTTTGGAGGTTTTTAATCAACGACTTCAGTGTCCTAACCTCCGAGTTTTGTCTGTCAGTAAACTGTCTGTCCAAGGTTTTTAGTCTCGACAGCAGTCTACTTTTGTGTTGGTGTAGTGCGTCAATTGTTGCATTGCGGAATATGTCTGCGTTGTCAGTATGTTGATACCGAGGTATCGTATTGTCCATAGTTCATTTAATTGTTTCGTAAATTTGTTTTAGGTACCAGTCAATCTCCTCGTTTGACAGATTCCTATTGGACGGTGGGTAGAGCGAGTTCGAGGAGAGTGCTCTTGTTAAAGTTCTGGAGAAGCGAGTCCAACGCGTCCTACTATAATTGTAGGAGTACGTTTGGACAAACTCCAACTCCGCAATTTCGTTGAGAATCGTTATTACGGCACTGAGTCCACAATGGTAACTGTTATACACAAAAGTGTGCAGGCAGTTTATAGTTTGTCGGTCCATGTCGGTCAGTTGTAACCGTACGTCGAACAGCATAAGATCCAGATAGGAGCCGCTTCTAGGAAACGACGGACTATCTGTAGCTTTCACATCGAGTTTATACTCGACACTGTGCCGACCCCACCAATTGAATAGTAGGTTCCCTCTAGGATTAGGTGTGTTATTTCCCCAATCTCTGTGTTTGGCGATCTCCGGCCATGATGAAATAATTCTCCTCCGACTCCAGCCGTAGGAATCGAAAAAGTGTCTCGAGCTCTGATATAAATAAAGTAGACTGAGTAGCTTCAGGTGCATAGAGTGCGAGCAAGTACATCCTCTTTCCACTACGGAGAGGGATGCACACGATACACGCTTCCAGCTCCTGGAACCTTCGCACTTCACCGCTGTACATTACTTTAAATTGCAGTTGTTTGCGTATGAAGATCGCAACACCTCCTCCTTGTGTGGAGTTGGGTCGGTCTCTTCTGACAATATTGTATTTATTGTGCCCCAATTGGTGCTTCTGGAATAGCTTTGTTTCGCTAACCATAAGCACATCGGGGGTTTGGTCTTCTAGCAACTTAAACAATACGGGTCTTCGCTCGATCCAAATCAGTGAATTCACATTCACCGCAAGGATCTTCAAGGGTTGCTCCTCCATGTTCGTACCCATTACGACTGAAGGTGCGTTAAGCCCGGCAGAAGTGCGTAGATCTGGTCCACCCGCTTCGCCTGCTCCTGTACCTGACGTTGAAGCTGCTCCATCTTCCCTTGGATAGAGAGCAAGATGGCCAGCAAGTCAGTTTGAACCTCCGGTGCTCTAGGCGCTGGGGCCTGGGAAGCAACTTTCGGTCTTTTCTGTTCCGAGTTTCCCCGACCTGCCTCCATTTGGGCGTAGGTCACTTGGGGAGTCACGGATGGTGTTTGAATTGGAGCAGGTGGACGTTTCACTACGACCTTCTCCTGACGAACTAGATTTACTTTCTTAATGTACTGAAACTTATTACAACCCCGATAGTTTGCGGTGTGTCCCGAGTTCCTGCATAAAGCACACGAGAGCTGGCCCTTATCTGCACTCCATTCTTACCCATTGTGCATTCCTCTGCTTTGTGGTTCTTTCCACACTTAACACATCGAGGCTGCATTTCGCAGTTCGACGCGGCGTGCCCGAACCTTTGGCAGCGAACACATTGTAAAATGCTTTCGCTCCTTCTTAATTTTTCCCATGCGACAACCTGGTAGTCTAGGACTTTAATACTCCTTAGAAGAACGGCAGTTTCCGCTTCTCCTTTTTCGCCTTAACTGTGGTGATTGGCTTGACCCCTACAAATTCGAGCTCGTTGCACTCTTTCTCTTTAAGCAGCGCAAGGAGCGCCTCCGGATCCGTAGACGGGTCTATTCCCCTCAGCAGCATTGTTTGCCGCTTTTTCCCCTTCGGGGTGAAAGAGAAGAATTCCGTCGTCGTGTTCCTAAGTAATTCTTTAATTTTTTTATAATCTTCCACTGTATTACAGTGGATAGCATGTGTATTTTCGTTTAATCTTTTGATAGAAAAATTACTGCCTATGGCCGACTTACATAGTTCGATGGTATCCTTCAGCTCAATTTAATACGTGTTAATTGGCGGCACCCTCGTTTTTGTAATCGTCATCTTTTGCTGTTGCTTCTGCTGTGGTTGTTTTTGCTGTTGTTTCTGCTGCTGCTGCTGCTCTTTCTGCTGTAGTTGCTGCGTTTTATGCTACTGCGGCGGTTTTTGTTCATTTGATTGCTGCTGTTGTTGTTGCTGCTTGTTCTTCAGCTGTTGTTGCTTGTGCTGCTTCTGCTGCTGTAATTGCCGCTGGCTTTCTGGCCTCTGCTGCTGTAGTTGTTGTTGTCGTTGTTGAGCGCGCTCTAGCTCTAGCTGAAGCTCCCTTTCCCTCCTGGCCATTTGCTTGGCCTTTATTTCACGCACCCTCTGTTGCAGTTTATTGATGCTGCTGTATATGTTTTCAACTTCCTCGTCTTCATCGTCAGACTCGGAAGCTGCGAGAACAGCGAAACTGTTATTGTCATCGCCTACGTAGCGGCCTTCACCACCGTCGGACATATACGTTACTTCAACAGAGTCATCCGACCTCTGCCGCTTCTTATCTGTTGCTGCTGCTGTTGCTGTACCCGGCGCCTCTTCCCTCGCTCCACTTTTCAGCTGTTCTGCTGAAGCTGATTTGGAGGGACGCTTTACCAGGTTGGGGGAAGGTTTCAGCTTTCTTCTCCTTTTCCCCACACTCTCGGTAGCCACTGTTGTTGGGTGGCCTGACTGGACTGCATCAGCTGATGCTGTAACTCCACCAACTGGTCCCGCTCACTCTCCATCGCTGACACTTTTTTTTATCTACTTTATTTTCACTTATTGTGTACAAATGAAAAACAAAAAAGCACAGAATTTAATTTTACCCAGCCCGGGATTGAACTGGTTTGGTAGAACACCACCAATACATAGGCTAACTCGCCACTTGGACCACAAAGAAGTTGTCATCCGCTACTGCGTTATCTGGATCTATACCCTACCCCTTTGGGTAGGGGTTAGAATATACCCAAGGTAGGCATGCCTGTCGTAAGAGGCGACTAAAATCCACCCTCCGTATATCGAGTATGGCATATACAAAAACATGCAATGAACAAAACGAAAGATATTAATACCCCAGGTGGCAGTCCAGGTACACTGGAAAATCCACCCTCTTCGGAGGTCGGCTCTACGGATTCTGGGGAGAGCCATTTATTGCGTTCATCTGACCCTTTTAAAAAAGGTACTAGGGTAGTTAGATCTCCAACATCAAGATCTACCATGAAAACGTGCGGAACTAGAAGTCCGGCGACATCGATAGTGTCGGCGCACGAACAACGGACTTCAGCGAAAATTCAAAGCCTAACGGACAAAAATATGGAACTCCGGACCAGGCTAAGTAAAATGGAACTTCTCTGCGAAGAACTAAGAAATGAATTAAATGTACTTAAAGCAGAAAATAAAGCATTTAATGATACATCGAAACCTCGTAATGAGTCTGCTGCGAGTTCAATCGTCCCCGATAACACGGATTATAAAACGGATGATGAAGAACTAAGTCGGGAAACCAATTGGATTCTAAAAAAACGGCCAGTCAAAAAACGAAAAGCTGGCTCTTCGCCCGAAATGTTAACGAGGCAAGAAAACACGCAAAATAAACGAGAAGGTAAAGAACAGCCTGATAAAATAAACACGCGTGCCGAAGAAAATCCACGAAATAAGGTACGACCACCGCCACCAATATACGTGATCGGAATTGCAGACTATAATAAACTGCATTCTTTTCTCAAACCTTTGTTGCTATCCGATTTTGAAGTAACATCGCTCAACAACAACAAATGGAAAGTAAACGTAAAGGACTCAGACAGTTACCGCTCAGTATCTAATAAACTGAATACTGAAAAAATCCAGTGGTATACGTATGAAAATAAATCTGAAAGACCGATACGAGTCGTAGCTAGAGGACTTCATGCCTCATGCCGAAAGGAAGACGTTGTTCACGAAACTTTAAAATCGTCGATGCGGTAAACTTAATTAAACGGGAAAAGCAAAAATTGGAAGGCGAGGAAACGATGGTTAAGCGCGAGCTTCCTCTTTTTATGCTAACCTTTGATAAGGCTGAGAGTTTAGAAAAGATTTACGAAATAAGAACAATTCTGAATGTCGTAGTCAAAATCGAACCCATGCGCAAGAATACAAGGTTGATACCTCAGTGCAAACGATGCCAAGGATTCAACCATACGCAAACATATTGCCGAAAAGAACCGCGATGTGTCAAATGCGCCGGTAAACATCTTAGTCAAGAGTGTGGTGTAAACAAAAAAACCCCTGCAGCGCGTATTAACTGCAATGGTAAGCATCCGGCTAATTACAGAGGCTGTGAAGTAGCCAAAGAATTACAAAAAAGAAGAGATCGACTTATGAAGCCGGAAAACCCACCCTCAAAACCGGTAAATAAGGAAAAGTCGAAAACTGCTGCAAGAAAGGTGACTAGAGACAACCTAGCCGACCCTGGCGCGCTTACGTACGCTCAAGCTGCGACATCAAACACCGATCAAATTCCACACCGGGTTAAGGTAAAAGCGCCTAAAGAAAAGCCATTAGATTCTGACATGCAGACGCGTGCTCAAGCATCAACATCAACAAAAACGAACACTGATAATTCGGAAAACCCCGTATCTCACGTCTTTTCCATTACCCTTGCGAGGCTTAAGGAGCAAACAAAAACAAACATGCTAATTGTCGAAAGGTTGGAGAAGCTTGAATATAAGCTTAACAATAGGAGCACTTCAAAAGGAACATGACGAAACTTCTTAAAATTGTTGCATGGAACGCCAACGGTCTCATACAAAGACTAGAAGAGCTAGAAATATTTCTACGGGAAAATGACATTGACATATGTTTGATCTGTGAAACTCACCTGACGAAACTATCGCGTGTAAACATTACTGGATACAGTACCTATCACGCTTATCACCCGTCGGAAAGAGCCAGAGGCGGATCGTCTTTAATCATAAAAGATTGCATCGAACACTCTGAAGAGATTATGATAGAGCTTGAAACAATGCAAGTGAGCACTGTACGCGTGAGAAATGGACATTACTCTTTCAATGTCTCGTCTATTTATTGTCCACTGCGTTGCAGGCTTGAAAAAAATGATTTTACAAATATTTTCAACTCTCTTGGACCGAATTTCATTATTGGCGGTGATTTTAAAGCAAAACATACCTCCTGGGGTTCAAGATGTGTCTCACAAAAAGGCAGAGCACTTTACAACGCCTGCATGCAACACAGATGCGACTTTCACTCGACTGGTAAACCAACATATTGGCCGACTGATAACAACAAAATACCCGATCTGATCGATTTCTTTGTTATAAAAGGAATACCAGACAAATGTATTAAAATTGATGAAAGTTTTGATCTCTCTTCCGATCATTCCCCTATCATTCTAACGATGAGCGAACGCCTAATTAAAAAAGATGTACCTGCTAGACTAACTAGCAGAAAAACTGATTGGGAAGGCTTTAAAAAAGACGTTGAAGAACATATCGAACTGAGAGTATCACTTAGGACGTCTTCTGAACTCGAAATCGAAATTGATCGTTTTGTTGAAGTTCTGCAGCGCGCCGCGTGGAAAATACTCCCTACCAAAGGAAAACGCCAATCAATCATGCCCAAAAATATCCACCGGAAATAAAAGAAATGGTAAGGGAGAAGACATAAATCGCATTTGAATCGCTTGTGTAACTTGCTAAAAAAGGCCATTATTGATTTTAAAAACCGGACAATACAAACCAGCATTGAAAGCTTAACAGCGGACAAAGATTCCAATTATTCGCTCTGGGAAGCTATAAGAGGCATTAAGAAACCGAAAATACAAGCGGCCCCAATCAAGAAAAATGACAACGAATGGGCCAAGAATGATAAAGACAAAGCAGAAGTCTTTGCCGCCCATTTAGAAGAAACATTTAAACCATTTGATGGACAAGCACTTGCTGAAAATGATAATGCGTCTGATATAGCATTTCACAATTACACAGTAAGAAATGCAAGGCTGACCGAACTTCAACAAGAAATAAAGAAACTGAAACCGAATAAAGCTCCGGGATACGACCTAATCACAGGAGAGCTTCTTAAATCGTTACCTAGAAAAGCGTTAGTTAAGTTCCTTTACATTATAAACGCAGCGATAAGATTAGAATATGTTCCGAGTCAATGGAAAGTCGCGGAAGTAATAATGATTCTGAAGCCAGGAAAACCACCGAATGATAAAAAATCGTATAGACCTATCTCGCTACTGCTGATTATGTCTAAAGTTTTCGAAAGAATAGTACTTAAGCGATTACAGCCGGTTATAGAAGAAGGATCTCTTATTCCCAATCACCAGTTTGGGTTTAGAACCAAGCACTCAACAATAGACCAAGTGCATAGAATAACTGATTTAATTGAGAAAGCTTACGAAGAAAAAAAAATTTGCTCGAGCGTATTCCTTGATGTTTCTCAAGCTTTTGACAAGGTCTGGTATGAAGGCTTGAAATATAAATTACGACAAGTTCTGCCGGAACACTTATATAATATTCTAGAAAAATACTTGACGAATCGACTTTTCCGAGTCAAACACGGAAACGAATATTCGGAATTTAAAGAAATAAGGGCTGGGGTGCCGCAGGGAAGTGTCCTTGGACCGCTTTTGTACCTATTATACCTATTATATACTCGCGACATACCGCAAGAAGAAGGCACCGTATTAGCTACATTTGCCGACGACACTGCCATCTTGGCAACGGGTAAAACGATCGAAGAATCGACTGAAAAATTGCAAGAAGCATTGAATGAAGTAAATGAATGGACAAAGATTTGGCGACTAGCTTTAAACGAAAACAAATCTGTTCATGTCAATTTTACTTATAAGAAAATAAATAATTTGCCCATCTTTTCAAACTCGGTTCAAATTCCGTTTGCAAACGAGGCTAAGTATCTTGGAATGACACTTGATGCTAAGCTGAAGTGGAAATCGCACGTGAAGAAAAAACGTAAAGAACTCGAAACCAAATACAGAGAAATGTACTGGTTACTTGGAAAACATTCCAAGCTTAATATAGAGAACAAACTGCTTTTATACAAGCAAGTGCTAAAGCCGATATGGACATATGGAATACAACTTTGGGGTTGTACCAAAATAAGTAATGTCAATATTTTACAAACTTTTGAAAATAAAGTGCTAAGATAAATAGTTAATGCACCGTGGTTTATTAAAAATAGCGATATCCATAGAGATTTAGGAATTGCGACAGTCGAATATGAAATCAAAAACTTCGCGCGTAAGCATAAAGACAGATTACAAGAACACGTTAACAATGAAGTCCTTCGAATCCTAGATGAGAGGAATCTACTGCGTCGTCTACAAAGGACTAAACCTTTCGACTTAACGCGGTAGCAAGAAATCGCGCCTAATTTGCGGAACAAGCAGGAACTTTCAATGGAAAGGGACCTGCCAAACGATCTCAATACGTGAAAGAAAAATTGCTGGATAAGTCAAAACTTAGTTGTAGTATATAATCAAAGAAATTTATCACGAAGGGACGTTTTTTTAGTGAGTAAAAATCTCACACTACTATGAGCACGTGCTATCGATCTTCATAGTGTCTTCATGAAGATTTTTTACCTACCCTCGAAAAAAAAAGGTCGTTTTGATTATTCCTCCGAAATATTTTATTTATTTGCGGGAACATACTCGGGTTGTTGGATTTTACAGCCCGAATTTTGTTGTTCCAATGCAAATTTACAGAAAGTCTGTAATTTTCTCTAATTAATTTTTGGAGGTTTTTAATCAACGACTTCAGTGTTCTAACCTCCGAGTTTTGTCTGTCAGTAAACTGTCTGTCCAAGGTTTTTAGTCTCGACAGCAGTCTACTTTTGTGTTGGTGTAGTGCGTCAATTGTTGCATTGCGGAATATGTCTGCGTTGTCAGTATGTTGATACCGAGATATCGTATTGTCCATAGTTCATTTAATTGTTTCGTCCATTTGTTTTAGGTACCAGTCAATCTCCTCGTTTGACAGATTCCTATTGGACGGTGGGTAGAGCGATTTCGAGGAGAGTGCTCTTGTTAAAGTTCTGGAGAAGCGAGTCCAACGCGTCCTACTATAATTGTAGGAGTACGTTTGGACAAACTCCTCCAACTCCGCAATTTCGTTGAGAATCGTTATTGCGGCACTGAGTCCGCAATGGTAACTGTTATACACAAAAGTATGCAGGCAGTTTATAGTTTGTTGGTCCATGTCGGTCAGTTGTAACCGTACGTCGAACAGCATAAGATCCAGATAGGAGCCGCTTCTAGGAAACGACGGACTATCTGTAGCTTTCACATCGAGTTTATACTCGACACTGTGCCGACCCCACCAATTGAATAGTAGGTTCCCTCTAGGATTAGGTGTGTCATTTCCCCAATCTCTGTGTTTTTCGTTAAGATCTCCGGCCATGATGAAATAATTCTCCTCCGACTCCAGCCTTAGGAATCGAAAAAGTGTCTCGAGCTCTGATATAAATAAAGTAGACTGAGTAGCTTCAGGTGCATAGAGTGCGGCCAAGTACATCCTCTTTCCACTACGGAGAGGGATGCACACGATTCACGCTTCCAGATCCTGGAACCTTCGCACTTCACCGCTGTACATTACTTTAAATTGCAGTTGTTTGCGTATGAAGATCGCAACACCTCCTCCTTGTGTGGAGTTGGGTCGGTCTCTTCTGGCAATATTGTATTTATTGTGCCCCAATTCGTGCTTCTGGGATAGCTTTGTTTCGCTAACCATAAGCACATCGGGGGTTTGGTGGTGAGGTAGATACAATGTAGGTCCACTACACCCTTACCCTTGAGCGGAAAATTATTTAGAAAATAATTTTGCAAGATAAATATCCGTATGGATATGCATAGAAGTACTTTACATTACTGGTTTTCTTATATCCTAATAGTAATCTCTTAAGTTTTAGTACATTTGTATTAGTTTAGAGTGAATTAATTTGCATTGTATTTCTTTAAACTATTGTTTGGAGTTTCTTATGTTCTTCTTTTATCTCTATGATAGAGTTTACATTATCGGTCTCAATAATTTGATATGGTCCGTGATATGGACTTTGTAATTTCTTTCTACTTTCTAATCTTACTAAAACTAGATCTCCTGTCTTAAAATCTGAAATGTTCGTATATTTATCGTGCTCCATTTTTCTTTTATTCTTAACATTGTTTATAATTTTATGAGTTTTCTCGATTGCATGCTTAAGTCTAAGTTTTAATTCATTTGTGTTATTTTCTGTGTTATAAGCTAATTTCTTATTGTTGATTATATTACATATTTGGTAAGTAAGGTAATTTGCCAAATATGAGTTCATATGGTGTAAAATTAGTGTCAATATGGATAGTTGTATTATATGCGAACGCATAATATGGGATCCATTTGTCACATTCATGGTGTTCAGTGAAGTTTAAAACGAATTCGTTTAATACTCTATGGTTCCGTTCTAGAGAACCTAAGCTCTGATGATGGTAGGGTACTGAATGGATAGGCTTTATCTTTAACATTTCGCAGATGTTCTGCATTAGTTCATTTTTAAATTCAGTTCCGTTATCGGATTTAAGAATTTTAAAGTGTCCATATCTTAAAATAAATGCTTGTACGAAAGTTTTAGCTATTGTTTTTGCATCTTTGCTCTCGATAGGGTGTGCGATAACATATTTGGTGTGTTCACATTGCATAGTTAGTATATGAATATCTATAACCGTTTGATATCCTAAGCGGTCCTACTGTGTCAATTTGGATTGTTTCGAAACTGGTACTTGGTGTATTTGTTACTATCATTTTCTCTTTTATGTGTCTCGTTTCTTTATTTTTAGCACATAATTTACAACCGTTTATAAATCTCTTTACCATCTGCCTCATATGTTTCCATACATATCTTTGCTTTAATTTTGTAATTGTTTTTCTTATGCCTACATGTCCTTAATGTGGTGAATTGTGAAATTTATCAATAATTGCTAGTTTTTTTTCATATTTGTTATTTTCTTAGGGGGTTTATGTATTAATATCTTCAAAGGCGAGTATTCTTCATTCATTCACTGTAGTCCATTATACATATTCCTAAATTCTTCGACATGTATATGTTCAAATATTTCATTTTTTTCGCTCAGAGCTACTTCATTAATTTGTGCGCTCTTCAATTCGGATGTCAGCTTCTCTAGGATCGAAACTAGTTTCGCTAGATTATCGCTGCATCTTACTATAACCTCATTTTCGTATATTTCAATTTTAGGCCTTTTATAATTCGTTAATATGAACTTCAACTTCCTAATTTTTCTGACGTCAGATAAGGATGTACATTCCCATATTTGAAGGTGATCAGTCTTCTGTTGAGATGTGTCGTTCTCCATTGCTTTATTTTCATTAATGACAGTTCTTGCTGTCATGCCCCTTGTTATCGCCATGATTCGGTCCTTGGAGTCGCAATCATCACTCTGCTTTGGCACCATGGATTTCAAAATGTCGTTTCATCCTCGAAAGCGCATCGGCATTCGTATTCATTGTTCCCTTTTTATAAATGGCTTCAAAATCGTAATCAGATAAGTCCATTCTGATTCTAGTTAGTTTAGAAGAAGGATTTTTATTAGAAAATAGAGAAACTAATGGTCTGTGGTCGGTAACTACGATAAACTTCCTCCCATATAAATATGGTTTAATAAAGTTTATTCCCCAATGTATAGGCAGTATTTCTTTTTCGATTATTGGTTTGTTTATGTCATGCTTTTGTAACGATTTGCTTGCATATGATATTGGAAGGTCGTGTCCTATTTCTCCTTGTGAGAGTACTGCTCCTAGAGCTAAGTCTGATGCGTCTGTCGTTAATATGAATGGTTTGGAGAAATTTGGATATTGTAGCAATGGTGGTTCTACTAGATATTTTTTTAAAGTGCTGAATGCTTTTCCACACTCTTCTGACCAAATGAATGGTTGGCCTTTCTTTAGTAAAGAGTTTAGACTTTTAGCTATGTCTGCGAAGTTTCGGATGAATCTTCTGTAGTAGTTGCAAAATGTATAAATCTCCTAACCTCATCTGCGTTTTTGGGTACTGGATAATTTTCTATAACACTGTATTTTGTTGGATCTGTTCTTATGACTTTACTTGTTATTAAATCGCCCAGATATACTACTTCAGACTTAAGGAAATGACATTTGCTAGCAATCAATTTTAGGTTGTATTTCTCTAGCCTATTGAATACGTTTCTTAGGTTTTGGTTGTGATGGTTTATACTACATCCAAGAACTATAATATCGTCCACATAAAGGAATGCTTCTGCTACCAAACCGCTTAATGCTATTGTTAACATTCTTTGGAAACTGTAGGTTGATATTTTAAGACCGAATGGTAGTCTCGTGAACTGATAGTGATCATCCTGTGTCGAAATTTTTTTTTTTTTTGTTTGCCGAGAGGGTGAAAATCTTCTAAAGACACCATAAGGCCCGACCGCGCGTGCTTATGGTACTGTGAGATTTTTACTCACTAAAAACACCAATCTTCATGATTAATACTACGATTAAGCCGACGCTTATCCAGCAGTTTTATTTTCGCTTACGAGACTCGTGATTTTTGGAAAAGATGTTCGTATGTAATTTAAAAAGCATGTAGCGCTTTAGACAGGTTAAATTCCAATAAAAGTTGCTGCTGTTTTCACGACCACCATATACTATGTCGCGAGGTCAAAAGGTTTTGTACTTTGCAGACGACGAATTGAATTGTCCGCGTCAAGTAGTTGAATGACGGTACGGTTACAATGGCCTTGAACACGATCTTTGTGTTTACGAGCAAAATTTGTTATCTCTTCGGCGACGCTGGGAATTCCCAGGTCTCGAGGAATATCTTCGTTACGTACGTACGGTGCGCTAACGATCGTTCTAAGAACTTTATTTTCAATAGTTTGTAGGATGTTTCTATTGCTTTTCCTGGTACAACCACATAGTTGTTGACCATACGTCCACACTGGCTTTAGCACTTGCTTATAGATAAGCAGTTTGTTATGTAGGCTCAACTTCGAATGTTTTCCGAGTAGCCAGTACATTGTCGGTATTTGTTTTCGAGCTCGTCGCGTTTCTTTTTTACGTGCGATTTCCATTTAAGCTTAACATCTAGAGTCATTCCTAGATATTTTGCTTCGTTCGCGTACGGTATTTGATCCGAGTTTATATATACGGGTAATCTGTCCACTTGTTTGTAGGTAAAGTTGACGTGAGTAGATTTGCTTTCGTTCAGCACAATACGCCAAGAATTCATCCAAGCGTGGACTTTATTAATAGCATATTGCAGCTTTTCAGTTGCTGCTTCAATTGTATCGCCCGTTGTCAATATCGCTGTATCGTCCGCAAACATGGCGACGACGCAGTTTCTTTCCTGTGGGATATCACGCGTGTAGAGTACATATAGAAGTGGGCCAAGGACACTTCCTTGTGCGAATCCGGCCGCAATCTCCTTGAAATCAGAGTAACCATTTCCGTGCTTAACACGAAAAAATCTTTCGGTGAGGTACGATCGTAAGATTAGAAAGAGTTGCCGTGGCAGTAGTAATTGCAATTTGCCTTCGTGCCAAACCTTATCGAAAGCTTGTGAGACGTCAAGAAATACACCACAACAAATCTTTTTTTCTTCGAGAGTTTTCTCAATCACGTCATTTATTTTGTGGACTTGTTCGATTGTAGAATGTTTGACTCTAAATCCAAACTGATGGTCAGAAATGAGACGTTGTAGTCATTTTGAAAGTAGTTTTTCGAATATTTTAGAGATAACCGGCAATAGGGAAATAGGCCGATATGATTTCTTCTCATTTAGAGGTTTGCTTGGTTTCGGAACCATTATAGTCTCTGCGACTTTTCATTGTCTCGGAACATAGAGCAATCTGAATGAAGCGTTAATCAAATATAGCAGTTTGATAAGAGCTTTATTCGGTAATTCCTTCAGCACCTGCGCCGTTATCAAGTCGTAACCCGGTGCTTTTTTAGTCTTTAGATTTTTAATCACTTCCCTCCGTTCAATTAATGCAACTTTTTTCACTTTAAAGATGTCAGATGTCGTGACTGGGGAGTCGGGTGTTATCAAAGGGCCGTCGAATGGCTTAAACGTTTCTTCTAAGTGCAAAGCAAAAAGTTCTGCCTTTTCTTTGTCGTTTTTTCCTAAGTTCTATCGTTTTTCCGAATTGGTGACGCTTGCATTTGAGGTTTCCGGATGCCTCTTAGCGCTTTCCAAAGTGAATAATTTGATTCTCTTCCAGTGGAGAGATTTTCAAGGTAGGTCGCTATTTTATTGCTTTTAGATTCCCGAATACTATCTCTAAGGCGGTTGTTAAGGATCTTTTTATGCTGCGGTGCACGAGTGATTTGCCATTTCTTTCGTGCTTTTCTTTTCTCCCTCACCAGTTCAATGATTTCACTTGGATACTTTTCGTTGCGGTTAATCTTATAACTTCTAGAAGGAGTGCTGCTCTTTGGATTGCCTCCACGAAACGATCAACTTCGTCCTCCAGTTCACAAGGTTTTTTAAGTGATACATTTAAGTCGATATTTGTTTCGCAATCATTTCTAAAGCCCTCCCAATTCGTTCTATTGCTAGAAAGTCTTTGGGGTCTTTCTTTCTTGATCAAAGCTTCACCAAGTAATAAAATTACAGGAGAGTGGTCAGAAGAGAGATCAAAACTTTCTTCGACTGTAATAAATTTATCGTAATTACCTTTTGAAACGAAAAAATAAGATAGATAATATCGGGAATTTTTTCTGAGTCGGTTGGCCAATAGGTGGATTTTCCTGTAGAATAGAAACAACAACCGAATTCATTTGCCACTTCGTAGAGAATATTTCCTTTAGAAAATGTATATCCTGAACCGCCGAAGGTGTGCATTGAGTTGAAATCTCCACCAATAAGGAAATTTGAACCAAGGGTATTGAAGACACGAAAGTAGTCGTCTTTTTCAAGCGAGCATCGCGGCGGACAGTTAAGAGACGCTATATTGTAGCTGTTGTCTAAAATGCTGTCATTGGTCTTGATTCTCGTTCTAGTGGTATCTGGTGAAAAGAACTAGTCATGTCGAGTGTAGAGAAGTATTTGGCTCTACCTAGTCTATCCAATACGTCCTCGATTCTATGTTTGGTAGTCTATTCTGCACATATACTTTAAAAGAAAATCTCTACCTAATATGCCATCTGTTGCTATTGGAAAATCTCCGTTAACTAATTCGAATTTGTGTGTTATTTTGTGACTTGAAAGTTTTAGTTTCAGGTATACCTTGCCTAATGTGTCAACTTCTTCACTGGTTATACGAGTTAGTCTACATTTCTCTTTACTCAAAAAGTCTTTATTTATGTCGTTGCGGTACCGTGGTGGTATTATGGAATTTTTCTTTAATGCTCTTCTCAAATGCTGCAAAGCTATTAAATTCTTCAACGAATCCTATTGCAGTTCGGACCTTTGAATTCAGTTTTACATTAAAAATAAAATCTATTAATGTTGCTCTCTCAGTTTCTTTCAAGCCATTGTACATTAGTTTTGCGATTTTGAGGAATGCATCTAGTTCATCATACGATCCATTAAAGGTTAGTATCACCTTTAAGGTGGTTTCTAAATTGAAGTCGGCCATATCTTCTTCTATAATAAGGTTTGACTCTATTATTGTTTTTATTAGCTTATATTCTTCTAGAAATTTGTTTAAAATCTTTTCTTTGGTTTCTTGCGTGCCTTTCTCTAATCTTGATAGTTCCAATATTTCTACTTTTATTCTTTGAATTTGTAGCAGACTTGGCAGCACCGATCACGCGGAATTCCGCATCCGAAAATTTATCCGTCAAGTTGTTTTCCTTGCGAACACTTCCTAGCATTTTAAGATAACTGTAAATGCACTTCCTTGCATTCAAATATTTTTCATTCCAATTTCGATTGTAAGCAGGCACAGGCCAGTGAACATTCTGCTTTGTTTCGCACTTGCTTCTTTTTTTTGGTACTGTAATTAAAATATTTTAATTTAATAAAGTTAGCGTCATATACTTGTGTTAAACATAAAAGGTGTTTTAAATTTTATTGGTTGGGTACCGACGTGCACCCAATGGTACAACCTCTAACAATTGGTTGGGTACCGACGTGCAACCAATGGTATAACCCCTAACAATTGGTGACCCCGAACGAGCGCACCTCAAGCAACCTCAGCACGCTCCAGAATACAAGCGCATTCCACGAGCACTCCACATACACCTTAGCCGCACATACCCAGCGGCAACAGCAGTAACACCATCAGAAGTACAACCACCAGAACCAACGGTACTATCATCACCAAAATCAGCAACAGCAGTAACACCTTTAGAGATACAACCACCAGAGCCAACTGTACTATCACCCCCAAAATCAGCAGCAGCAGCTACAGCAGCAGTGACGATAGTACAAAGACCATCATCATCAGTAGACCACCATCGGACAGGAAGACTCCAGCGATACCAGCAGTTCCAGTATTATTTTTGTATAGTAAGATATATACATATATACATTTATATATTCAATTCAACATTTATACGTTTATTGGTATTTAAGTAGATATTTTATTAGTGCATATATATTGTAATCGCTCGGAAAACAATATCGCATGGTAGATTCGGTTACCAGAAATGTCGGGAACAGATGGGGAAGATAACAGCCCAGCTAACGGATCCGCTAACACATCAGCTAACGGGGTAGCCAAAGTTAAAGTAGACGACGCGAGTACCGCGAATTTTTCGGAAACGCGAGAAACAGCTAGCATCACGTTACCCCCCTTCTGGGAAAAAGCTCCAAGCTCATGGTTTTTGATGGTCGAAGCTCAGTTCACTATTAGTAACATTACAAAAGATGAAACAAAGTTCGCGCATACGATTTCCGCATTACCAGTCGATTCGATTAACAGTGTTTTAGATATTTTATCTAATCCACCCGCGATTGATAAATATAAAACTTTGCGTGACGCGTTGATTAAGAGACATTCACTATCAGAGCAACGTAGACTCGAACGTTTGTTGGCCGCGGAGGATCTGGGCAATAGGAAACCGTCAGATTTATACCGACATATGTTGTCGATCGCAGGCACTATACCGAGCATTAGCGTAGATTTAATTCAAACATTGTGGGTACGTAGGCTTCCGACTTCGGTGTCAATTCCGTTAGCAGTTGCTGACGGTCAGCCATTAGAAAAGATGTTAAAGTTGGCCGATAGGAGTGTACGCAACAAAGTTCTTCTATCTGTGCAGTGCAGAATAGAAACACGGTAACGACGCAAGACGGGGACATTAGAGCAGAATTAGAGAAGGCTCGTAGGGAGATAGAAGAGCTACGAAATTCATTACGAGATTTTCGTAGTAGAGATAGTGTCCGCGGCGCCCGCAGTCCATCACGAAGTCGTTTTTCGAGTAGTCCAATAGCAGAAAACATGTGTTGGTTTCACCGACGATTCGGTAAAAGGGCCAGAAGGTGTACACGTCCATGCTCTTACGTCAGTCACAACAGGGAAAATAGGCCCTCGGAAAACTAACGCGTCCGGTGGCCATGACGCCGAGCGACCGGAGTAGCACTATTTCAAGTCGTCTTTTTGTAAACTTCGATTTCTGGTGGATACGGGCGCGGACGTTTCCGCTGTCCCTATTTCTCTTTTTCCACAACAATCACAAGTTTCAACACAGCTCAATCTGACAGCCGCAAACGGAACACCGATTAAGACGTTTGGCATTAAACTTTTAAAGCTAGAGTTAGGACTACGTCGTACTTTCGTATACCCATTCACAATAGCATCAGTTAGCAAGCCAATTATAGGCGCAGATTTTTTGAACCATTTCGGTCTACTAGTCGATTTAAAGCGGAGGCAGCTAATTGATGCTGCAACGAAATTGTCATCGATTGGAGAGGTTCATTGCGTTAATACTCCTTCGCCGGGAGTTTTATCGGTTAACGGAGATTATGGTCGTATACTCAGTCGTTTCCCTTCCTTGGTTAGTCAACCAGACTACTCTTTTCCGGTAAGGCATAGCGTGAGATATTACATCGCCACCAAAGGCCCATTACCTTTCGTGCATCCTCGGAAACTTGATAAGGCAAAGCACAAGGCTGCGTCTACCGAATTCGAACATATGCTGCAGCTAGGCATTCGCCGACCTTCTTCTTCACCAACATGCTCTCCATTGCACATGGTTCCAAAAAAGGAACTTACTGATTGGCGTCCCTGTGGGGATTACCGCAGATTAAATGCTATCACGCAACCGGACCGTTACCCCATCCCGCATATTCAGGGATTCGCATAGGGTTTGCAAGGATGCACAGTATTTAACAAAATCGATCTGGTAAGAGCATACCACAATATCCCGGTAGCCCAAGAAGATGTTCACAAAACGTCAATTACGACACCTTTCGTCATGTTCGAATTCGAAAGAATGCCTTTCGGTCTTCGGAATGCCGCTCAGACATTCCAGCGTTTCATGGACGAGGTAACCAGAGACCTAGAATTCATTTACGTGTACATAGACGATATTCTAGTAGCTAGTAGAAATGGCGATGAGCACAAGAATATTCTAGAACAAGTTTGGTTGGCGGAGTTCGATCTTAAGATTCAGGTGCAGAAATGCATGTTCGTGTGTCAGAGTTAAATTTTTTAGGGCACAAGATCAGTCGGCATGGTATCCTACCAGCAGAAGATAGAGTTGAGGCAATTCGGCAGTTTCCTTCTCCCACGTCAATTCGACAGATACAAAGGTTTATCGGTATGGTTAACTTCTACCATAGGTTTGTAAAAAACCTAGCAGAGTTATTAACACCTCTTTACGATCACCTTAAAGCGCTTTTAAGGGAGAAACCGGAAACATTTTCTTGGCCTCAGAGATGCCAAGAATTCTTCACTAAGATCAAGACGGCATTGGCAGCGGCAACCCTGGTGACATTTCCTGAAGAAAATCCCAGTTACGGCTCACAGTGGACGCTTCGAACATCGCTATATTAGCAGTATTAGATCAGTATTCGGAAAATAAGCAATGGTTACCTGTGGCATTTTTCTCCAAAAAACTTAGTACAGCTGAAACCCGGTACTCAGCTTTTGATAGGGAGTTGTTAGCCATTTACGTTTCCATCAAACATTTTAGGTATTTCCTTGAGGGTCGCGAATTTGTCATCTTCACAGACCTTAAGTCCCTAACTACAGCGTTACAGACGAAAACAGACCGCAGTCCCCGCCAAGCTAGGCATCTTGACTTTATTTCGCAATTCACCACCTGCATTAAACATTTAAAAGGGAAGGAAAATGTCGTAGCAGATGCTTTGTCTCGCGTAGGTACTGTTGGTAGTATGGATAATCGATTCGATTTACCTTCTTTGGTTCGTTTACAAAGCAACGATTCAAGAACTTTTAGCGACACCAAGCAAATCAGCATTTAAATTAGCAAAGCGATTTTTTCCCACGGTGAAAGAACCAATTTGGTGTGACGTGTCAACAAACGAAGCCAGACCTTTTGTACCTAGGGTTTTGAGAAGGGAGGTTTTCAATTCAATACACAGTCTTGCGCACCCTGGAATTAGGGCTTTTCGCAAGTTAATCACGGAAAGATATTTTTGGCCAAAAATTAACTCCGATATCAAAATTCTAGTTCGAGGTTGTATAGCTTGCCAAAGGTCGAAAGTACAGCGACATACGAAGAGCAACCGGTGAGAATTCCCTCTTCCATCCGCAAGATTCGAGAATGTGCATATGGACCTGGTTGGCCCGTTACCATTCTCAAATAGCTATACGCATATTCTCACTATAGTCGATCGATATACGCGATGGCCAGAAGCATATCCGTTGAAAGACACCCTCACTTCCACCATTGCTACAACTTTTGTTAAAGAATTCGTCTGCAGATTCGGCGTACCACTTCGCTTAACGACAGATCAAGGTAGCCAATTCGAATCGCGAATGTTCCACCAGTTAAATCAGTAACTTGGAACCCACAGAATTCGTACAACCGCCTATCACCCACAAGCGAACGGCATGGTGGAGCGGTTTTATAGGCAATTGAAGGCAGCTTTGATGTGTCGCGAAAGCGGTAATACGTGGGGCGACGATCTACCGATTATTCTACTAGGTATTCGTTGTGCTTTTAAACCTGATATTGGAAACTCACCAGCCGAGTTAGTATACGGTCAACCTCTAAAGCTCCCCGCTAAATTCTGTGCTGCAGATAGTAACTCTACCGGAACGGACCCGAAAGATATGATCGCGTTCTTAAGAGAAAAGGTTAATCGTTTTCGACCAGCTTCTACGCGACCAACAAACTGTGTACCACACATACCACAGTCCTTAAATACCAGTGACTGGGTTTTCGTACGCGTCGATGCGGTTCGCGTTGGTTTACAACCGCCGTACGAAGGCCCTTTCCAGGTAATTAAGCGACTACGAAAGAGTTTTATAGTGAATGTCCGCGGAAAGAACAAAAACGTTAGCATAGATCGTTTAAAACCAGCGTTTATGGCTGAAGAACTTAAAGATAAGAGCATCAGCATTAAAAAAAGTTACATTTCGCGTATCGTTTTACTGGAAAGGGGGTACTGTAGTAGACTTGGCAGCACCGATCACGCGGAATTCCGCATCGGAAAATTTATCCGTCAAGTTGTTTTCCTTGCGAACACTTCCTAGCATTTTAAGATAACTGTAAATGCACTTCCTTGCATTCAGATACATATTTTTCATTCCGATTTCGATTGTAAGCAGGCACAGACCAGTGCACATTCTGCTTTGTTTCGCACTTGCTTCTTTTTTTTGGTACTGTGATTAAAATATTTTAATTTAATAAAGTTAGCGTCATATACGTGTGTTAAATATAAAAGGTGTTTTAAATTTTATTGGTTGGGTTCCGACGTGCACCCAATGGTACAACCCCCAACAAATTTCTTTTAATTTCGAGAACCACGTCTGTTGTGCATACCCTTTTGTTGAACTTTTCTTTATATTTGTCTTGATATTTGTTAACTGGTTTAGTTTTTGTTCCATTAATTTTTTTTTTTTGTATTTCTTATACCCTTGATACAGCGTTTCTTATTAATTGGTTCTTCACATATTCCTTATAATACCTATTTACTTTAAACAATACACATAAAATTACTATTACTACTGCCACTGTTGTCAAGCTTGCTGTCATCGGGCTTATCTGCTGGCTATTTTCATTTACCAATACTTGTTCCTTGGTGGTATTGTTTCCGATTCTTATATGCCTTTTGGTCTAAATTGAATTGGTCAGGATCGAATTGGCAGGATCGCCATGTAATGCGTCTAAAAAGTGAAGTTAATTTCCCTATGCTAGGCAGAGCTGGTTGCCATAAAATCTGCCAGAATCTGCTAACCAGTAGTAAGGCTAAAAAGCCATAAGAGAAAATACTCGTCTTGAAAGTCAAAGTGATTCTGATTTATTGATCAAAACATGCAACTTATATACTATATCCCTTTGAGTATTTTCTATGCATATCGATACATCAAATAGAACTTTGGGTTACAAAGTATCGATAGATTTTCGGGCTACAAAGTGTCAAAGAACACATGAACCAGAATTGGGCCAACGACCTTGATACATGATCCAACCTACAATGTGCACAATGTGGTGCGTCACCGAAAGCAAAACAATGCAGTGTATATGCATAACTTTGATGACATAATCCCCATTGACTCGGGCAGTGCAGAAGTACGGTGAAGTCATTGATTAAAAACCTCCAGAAATTAATCAGAGAAAACTATAGACTTTCTGTAGATTTACATTGGAACAACAAAATTTGGGCTGTAAAATCCAACAACCCGAGTATTTTCCCGCAAATAAATAAAATATTTCGGAGGAATAATCAAAACGACCTTCCGTGCCTTAAGATCCCCCGGACGACGAATAATGGACGAATACTGATAACAGCACGTATAGATCCAGATAACTAGAGGATGATAACTTCTTTGTGATAGAAGATCCACAGGGGAAGGTAGAGGCTATAGGAGCTATAGGAGGTGAATGATACCATTTGCCAGAACCACGAACTAGAAAGTCGCGTCCTTGTGCACAACTTCTACCCTCGAAATGGTATAGAACACTGGCGATCCGAGAACATATGTTTTACCGAGTTCAATGACGTTACCATGGCAAACAATGTCATGAAAAGGTTCATCCCCCGTTCATATCGAAGGTGGAGCTCCAAGCAATCTTCGAGTCATTTAGGAGAAAGGAATCTGTGGAAATGGACGGAGTATCGAATATTGTGCTTCGACATCTTCCTGTAGAAGCGATGGACATTTACACCACTCTGTTTAACAATGCGCTGAATAATGCACATTATCCAGATCATTGGAAAACAGCAGTGGTACAACCCATCCCCAAAGTAAGGACACCTCCAATCCGGCAAAGGTATTCGAAAACGTGATCAATAGAGACCTGCTTAAGTGGACTGAGATCAGTATAATAATTTCGGATAACCAATTCGGTTTTAAGGCGGGGCATAATAAAACACATGCCGCGTCTAATCTGGTACAGGATATCCAATGGAACAAAGGCAAGAACCAATGCACGGGTGCCTGTCTGATTGACTTGGAGAAGGAATTCCATACCTAATGGTTAGACGGACTCTTCTACAAGCTGAACAGGCTAGCAATAAGCAAACCACTGCTGTACATACTATATAATGTGCTCACCAGTAGACAGTTCATTATCAAAAATGGCAATGTGAATTCTGCTGGAACATTCGTAATAAAAAACGGTCTGCAACAAGGTGCGGTTAATTTACCGATCTTTTCAACATTTACACGAGGGATCTCATAGGATCACTTCACCATATCATAGCGTACGCAGACGACTTGATCGCGTACAGATCAGGACCAAAAATCGAGGTCATTGCACTTCGTTTGCAACGTGATTTCGATAAGATTCAGCGATATTGCGATGACTGGAAGTTGAAGATCAACTTCCAGAAATCGGAAAACATTCTTTTTCGGACGCCGTTGTCTAGAGCCTCTAGGGATACCAGAAAGAATTGACGAAAGTTCTCAATCGTGGGACTGCATGAACAGCCACTTGCATGTCGAAGTGTGGTCAAATACATGGGGCTCTGGTTAGACCAATATCTATATTTTAACAAACATGTAGATGGTGCTCTGGCCGGAGCCAAAGTTGCTCTTACCCTTATAAAGAGACCTTTTTATAGCAAGCAACTCGATGCAAGAGTAAAGGTAAACTGCTACACGGCCCTCATTCGGCCCATGCTCGTATATGGATATCCCGTGTAGTTCAACGTGGGAGCAAGCTTATTGGAAAAAATTCTTTTGTTTGAGAGGGCTGGCCTTCGGGCTTACCTTCATTTATACAGAACAAAATTGTCCCAGTACATAAAATGCTATCCCAATGAGGCCCTGTACAACAGAAATAACCTAATAGGAGTGGATAATTTCGTTATGAAGCTGATTCGAAGACACATTGCAAGAGCAGTAAGCTCGACGAACAACCTGATCTCCGGGGCTTATTACCCCAATTACGAGTATCACGAGAAAGTGCGCCTTAACGGCTTTGTTTGATGATTGATCTTCCATGTTGCTCGGACAGCTGTGGATAGGCGACTTAACTACGACAGAGACGTTGTACACAGCAGTGTGGAGCGTCTCCGGTTTAGTAGGGCGGTATTGAGTCGCGATATTGAGGACGAACAAGTGCAGTACGGACATTCTGATGGCTAGCTGAAAGAGAGGAAACTTCTTCGTCATTTCCCCCTAATACAGGATAGTCTATTTGATGTTTGAAGTTGGCTGTTTTGTTGTCCATGGCCGACTTACATAGTTTAAGGTTTCGGTATTGTAGGTATCTAGGTAAATGTAGGTAGATAATAATAGAACAAAAAAAAAATCAAACAGCATCATGTTAAAAAAAAAAGTAAACAAATTTAAAACAGCACTCGACAAAAAAATAACCAAAAAACCCCAAAAAAAGGACGCATAGTATTATGTAAGGTAGAGTAAGATAGATTAAGGTAGAATAAGGTATTTCTAAGGTTTATTCTAAGGTAGTTTTTAAGTTTTATATATAAGAATACAAAACAATTTTTTTTATCTAATTTTCTTAGTAACAAATAAAAATAAAATAATGGAATCAATAAAAAAAATTTAAATTGTGCACCTGCGCAACTAAGTGCTCGCTGTTTTTTTTATGAAAATGCAAATGCTGATCAGCCAGACCATGTGCCATCGAACGCAACAAGTAATAATCGGATGGCGCAATATCTGGGGATTATGGCGGGTGGGATAGGACTTCCCATTTGAGCGTTTCCAGGAAGGTTTTAACGGGTTTGCAACGTGAGGCCGTTTTTCGCGCAGTGTTCGGCTCAATCGCATTAATTGAAGTCAATACCGTTCCCCAGTGATGGTTTCGTTGGGTTTCAACAGTTTATAATAAATGACACCGACCTGGTCCCACCAAATACACAGCATAATCTTCGCACGTAGAAGCATGACCGGGCAGTCCCCATGACTTTCTTTTTTTGGATTGCTATAATGAATCCATTTTTCATCAAACGTTACGATGCGATGAAGAAAACCCTTCCCTTTTTACCGCTGGAGCAGTTGTTCACAGGCGAAAAAACGACGCTCAACGTCCCTTGGCTGCAAATCATAAGTAACCCAAGTTCCTTGTTTTTGAATCATTCCAAACGCATGCAATCGCTTGGAAATGACTTGACGGGTAACTCCTAATGCTGAAGCAAGCTGTTCTTGCGTTTGGCACGGATCCTCATCGAGCAATGCCTCCAATTCATCGTTTTCGAAGGATTTTGGCCTTCCTTCACGCGGACGGTCGTTAACATCGAAATCACCGTCTTTGAAGCGACGGAACCAATCACAGCACGTTGTTTCACTTAGAGCAGCATCTCCGTAAACTTTTTGGAGCTCTCGATGCGCTTCACCCGCCGTTTTCTTCGAATGAAAGAAGAAAATCAACACTTCCCGCAAATGACGATTAATAGGCACAAAATCAGACATTGTCACACAACCAAAAGTATATGACGCCAAAATAAAATCACTAAAGTGTCAAAATAGTTTGTTTGCCATATGTCTAAGTTCGGTTCATGACGTTTTGGATATCTCAAAATCAACCAGCACTTACTGCTGGAGCCATCTATTGACAAACAGCGAGAACTTAGTTGCGTCGAAAGACATACTTTTAAGTATTAGGTTTAACTTAGAGCGCCCGCATAGAGCCACTAAGTTAGAATAAGAATAGTTAAGTTAGTTTAGCTAGTTTTAAGCGTTTTGTGTAGCATGTAAGTTACAATGAATTGATTAATAAAAATGCAGTAAAAATGAAAAGAGTTGCTTTCGCAATTGATCGACATTTTTATTTATTTCATGCAAAATAATTAGATGAATCTTGACATCAGATTTGAACCTGCAGCATGATAAGCGATGATGTTCCACTACACCATTTTGATATGCTGAATTTTGTGAAGTACAGGTGTAACCCATACCTGTAAACCAAATTCTAAAATTGTCAGTTACAATAGTTACAGTTACAATACAATCATACGATGGCACGACAAATGTATAGAGATTTAAAGTTCCGAGAAAGATTCAGCAATTACACGTCTGTGGTTTTATACTATAAATGACCATAGAACCAATAATCTTACTAACTTATCGTTAATGAGATGCGTATGACCATTTCTGATTACGAGCTAGCTTTTCACTTAAATATGTTGCCATTTATTTGCCAGAGAAATATTTTGGCAATGCCTAAATTACGTGCACTTGTTGTGTAGTATTCATATCTACATATGTATATATACGCAAAATCTATTGCCTATACATGCAATCAAAGATAGGATGGTACATAGCAATGCCTATGCTGCCCCCAATTTCGATCGCATATAAAAAGACAACCTGCCTTTGTGCAATCAAGGGGCATAGGCATGGCGTATACGTATGATGTGCGTAGACTTATATAACGGAAATACCTACTTCATATGTATACAACTCTGTTCCACTACTACATATACTAGCTTTGCACCTGCCAACAAAAAAATAACAACAGAGCCAAACACTGGGAATGTCCGTAAGCTCATACAACGACTTGCTCTATAGTAGCACAGTACATTATACACGGCATATATTTAGATCTTAAAGGCTAACGATACATGCACACACTTATGCATACACATATCTCTTTCAGAAAATGTTAGCCATGTATAATCATACATCATACACATGTTCTGCAATAGCACACACCGTACACGTGATGTACTTGGATCGTAAAAGGAAATATAACATACACACACCTGTACATGTACCTTCTATACGCAGCAAAATGTTAGAGGGCAATGATAGTTTTTTAGCAGTACCATTTTTCTCTGGTACCACTATTGGAGTGATGATGAAATTATTCACCATGGTTACACACTCATGGTTACACAATACAATGCAGTTCAGATAAAAAACACATAAGTGGTATCGAATATGAAGAGGAACTAGTAAGGGAGGTAATTTTTTCATTCTCATGTGCGTATACATACTCGTAAGTATGCATTTGCCAACCTGGTGGTAGTTCTCTTCTCCGGATGCTGGCTAATAAAATTTTGTTGACACTTTTTGGCAGTGCTTAATTTCGCTTAAGCTTACGTCGCCCACTAACACATCAATTGGCAGCTAGCAAATACATACCCTTATATGTAGGTATTATAGTGAATCTTGGGAAACTCGGAAAGTCAGTTAAAATAATTCCCAAAAATGTACAGTGGCTCGAAGCGAAACTCGCTCACCTTAAAAAAAAAAAAATAATGTAACACTGAAAAAAAATGTATAAAAATTCTTGAATTAAAACAAGTAAAATAATGTTTATTAGCAAATTCATTACTTTATTAAAAATAAAAACCAAAATGCGAATGAATAATATAACTGTAAACGTAAATTAGTACTTTGTGTGAAGTCCTCTATTTTTTCTAACTATCTGTAATCGTTTAGGAATTGATTGGATCAGTTTTTTGCAAAAGTATGTTTCAATTTGACTCCACTCTTCTGCTAAAACCATTTTTATGTCGTTTTTGTTACATACTGGATTTTTCCTAATTTTTCTTCCGAGATATTCGCACAAATTCTCGATGGAATTCGTGTCAGGACTTTGGGGTGAATTCTCCATTACATGGGGGCAATTGTACAAAAGCCAAGACCGAACTTTATACGCCTTGTGATTGGGATCATTATCTTGATAGAAGCGCCAATCTCCACCAAGCGACAGTTTTCGATGCATAAAATGTCCAGATACATGTTCTGGTCCATGTTTCCATCAATGAAATGAAGAGTACCTGAACCAGCGGAAAAGGAACCCCAAACCATCACTGATCCACCACTGTGCTTGACAGTTGGGCGCAGGTTCTTTAGGTGCAGCTCTTCGTTCGGCTTTCTTCAAACATAAGTATTTCCATCGGACGAAAAGAGGTTAAATTTACTTTCAGCAGTAAACAAAACATTTTTCCAGAAGGAAAAGTCTTTATTTTGGTGATCTTTTTCGAACTCGTATCCTTTCCGTTTGTTCTGCTTACTTATAAAAGGTTTCTTCTTGGCCTTTCTTGCATTTAATCCGGCATTGTGGAGAATATTTCTTATTGTAGAAGGACTAGCCTTCTTCCCCAAATCTTTTTCAGCAATTCCCGGTATCTTTGGTGCACTCAAAAGTAATTTTTTTTTAGCGGTACGTACCTGATACCGCTGCTCTACTGCAGTGAGCCGTTTTTCTTTATTTTCGACTTCACCCATGACTTCAAAGCGTTTTATTATGCCGGGAACTGTAGAGTAACTCCTTCTAACCATTTTGCAAATCTTCCGGATTGATTTCAAATCTTCAGAATGTTGGATTACAAGTTCTCTCACATTTACCGATGTTTGGCCACTTTGTCTTCCCATTTTTTTAAAATAAACGGTCGAATTAACTACACTGGCAATCCCTCAAACAAAAGAAAACCGAATGTCAAAAAAATATATATAATACATATAACGTATATACAAGTGAAGTAAATCGCAGTTTAAATCAGATGAGCGAGTTTCGCTTGCGCATATTTTAAGAGATCAGTTTTGTTTTTTAGTCATATTTTTTAATTTTGGAAATTTATTTTGTTCAGGGTTTTGATTTTCAAAAGAGTAATATATTTTTGAATGAAAATTTCTTCATTTGTTTTAGTTCAATTGCTTTCTTCCAGATTTATTCAGGGTATTATTTTTATTGATAAGGTGAGCGAGTTTGGCTTGGAGCCACTGTATAACTTTGAAGAAAAACAAAAATAGATACACGTAAAAACTATACTAGGATATATATTGAAAAAAAATTAATAATATAAAAGACAGTAAAGAGTAGTGGTCACTGGCAAAGAAAATTAGGCACCAAGACTTTCAATCTGATGAGGATATTAGAGCCCAAGATTTTAGGAGCTATTTCTAATTGCTCTGAAATCCGTCCAACGCTGTTATGGACATAATGTACTCTGTAAGGCTGTGTGTCGATGAATACCTAGATCGATCAATAAAAGCAGCAGGAATTAAGTGTGTTATCTAAAGTAAAACTGAACAAAGCAGAATACCATTTGAATTTCTTATCAACGCTTCGGATGAGTTCATAAGAATGTTATCATCCGCTTATGATATGGGCCTAAAGAGAAGTAGCGCAGATGGGACCTTTGGTGTAAGCATTGTGTTTCCCATATTTAATAAAAGGAGATGCAAATCAACTTTCCAACTACATAGGCATATCCTTTATGAACTGCATAGCCAACATTTTTATGGGTATTATAAACGAGCAGTTGTTAGAATGAGTTGAAAACCATGCCAAACTAAACGAATACCGAACTGAATTTCGCAAACAATGTTCAACAGCAGATAACACCTAGAACCCAACGGCAATAATCCAACTAAAATTAGCAGAAAATAAGAAAGTACACCCATACCTCCGTTAGCGGCCTAGACACGTTCCACAAAATCAGGCCGTGAAGCGAAATGCCGTATAACAAGTCATTTTTTTGTTGTTGTAACGAAAAATATTGGCCGTAAAACGGAAACAAAGTACTAAAAAAAGGCCGTTATAGCGAAAGGCCGTATAAAGAGCGGCCGTATAGCGAGGCATGAGTGTATGCGTTTTTTGTAGATGTTAACGCGGCGTTCGACAGAATGCCAAGAAAGCTCTTAATCTACAAATTTCTCGAAATGGGAGTGTTCAAAAATAGTTAATTTTTTTTGCAAAGTGTCTATAAAAACACAAACTCGGTAGTGTGCACAGGGTGTGAACTCCTTTGAACTTTTGAAACACATGCCATTACTTCTTGCGATGTATCTAAATGATCTACATGAACATCGGGGGGAAGGACTGCATTTAAGTTTGCTAAACATGAAGCTACTGGTGTATGAATGAATTAGAAACATATTGCGAAACCTGGTGTATGGAAGTCAATTTGAAGAAGAGTGAAATAATAGTTTTCAGAAGAGGGGACAGACCAGCAAGGAAAGATAAGTGGATGTATAAAGGAGAAACAGTGAAAATTTTTACTGAGTATAAGTACTTACGAGTAGGAGTAATACTAACACCAGGAAAACTCAAAAAATTGTGGAGGCACTCTCGATATACTGTAATAACCAAATAATAAACAATTGGCTAGAACACATGCTTACAAACCGCATTATCACAGCTTCACTGGGAGACGACACAAGAAGGGGAACAGTCCGTACGGGAACACCACAGGGGGGGATAATATCTCATTTTCTGTGGGTGCTCACAATGGACAACCTTTTAAAAGCACTGGATGGAACCTGTGCGAAATGTGTAGCGTACGCCGATGACCTAGCCGTTCTGATAAGAGGTAAGCACCTGAACATCATAGGAGAGCTTATGCAAAACACCCTTCGAATCATAAAAGAATGGGCGGAGGAGAGTGGATTAGAAATAAATCCAAATAAAACGGAAATGGTTCTCTTTACAAAGAAAACCAAAACTAGTGACTTTCACATTCCACAACTCGGAGGAGTATCACTACAACTCCGCGACAGCGTCAAGTATCTGGGCATTATATTAGACAGGAAACTGACCTGGAGAAAGAACCTGGAAGAAAGAGTCACCAAAGCAAAGAGAGCATATTGGATATGCAGGAGGGCCATCGGGAAGTCATGGGGCTTGAAACCGAAACAAGTCCACTGGATATACGAATGCGTAATAAAACCCATCATCTTCTACGGAGTAGTTGTATGGTTGCCAGTGATGAGCAAAAAGTATGCAAGAGACTTGCTAACTAAGGTGCATCGTATGGTCTGCCTGGGTATTACAGGAGCACAATCCTCAACACCAACCGCGGAAATGGAAGCGATACTTAACATTCTACCAGTGCACCTCGAAGCGAAAAAGATTGCCGGTATTTCGGCCTCACGGCTTAAAACTATCGGCCATTTCACCGGTGGTGCAAATACGGGACATCGAAAAATCACCGAAATGATAAGAGTAATGACACCACTCATCGATTGCCCCAGTGATGTTGTTGGGAAATCGTACACATTCTCCAACAACTTCGAAACAATTTTTCCCGCAAGAGAATATTGGGCGTATGAAAGAACGACAAGAAACTCCAATGGGATATCGGTTTATACAGATGGCTCTAACATATCAGGGGAATCAGGGGCTGGCATCTTTAGTGCTAACCCACCGATTGAACTTGCTATTCACCTAGAACCATTTGTATCGGTGTTCCAAGCAGAAGTCTATGCAATTATGAAGGCAACCGAAATACTCGCAGAAGACACCAGCGAAGAAAGGCAAATTGACATCTGCTCGGACAGCAAAGCAGCAATTAGCGCGATCACAAACCCCATGTCGAAATCACTACTAGTAAGGGAGTGCAAAACTAAATTGAACTTACTTGCCAGACGCAATAGAGTCCGTCTCACATGGGTACCGGGGCACGAGGGTGTACCGGGCAACGAAAAGGCAGACGAACTAGCAAGGAAAGGAGCAGGCAATACAGAACTGAACCCGGATAGTACAATAGGGGTCCCTCTGACAACTATTAAAACAATAATCAATGATAAGATACGACAGGAGTTCAATAACTACTGGAAGAATCTAGACACGTGCAAAGTGGCTAGATCTGTAATAACCAAACCGAGTAACAACACAGCAAAAAGAGCTCTTAACTCAAGCAGAACACAATTGAGATTGATGGTGGGACTTTTAACAGGGCACATCAATCTCAACAAACATTCGTTCAGACTCGGGATAGCTGATACAGCAATCTGTGCCAACTGTGAAGAGGAGGAGGAAGATATAGAACACTTTCTCTGTCACTGCCCCGCTACAGCGAGGCTAAGGCTGAAAATTCTGGGATCTCCAAGGATTCCGGAAAGTCTGAAGAAGCAGAAAGTCTGAAGAAGCACACGCACCACCAACATACTCGTACATATATCAAAAGACACAGTTAGCCAAACGCGAATCTACAAAAGCATCGATTTAGTAAAGGCAACTCATATTGCAACGACAATAACTTGCAAAGCGAGATTACTTATATTCTTAAAGCGCGAGCGGGTCTTATCCACCTACATGGAAATACGCTATGCAATTTAAAGGAAGAGGAAACAATCCAGCATTTTAAAGGCAGATGCCCTGTGCTTAGGTAGATTAGATGCAAATAGTTCTACAATAATATACTGTCAAAGAAGGAATTAATTAATAAATATATTAAATGGAGGCTTGGATGAAAACTAAACAAATTTTGTTTATTATATAACTTCAGCTTTAATTTATAGAAAGAATAAATTAAAAAGTAAACAGATTTCTCTACCGACGGTTCAGCCCATGTCCTATGCTATTTATGTAATGCTGTATATATATATATATATATATATATATTTGTTTAAAGGTATAAGCACAGATAATAAACTACCCAGATGTCTCATTCATATGGGAAGAAGTGCTAAATGAAAACGAAATTCACTAAAAAAGCATAAACTTCTTACAAAAGGGAAAAAATCAGAACACAGAACATTTGTTTTTTCTGCTAACTTTTTAGTCCATCTCACACATACCCTTTACCCTCACTGCAAAAAAGAAACAAACAAATATTTTGTGCGGCTGCGGTCACGGAGTTCTGATGCCGACACGTTGGTAGGATGGATATGGAGTATCTGTATAGATCGTATATATATATGTGCAAATGGTTGGGCTTATGTTGTGTGCTTGTTATTTTGTCTGTATGTATTTACCTTATTTTCAGCACTTGATTAAATAAATAAAAACTCTGTAAACTTTGTTGACACAAATTTGCTCTGAAAATGGGTATGAATATAAGTTTTGCATACTGCATTTTATATTTATGTACTTATAATAACTGATCACTGCTCTTGGCCTACTTAAGTGAAGGTGACTAATCTTCGAAATTATTATAAAAAAACTAACTAACTTAACAAAATAATCATTAATTTATATTAGGTTAGTATTAAATTGCAGTTAAATCACCTTAATCATAACATACATTGAACCAATACGGAAAATGTATATTTGTTGCCTTTACGAGTATATGTACATTCTTTGATTATATTTTCTTTCAATTTAGATGCAAAAGGTAGCTTTCGAAAGTATTCGGAAAATATTTGTACATGAAGACGGCATACTTGAAAATCTTTTTCTGACGGCGATAAGAGAACCGTATTTTCTTTTGAATTTTCATATTGTTTTAATTTTATCAATACTTCCGTTAGATAGAAATTCTGTGTGTCCTTTGACATTTCTTCAGCACAATTTTCACAGATTTTGTTAATTTTTTTTGTATTGTTTTAAAGATGCACTATCCGGCAAAGTATCTTGTAGCTAGGTCGTTGACCTGCGGTACCTTGACTGATATTGCGTCTTCATCTGGTGGATTAACTATATTGTTCGTATTCATGTTATTTTCAAAACATGAACATGAACATATTCATGTTTCTTAAGAATGTCGTGATTTTGTGATAGCTCTTGGGTAAGTATTATTTGTTCTTCTATATCAGTCTGCAAAATAACATTCCAATCCACGTGTAGATATTCCGAATCGTCTTCTTCGCAGTTGGAACATTTCGATTTGAATAAAAATTTTATCGATATAACTTTGGCTAGCAGGGAGTTAAATTCGGAAACACTTGGATTACTTTTATTAATATTCCGCGCTCTTATTTTACCAAATAAGTTCTTTAACGGATCTTGATTAAATTTATTTACATAAATGTAATATAAATCATCATGATCCATAAATAATGTGTCTCTTATTCTTAAAACGTTTTCTATAGTTAAGGCCAAGCCTTTGAAACAAAATTATCTATTTCATGCGTTTGTATGTTCGATGTTTAATATATAATCCTTCATTTCTTAAAGTTAAAGTTTGTTTCATTTAGATTAAGTTTACTATATAAACTACGATTTGTGGGTCCTTGATTACAGCAAATAGCTCTAACGATTAGCTTCAGTTCCGCACATATATCAAGACAATTATATACCTCAATCTCAAGTTGTTTCATAGGTATATTGCTTGGACAAACGACATGATAAAAAACTTGCTTAAAATTTCCGAATCATAAAAACACACACAGACTTAGCGCATATATTAGATCTTTGATAATCACGACTTCTTTTTCTTTTGGTGATAATGTCGAAGTTATTTTCTTTATTTCCTCTAGAACATTTATATTTATTCCAGGTGACAGACTTTTAATCTTAATCCACCTATGTAATGAAGACGGGTGCGGCAAGTGTAGTCCAAGCTGATCCCGTTAAAAGTTGTATCCAGAAGACGAACGGGAAAAAATGCACTGCGAAATTCACTTCTCCTCTTCGGTGTATTTTTCTGTACTCTCAAATAGAATGACCTTCAAAAATGTCTTAGTATTTTGATCAATACCAAGCAATAAATCAATTTTCTTTTGGATACTCTGCTTTTCACGCACTTGCAGCCTTTTTTTTTGTCCCCTTTTAAATGATGAATTCTCTGCAGCAAATTTGTTTTCGATTTGCGATTTCCTTTTACTGTTATCTTTAAGCTATTGTTCAATTTCTTAAGCCTCTCAATTCTTTTAATATAATTAGATTGCCTTTTTATCTGAGTCTCACAGTTGGCGCAAGTAAATTCAACGTTATCATTGAATCTTTTTCTTGCTAGCCTTTTTGAAGACAAATTTAGTTCTTCTAGTACTAATTTATTGCAGTTTTCATATGTAAACTTAGATCTCGTTGGATCAAAACAAATGAACTCGTCATCAGATATAGCAACACTTCGTTTTAAGAAGAGAGAAGGGTAAGCATTTTTTTTAAATATTCCTTTCCAATAAAGGCATTCTTAAAATGTTTGCTGCATATATAGGGCGTTTTACGGCTTTTTATGTGTTCCCGAGACTCCTCTGCTAAAGCTAGCCATTCATCGTATTTAACTGTTCCTTTTTTTAGAAAATTTAAATAATTTTCCATCAGGCAATTCATTTTTGGTTATAGAACAGTGTGCAATTGCGCACTTGGTTCTTTTCCAGGACATTTTTTTCTTGGAGACAATCTTCTTATTCCTTTTATTTTTTTAGTATATGTATGTTAGTAATTAACCTGAAAATCTAAATGATTGATATTCGAGCAAAATCTCTGAAACCTTCTCTTCATATACAACGCATACGCGTTTACAAAACTTCCATTCATGAAAATTTATTCTTTTGCTGCGGTGGTATGGAAATCACACCGTCATGCATCTTCATGCCCCTTCCCGCATACCCCTTTACACTTCATCACCTCGTTCATTTCCATGTCATAACACACGATGAGAAAAAGAACTTTTCCCACACGAGCGAACGGAGTGAGGAAAAAGAAAAAGCTTTATTTTTGGTACTTATTCTGAAAGCTCTCTATACGCTAGGACGTTGTCTGCCAGGACAAAAATATGCTCCATTTTTTATATGGGCGTGCGACATCTGGGTAGTTTGTTATCTGTGGTATTAGGTATAAGTACTTTTGTAAAATCTTTTTTTGAAAATAAAGAACTTATTATTATTGTTCGTTTCGTTCGTTTTTAATGCATTTTTATTTTTGGAATTCATGAACTCTTAACAGTTAGACACAAAAAAAACGCTTAAAACTAGCTTAACTAACTTAACTATGTTATATACTAACTTAACTATGTTATATACTAACTTAACTATGTTATATACTAAATATGTCTTTCGACATATTTTAATCACTAGGTTTAGCTTAGAGCGCCCGCATAGGGCCATTAAGTTAGTATATAACATAGTTAAGTTAGTTAAGCTAGTTTTAAGCGTTTTTTTGGGAAACTAAGAAAAAATGTTTAAGCAAAAACTTAGTAAATGAACTGTATTTTTTTTATTTATATATAAAACTTACAAACTACCTAAAAGCTACTTATTCTAAGATACGTGATTAAAAACTCAAATTTTTTTTTTATACACATATATATGTACATATGTATGTACAGATATATTGTATACCTTTAAATATACATATAGTAAATATAGAAACGCCTCTGGGGGGATGGAGCCGTTAAGACGCACGCTCTCGTGATACAAATCATTGGGGTAGTATGCCCCAGAGATCAGGTTATTCATCGAGGACATTGCTCTTACAGTGTGCCTTCGAATTATATTGATCAGGAAATTATCCACTCTGTTTATGTTCGCCCTGCTATACAGGACCTCATTAGAATAGAATTTTATGTACTGGGACTCTGGTGTTCTGTACAACTGAAGACAAGCCCTAAGGCAAGCCCTCTCAAACACCCGAATCCTTTCCATCCAGCTTGCTCCCACGTTGAACCTCACGGGACATCCCTATACGAGCATGAGCCGAATGAGGGCCGTGTAGCAGATTACCTTTACCCTTGCATCGAGTTGCTATTAGTGAATCTTGGATAACATTTTTTAAGACGCCATGTACTTTATGCCTATTATTGTTTCTCATTTCCCGGGAATAATGCCAGGATTTGAATTTGAATAATGTGAAAGAAATATAAATTTTATATAAAATTCAAAATTTAAAAATATTTTATTATTTTAAATATAAGAAAAGTTTACAAAACATAATTGCAATATATTGCATAAAAATGTCTGTTCATATTTTCATTATAGACATATAGATATTTGTGGTTCTCAATAAGATGCACTCATACCAACGAAGGTCCGTTGTGGTACCACTATGGAACAGGCATCTACCTCTGGAACCAACTACTCCTTTTGAGGAAGCCACTGATTTTGGTATTGTCCTGGAGTACGCCTTCTGATATGGGGAGGGAAGAACATGCGCAGTGGAAGTTAACTATAGTATCCTCCTGCTCCGTGAGGACGTCTTTGTCTTTCTATGGTGAAGCATTATTTACGAAAAATATGCCTTCATTCTTATTTTCTGCGTTTTCTTTTACTTAATTAATTTTTATTTTTTTTTACATCTCGAAGGTTAATAGAAAAAAAATCAACAAAGTTTTTTTTTTTATTTTTATTTCATATTACTTGAAAAATAAATAATAAAATAATACAAATACAAGTACAATACAAAAAATAGTACGTATATTTCGACATTCAGGTCATATTTTATTTCTTTAAATGTTTTTTTTTTAAATGTCTCTCCGCATTACACTCGTACCTCGCTGTACGGCCGCTCTTTATACGGCCTTTCGCTATAACGGCCTTTTTTTATTACTTTGTTTCCGTCTTACGGACAATATTTTTCGTTACAACGTCAAAATAAAAACAAAACATCATTCCCTTAAATGTTCTTACAATGCAAGAATATACATTATGTACCTTGCCTACTGTGTTTACTTTAAGCTGGGAATTTGTTCTTCCTTGTTGTTTTCTTGACTTTCGATCTTTGTGCACCCCATTCCAAAAAAGTACAATATGTACATACATATCTCCAATTTACATAGCGCATAGTGCACAACAAAGTCGACATCGGCATCGCTAAGTTTGAATTTCTTAGACACGGGTTTTCCCCTTTTGGTTTGAGACATAGTTTTTAAGTCAGAAGATGTGTTGACTCTCTCACATTTTTTTCATTTTTTTTCATTTTAAATGCATTTTTATTACCTCAATTCGATTATAACTTAAATGCTAGACAAAAAACGCTTAAAACTAGCTTAATCAACTTAACTATGATATTATAACTTACTGGAACTATGCGGGCGCTCTAAGCTAAACCTAAGACTTAAAACTATGCCTTTCGACGTACCGTACTTAATTGTTTTATTTGTCTTATTGCTTAATTATTAATAAATACTAAGAAAAATTTTTGGATAAAATTACAAAAAACTTAGTATATGTACTTTTTTTCTTTTTTGTTCTTATAATAAAACTTAAAAACTACCTTAAAATAAATTTTAAACTACCTAATTCTACCTTATTCTATCTTACTCTAATTATGTAATTAAATACATACTTTTTTTTTCAAAGTGCTGCTTTTTTTTTCTTTTCAAAGTGCTGTTTTTTTTTTTCCTACCTAAAAATACCTACAGATACCTTAAACTATGTAAGTCGGCCAAGACCAAACAACCAACTTTAAATGGGCTACCCCGGATTGTGAGGGAACGACGAAGGAGTTCCCTCTCTTTCAGTTAGCCACCAAAATTGTAAGAACTAACGTTCAACGTCCTTCATATCGCGACCCGATACCGCCCTACTAAACCGGAGACGCTCCACACTGCTGTGTGCAACGTCTCTGTCGTAGTTGAGTCGCCTATCCACAGCTGTCCGAGCAACGTGGAAGATTAGCGGTACTGCCAATCTGTCCTGGATCAGACCCTTCTTATCAAGATAGAGGAACGCCTCTGGGGGAACAAAGCCGTTAAGACGCACTCTTTCGTGATACTCATAATTAGGGTAATAAGCCCCGGAGATCAGGTTGTTCATCGAGCTCATTGCTCTTACAACGTGCCTTCGAATCAGTTTAATAACGAAATTATCCACTCTTATTAGGATAGCTCTGTTGTACAGGACCTCATTGGGATAGAATTTTATGTACTGGGATTCTGGTGTTCTGTATAAATGAAGGCAAGCCCGAAGGCAAGCCCTCTCAAACACCCGAATCTTTTCTAACAAGCTTGCTCCCACGTTGAACCACACCGGGCACCCATATACGAGCATGGGCCGGATAAGGGCCATGTAGCAGATTACCTTTACCCTTGCATCGAGTTGCTTGCTATAAAAAAGTCTCTTTGTAAGGGCAAAAGCACCTCTGGCTCTGGCCAGAGCAGCATCTATATGTTTGTTAAAATATAGATATTGGTCTAACCAAAGCCTTAGGTATCTGACTACACTTCGACTCGCAAGTGGCTGTCCGTGCGGTCCAACAATTGAGAACTTTCGAAAATTCTTTCTAGTATCCCTAGAGGCCCCAGACAACGGCGTCCTAAAAAGAATGGTTTCCGATTTCTCGAAGTTGATCTTCAACTTCCAGTCATCGCAATATCGCTGAATCTTATCGAAGTCACGTTGCAAGAGCAGTGCTATGACCTCGATTTTTGGTTCTGATCTGTACGCGATCAAATCGTTTGCGTACGCTATGGCATGGTGAAGTGATCCTATGAGATCGCTCGTGTATATGTTGAAAAGGATCGGTGAATTAACCGCACCTTGTTGCAGACCGTTTTTGATTTGAAATGTTCCAGCAGAGGTCACATTGCCATTTTTGACAATGAACTGTCTACTGGTGAGCATGTTATAAAGTATGTACAGCAGTGGTTTGCTTATGCCCAGCCTGTTCAGCTTGTAGAAGAGTCCCTCTAACCATACGGTATCAAAGGCCTTCTCCAAGTCAATCAGGCAGGCACCCGTGCACTGTTTCTTGCTTTTGTTCCATTGGATATCGGATACCAGTTTAGACGCGGCATGTATTGTATCATGCCTCGCCTTAAAACCGAATTGGTTATCCGGAATTATTTTATTGTTCTCAGTCCACTTAATCAGGGCCCGATTGATCAATTTTTCGAATACCTTGCTGATGCTCGACCGGAGATTTGCCGGATTGGAGTTGTCCTTACCCCTTTTGGGGATGGGTTGTATCACTGCTGTTTTCCAATGCGCTCTATAATGTGCATTATTCAGCGCATTGTTAAACAGAGTGGTGTAAATGTCCACCGCTTCTGGAGGGAGATGTCGAAGCACAATGTTCGACACTCCGTCGATTCCCATTGATTTCTTCCTTCTCAATGATTCGAAGATCGCTTGCAGCTCCACCTTCGATATGTACGGGAGATGTACCCTTTCATCGGCGATGACATTATTTGCCATAATATCGTCATTGAACTCGGTAAAACCTATGTTCTCGGATCGCCAGTGCTCTATATCATTTCGAAGGTAGAAGTTGTGCACAAGGACGCGATTTTCCAGGTCGTGGTTCGGGCAGATGGTATCATTCACCTTGTACACTTCCTGGAAAGTCGCTCCAATAGCCTCTACCTTCTCCTGCGGATCTTCGATCACAAAGAAGTTGTCATCCTCTACTGCGTTATCTGGATCTATACCTGCTGTTATAAGTATTCGTCCATTGTTCGTCGTTCGGGGGATCTTAAGACGCGGAAGGTCATTTTGATTGTTTCTCCGAAATATTCTATTTATTTGCGGGAACATACTCGGGTTGTTGGCTTTTACAGCCCGAATTTTGTTGTTCCAATGCAAATTTACAGAAAGTCTGTAGTTATCCCTGATTAATTTCTGGAGGTTTTTAATCAACGACTTCAGCATCCTAACCTCCGAGTTTTGTCTGTCAGTAAACTGTCTGTACAAGGTTTTTAGTCTCGACAGCAGTCTACTTTTGTGTTGGTGTAGTGCGTCAATTGTTGCATTACGGAATATGTCTGCGTTGTCAGTATGTTGATACCGAGGTATCGTATTGTCCATAGTTCGTTTAATTGTTTCGTCCATTTGTTTTAGGTACCAGTCAATCTCCTCGTTTGACAGATTCCTATTGGACGGTGGGTAGAGCGAATTCGAGGAGAGTGCTCTTGTCAAAGTTCTTGAGAAGCGGGTCCAACGCGTCCTACTATAATTGTAGGAGTACTTTTGGACGAACTCTTTCAACTCCGCAATTTCGTTGTTAATCGTTATTACGGCACTGAGTCCGCAATGGTCACTGTCATACACAAATATGTGCAGGCAGTTTAAAGTTTGTCGGTCCATGTCTGTCAGTTGTAACCGTACGTCAAATAGCATAAGATCCAGATAGGATCCGCTTCTAGGAAACGACGGACTATCTGTAGCTTTCAAATCGAGTTTATACTCGACACTGTACCGACCCCCCAATTGAATAGTAAGTTCCCTCTAGGATTAGGTGTGTTATTTCCCCAATCTCTATGTTTGGCGTTTAGATCTCCGGCCATGATGAAATAATTCTCCTCCGACTCCAACCTTAGGCATCGAAAAAGTGTCTCGAGCTCTGAAATGAATAAAGTAGATTGAGTAGCTTCAGGTGCATAGAGTGCTATCATGTACATCTTCTTTCCACTATGGAGAGGGATGCACACGATACACGCTTCCAGCTCCTGGAACCTTCGCACTTCACCGCTGTACACTACCTTAAATTGCAGTTGTTTTTTAATGAAGATCGCAACACCTCCTCCTTGTGTCGAGTTGTGTCGGTCTCTTCTGACAATATTGTATTTATTGTGCCCCAATTTGTGTTTCTGGGATAGCTTTGTTTCGCTAACCATAAGCACATCAGGGGTTTGGTCATCAAGCAACTTAAACAATACGGCTCTTCGCTCGATCCTAATCAGTGAATTCACATTCACCGCAAGGATCTTCAAGGATTGCTCCTCCATGTTCATACCCATTACGATTGGAGGTGCGTTAGGCTCGGCAGAAGTGCGTAGATCTGATCCACCCGCTTCGCCTGCTCCTGTACCTGATGCTGAAGCTGACCCATCTGCCCTTGGATAGCGAGCAAGATGGCTAGCAAGTCAGTTTGAGCCTCCGGCGCTCTAGGCGCTGGGGCCTGAGAAGCAACCTTCGGTCTATCCTGTTCCGTATTTCCCCGACCTGCCTCCATTTGTGCGTAGGTCACTTGGGGAGTCTCGGATTGTGTTTCAATTGGAGCAGGTGGACGTTTCACTACGACCTTCTGCTGACGAACCAGATTTACTTTCTTAATATACTGGAACTTATTACAACCCCGATAGTTTGCGGTGTGCCCCGAGTTCCTGCATAAAGCACACGAGAGCTGGCTCTTATCTGCAACTCCATCCTTACCCAGAGTGCATTCTTCTGCGTTGTGGTTCTTCCCACACTTAACACATCGAGGCTGCATTTCGCAGTTCGACGCGGCGTGACCAAACCTTTGGCAACGAACACATTGTAAAATGTTTTCGCTCCTTTTCAATTTTTCCCATGCGACAACCTGGTAGTCTAGGACTTTTATACTCCTTAGACCATCCAATTTGCTGTTGGGTGAGAGCTGAACAAGGAAGAACGGCAGTTTTCGCTTCTCCCTTTTGGCCCTAGCTGTGATAAATGGCTTAACCCCTACGAAATGGAGGTCGTCGCACTCCTTCTCTTTAAGCAGCGCAAGGAGCGCCTCCGGATCAGTAGACGGATCAATTCCCCTCAGCAGCATTGTTTGCAGCTTTTCCCCCTTCGGTGTGAAGGAAAAGAACTCCGTCGTAGTATCCCTCAATAAATCTTTAATTTTTTTATATTGTTCCACAGTGTTGCAGTGGATCGTATGTCTATCTACATTCAAACGCTTTACATAAAAGTTATCGCCTATGGCCAACTTACATAGATTAATGGTATCCTGAAGCTCAATCTTATAGGTGTTGATTGGCAGCACCCTCGTCTTTGAAGTCGTCTTCTTTTGCTGCTTCTGTTGCTGTTGTTTTCGCTGCTGTTGTTGTTGCACATTTTGCTGTGGTTTCTGCTGCTGTTGTTGTTGCACATTTAGCTGTGGTTTTTGCTGGTGTTGTTGTTGCTGCTTATTAATCTGCTTCTGTTGTTGTTGCTGCTGATTCTTCAGCTGTTGCTGTTGTTGCTGCTGCTTCTGCGGCTGCTTTAGTTGTTGCAGCTGGCCTTCTGTTGGCTGCTGTTGTTTTTGTTGCGAAGCGCGCAGGAGCTCCTGCTGCCGCTCCCTCTCTCTTCTTGCCATTTATTTGGCTTTAATGGCACGCACTCTTTGCTCTAGCTGTCTGATGCTGCTAGTCAGACTTTCTACCTCTTCGTCTTCATCATCAGATTCAGAGGACGCTAGAACGGCGAAGCTGTTTTATCATCTCCTATGAAGTGGCCTTCACCACCGTCGGAGACATACAGGTACTCGATCGAGTCATCCGACCTTTGCCGCTTTTTTTCTGCTGCTACTTCTGCGCCTCCCTTCACTCCACCGGGCAGCTGTTCAGCTGAAGTTGATGTGGAGGGACGCTTTACTAAGTTGGGATAAGGTTTTAACTTTATCCTCCTTTTCCCCTTACCATCGGTAGCCACTGTTGCTGGGTGGCCTGATTGCACTGCATCGGCTGATACAGTCACTACACCAGCTGTGCCCGCTAATGGGAGCGCGGACCGGTCGCTTTCCATCGCCTGATATTCTTATTTGTTGTTTCTTTTTTTTTATGTGAAAAAAAAAAAAAGTCAAGAATTTAATTTTTACCCCGGCGGGAACCGAACCAGGGTCCCTGGTTTGATAGACTACTATCACTATCACTAGGCCAACTCGCCACTCAGAATTGTATTGTCTAATTTTTAACTTAAAAACCAACGATTTTAAAGGAAAAGCCGAAACACGCGTGTATACTCAGAAAGTCAGTGAACGACCGACTCTCTCACATGTGTATGGACGTGTAGTTTTATTCTCAGCTCTCATCTTTCAATTATTTTGGTATGTACATTTTAAATTATGTTGCAATAAAGTCTTGCTTATTTTGGATAATGGTCCCGGGCATCCGGTTAATTTAGCTGAGCTGTCTGATAATGTAAGTGTTGAGTAACTTCCCAAAAATACAACGGCCCTCATTCAGGCTATGGATCAGGGTGCAATAACCACTTTTAAGGGGTATTATTTACGCAGAACTTTTCAAACGCTTGTTAATGAAACGGATGGAAGATCCTCTATTAAACAATTTTGGAAGAACTACGATGTCAAAGATTTTTTTTTTTTTTTCTTTTTCCGAGGGTAGGTAAAAAATCTTCATGAAGACACTATGAGGATCGATAGCGCGTGCTTATAGTAGTGTGAGATTTTTACTCACTAAAAAAACGTCCCTTCGTGATAAATTTCTTTGATTACATACTACAACTAAGTTTTGACTTATCCAGCAGTTTTTCTTTCACGTATTGAGATCGTTTGGCAGGTCCCTTTCCATTGAAAGTTCCTGCTTGTTCCGCAAATTAGGCGCGGTTTCTTGCTATCGCGTTAAGTCGAAAGGTTTAGTCCTTTGTAGACGACGCAGTAGATTCCTCTCATCTAGAATTCGAAGGACTTCATTGTTAACGTGTTCTTGTAATCTGTCTTTATGCTTACGCGCGAAGTTTTTGATTTCATATTCGACTGTCGCAATTCCTAAATCTCTGTGGATATCGCTATTTCTAATAAACCACGGTGCATTAACTATTGATCTTAGCACTTTATTTTCAAAAGTTTGTAAAATATTGACATTACTTATTTTGGTACAACCCCAAAGTTGTATTCCATATGTAAATATCGGCTTTAGCACTTGCTTATATAAAAGCAGTTTGTTCTCTATATTAAGCTTGGAATGTTTTCCAAGTAACCAGTACATTTCTCTGTATTTGGTTTCTAGTTCTTTACGTTTTTTCTTCACTTGCGATTTCCACTTCAGCTTAGCATCATGTGTCATTCCAAGATACCTAGCCTCGTTTGCAAACGGAATTTGAACCGAGTTTGAAAAAATCGGCAAATTATTTATTTTCTTATAAGTAAAATTGACATGAACAGATTTGTTTTCGTTTAGAGCTAGTCGCCAAATCTTTGTCCACTCATTTACTTTGTTCAATGCTTGTTGCAATTTTTTAGTTGTTTCTTCGATGGTTTTACCCGTTGCCAGGATGGCAGTGTCATCGGCAAATGTAGCTAGTACGGTGCCTTCTTCTTGCATTATATCGCGAGTATATAATAGGTACAAAAGCGGTCCAAGGACACTTCCCTGCTTCACCAGAGCCCTTATTTCTTTAAATTCTGAATGTTCGATTCGTCAGGTATTTTTCCAGAATATTATATAAGTGTTCCAGCAGAGCTTGTCGTAAATTATATTTCAATCCCCCGTGCCAGACCTTGTCAAAAGCTTGAGAAACATCAAGGAATACGCTCGAGCAAATTTTTTTTTCTTCGTAAGCTTTCTCAATTAAATCAGTTATTCTATGCACTTGGTCTATTGTTGAGTGCTTGGTTCTAAACCCAAACTGGTGATTGGGAATAAGAGATCCTTCTTCTATAACCGGCTGTAATCGCTTAAGTACTATTCTTTCGAAAACTTTAGACATAATCGGCAGTAGCGAGATAGGTCTATACGATTTTTTATCATTCGGTGGTTTTCCTGGCTTCAGAATCATTATTACTTCCGCGACTTTCCATTGACTCGGAACATATTCTAATCTTATCGCTGCGTTTATAATGTAAAGGAACTTAACTAACGCTTTTCTAGGTAACGATTTAAGAAGCTCTGCTGTGATTAGGTCGTATCCAGGAGCTTTATTCGGTTTCAGTTTCTTTATTTCTTGTTGAAGTTCGGTCAGCCTTGCATTTCTTACTGTGTAATTGTGAAATGCTATATCCGACGCATTATCATTTTCAGCAAGCGCTTGCCCATCAAATGGTTTAAATGTTTCTTCTAAATGGGTGGCAAAGACCTCTGCTTTGTCTTTATCATTCTTGGCCCATTCGTTGTCATTTTTCTTGATTGGGGCCGCTTGTATTTTCGGTTTTTTAATGCCTTTTATAGCTTTCCAGAGCGAATAATTGGAATCTTTGTCCGCTGTTAAGCTTTCAATGCTGGTTTGTATTGTCCGGTTTTTAAAATCAATACTGGCCTTTTTTAGCAAGTTACACAAGCGATTCAAATGCGATTTATGTTGCGGAGCACGAGTTTGTTGCCATTTTTTACGCGCTTTTCTCTTCTCCCTTACCATTTCTTTTATTTCCGGTGGATATTTTTGGGCATGATTGATTGGCGTTTTCCTTTGATAGGGAGTATTTTTCCACGCGGCGCGCTGCAGAACTTCAACAAAACGATCAATTTCGATTTCGAGTTCAGAAGACGTCCTAAGTGATACTCTCAGTTCGATATGTTCTTCAATGTCTTTTTTAAAGCCTTCCCAATCAGTTTTTCTGCTAGTTAGTCTAGCAGGTACATCTTTTTTTAATTAGGCGTTCGCTCATCGTTAGAATGATAGGGGAATGATCGGAAGAGAGATCAAAACTTTCATCAATTTTAATACATTTGTCTGGTATTCCTTTTACAACAAAGAAATCGATCAGATCGGGTATTTTGTTGTTATCAGTCGGCCAATATGTTGGTTTACCAGTCGAGTGAAAGTCGCATCTGTGTTGCATGCAGGCGTTGTAAAGTGCTCTGCCTTTTTGTGAGACACATCTTGAACCCCAGAAGGTGTGTTTTGTATTAAAATCACCGCCAATAATAAAATTCGGTCCAAGAGAGTTGAAAATATTTGTAAAATCATTTTTTTCAAGCCTGCAACGCAGTGGACAATAAATAGACGAGACATTGAAAGAGTAATGCCCATTTTTCACGCGTACAGTGCTCACTTGCATTGTTTCAAGCTCTATCATAATCTCTTCAGAGTGTTCGATGCAATCTTTTATGATTAAAGACGATCCGCCTCTGGCTCTTTCCGACGGGTGATAAGCGTGATAGGTACTGTATCCAGTAATGTTTACACGCGATAGTTTCGTCAGGTGAGTTTCACAGATCAAACATATGTCAATGTCATTTTCCCGTAGAAATATTTCTAGCTCTTCTAGTCTTTGTATGAGACCGTTGGCGTTCCATGCAACAATTTTAAGAAGTTTCGTCATGTTCGTTTTGAAATGCTCCTATTGTTAAGCTTATATTCAAGCTTCTCCAACCTTTCGACAATTAGCATGTTTGTTTTTGTTTGCTCCATAAGCCTCGCAAGGATAATGGAAAAGACGTGAGATACGGGGTTTTCCGAATTATCAGTGTTCGTTTTTGTTGATGTTGATGCTTGAGCACGCGTCTGCATGTCAGAATCTAATGGCTTTTCTTTAGGCGCTTTTACCTTAACCCGGTGTGGAATTTGATCGGTGTTTGATGTCGCAGCTTGAGCGTACGTTAGCGCGCCAGGGTCGGCTAGGTTGTCTCTAGTCACCTTTCTTGCAGCAGTTTTCGACTTTTCCTTATTTACCGGTTTTGAGGGTGGGTTTTCCGGCTTCATAAGTCGATCTCTTCTTTTTTGTAATTCTTTGGCTACTTCACAGCCTCTGTAATTAGCCGGATGCTTACCATTGCAGTTAATACGCGCTGCAGGGGTTTTTTTGTTTACACCACACTCTTGACTAAGATGTTTACCGGCGCATTTGACACATCGCGGTTCTTTTCGGCAATATGTTTGCGTATGGTTGAATCCTTGGCATCGTTTGCACTGAGGTATCAACCTTGTATTCTTGCGCATGGGTTCGATTTTGACTACGACATTCAGAATTGTTCTTATTTCGTAAATCTTTTCTAAACTCTCAGCCTTATCAAAGGTTAGCATAAAAAGAGGAAGCTCGCGCTTAACCATCGTTTCCTCGCCTTCCAATTTTTGCTTTTCCCGTTTAATTAAGTTTACCGCATCGACGATTTTAAAGTTTTTGTTCTTCAAATCGTGAACAACGTCTTCCTTTCGGCATGAGGCATGAAGTCCTCTAGCTACGACTCGTACCGGTCTTTCAGATTTATTTTCATACGTATACCACTGGATTTTTTCAGTATTCAGTTTATTAGATACTGAGCGGTAACTGTCTGAGTCCTTTACGTTTACTTTCCATTTGTTGTTGTTGAGCGATGTTACTTCAAAATCGGATAGCAACAAAGGTTTGAGAAAAGAATGCAGTTTATTATAGTCTGCAATTCCGATCACGTATATTGGTGGCGGTGGTCGTACCTTATTTCGTGGATTTTCTTCGGCACGCGTGTTTATTTTATCAGGCTGTTCTTTACCTTCTCGTTTATTTTGCGTGTTTTCTTGCCTCGTTAACATTTCGGGCGAAGAGCCAGCTTTTCGTTTTTTGACTGGCCGTTTTTTTAGAATCCAATTGGTTTCCCGACTTAGTTCTTCATCATCCGTTTTATAATCCGTGTTATCGGGGACGATTGAACTCGCAGCAGACTCATTACGAGGTTTCGATGTATCATTAAATGCTTTATTTTCTGCTTTAAGTACATTTAATTCCTTTCTTAGTTCTTCGCAGAGAAGTTCCATTTTACTTAGCCTGGTCCGGAGTTCCATATTTTTGTCCGTTAGGCTTTGAATTTTCGCTGAAGTCCGTTGTTCGTGCGCCGACACTATCGATGTCGCCGGACTTCTAGTTCCGCACGTTTTCATTGTAGATCTTGATGTTGGAGATCTAACTACCCTAGTACCTTTTTTAAAAGGGTCAGATGAACGCAATAAATGGCTCTCCCCAGAATCCGTAGAGCCGACCTCCGAAGAGGGTGGATTTTCCAGTGTACCTGGACTGCCACCTGGGGTATTAATATCTTTCGTTTTGTTCATTGCATGTTTTTGTATACGCTATACTCGGTATACGGAGGGTGGATTTTAGTCGCCTCTTACGACAGGCATGCCTACCTCGGGTATATTCTAACCCCTACCCGAAGAGGGAAAGGGATGTCAAGGATGCCGTTTACAACATAAGTGAGTCTTTTAATGAATTAAAATCAACAACGATAAATCATGTTTGGAAAAAACTATGGCCGGAATGCATTACCAACGGCCAATCTGATGCTGATCCTGTTATCCCAGAAATTGAACGCAACATTTAAATCTGGCAGAGGAAATCGGATTTCATCATTTAGAAGAGCACGATGTCACCAGTCTTCTTAACGCTGGCAGAGCTCCGCTTTCAAATGAAAAGTTGATGTAGTAGGGATCAGATCAAGAGTCAGATGAAGAGCCTGAGCCTTCCACGACTCGCCAGTTGACATCAAGAAATTTGTGTGAAGCACTGCACCATTTCGAAGAGGGGTTGGAAATTTTAAACCAAAACGATCCCGACGAAAAACGCAGTGCTAAAGTTTCAATAGCTGTTAATGTAGCCATTAACTGCTATAAGGAAATAGAAAAAGAATTAAGAAATAAAGCAAAACAACCAACGCTTAAGCCCTCAGCCGATCGTGTATATGACAGTGATTCTTCTTCCACTTCAACATCTTAATATTTCTCTATTTATTCTTACCTAATTATGTTCTTTTTCGTTATGTATGTAGATTTTATTTTATCTTCTGTTAATATTAAATTGAAACGTAACTATGCTCTGAAGTCAAAACAGTAAATGAATTTTTTTATATCGAGTTATCAATTTTTTGGTTATTTTTTGAAGATTTGGAATCTATCCAATCCAATCCAATCTAACGGATTTTGTATGGGTTATTTTTTTTTTTATATAATTTGAGGATATGAATACTCTTATACTATTACAGGACACGGGCGTTGTAAAGAAGAGAGAGAGAGAGAAAGAAAGATTTTAGTGTAGTGGTTTGAAACTCAGATAGTATTAAGTTTTTGTAAACTCCAAGGGTAGCGTCCAGATAACTGAGGAGCTTGTTTGTTTTGCTTTTGTCGTTGCTCATGATTCGCAGTATTTTTTTTCCGTCCACCTGATGTCATCATCACGATCATGTTGCATTTTCAGCCATATGACCACTCTACTGCCAGTGTTATGCCTTCGCAGTAGAGTTGACTTAGCTTTCGCAATTGATCGACTTTTTTATTTATTTCACCCGAAATAAATAGATGATTCTTGACATCAGGATTTGAACCGTGAGCCAACAGCGTGACAAGCGATGATGTTACCACTTCATCACGGCCACCCTCACTACACCTAGGCCGCTAACCGAGGTATGAGTGTATTATATTCATTTTTTACTGAAATTGATTCTCTGATGAATTTCCTACAAACGCGCAGTACGGTTTTTACATCCGATCAACAGAAGATCTGATAGAACTCTCGAACTACAGAAATATGAGTTCAATTCAAAATAGTAAACGCTTCTATCAATTTTATTTCTTCAAATATGGGGTTTTATCAGAGTTTCTGTTGATCCGATGTAAAAACCATGTGGCGCATTTATTCTGTTGATCGGACGTGAAAACTTGGCATGGCGCGTTTGTAGAAAATTCATCAGGGAATAAATTTCAGTAAAAAAAATTTATTATAATGTACAAACATATTTTAAAATATTCATTCAAAATAAAAAAAATAAAAAAAAGGATATTTTTTTGATTTTTAGAAGTCATTGGCCCATTCACGCAAAACATTTATTTCTAGTTTTATTTTTAAATAGGCTTTTCAAAATAGAAACATGTATTTTTTTAATTGCAGTAGTTCAAAAGTCATAGTGCAATACGTTATGATATCCCCAAATCAGACTTTTTTCTTGAATCAGTTATAACGGGACAGGGTGTGAAAATAGACTCTCCTTTTCATATAATGGTCCCCCGGAACCATCCCCCAGCGGATCGACAGTTTTTTTTTATAATTTGTGCGCCCAAAAGATGATATTAATACTCTTATACTATTACAGGGAGCTAGCGTTATAAAGAAGAGAGAGAGAACGAAGGATTTAGTGTAGTCGTTTGAAACTCAGATGGTATTAAGTTTCTGTAAACTCCAAGGGTAGCGTCCAGATAACTGGGGAGCTTGTTTGTTTTGCTTTTGTCGTTGCTCATGATTCACAGTATTTTTTTCCGTCCTCCTGATGTCACCATAACGATCAAGTTGCATTTTCAGCCATATGACCGCTCTACTGCCAGTGCTATGTCTTCGCAGCAGAGATGACTTAGCTTTCGCAATTGATCGACTTTTTTATTTATTTCATGCGAAATAAATAGATGATTGTTTACATCAGGATTTTGAACCGTGAACCAAGAGCGCGACAAGCATTGATGTTACCACTACACCACGGCCGCGATGTAATCAATATCGTTTATTGTTAAGACAAAAATCAGTGAACCAAGGTGACTGCCTTGAGGAACACCTGAAGTGGCGTTAATGGGATCAGAGACTGAAAATCTAAAGAGAACCCTGTACTGGCGTTGCACTAGGTACGATCTCAACCATGAGATGAAAAAGGGGGGAAACCCGAAGGCTTTAAGTTTAAGGTAAATTGTTTGGTGACATATTTTATCAAACGCCTATCTATAGTCGGTCGTAATGACACCCACTACCTTACCTTTCTCTAATGCTTGCAGTGTTTTAGAAACGAATTCGATTAGGTTAGCCGTTGTCGACCTACCCTTTAAGAAACCGTGCTGTTGTGGAGAAAAGATGGATTTGCAGTGAAAATAAAGTGTGTCATAGACAATGCTTTCAAAAAGCTTAGGTATAGAAGAGAGTTTGGCTATGGGTCGGAGTTTGATAAGTCATTTTTATTGCCTTTTTTATGGATAGGGAAAATAAAGGAGTCCTTCCATAACTTAGAGAAAACAGCTTGAGAAAGTGAGAGTCGAAATAAAGTTGTAAGAGGCTGACATAAAACATTTACACATTTTTTTAGAAATATGGCGGGCAGACCATCAGGGCCTGGGGAAAAGTCATCCTTAAAAATTCGGCCTCGTCTGCCATCAATTCGCTCATTTACAATGTCATTCCAGCTGTCAGCTCCTTAGACAAAGCCATGCTGCTCACTTTCAAGCGAGTTCCACGCTGCCAAATAATGCTTTGTCTCCACCTGTACTTGAGAGCGTCAAATTTCCCATGGGACAAGTCCACTTTCGCACTCGTACAGTTGCAGGAGTACTCAAAGGTCTTAACATACACAAATCCGCTGGTCCAGATGATATCCCCCCCATAGTTTTGAAGAGGTGTTCTTCTACGCCGGCAAAACCTCTGCGTAAGCTTTTCTGTCTATCCTACTTTTCAGGACTCTTTCCGAGTAGATGGAAAACAACATTTGTCCAGTCCGTCCCTAAAAAAAGCGAATCTTCCTCCCCGTCCAATTACCGACCCATTGCACTTACGTCCTAAGGTTATGGAAACGCTGATAAATCGTCAACTTATGAAATATCTCGATTCACGAAAACTCCTTAATGACCGGCAGTATGGTTTTCGTAGCAACAGGTCCACTGGTGATTTGGTGGCATATCTCACCGAGAAGTGGAACCAATCTCTCCATCACTTCGGCGAAACCAAGATGGTTGTGCTTGATATTTCAAAGGCATATGACAGAGTTTGGCATCAGGCTCTTTTGTCGAAAATGCGTGCATATTGCGTCGATGAGTCTCTTCTTCAATGGATTAGAAATTACCTTTCGGGGCGTTCAATACAAGTTGTTTTGGACGGCTTCAAGTCTGCAATTCAATAAATAAAGTCTGGTGTTCCCTAAGGCTCTGTTTTGTCTCCGACTCTCTTTCTCATTTTTATAAATGATCTCTTGTCTGCAACTTCTAATCCAATCCATTCATTCGCTGATGACAGTACCCTCAGTTTCTCATATTCGTTCCCTAACTCACGTCCTTGCTCTTCGGCCGTAGAAGGGGAACGACAACGTATGTTAAACACATTAAATTCCGACCTGGGCACCTTAAATAAATGGGGTTCAACCAACCGAGTGGAATTTAATGCTTCCAAAACACAATGCTGTCTTCTGTCTCTCAAGCGAAACCAAAATACTCAACCATTATCCATGGATGGTGCTTGCATCATTGAAACCGAAACACTTGCCATTCTCGGTATGTGTATTAATAACCATCTTCGATGGAATGATCACATATTCGATGTCGCTAAAACCGCCGCAAAATGTCTAGGATTCCTTAAGCGGTGCAAAAAATATTTTACTGCTTCTGATCTGGCCTCAATTTGTAAGACATTCATCCGCTCAAAGCTGAAATATAACGCCCATATCTGGCCTGGTGCACCCAAGTCCGTTCTGCACATTCTACACAGGGTAAAAAATCTCGCGTTAAAACTTATAGGTGATAGAGACATTGTGAATTCCATTCATTCATTCATTAGAACATCGGATAAATGTCTCCTGTCTCTCCCTGTTTTATCGTTTTTTCCACAAAAAATGCTCCGGCGAAATAGCCAGTTGCATTCCTCCCCTTCAAAATTTCACCAGCAATACGCGACATGCTTCGAATGTACATCAGTTTACCCTAAAGCCAAACTTCGGTCGTACTGTTAAATATAGGGATTCATTTATAAGCCGAACAACAGGAATGTGAAATGATCTACCAAGCTCTGTATTTCCCCATCACTACAACCTTCAAACATTTAAAGCCAACGTGCATAGGCTTCTCTTCTGCTCCTCTTCCCCTTGTCTTTAAAAGCCCGTGCCCTGTAACAGTATAAAGGTATTCATATCCCTTTTGGCGCGCGCGAATTATTAAAAAAAAAAAGCTGATTAATCTTTTCACGTACCATATTAGTCCTTAAGGGAGGTTTTTGGGCAGTTGTTCAGGTAGCTGAAATAGTCAAGATCCGGTTTGTATACGTGGTCAGAATACGATTGACTGAAAAAAGTCGCAAAGAGGTTGGCGATTGCTTCAGGGTCAGCAGATGATATATTGAATAATTTTAGAGTGAATGGGAAGCCATCGAACCTTTTTTTAACGTTTATAAATTGGTAAAAACGCCTAGGATCTGCGATTAGGCTTAATTGCATTCTGTCGAGGTATTCGAGATAGAGGGATTCGCAGAGGATGGAAAAGCGGGAATAAGCTTGCTGGTAGAATGAAAAATCTGAGCCCGATCCGGATCTCAGGTAAGTTTTCCATAATTTGTTTCTGATATTGCGAAGAGTACGTAATTCATTATTATACCAAGGAGGAGATGACGAGCAGTTTTTTCGCGGCAAATATGGAACAGATCGGAGAAGGCAGTCAAAGATTGCTGTGTAGAAGAATTCGAGAGCGATATCAATGGGGTGTTATTCTTTAGAAAGAGGCCGAAGTTTAAGTTATTGACTAGGTTACTAAGTTTAGCGAAGTCAGCTTTACGGAAGTTAAAAGAAAGAGAGTTCTCTAAATCAACGCTAATGTTGCTATGTTCATACGAAAAGGTAAGAGCGAGAGGGGGGTGATAATCGTCTAGGATGGAGAGAAAATGGTTACTCGCGGTAACCAGGAAATTATGGGCATCTCGATGAGAAAATGAGATCTAGCTGCCTGCCGCTTCACCACTAATGTGAAAAAGGCCAGAGTCGAAAAGGCGATCAGTAAGGAGGGTTTCCTTTTCTGAAGAGGAATTAGTTGGTACGAAAGATAATTCGTCTTCCGAAGGAGCCCATTGCAAAAAAGGAAGGTTAAAGTCGCCAACAATTATAAAATCGTCGTCGGGATCTGCGGCATCAAACAGAGAGTCAACTGCATCAACAGCCAGCTGGTATGCTTGGGTGGGTTGAAAAGGGCGAATTTTAACAGCAGATAATGTATACGCTTCGTTTGGATACAGTTATTTTAGCACATATAAATTCGAATGAAGTGGCGTTTGAGATTTTAACGAGGGTTGCATCAAGACGATTATGAATGGCTAGTAGAACACCGCGGCCGAAGGCGAGGTCGTCATTAATCTGGCCATCAGCGCGAAAGACTTCGAAATCGGAAGTGAATAATTCACAGTTCAGAAAATTGGGACAAAGGTTGGTTTCTGTTAGGGCAAAAATGTCGTAAAGAAGTGTTTGTGAGCTAAGATGCACCATCGAGGATTTGGTGCGAAGTCCTCTGACATTCTGGTAGTAAAGGGAAAGGAACTGCGGAACAATTCGAACTGAATTAGATGGGACGACTGGATGGGAGTTAGGGACGAAAATAATTATAAAAGTTGCTGCGAGTCTTATTGAGATACGAGAGACGTTTGGAGCCAATATGAGAAGCAAAGGTCGAAAGGTCTTTATCAACTGAAACGGCCACCCTCAACTGAAGTGTGGAATACACTGTATACTTCAAATTTTAAACAAAGCATTGCACTGCACCAACAAGTGCATTTTCTTTTCTTGAATCAGTTACATATAACGGGACACGGTGTTAAAACAGACTCCCATTTCCATATAATTTATTTCCACAGGAATCATCCCCCAGCGGATTGACATTGAAGTGTCAATCCCTGTATATGTTAAATTTTAAACAAAGCATTGCCCTGCAACATTAAATGCATTTTCTTTTCGCGAAAAAAAATGATATTCAAATAATAACCTTAGATTAACAAAAACACTGTTCTGTAGAAATCTCATCAAATCGTTCGCCTTTAAAGGGGTGAGTGTACAGTATCAGCCATGACAAAGAATAATATAACAGTGTGGGCCAACTACTATGTAAAGGGTGACCGCATTGACAGTTTTTCCAATCGTTATGTTTCAGCAGCCGTCAAAGCTACCAATGACATCTAGCCGCCAAAATATTCAGTAAGGTTTGCCATGCTTCCCGCACGTGTGGAAATTATTAAAAAATATGATCGAAATTCCGGCTCATTTGTAAATACGCAACGTGAATTTCGTCGTGAGGCCGGTCATCATTATGGCTTCAGCGCGCAGGCAATTCGTCGCACCGTGGAAAACTTTGAGCGTGAGTATACTCTTTTGGACCTTAAGCCACCAACCAGACAGAGATCGTTGCAAAGTGAAGTAAACATAGCTGCCGTAGCGGCCAGTATCGAAGAAAACGCAAAAATGTCGAGGCGGCCATTTAAATTTCTTTTCCTATCGTCTTATTTGGTCACCCTTTACATGTCATCCTTTTTTAGTAGATATGACCAGAGGAAGAAGTATAGTGAAAAACCTGTGTGAACCTGTAAACGCAACAAATATCATATTTGATATTTGCATTATTTCCGTTGTTATAATGACCAAAATAAAGAAAGCACAATGACGAAACCAGAAATATACATTATATACAATGGACTTATGTACATATATACATACGTAGGTAGAGAATAAGTGGAAAAACTACGTGAATGTACAACTGCGAATGACAAACATTGATGTAAACTCACTCATGCATGCGTGGAGTAGCATAGATATTTTATTGTCAAACCCCATTGCCCTATGGTTGTTTTGTATACATAAATTCAAGGGCAATTTGATATTTTTTTTTATCGTTATGTGACGGGTTTTGACATGCATCACAAGAATGGCGATTAATTCTAATGTTCTTTAATTTTGGTGGGGGCGAAAGCCCCGATTTATTTGGCTTATTACACGCTACAACTAACTTAAGGCTAAAACTTAAAACTAAAACTTAAAATTAAGATTTATAGCTAAGGAGAATGGTGAAGGAGTTCTGCTTTGAGGCACGGAGTGCTGTGGTTAAAATCAAAATGGGTGAGGTTTGAGTCAACTTTTCGCATCATACGGGAAATTGGTTCATTCGATCCATATGAAGTGCGGTCGGACGGTAGATAGAAAAGACGAGGGCATCGTAAATTTTGTGTGTTAGTTTTGAAGAAAATTGAGTTATAAAGAGATGCGCAATCGACAGAGCCTGAAAGAAGTTGATGAATGAAAAGAATGTCTGCAACATCTCTGCGTTTCTCTAGGGTACTCAAGTTGATGAGGTTGATGCGGTCTTGATAGGGAGGCAAGATAAATGGATCGTTCCAAGGAAGACCTCGAATTGCAAATCGACGTCGAATTTTTTTTTCTGGTCACATGAACTTGCTGAAAGGGTGACCACACTTGACTGGCGTATTCAAGGAGAGGGTGAATAAAAGTAATGCAGAGGGATTTGGTCACGTAAGGATCGGAGAATTCTTTGGACCATCATTTGACAAAGCCAAGTTAAAATGAATTCATTTTGTTAAAATGTATTCATGAATATTAGTCTCATACTTTATTACGCACGTTCTGAGTACATGCGTATGTGTTAGTTTAACTTCTCTTCTTATATGAATTATGTATTCCTTATTCAGTCCTGTAAAAGACCTTAAACTGGTCGGTTGTGTTTTTCATTTGCGAACCTTAACAAGTTATGGGCCCAGACACGCGGCAACAGCCCAGTTTTTTTTTGGAAATCGTAAATTGCGAACCAATCGCGGGAATTGGGATTTCGAATCGAAAAAGTATACACATTTACGGTTGTGATCAGTTTTTTTTGTATAGAAAAATCGACTCTGAAAATAAAATTGAAAAGCTGAAGACGTCAGAAGTGTGTGACTTGGAAGTTTCAAATAAAAATTATATTACATCATCAAATCCGAACTTAAGGCACAAAAGGTTATTGTGACTGCCGTTGGTCAGCAGCCACAGACACACATAGTTAATTGTAAATCATCACACGAAATGTGGGTTAAATTAGAAGCGGTGTACGAACAGAAAACCCAAACGAACATACATATGTATGCTTCAGCAAAGATTCTATGCATTTACGAAAGACAGACGATATTGCAACGCATATCTCGAAGCTAGAATCCATCGCACAACAGTTACCCGACTTGGGTGAAACGGTATCTGAAAGTATGTTAGTGACAAAAATTCTAATAACGCTACCAGAAAAATACATGCATTTTTATACAGCATTGGAATCAATGGGAACTTAGATCGTACGTTACTAAATCTCACCAATCGCCTCATTATTGCCCGATTCACAATGCAGAGTGAGAGCGAGACGAGTCTAACGAGAGTTGTCAAAAAAAAGTTTCGATCTATGGAAATGTATGGAGCAATACACAATGATGCGAGACTCGTTCTATCGCAGCGCATTCTTTTCGGAAAATTGAAAAACTCTCTCGACGATATAGCCTGTCAGCAGGTTGATGCGACTTTGTTATGTAGAAAGAAAGAGAAAGGTGGTGTGTTGCCGTTGTTGCTTTTTCACTTTAACACAGATAATACAGGTTCGCTGTCAAAGGTATCACCTTCATTGTGAACTGGGAAACGATTTTATGAGGACGAGGATTTCTCGCCTCGCTCTAGTCTCGCTCTCACGCTGCATTGTGAATCGGGCATATAGAAGACACCCGTTTGTCGCTTCATCCAGTTACACACCAACAAAATGCATTCATAGCAGGAAAGGGACAACGGTTCACACCAGAGTATATCTACTGTTACGAGGGCCTGTACCTCGTCCAATAACAAAAACAAAAAAAAAAAAAAAAAGGAAACAAATTCCAACATACCTGTTGTCCGTGGTACCTACAGCCAACATCCCTCCCACAGCCAGGTTCCTTTTGGGTTTTGGGGTTATTTTGCTTCCTTGTGCACCTTTTGTGCACAGGAAGCGATCCACACACACCCACCCCAGTCCAAGGGTGGGTTTTCTTTTAATTTAGTGGAGAAATTACAAAAAAAAAGTAATTACAAAGAAAACACAGCGATTTGCCTCGCAAAAAAAATTAGAAAATAAAAGAAATGTCAACAATCAGCTGACATGAGAGAGGGAGATACACCCGTCTCTCTTTCGCAAAAATACTAATGGTGATCGGGAAATTATCCGTGGTTCAGGGCTAAGAAAAATAACATAGAATTCGTTCAGTCAATATCTTCATATTATATGTTTATATGGGTTTTGTTTGTCAGAAATTTTGTTTTGGGTTAATTAGGGTAGATTAGTTATATTAATGTAAGGTATGTTATGTTATTTTATTGTTCGAAGTTAGGTAAATGTATTAATTTAGTAAAGTGTTATATCTAAGTATTATCATCTTGACGAAGGATATTGGCAAAGGGAATTTCCCTTTTCCAATGTTCCGAAAGCAGTAGAGATGCTGACAAGGACGACCGACATGACACAGATGGGAGACAAGAACCAGCCCCGTCCGACGAGTTAAGCCGTGCAACCGCGTGCGTGCCGCCGTCCCCTTCACCCACACCGAAGACGCCTCCGTGGCCTGCCCCTAGCTCATAACAATGGCGCCCAACGTTTCGAACGGTTTTAGAGGCCAGATTGCGACTCCAAGGAGACGATTTTCTCTCTTCGAAAGTCGTCACCTTGGATTCATATCAATCAGCCTCATTCGCGATTTAGTATATTTTCCGCTTTTATAAACAATTTTACTTTCCTGTCTTACTTTCGGTTCAAGGGCTGATCAAATTCTTTGTTCCATCTTAGGCCAAAGACAGCTGTCCAATCTTCGGGTTAAAAGCCAGAGGATCTCGTGAGGTAGTTGGAGGTCTAGGAAGAAATAAAGAGTAGGTTAGGGTAGAAAGGCCTAATGCAAAGCTGCTGTCCAAGGGTCAAGGCTTTTGCCAGATCATCGGTGAGGCGTGAGTATAGGTCTTGAAGCTCTAACCGTGTTGGAGTATATTCTGAAAGTCCTAGCCAGCCAGCTGTTGGAGTCTACCTGATGGCTAGTAGTGGTAAGGACAGAAGGGATTTAGGACAACACTCGTCTAGTCCCAGAGACCCAGCCACAAGTAGACACGGACATATAACGTACAATAGATTCATAGACGTAAATAACGAACTTGGTTAGGCAGCGGAATGGTTACTGGAGAACCCGACCATGAATTCACACACCATCGCACGTCATTTATTATACGATTATTTTTTTTATTCACAGTTTAATTGGAGTTTTTTTGATTCATTTATTGCTAGTTTTTTTATTGGATTTTCTTTAGTAGTATTTTAGTTTTCTTTTAGCTTATTATTATTATTTTGTTTTTTTTTTAATCTGATTTTTTTTTTCCAGCGTTTGAATTGAGTTTTAGAATATTGGTTTTTGGTTTTCTTTTAAATTTTTGAATTTCTTAGGTGCATTCTGGTAGAATTTTTCCTATTAGTTGATATTCTTTCGCTACACTTACTATAAAATTTTTTTTTTGGATTAGTTATTTTTTTAGAGTTCTGGTAGGTGAAGTTTTTATTTCTTTTGAATAACTAGTAGAGGTTTTGAACTCTCAGATAATGGCAGATAGGGGTAAAGAACAGGGCGCGGTTCCCAAAGGCACCTCGCTTCAAGTGACGGAGGGGAACGAACGTAGGTTTACTCGTCAAAGGGCACAAAGACTAGGACAGGACCAACTTACGCACCAGACCGACAGACGCCCCTCGACGTGGACTGAATCACCACAAGACTTGAACGTAACAGGCCACGAACTCCAATACTGGGACCCAAATTTAGGGACGGGACAAGCACATTCGAACGTTTACGAAACTACACGTACAGTAACGAACACGGCAAAAACTGTTAAAGTAGCCCCGCCCTCGCTGTTGGTGATTCAGGAAGAATCGGGGCGGGAACAGCTACAGACTAGGGATGGACAGACAGACCACAACAGACAGACTTCTACTCCGACAGGGATCCCAGGGGAAGACAGAGATTGCAGACGACAAGAATGCTTCAGCCTACCACCTCAGACAGAAGATACAGGAAACGTGGCAGGGGCAGACGGTATTGAAGAACGGAACGATATAGACTTCAATCTACCCAATGTGAGAGAAGAGGACCGGAGAATGTCTCGAATGTTTCAAGAAGTGGTTTCTTCAGCTGTCCAAAAAAGCGAGAAGCAGATCATGTCGGTCTTCGCCGAGAGCATGAGCGAAGTAATGGCGACCTTCCAGGCCAATATGAGCCTGCTACAAAATAAGATCTGTGAACTGGAAAGAGGAGCCATTCAGCAGAAGGAACCACCACGGCAAACAGAGAGACAAGCTCCACGACTGACAGACGGACAAACGGGTAGCCAGACAAACAGACATACGCTAAGACCAACAGATCCATTTGACATTAGTTACCTTGCGCGAATGGAGACTCCGACGTTCAACAGGCCTAGCTCCGTACCTAGACAAGACAGGCGGCGTGAGCCTAATGGTCCGCCAAGTCTTGGAAAGCCGGTAGAAGTTTACAAGTGGGGGGTTAAGTTTGATGGTTCGTCGAAATCGATGTCGGTAGAAAGCTTCTTGTTCCGGGTAGAGACTCTCAGGAGAAAATATGGGTTGACAGAAGAGCAGCTTTTCGCCAACTTCCACCACTTAGTGTCAGGGCCTGCGGAAAAGTGGTACTGGGAGTATATGCAGGAGAATGAAGGCGATGAGCTGCTCAACTACTTTGATTTGAAGACGGAACTGGTAAGCCAGTTCAAACATCAACAACGAGACCACGAAATCCTAAGGACAATAATGGACAGAAGACAGCAACCCCATGAAACGTTTGACGACTTCTACAGCGACATACGAACTTTGACCTTGCAGATGAAGATCCGACCACACGAAGACGACTTGGTAGCCATACTCAGACAAAACATTAAAGACAGGGTAGATACACTGATATTCGGGTGCACCATCAGGAGTATACAGGAGCTGAGGGAGGAGTGTAGACGTGCCGAAAAGCACATGGCGGCGAGAGATTCCAGGATGAGGCGTAGCGTCAACGAAATAGCCGACGACCCAGGAGACCGGAGTTTACGGAGAGGCATGCTGGGTAATGTAGAGGACGAAGATTTTGAAGTGGCAGCAATCCAGAACAAAAGAACGAACAGACCAACAAACTACTTACACACAGACCCTATTAACAGAATAGCAAACGCCTTTACGAACAGAACGGACTTGACTAGGAGTACGGAACAAACCCCACCAGCATGTCCCTCCTCGTTTCACACCCTGACCTGTTTCAGTTGTGGGCAGGGTAACTTCGCCTTCAATTGTCCGAAGTGTCAGGGAAACTTGAAGGTCGGCGGTGCGTCCGGGAATCACTCGTCGATGGCGTCCGCACTCCCGGAGAAACAGGACAAACCGGGGCTGTCCAAATCTTGAAGAGGGACCCAAATGGTCAAGATACCGCAACGAAGAAGGAGATCCCTCCGAAAAAGAGCCTCCACAGACGACTGCAAGAGTACGAAGAAGCTAGACGACGAATTTTCGGAGAAGAGATAGCACGACCTTCAAATCTCCGAAACTTTAGAAAGATACATAGGCTTAGGGAAAAGGTTGCAATATATAGACGACGAAGGAATCAAATAGAAGCATCTGTGATATGTACCTCGGACGATAGTAGGCCATATGCAAAAGTAAGAATAGAAGGAGAGGAGATTCTAGGGCTATTAGATAGTGGAGCCTCTGTTAGCTGTTTGGGGAAAGGTGCACTCGAATTCATAGCTAGGACGAACGTAACGTTAACTAGGATGGCAACAGACATTAGGACCGCAGACGGGAACCACCAACGGATACAAGGACGTTTTACAACTTTTGTTTCATGGGGCGGCAAAGCCCAAGAAATGGAGCTGTATGTTGTTCCTAGTTTGCAACAGCAACTCTATTTAGGGGTAGATTTTTGGAGCGCTTTTAAGGTCGCTCCTCACATTATCGACGAACTCGACACTCCATCCCCGACGGTAGAGAATTCTCCTGTCCAGGCATTGTCACCCGCATAAACAGCTCAGCTGGAAAGAGTCAAGCAACTGTTTCCATCTTTTGCAGTGCGAGGTCTGGGTAAGACCTCCCTCGAAAAGCATGTTATCGAGGTGGATGACGAGCAAATTCCCATTAAGCAAAGGCATTACCCGATCTCGCCAGCAATACAGAAGCTGCTTTTCGATGAACTCGACCGAATGCTTTCTCTCGGGGTCATCGAAGAGAGTAACAGTGCATGGAGCCCTCCAGTGGTGTTGGTGCGGAAACCCGGCAAAAATAGACTTTGTCTGGACTCGCGAAAAGTAAACGCAGTCACCAAAAAGGACGCTTACCCTCTTCCTCACATCGAGGGTCTGTTGAGCAGACTTCAGGATACACGATTCATATCGGGTATTGATCTGAAGGATGCTTTCTGACAGATTCCCCTAGAGAACAAGTCGAGGGAGAAAACAGCCTTCACAGTTCCTGGACGGCCGCTATATCAGTTCACGGTTATGCCGTTCGGACTGTGCAATGCCGCCCAGAGAATGTGTAGGTTGATGGACAAGGTCATTCCCGCTCGGCTGAAAGAGAATGTCTTTGTCTACCTGGATGACCTCTTGGTTTGTTCTCCAGATTTCGAGTCACACGCCAGACTGTTGGAAGAGGTAGCGAGATGTTTAAGGGAAGCGGGTTTGACGATCAATGTTGAAAAAAGTAAGTTCTGCTATAAGGAGATAAGGTACCTCGGATATATCGTCGGGGATGGATGTCTACGGATGGACAAAGACAAGGTGTCGGCGGTCGAGAATTTCCCGATACCGAAGACTCCCAAGCAACTCCGTCGGTTCCTAGGGATGACGGGTTGGTACAGACGTTTTATCCCCAATTTTGCTTCTGTATCGGCTCCCATGACCGATTGCCTTAAGAAAGGACAGACATTTACAATGACCGACGAGGCGCTGAGGGCATTCCAACAACTCAAAATGTCCTTGGTGACAGCGCCTATACTGACAAATCCGGACTTCACCAAACATTTTTACATACAATGCGATGCTTCGACATCTGGTGTGGGGAGTGTGTTGTTCCAATTAGACGCCGAGAAAAACGAACGACCAATAGCATTCATGTCCCAGAAGCTCAACTCTGCTCAGCGAAATTACAGTGTGACGGAACTTGAATGCTATTCGGCCGTTCTGTCAGTAAAGAAGTTCAGGGCCTATGTGGAGGGATTACCATTCACTATAATCACTGATCACGCAAGTTTGAAGTGGTTGATGACTCAGAAGGATCTGTCTGGTCGATTGGCCAGATGGAGCCTGAAGCTTCAGAGTTTTGACTTCGTGATCGAACATAGGAAGGGTGTCCAGAACGTAGTCCCTGATACTCTCTCGCGTGTCCATGTGGAGGAGCTCACTTCCGATACGATAATGTTAGAGGTAGACCTTAGTTCGCCATACTTCACTTCGGGGGAATATGACGAATTAAGGAAGACAGTCGACATGAACAAAGACAAACAACCAGACGTATGTGTGTCCGACGGATTTGTCTACAAACGGACGGAGATACGGACAGGTGACGAACTACAAGAAGATCGGGCATGGAAGCTCTGGGTACCGAAGGAGTTGCGTGGTAGTCTTCTACAATCTCCTCACGATTCTCCTGCTGCAGGACATGGGGGAATAAGCAAGACACTAGCAAAGTTGAGACAGAAGTACTTCTGGCCAGGTATGGTATCAGATGTACAGGCTTACGTTAAAGCGTGCGTAACCTGTAAGTGCAGCAAATCACTAAACGTGATATCCCGACCGCCGATGGGACAACAAACGATTACCGAACGACCTTTTCAACGCCTATACATCGACTTCTTAGGACCGTACCCACGAACGAAGACAGGACATACTCACATATTTATAGTCTTAGATCATTTTAGCAAGTATGTTTTATTGCGGCCTATTCGCAGAGCAACGGCAGCTGAGGTAGTAAAATATTTAGAAGAAAATGTTTTCCACGTTTTTGGTGTCCCCGAGTTTATCCATTCAGACAATGGGAAACAATTCGTTTCCGAATTGTTTTCCAGCTTGCTAAACAAATATGGGGTCAAACACGTTCGCACCGCGTTCTACTCTCCTCAGGCAAATGCTTCCGAGAGGGTTAACCGTTCCTTACTGGCCAAACTACGGTCGTATATTGACGGGGACCAGAAGAACTGGGACCTGCATGTCAGTAGTGCAGCATTCGCCTTGAGAAGCGTAGTACACGATGCGACATCATTCGAGCCCTACTATGCCGTATTCGGGATACCCATGATACAACATGCTAGTGCCTATGAAGTCCTGCGCAGACTGGACATGCTTAAGGATCCAAGGGTAAATATTGAGAATAAGACTGATAAATTAGCTTTAATTAGAAATAAAATATTCGAGAACTTAAGACTGGCACATCAAAAATCCACCAAAGTCTACAACACGAGAAGCCGAGATGTCAAGTACGCCGTAGGGCAAACTGTCTATAGGCGTAACTTCAAACAAAGTAGCCTACCTGATGGATACAATGCCAAATTAGGCCCGAAATTCTTACCATCGGTAATCTTGAAGGTGATCGGCAACTCCCTGTCGAAGTAGGCAACCAGAGAGGTGAAGTAGTGGGCAAGTTTCATGCCAAAGACCTTCACGTATGAAGGACAAGAAGACTGTGATAGACCTGACGCACATAAGCTGTCGTTGCTATAGATATGATAGTTTATAAGTAGAGATATAGGTAGTTATTTATTCATATAGAGGTATATATAGTTTATTTATTGAGTATAGAGAGTTATTTATTCATATAGAGGTATATATAGTTTATTTATTGAGTACAGAGAGTTATTTATTTATGTAGAGGTATAGTATATTTAGTTATTATAGATAGATATTTATGTTTTCAGAGATTCATTTATGTATATCTAGGTATTTATATATTTAAGATATATTTTTTTTTCTAGTCATAAAGTAGGTATATTTACAGATTTATTTATTTATTTATATATAGAGTGTATTTATTCAGATTATATTTTGTTTGTTTATTAGAAGAGCAATTTAATTTCTTTATATAGATTAATGTGTAAAAAAATAGAGTTCGCTAGGCGTATAACACACCCAGGATAGAACCTAGATGTTTTAATATAAACCCTTAGATATGGAGAGGAATCCCCACCCAAAACTGCAAGAACACATACAGACACACAAATAGTACACACACACTCACACACGCGCAGCCCATCAGACCCCTTTATAATAAATAGACGATCAGAACTAAGAAAATCCTAAAGCCCAGCCAGTCCGTAGAGCACGAGACTCCTAAACTCAGGGCGTGGGCCCTTGCCACACGTTGGGCAGTAACAACAAACAGATATAAGATAGCCTGAAGCACGTGAATAAGCCAACATAAAGACAACGAACCAGGCCCCCTTTTTTTGTCGAGCCTGTTACGAGGGCCTGTACCTCGTCCAATAACAATAACAAAAAAAAAAAAAAAAGGAAACAAATTCCAACATACCTGTTGTCCGTGGTACCTACAGCCAACATCCCTCCCACAGCCAGGTTCCTTTTGGGTTTTGGGGGCTTAGTTATGAATTTTCAAAATAAATTTTTCATTCTAGGATATGCAATTGAAACTTTTTGCTTTGCTATGACTTCATTAATTATCATATTTGACGATTTTAAGTTTTATTGTCAACATTTTTTAGGTGTAAAATATAGCAGATGGTCACAATAATTATGTAGCCAGACTAGAGAGAGGTTTGTTTATATTTTTTTCGCACGTCTTTTTAAAGGCGGGCTGGAGTTGGATTGTTATCAGTTGTTCGATAACTTGAATTGGAAGAATAACGGGTGTCGCGTGTGTAAACCGCAATAAAGTATGCGTTGCTATTCATTCAGTGGTGAATAGCTAGTTGCTGCATCTTCAACAGCTATTAATACCGCTGAAATAATTGAGAAAATAGATAAGTTATTTGATATTTTCAATTCATCTAGATTTCGAGAACCCAAAATATTCAGAAGGCTATTTTTTACATGAAATGAATACTTTTTTTAAAAAGTATAACTTTTCTGAAAATTCAATCAATATAACGAAATAAATGCGTTTTATAAAAGGTTGGCAACAAAATACCCATGCCTTAATTGGTATTTTTAATGAAATTAAAGAAGACGGTGTTAAGTTTCTTTTAACAAGAAATCATAATCAAGATTGTTTCGGAAACACCTTTGCTGATTTACGCAACCGAGGAGGAAATAATAAGTTCATTTTAATTCATGTGTGCTTTTAAAAGATCATTTTCGGCAAAGTACATGGAGAGATGTTACGCGTGGAAACTGTGAGCCAACTGCAAACTTGGAACTTCCAGACATTGAAGTGCAGATGGAACCACAAAAAAAAAAAGAGTAAGGATAATGGGGTTCACGTTTTCAAAACTGAACCTGATTATAAAACTATCGACTTCGCAATTGAAAATGCATACTATTATTTCGCAGGTTATATTTTGAAAAAATATCGCCTAAACCACAAGTGTGAGTCCGCAACTTAACGTTTCCTCCCTTTTTACAGATTTCAAAGAATATGAAGGTGCGAAATTAACACGGCCTCCTCAAGAATATTTAAACTCGTTAGAGAGTCTTGAAACAAAATTTATTCCTTGTTTACCCAATATGTATTTCCTCAATCATTTTGAAATGAATATTTTTAACATTTTGAAAAAAAAAAAGAATTTCAATACAATTGCTGCAATAATCAAAATAAGGAAATTTTTATCAAATTTTATGTCCTAATAAGAGTTTACCATATTCTTAAGCTGTTTAATAGAGATAACAAAAAAACTAAGAACAAATATAAATATTTAAGCGTAACACACATGTGAACCATATAAAATGTATAATAAAGAATGATGACAAATTGATTTTTTATTTTTTTTTTGTGTCACCCTGTGCCACATTTCGAATTAGTTCTTCTTCTCTTCTATCCCTCTTTCACTACAGCACTTCATACTGCCGTCTATTTCTGTGAGATATAGCGGTAGATATAGCGGTACTGTGAGATATAGCGGTACTCAAAATTGTAAACTGATAAGAAACACGTGGAGAGTGTCCCTACTCATTGTAAGTAGATATACTCTGGTTCACACAAAGCTTTCCCCCCGCGAAGAGAAATAACAGAAGTATAGTATTAGTGGTAGTAGTAGTGGTAAATTTTTTTTCTGCGAGAGACCAGGGCACTGGAAGAGAGACTGTCCAGAGAGAAAACATGAAAACAAAACAAAGGACGCGTTTATTTCCACTCTCCTTTTGATCGAAAGAGAGGACGTTGCTGAAAGTTGGTTTCTGGATGCAGGGGCAACAGATCATATTCTTTTAACAAAAAAAAATTTCATCATACAGTAAATTTAATCAACCTCAGAATGTACGCGTTGGTAATGGTGAGTTAATAAAAGCAATCGGTCGAGGCGATGTGCAGATTTTATCGTTCAATGCCTTGACTTGGTTAAAGAAATGCTTAAAAGATGTGCTGTTTGTACCGGATATAAAAGTAGTTCCATTCTCGTCTAATTCGGCTTTAGATAAGGGACTTCCATTAGTGTCGAATAGCCAAAAATGTCAACTACTGGAAGGCAACAATATCGTGGCAGTGGGAGTGCGCGAGAGATCCTTGTTTCGAATGTTTTTTAAAATAGAATTTCCTTGTGCTAATATAGCTGTGACCAAAATCGATAGTTTAAAAACGTGGCACGAGCGATTAGCCCACCAAAACGTGAAATTGGTTTCAAGTTTTTTGATCAAGGAAAATATAGGTGTCGTTAATTCAGGTATTTTTTTCTGTGAGGTACGTGTTTTCGGAAAACACTCAAAGTTAATGTTTCCCACAAGTAAAAGTAAAGCAAATTTGTGTGGGCCTATGCAACAGCCATCACTGTTAGATTCTCGATATTTTCTCTTGCTTAAAGATGATTTCTCCAATTATCGCATGGTTTGTTTTTTAAAAAAATAAAAATAGTTTTCTTCTTATTTTGAGGAATTCATTTATAAATTAAAAACAGAAGCGGGTTACGATTTAAAAACAATAGGAAGTGATATCGGAACTGAATTTGTAAAATTTGTGCTACGGAAGTACAAAATTACTCATCAGACATCGGTGCCATATTGCCTTGAGCAAAATGGGAAGGCAGAACGCGAAATGAGAACTCTGGTAGAGGCGGGCAGGACAATGATACATGCTAAGAGTTTGCCACGCAAACTTTGGGCTGAAGCAGTCAACATGCACCTTTTATTATATATAGTCTGAGGAAGGTATATTTCTGGGATACGTGGAAGGAACTAACAAAGTAAAGGTTAGTCGTGACGTGTTTCTTAAATCATTTCCAGATTTCATTGCCGGCGGAGTTGAGCAAAATCCCAAATTTTTTGGCGTACAAGATACGAACTCCATTAAGTTTGTTGTTGTAGAGCTACCCACAAGAAATCCATGTTGGTTTGGGCAAAAGATAGATTTACGTTCAAAAAAACATTGTGTCATAGACAGTGCTTTCGAAAAGATTTCATATGCAAGAAAGTTTACCGATGAGCCGATAGCTGGAAATATCATTACAAATACGATAATTTATAAGGGCTTTTCCAAAATGAGGGAAAAACTAGCTATGAGGTAGAAAGTTAGAAGAGAGCAGGGGGTTGGACGTGCATTTTTTTAAAACTATGTCTGGCAAACCACCATGACCTGGAGTGTGTTCTTCTTTATGTTTGTTTATTTTCTCTTCTGCTAGCATTCAAGTTATATTAACTGAGACTAAGAATATTTGGGCACAGTTTCTCATGTAAGAGAAGAAATCATATTCAGGTTCTAGGATGTGGTTGGTAAACGACTGGTTGAAGAAATTAGCAAATTGATTTGCGATTATTTCGGGAATGACAGAAGAAGTATTAGACAATTTTAGAGTAGAGGGGTAGCTATTCATTTGGGGTCAGTGACGAGATAACATTGCTTTCGGCCAAGATATTCTTGGTAGAGATATTCGCAGGATTCAGGAAAAAATATGTATGCGCTCTGGTAATTGAAAAAAACAGAATCAGATCGAGATTTAGGGTATACGTGTTACAGTTTGTTTTTTTTTGTTGCAACAACAAAAACGTTCCACCCCATGATGTGATATAATAAATGGGAGCTAGAGTTCCTGCAGGATCGAATATGTAAGAAATATTATTATTTTTTTTAATAAAGCGTATTGTACAAAAACCTTAAAGACCAAGGCAAATGGGATGTCCCACCCTATATCCGAAAAATCCAAAAAAAAAAATTCAGTTTTAAAAGCCGTGACAAGGTTACACAAAGAATATGCAAGGTCTTCTGGCATAGGCCAGTTATGAAAAAAATTGGAAGACATGGGGTTAAAAAATACATCTACGTACCCGATTTAATTCAAGTCCCAAATTTATCAAAATCTGTTAAGTATTCTTGAGTTCTATGTGTGAGAAGTATTATTTGATGATTTTTAAAACTCTTTTAAGATATTCTTGTGCTAGGTGGGCAATAAAGACGATCTACATATTTTGAAGCCCTGCGCCACAACTCTTCACCCACATTTCATTATAAGAACAAATAGTACTCATGGAACAGTGTTTGTTTTGACCTGACTTGTACAAACACTCTCATAGATACCCCTTTTATTCCAATTAACGAGTCAAAATAGAGGAACGGAACACTAACCGCTCGACGTCCGCATTTAATGTATTTTTTCAAAATGTTGCATTAATAAATCATCCCAAATATTCGATATGGTTTTTTTATTATCGAAGACTATATGTACCTATTTACAACCGTTTCCGAGTTTCAAACCCAAATGTAATGCAATTTTGATGAGAACAATTCAGGAAAAAAAAACAAGTAGTAAATTTGAGATGGATTAGGAATGTAGAATTTAAAAAAAAAAAATCATATAAATTGTGAAAATTTTATCAAAATTCTATTTTGATATCCTCCTTCTTCGTAAAGATTGTTGCATACCATGGATGGTTAAGAAATTCAATTGCCTTTTGAAACATATTTCATTCATCAATTCGGACTATACCGTTGGAGAGTAGTATAAGTGGTTTAATTCAAGACAAACTATTAGTATTACTTGTATAAGATTTGCATTCAATGCATGCTGATAGGTAAGTTTTAACTTTATTCCTCATGCGGGGAAACCAGTAATCACGCTGCAAAAGATCTAATGTTCGTTCCAAACAGCAGACCCAGGAACTACCCACTTCAAAGCGTTGTCCACCTTCCGATATAAGCTCCCATTTTCGATCTGAAATTGTTTACGTAGTTCTTTGTCAGCGCCCGTTGTTCCATTTTGTTTGAGCTTGGTAACGATTGCATGCAATTTCGGATCCTGGATCTGAACAGTCATTAGCCAGTCTTCATTTTTGATTTCAACGGCAAACACGTCCATGCTAACAACATCACACTGTTTTGGTTCATCATGCGGAGATCTGCTAAGCGCATCTACGTGCTGAATATTTTTCCCACGCCAGTACTCGATTTCGAAGTCGTATTCCATCAGCCGCAACCACCAACGTGCGATCCTTGGGATTTTTTTTTTTTTTATTAATCGTTGCTCTCAAGGAATCACAATCAGTTACGACCTTAAAGTGCTTACCGAGGAGATAGCTTCGGAACCTGGTTATAGACTCGACCACAGCAAGAGCCTCAAGTTCGTAGCTGTGGTAATGCTTATCATATTCATTTGCTTGTCTGCTAAAATATCCTACCGGTCGAAGCTGGAGATCCAAATCTTTCTGCAGTAAAATACCAGCGATTCCAAGTGCGCTCGCGTCCGTGTGCAGCTCATGTTCCAGTTGATGATCGTACAAAATTAACAGCGACCTGGACGATAATACTTCTTTCAAATGATCGAAGGCTTTTTGGTGAACATCCGTCCATTTGAACTCCATATTTTTCCTCGTGAGCTCCGTAAGTGGTTGCTCAATGATTGCATGACCTGAAACAAACTTGAAGTAGCTCGTAAGTCCTAAAAATTGTCTCAGTTGATGCAAGTTTTCTGGCTGAGGAAAATTCGACACTGCTTCAATTTTTTCTTTCACTGGGCCTTATACCAGTAGACGATACCCCATATCCAAGAAAATCAATTTTTTCTTTAAAAAAATATAACTTCTTCAGCTTGAGGGTTAGGCCTTCATCTTCTAAAAGAGCCAGGAATGCTTGAAGACTTTGCATACCTTCCGAAAAATCCTTACATGGAATAAGAATGTCATCCATGTATATTATCAATCGACCTGCTTTCATTTTTCGTTTGATGTTATTCATCATCCTCTGGAAGCACGAAGGCGCATTTGAAAGTCCAAATGGCATCCTTTGGAATTCATACTCACCATCAGGAGTAACAAACGCCGTATACTTCCGTGAATCTTTAGCAACAGGGATTTGATAGTACCCGGATGCTAAATCTAAACCAATGAAAAATGCACTACCTTTTAATTGCTGCAAGAGATCTTCAATAATGGGCAGCGGATAATATTCTTTGACGGTATTCTCGTTCAGAAGGCGATAGTCAATCACCATTCCGTCCTCACCATCCTTTTTCTTCACAAGTAGGGCAGGAGAGACGAAAGGGGAATCTGATGGCCGTATTATATCATTATCCAACAAGTCCTGAACAATACGTTGCATAGTTGCACGTTGAGAATATGCCACTCTATACGGACGACACGATATTGGTTTACTTGTTGTCAATGAGATTTGCATTTCGACCGAAGAAGCACGACCTAGTTCGGAAATATTCATAGCAAAACAATGTCGATATTTATTAAGCAGTTTAACTAGCTCTCCCATCTCAATAGTCGAGAGTACCTCACATTCAAAATCACCGTATGAGATCTGTTGCGGTACAATATTTTCGTTATTGTATTGTGGCAAATTGTTTAATTCTACGTTCGTAACAGCATTTTCGTTATTGCCAAATGACGCGTTATCGCCTTGTGAGGTATTGTATATCATAATCGATTCTTCATTGTTGACGTGGTCGTTGCCAAATCATTTAATACCGGTAGACTGTGTATCAGACAATTGTAATTCGCCATGGATTTTTTTAAGCGTAACGTACTCTTGATCCAGAAAGTCTCTTCCGACTAACAATGGTTCGCTTAATGCCTCATCGTCCACCACACATAGAAAAATAGAAGCTACGACTTCATCGACCTTTAGATTAACTCGTACGCGTCCAAGAGTTCTATAAAGTCCGTTTCCAAAACCATGGAGTGTTACGCTATGTGGATCTAATTGAGTATTTAATTTATCGGCCAGAGAAGATTTAATCAGACTAGCATCGCTGCATGTATCGACAAATGCAGTTGTGTAAATCATACCATTGATCACAGCTGGCTTGTGAAAAGTGTTTGAGCTAATTATTGACACTTGTCAACGAATTTTACTCTGATAGCAGTCCTCTTTAGAGTGGCCCGTTTTTTGGCATATTTCGCACCTAGGTTTTGATGGCGATCCGTAGTGAATTGTTGCATTTATTCGTACCACTTGAAGTGTTCAAGTAATTCCTCTGGCTTCGCAAAATATTGAAGTGACAATGTTTGTTGTAAATCGTTATTACCTACTTCGTTAATAATGTATTAAAAAATAGATTGACTACTAAATGTGGCGCAACTAGCTATGGATAACATCTCGTAGAAATACTGTTCAAAACTTTCGTTTACCTGTTTGTGCCGTTTCAGGAGTCTCATATGGACATCAGACTCATCTGTGTAAGAAGGAAATGCTTTTAAAAGGCCCTCTTTAAGCTGTACCCAATTCGTGATACGAAATTGCTTCGATGAAACTATCAGCAGAGTCATTTGATCCGTGACTTGATAAATATCTCGTAGATTATCAACTGTTTGCGTCCACTTCTGGCATGAAAGGATTGATTTTTGGCTTGGATCGAAAAATGGGACAAGTGAGTTTAATTCCGTGTAACCATAAGTTTGTGAATTATCCAAGCATGCGCTTGAAGCTATCACATCTGAAGTAATACTGTTGTACTTCTGAATTATTTCCGATGAAGCGTGTTGCAGTGATACAGATTGGGTTTCTCGGCTTGCGGCTGGTACCGGAGGTGTTGGAGGAGTTGGTACCGGAGACGTGGCGGTGGAATTACCTGTTGACTGTCGCTGTAAAACAGAAAGTTCACATTTAGTTAATTCTAATCCTGTCTGAGTACCTCCCTCTCTCGACGTAATAATTCGAGCTCTCGTTGGTCTAGCATGATGGTTCGTTCTGGTGGTGAATTCACGTGTCACAGACTGCTGGCGTGCAGGTTAGTATGTGTCATGACCGTGCCAGAATTTTTTACGCCTTGGATTCCTACGTTCGCTGCTACGCTACTATTGGCAAGCATTGTTGATTCGGCTAGTGGTACCATCGTATTATCCATTCGTGATTCTTCATTAGCCATCGTGGTGGACGCAGCAAATCGTGAATACGGTTAGAAATTGAGTTTCGCGGAAATTTAATAAAATTTTATATTTGGGCAATAATTCCACTTCTGAACTATTACTTGTATAAGATTTGCCAAATAAAACGATTAAGGATTACAATACTTTTCCGAGATTACTTTATTAGTTAGGTTAACTTAGCGAAATTACTACAGCTTGCAATATGTCGCCGAACAAGAAAGAAAAACCAAAAGCAAAAAAAAAGGCGGAAGTGACAGCGCAGCTGTCAAACATATCTACGACAGCTTCTCAAATATACATTAAGGGTTGGATAACATTTTATACGGTAACATTAGTCACTGAGGGAACTGGTGATATTTGCTCGTAACTTGGTCAGATTTAAAATTAAAGCAAAATGAAAAGGAAGAGATTTCGTTAAATAAGTTAAAGAACTTAACAAATTATTTTGAACATACGAGGGCAAGGTGAAAAGTTCTCGGCCTGACGCAGAGATGGCATTCCAATCGGCAAAAATTTATGTTTCCTGCCTATGTGCACTTCTCATTAGTTCATATGACAAATTTCAACTTGTTCTCTCAAGTAGTTCCTTTACACGAATTTTTGCAATAGACGTCTTGCGGGTTTTTCGTTAAAATGTATAAACTTGAATATCGTGCGGTGATAAAATTCTTAGTTTTGGATGGGTTAACCCCTAAGGAAATTCATTCAAAGATGACAAAAGTTTACGGGGACTCTGCTCCTTCCATGTCAACCGTTAAAAAGTGGGCAGCTGAATTTAAACGTGGTCGCACGTCCCTCGAAGATGACCCCCGTGAAGGACGGCCAAAAACCGCAACCACACCCGAAACCATCGAAAAAGTGCATGATATAGTGTTGGACGATAGGCGAGTGAAGGTGAGTGAGATAGCTGAGGTTGTGTGTATATCGAAAGAGAAGGTGAGAAACATCTTGCACAAAAACTTAGGGATGCGAAAGCTCTTCGCAAGATGGGTGCCGCATTAGCTGAATGCCGATCAAAAGCAAATGCGCAAACGATTTTCGCGGAAATCTTTGGACCGATTCAATAGGGATCCGACCGATTTTGCGCGGCGATTTGTCACCATGGATGAGACATGGGTCCACCACTACACGCCAGAAACGAAACAGCAGTCGAAGTGGTTGGAAGCCGGTGGTTCAGTGCCAAAGAAAGCGAAGTCGATCGCATCTGCCGGAAAGGTCATAGCCAGTGTGTTTTGGGATGCGAAAGGGATCCTGTTAATTGATTACCTTGGGAAAGGCAGAACAATTACAGGCAAATATTACTCCAATCTTCTTGACCAGCTGGATGCCAAAATTCGCGAGAAGAGACCTGGATTGAAGAAGAAAAAAAATCAGCTTTCACCAGGACAATGCACCTGTACACAAGTGTGCGATGGCAATGGGAAAACTGCTGGATTTGGTGTACGATTTGCTTGGCCATCCTCCCTATTCACCTTGAAGAAATTTGTTTCTGGGAAGCGCTTCGCATCCAATGCAGAAGTTGAGTTGAGGGCCGTAGATGAATATTTTCACAGCCTTCCAGACTCTCACTTGATGTTGGAGAAACGCTGGACCAAGCGTGTTGAAGTATTATTATTATTATTATTATTTATTTAAAACTATAAGGCTTACACGTAAGATACAAATCTTTTAAGCTGTGAAGCTACTTTAAATGGTTGATAATAATTATTTTTAAAAAAATTAAAATTAAGAAAGATAAGAAAACATATATTATAAAAAAGAAAGAAAATAAGGAAAAAAAGAAATATTTATATATACATACATTTGAGAAAATTAAAATTTAAAAATTTAATAATTAATTAACGATTTTTAGTATCCTTTTGTCAAATCAAAACTGCTTCAAAAATCAGAGAAAGAAAGAAAAATAAGAAATAAAAGTTCAATGTCTGCACATTTATATGCTTAGATGCTCGCTAAGTCGCCTTTTAAAGTCACCGTTTCTATTAGATCTCCTTAAACTGGCTGGGAGTGAATTCCAGAGTCTTACAGCGTAAATAAAGAACTGTTTCTGAGTCGTATAATATTTGAAGCGCGGAATAATAAATGCTCCACTTCTCGCGGATGAGGCAAATTGAAGAACATGAAAAAGATATGACGGAGCTTTTGATTCTTTAAGATTAAAAAGGAAAGTTAGAACATTAAAATCGAGATATTTTTTGAACTCCATCCCAAGAAATTCACGCGCATATTCCGAAATATGTTCATATCTACGGATGTTATAGACATATCGTACTAATGCTATCTAGGTCGCAGTAAATTGGGTGTGCATATAGTAGTATTGGAAGGAGCAGTGTTTTGACAAGAGTTGTTTTTATTTTGCGCGGGAGGCAGCTACTAGTTTGACTTAAGGCTCGCAGGGCTCCATAGACTTTGCCTATAGTATTGGTCACGTGAGATTCCCAGGTGAGATATTGATTAAATGTCACTCCGAGGTTTTTAACACTTTCTACGTAATCTAAAATGGTTCCATTGATTTCTGCCTTAGGAAGAGACGACTTATCCAAGCTAGTACGACTTATCATTGTCGCTTTACTTTTTTTAGAGTTTAGCATCAGCTTGTTTTTATGTGACCATTTAACCACCGTCAGAATGTTTATACGCACTGTAGCATCTTCAACGAGTCCCAGAGGAAAACTCAAATAAAGTTGTACGTCATCAGCATACATTTGTATCTTACAATGTTTGAGAATAGTGGGTATATCATTATTAAACATGGTAAACAGCAGCGGCCCTAAAATGGATCCCTGGGGAACGCCCGTATTAGTTTTTAAGAATGAGGATAAATTGCCATTGGAATAAACCGCTTGTGAACGATCCTCAAGGTAGCTTATAATAATTTGTATGGCAGAGGAATCGAGGTTAAAATAGTGTTTAAGCTTAAGAATGAGAATATCGTGCGACACAGTGTCGAAAGCCTTCGAGAAATCAAGTAACACCAGAGAAGTCACATGATCATTATCCATCTCAATGCGAATATCTTCAACTAATTTCAATAATGCAGTAGTGCAACTATGTTGTGGTCTGAAACCCGATTGAAATGGTGAGAGTAAGTTGAAATTATTCAAATATGCATGAAGCTGTGAGCTCATGATTTTTTCAAGTGCTTTAGACATGAACGGGAGTATCGAAATTGGCCGATACTCTCGCTCTTTACCAACAGTACTTTTCAGGACTGGTATTATCTTTGACCTTTTCCAAGATTTTGGATAAATGCAGCAAGTTAATATTCTGTTAAAGATGAATGTCAGAGGTGGTAACACATGATAAATTACAATTTTTAAAAACCTAGGATGCATTTCATCCAAACCAATAGCATCCGATTTGATTGCCAGTATAGCTTTTAGAACCTCAAATTCAGTTACTGCGGCAAAACCAAAACTAGCTGACGAGTCAGGTATAAGTTCTGGGTTTATATAGTCCGCGTCGTCCATTTCACATAGTTGTCTGTTGTGGTCAGTAGAAGCAGCAGCAAACTTTTTATTTAGCTGGTCAATATCAATGTCCACGCAACCACCAGGATCAATATTTTTGCCTATGCCAAGCTCTTTAATTTGCCTCCAGGCTTTCTTGTTGCTCAGGCCGGGTCTAAATTTGGAAGAGAAAAACTTAGTTTTGGACTTCTTAATTTCTTGATTTACTTTATTTCTGAGCTTCTTAAAGTAATCATGAAACATTGGAAGTTTGATTTTTTTCCACCGTTTGTACGATAAATCCCTAGCTTTTATAAGTGATGCGATGTATTGATTGAACCAGCTATGTTTTTGGTTGCGCAAGACAAGTCTTTTGAGGGGAACATGACTTTCAAATAAGTTGTTAATTTTGATGTAAAAGTTTCAACCTGATCATTAATAGATAGCATGAAATATAGACTATGCCAATCTACATTGAAAGAATCCCTCGCCAAGGCAATCGGATCAATTGACTTGAAATCTCTGTAGCTAATAACAGTCGGCTCAGCTGTGCGATCAAAAGTTAAGTCGTAGAATAGAAGAATAAGGTCATGTTTCGAGAACCCGGGAACATCAAGTTGGCAATAATAATTTACTCGTTCGGGTCTATTTACAATGAAAACCTCCAGAAGGGTAGAGTTGTGAGCACTAAAATGCGTGGATAAGGTGGTATTCACTGCGGATAAGTGTAAGCTGATTAAATTGTTTCTAAACTGAAAGTTGTTATTGTCTAAGAGATTAATATTTAAGTCACCGGTGACTACTATATGATTATATTCAAAACCAATATTCAAAAGGACATTAGTAACAGCGATTGTGTTAGTTATCCAAGGAGGTTTGTAAATGACACCAATCAAGCATTTGTCAAATCCACAAAGAAGCTCAATAAACAAGTATTCGATGTCATCGTTGATACTAGATGTTTTAATAATTTTACTTGACAAAGTCTCCTTAACAAAAATTGCCACTCCACCCGCTCTATTTCCAATACGATCAGCTCGATAAGTTCTATAGCCAGAGATAGCAATAGCCACATTATTTAGGGTTGGATAGAGCCATGTTTCGGATACGCATATTATATCAACTTTCCCATCTTCAAAAATCAGTTTAAACTCATCAAAGTGCTTTTTTAAACTTGAGCATTAATGTGACAAATAGACAATCCAGAGAACCTACTACAAAAAATGTTTAACATTACTCGTGTTTTATGAAATAAGCGGTCATTACCATAAGGCACAGAGAAATCACCCCCAATTTCGTTATTGCTCATATTAGTTATCATATACAATGAAAAAGAAGGAGACGGTTACAGCAACAACGACAAAAAAACAAAACCTTATAGCGAGCGCATTGCATAGAAACGAGCAGACATTTAATATTAACAAATAAATAGACAAGACATTGTTTTGACAAAAGGAGTTTTAAAAGAACAGGAAACAATTTAATAAAAACAAAGATGAAAAGAAAAAGTGATAAAAAAAATATTAAATAAAGTACTAGAAAAGTATTGTAAGAAGCATTAAAAAAAAAAAAAGTTTTTTAAGTAATAGGCAACAATGGCTGATGATCAATGGTCCCTTCATCATGTTGATGACTACGTGTGTGCTGCTTTTCTTGGTTGTTGCAGTGAGGTGTACGTGTGCGTGTGTTTTGTTGAAGTCAAGGGAGATTATGTAGAAATATAAAATCATTTTTTAACTGAAAATCGCAGTCTTTCATTATCAGGTCGAGAACTTTTCACCTTGCCCTCGTACATATGTATGAGTAGACATAAATTTTAAATAAAATAGTTTAAGCCATATCGGAAATAAAGCCAAATATTCGGAATTCTTCGACTATTAAGTAAAGTGTTATTCGAATTTCAAGCAAAGAACTGAGTACATGTGAGATGGTGCCGAAAATTCGACACCCCTGTAATTTTGTACGAAACATTTTCAAGAATATAACGGAAAGGGTGCAAAATTTATAAAGAGTGCAAACGGAATGCATTATTTGCTGGCATAAAATGGAAGCATTAAAGAAACTAAAAATGTTTAGAAATATTTTTCCGGGATTTTCTGATATCATAAGTCTTCCAGTGATTTTGAAAATATGAATGTAAGAGATAACGTAATTTGAACTTAATCTTAGAATCATCTCTAATCCAATGGCATAAATTTGTTTGAAGGTTCTCAAGCGAAACCAAAACCCTCAACCATTATCCACGGATGGTACTTGCATTATTGAAACCGAAAGACTTGCCATTCTCTGTATGTGTATTAATAATCATCTTCGATGGAATGATCACATATTCGAGGTAGCCAAAAATGCTGCAAAATGTCTAGGATTCCTTAAACGGTGCAAGAAATATTTTACCCCGTCTGATCTGGCCTGAATTTATATGACATTCATCCGCCCTTAGCTAGAATATAACCCCCATATCTGCTCTGGTGCACCCAAGACCATTCAGCACATTCTTGATAGGGTACAAAATCGCGCGTTGAAACCTATAGGTGATAGAGTCATTGTGAATTCCTTACATTCACTTGAACATCGGAGAAATGTCTCAGACCTCTCCCTCTTTTATCGTTTTTTCTATAAAAAATACTCCAGCGAAATAGCCAGTTGCATATCTCCCCTTCAAAATTTCACCCGCGCAATGCGCGTCATGCTTCGAATGCACATCAGTTCACCCTTAAGTCCAACTTTGGTCGTACTGTCAAATATGGAGGTTCGTGTATAAGCCGAACGACACGAATGTGGCATGATGTAACAGGTTCTGTATTTCCCCATCACTGCAACCTTCAAACATTTAAGGCCAACGTGCACAGGCTTCTCCTCTGTTCCTCTTCCCCATTTTCCTAAACGTCCTTGCCCTGTAACAGTATAAGAGTATTCATATTCCTTTTGGCACGCAAATTATAAAAAAAAATTTGTATGCAAAGATGATTATCTGTAATAAAAGTGTTAATCAATGCGTTTTAATGCACCCGAAATATGATTTTTTCATTTTCCTCTTATTACGCTATCTGCAATTTTCTAAAGCTTGGTAAACCATAAGCTTACATATGCTCAAATATCAGATTTGTCAACATCTTTAGAGCCGTTTTCAAAAAAATCCATTTTTTTTTTTTCAAAATCGGCCATTTGTAAAATACTGTTAATTTCGTTTTCATTATTATTATTATAACTTCATTGATACAGAAATAGATTACATTATCAATAATTAAAACAATTAAACGCTAGCTACCAGGGCTTTAGGCTAGATAAAGTTAAAAGGGAGTTAAATAAAGAATTCTAACTTAAGTTTTAGAAGAACTTCATATACTGATCTTATATTATTAGGTACGCAACTAAGTTCTCGTTTGTCAATAGATGGCTCCAGCAGTAAGTGCTGGTTGATTTTGATATATCCAAAACGTCATGAACCGAGCTTAGACATATGGTAAACAAACTGTTTTGATACATTAGTGATTTTGTTTTGGCGTCATATACTTTTGGTTGAGTGAAAATATCTGATTTTGTGCCAAATAATCATCACTTGCGGGAAGTGTTGATTTTCTTCTTTCATTCGAAGAAAACGGCAGCTGAAGCGCATCGAGAGCTCGAAAAAGTTTACGGAGATGCTGCTCTAAGTGAAACAACGTGCTGTGATTGGTTCTGTCGCTTCAAAGACGGTGATTTCGATGTTGACGACCGTCCGCGTGAAGGAAGGCCAAAACCCTTCGAAGACGCTGAATTGGAGGCATTGCTCGATGAAGCTCCGTGCCAAACGCAATAACAGCTTGTTTCAGCATTAGAAGTTTGGAATGATTCAAAAACAAGGAACTTGGGTTCCTTATGATTTGAAGCCAAGGGACGTTGAGCGTCGTTTTTTCGCCTGTGAACAACTGCTCCAGCGGCAAAAAAGGAAGGGTTTTCTTCATCGCATCGTGACGGTTGATGAAAAATGGACTCATTACAGCAATTCAAAGAAAAGAAAGTCATGGGGGCTGCCCGGTCATGCTTCCACGTCGTCGGCTCGGTCGAATATTTACGCTGCGAAGATTATGCTGTGTATTTGGTGGGACCAGGCCGCTGTCATTTATTATGAACTGTTGAATCCCAACGAAACCATCACTGGGGAACAGTATCGACTTCAATTGATGCGATTGAGCCGAGCACTGCGCGAAAAACGGCCACAATACGAGCAGAGGCACGAAAAAGTAATTCTACAGCATGACAGCGCTGGACCTCACGTTGCCAAATCCGTTAAAACCTTCCTGGAACCGCTCAAATGAGAAGTCCTACCCCACCCGCCATATTCCCCAGATATTGCGTCATCCGATTATTACTTGTTCCCATCATATGAAGACATCAAAAAAAGGCTTGATTCGTGGATAGCCTCAAAAGATGAACACTTTTACCGTAACGGTATTCGAGCTCTGCCAGAAAAATGAGAAAAAGTTGTAGCTAGCGAAGGGCAATACTTTGAATGAACTTTGAGGGTGAGTATACTCTTTTGGACCTTAAGCCACCAACCAGACAGAGATCGTTGCAAAGTGAAGTAAACATAGCTGCCGTAGCGGCCAGTATCGAAGAAGACGCAAAAATGTCGAGGCGGCCATTTAAATTTCTTTTCCTATCGTCTTATCTGGTCACCCTTTACATGTCATCCTTTTTTAGTAGATATGACCAGAGGAAGAAGTATAGTGAAAAACCTGTGTGAACCTGTAAACGCAACAAATATCATATTTGATATTTGCATTCTTTCCGTTGTTATAATGACCAAAATAAAGAAAACACAATGACGAAACCAGAAATATACATTATATACAATGGACTTATGTACATATATACATACGTAGGTAGAGAATAAGTGGAAAAACTACGTGATGTTCTTTAATTTTGGTGGGGGCGAAAGCCCCGATTTATTTGGCTTATTACACGCTACAACTAACTTAAGGCTAAAACTTAAAACTAAAACTTAAAATTAAGATTTATAGCTAAGGAGAATGGTGAAGGAGTTCTGCTTTGAGGCACGGAGTGCTGTGGTTAAAATCAAAATGGGTGAGGTTTGAGTTAACTTTTCGCATCATACGGGAAATTGGTTCATTCGATCCATATGAAGTGCGGTCGGACGGTAGATAGAAAAGACGAGGGCATCGTAAATTTTGTGTGTTAGTTTTGAAGAAAATTGAGTTATAAAGAGATGCGCAATCGACAGAGCCTGAAAGAAGTTGATGAATGAAAAGAATGTCTGCAACATCTCTGCGTTTCTCTAGGGTACTCAAGTTGATGAGGTTGATGCGGTCTTGATAGGGAGGCAAGATAAATGGATCGTTCCAAGAAAAAAATTTTGTTAAAATGTATTCATGAATATTAGTCTCACACTTTATTACACACGTTCTGAGTACATGCGTATGTGTTAGTTTAACTTCTCTTCTTATATGAATTATGTATTCCTTATTCAGTCCTGTAAAAGACCTTAAACTGGTCGGTTGTGTTTTTCATTTGCGAACCTTAACAAGTTATGGGCCCAGACACGCGGCAACAGCCCAGTTTTTTTTTGGAAATCGTAAATTGCGAACCAATCGCGGGAATTGGGATTTCGAATCGAAAAAGTATACACATTTACGGTTGTGATCAGTTTTTTTTGTATAGAAAAATCGACTCTGAAAATAAAATTGAAAAGCTGAAGACGTCAGAAGTGTGTGACTTGGAAGTTTCAAATAAAAATTATATTACATCATCAAATCCGAACTTAAGGCACAAAAGGTTATTGTGACTGCCGTTGGTCAGCAGCCACAGACACACATAGTTAATTGTAAATCATCACACGAAATGTGGGTTAAATTAGAAGCGGTGTACGAACAGAAAACCCAAACGAACATACATATGTATGCTTCAGCAAAGATTCTATGCATTTACGAAAGACAGACGATATTGCAACGCATATCTCGAAGCTAGAATCCATCGCACAACAGTTACCCGACTTGGGTGAAACGGTATCTGAAAGTATGTTAGTGACAAAAATTCTAATAACGCTACCAGAAAAATACATGCATTTTTATACAGCATTGGAATCAACGGGAACTTAGATCGTACGTTACTAAATCTCACCAATCGCCTCATTATTGCCCGATTCACAATGCAGAGTGAGAGCGAGACGAGTCTAACGAGAGTTGTCAAAAAAAAGTTTCGATCTATGGAAATGTATGAAGCAATACACAATGATGCGAGACTCGTTCTATCGCAGCGCATTCTTTTCGGAAAATTGAAAAACTCTCTCGACGATATAGCCTGTCAGCAGGTTGATGCGACTTTGTTATGTAGAAAGAAAGAGAAAGGTGGTGTGTTGCCGTTGTAGCTTTTTCACTTTAACACAGATAATACAGGTTCGCTGTCAAAGGTATCACCTTCATTGTGAACTGGGAAACGATTTTATGAGGACGAAGATTTCTCGCCTCGCTCTAGTCTCGCTCTCACGCTGCATTGTGAATCGGGCATATAGAAGAGACCCGTTTGTCGCTTCATCCAGTTACACACCAACAAAATGCATTCATAGCAGGAAAGGGACAACGGTTCACACCAGAGTATATCTACTTACAATGAGTTGGGACACTCTCCAACATATGCAAATGCCACTAACACAAGAAAAACCTAAAAAAAAAAACCTACAATAAGGGAAAAGAAGTAAAAAGTATCGATTTTAATCCTTATGTGCGATCTCTTATAATGAAAGAAGCACACAGCATAATTTGCCAGCACGATCAAATACGGCTCTATGCATAAGATAATCCATGTTTTCCCATAACGTTTTTTTTTAAAGGCGGGATAGAGTGACTGTGTGTAGTAATATTTTTCATATCCATGCTGGTATGAATTGAAGTGTACGGGGTGACCAGCTTTGCTTTCGTAAAGTAGGTTTTGTTTGTGTTTTTTATCATTGGTTATTGATTGTATAGGCTTAGTTATGAATTTTCAAAATAAATTTTTCATTCTAGGATATGCAATTGAAACTTTTTGCTTTGCTATGACTTCATTAAATATCATATTTGACGATTTTAAGTTTTATTGTCAACATTTTTTAGGTGTAAAATATAGCAGATGGTCACAATAATTATGTAGCCAGACTAGAGAGAGGTTTGTTTATATTTTTTTCGCACGTCTTTTTAAAGGCGGGCTGGAGTTGGATTGTTATCAGTTGTTCGATAACTTGAATTGGAAGAATAACGGGTGTCGCGTGTGTAAACCGCAATAAAGTATGCGTTGCTATTCATTCAGTGGTGAATAGCTAGTTGCTGCATCTTCAACAGCTATTAATACCGCTGAAATGATTGAAGGCTATTTTTTGCAAACTCGGAGCAAATAACTTTTTTACATGAAATGAATACTTTTTTAAAAAGTATAACTTTTCTGAAAATTCAATCAATATAACGAAATAAATGCGTTTTATAAAAGGTTGGCAACAAAATACCCATGCCTTAATTGGTATTTTTAATGAAATTAAAGAAGACGGTGTTAAGTTTCTTTTAACAAGAAATCATAATCAAGATTGTTTCGGAAACACCTTTGCTGATTTACGCAACCGAGGAGGAAATAATAAGTTCATTTTAATTCATGTGTGCTTTTAAAAGATCATTTTCGGCAAAGTACATGGAGAGATGTTACGCGTGGAAACTGTGAGCCAACTGCAAACTTGGAACTTCCAGACATTGAAGTGCAGATGGAACCACAAAAAAAAAAGAGTAAGGATAATGGGGTTCACGTTTTGAAAACTGAACCTGATTATAAAACTATCGACTTCGCAGTTGAAAATGCATACTATTATTTCGCAGGTTATATTTTGAAAAAATATCGCCTAAACCACAAGTGTGAGTCCGCAACTTAACGTTTCCTCCCTTTTTACAGATTTCAAAGAATATGAAGGTGCGAAATTAACACGGCCTCCTCAAGAATATTTAAACTCGTTAGAGAGTCTTGAAACAAAATTTATTCCTTGTTTACCCAATATGTATTTCCTCAATCATTTTGAAATGAATATTTTTAACATTTTGAAAAAAAAGACTTTCAATACAATTGCTGCAATAATCAAAATAAGGAATTTCTACATACATGTGAACCATATAAAATGTATAATAAAGAATGATGACAAATTGATTTTTTATTTTTTTTGTGTGTCACCCTGTGCCACATTTCGAATTAGTTCTTCTTCTCTTCTATCCCTCTTTCACTACAGCACTTCATACTGCCGTCTATTTCTGTGAGATATAGCGGTAGATATAGCGGTACTGTGAGATATAGCGGTACTCAAAATTGTAAACTGATAAGAAACACGTGGAGAGTGTCCCTACTCATTGTAAGTAGATATACTCTGGTTCACACAAAGCTTTCCCCCCGCGAAGAGAAATAACAGAAGTATAGTATTAGTGGTAGTAGTAGTGGTAATTTTTTTTTCTGCGAGAGACCAGGGCACTGGAAGAGAGACTGTCCAGAGAGAAAACATGAAAACAAAACAAAGGACGCGTTTATTTCCACTCTCCTTTTGATCGAAAGAGAGGACGTTGCTGAAAGTTGGTTTCTGGATGCAGGGGCAACAGATCATATTCTTTTAACAAAAAAAAATTTCATCATACAGTAAATTTAATCAACCTCAGAATGTACGCGTTGGTAATGGTGAGTTAATAAAAGCAATCGGTCGAGGCGATGTGCAGATTTTATCGTTCAATGCCTTGACTTGGTTAAAGAAATGCTTAAAAGATGTGCTGTTTGTACCGGATATAAAAGTAGTTCCATTCTCGTCTAATTCGGCTTTAGATAAGGGACTTCCATTAGTGTCGAATAGCCAAAAATGTCAACTACTGGAAGGCAACAATATCGTGGCAGTGGGAGTGCGCGAGAGATCCTTGTTTCGAATGTTTTTTAAAATAGAATTTCCTTGTGCTAATATAGCTGTGACCAAAATCGATAGTTTAAAAACGTGGCACGAGCGATTAGCCCACCAAAACGTGAAATTGGTTTCAAGTTTTTTGATCAAGGAAAATATAGGTGTCGTTAATTCAGGTATTTTTTTCTGTGAGGTACGTGTTTTCGGAAAACACTCAAAGTTAATGTTTCCCACAAGTAAAAGTAAAGCAAATTTGTGTGGGCCTATGCAACAGCCATCACTGTTAGATTCTCGATATTTTCTCTTGCTTAAAGATGATTTCTCCAATTATCGCATGGTTTGTTTTTTAAAAAAATAAAAATAGTTTTCTTCTTATTTTGAGGAATTCATTTATAAATTAAAAACAGAAGCGGGTTACGATTTAAAAACAATAGGAAGTGATATCGGAACTGAATTTGTAAAATTTGTGCTACGGAAATACAAAATTACTCATCAGACATCGGTGCCATATTGCCTTGAGCAAAATGGGAAGGCAGAACGCGAAATGAGAACTCTGGTAGAGGCGGGCAGGACAATGATACATGCTAAGAGTTTGCCACGCAAACTTTGGGCTGAAGCAGTCAACATGCACCTTTTATTATATATCGGACATCTTTTGATAAGAATGGAAAGTCACCTTTTGAGCTTTGGACTGGCAAGCGTTTGTCGAATTTCGTCGATTGGAAGGTTTTCAGAGTGGTGTGTTATGTTCATATTCCGAAAATGGGATGTAAAGTCTGAGGAAGGTATATTTCTGGGATACGTGGAAGGAACTAACAAAGTAAAGGTTAGTCGTGACGTGTTTCTTAAATCATTTCCAGATTTCATTGCCGGCGGAGTTGAGCAAAATCCCAAATTTTTTGGCGTACAAGATACGAACTCCATTAAGTTTGTTGTTGTAGAGCTACCCACAAGAAATCCATGTTGGTTTGGGCAAAAGATAGATTTACGTTCAAAAAAACATTGTGTCATAGACAGTGCTTTCGAAAAGATTTCATATGCAAGAAAGTTTACCGATGAGCCGATAGCTGGAAATATCATTACAAATACGATAATTTATAAGGGCTTTTCCAAAATGAGGGAAAAACTAGCTATGAGGTAGAAAGTTAGAAGAGAGCAAGGGGTTGGACGTGCATTATGTTAAAACTATGTCTGGCAAACCACCATGACCTGGAGTGTGTTCTTCTTTATGTTTGTTTATTTTCTCTTCTGCTAGCATTCAAGTTATATTAACTGAGACTAAGAATATTTGGGCACAGTTTCTCATGTAAGAGAAGAAATCATATTCAGGTTCTAGGATGTGGTTGGTAAACGACTGGTTGAAGAAATTAGCAAATTGATTTGCGATTATTTCGGGAATGACAGAAGAAGTATTAGACAATTTTAGAGTAGAGGGGTAGCTATTCATTTGGGGTCAGTGACGAGATAACATTGCTTTCGGCCAAGATATTCTTGGTAGAGATATTCGCAGGATTCAGGAAAAAATATGTATGCGCTCTGGTAATTGAAAAAAACAGAATCAGATCGAGATTTAGGGTATACGTGTCACAGTTTGTTTTTTTTTGTTGCAACAACAAAAACGTTCCACCCCATGATGTGATATAATAAATGGGAGCTAGAGTTCCTGCAGGATCGAATATGTAAGAAATATTATTATTTTTTTTAATAAAGCGTATTGTACAAAAACCTTAAAGACCAAGGCAAATGGGATGTCCCACCCTATATCCGAAAAATCCAAAAAAAAAAATTCAGTTTTAAAAGCCGTGACAAGGTTACACAAAGAATATGCAAGGTCTTCTGGCATAGGCCAGTTATGAAAAAAATTGGAAGACATGGGGTTAAAAAATACATCTACGTACCCGATTTAATTCAAGTCCAAATTTATCAAAATCTGTTAAGTATTCTTGAGTTCTATGTGTGAGAAGTATTATTTGATGATTTTTAAAACTCTTTTAAGATATTCTTGTGCTAGGTGGGCAATAAAGACGATCTACATATTTTGAAGCCCTGCGCCACAACTCTTCACCCACATTTCATTATAAGAACAAATAGTACTCATGGAACAGTGTTTGTTTTGACCTGACTTGTACAAACACTCTCATAGATACCCCTTTTATTCCAATTAACGAGTCAAAATAGAGGAACGGAACACTAACCGCTCGACGTCCGCATTTAATGTATTTTTTCAAAATGTTGCATTAATAAATCATCCCAAATATTCGATATGGTTTTTTATTATCGAAGACTATATGTACCTATTTACAACCGTTTCCGAGTTTCAAACCCAAATGTAATGCAATTTTGATGAGAACAATTCAGGAAAAAAAAAACAAGTAGTAAATTTGAGATGGATTAGGAATGTAGAATTTAAAAAAAAAAAAATCATATAAATTGTGAAAATTTTATCAAAATTCTATTTTGATATCCTCCTTCTTCGTAAAGATTGTTGCATACCATGGATGGTTAAGAAATTCAATTGCCTTTTGAAACATATTTCATTCATCAATTCGGACTATACCGTTGGAGAGTAGTATAAGTGGTTTAATTCAAGACAAACTATTAGTATTACTTGTATAAGATTTGCATTCAATGCATGCTGATAGGTAAGTTTTAACTTTATTCCTCATGCGGGGAAACCAGTAATCACGCTGCAAAAGATCTAATGTTCGTTCCAAACAGCAGACCCAGGAACTACCCACTTCAAAGCGTTGTCCACCTTCCGATATAAGCTCCCATTTTCGATCTGAAATTGTTTACGTAGTTCTTTGTCAGCGCCCGTTGTTCCATTTTGTTTGAGCTTGGTAACGATTGCATGCAATTTCGGATCCTGGATCTGAACAGTCATTAGCCAGTCTTCATTTTTGATTTCAACGGCAAACACGTCCATGCTAACAACATCACACTGTTTTGGTTCATCATGCGGAGATCTGCTAAGCGCATCTACGTGCTGAATATTTTTCCCACGCCAGTACTCGATTTCGAAGTCGTATTCCATCAGCCGCAACCACCAACGTGCGATCCTTGGGATTTTTTTTTTTTTATTAATCGTTGCTCTCAAGGAATCACAATCAGTTACGACCTTAAAGTGCTTACCGAGGAGATAGCTTCGGAACCTGGTTATAGACTCGACCACAGCAAGAGCCTCAAGTTCGTAGCTGTGGTAATGCTTATCATATTCATTTGCTTGTCTGCTAAAATATCCTACCGGTCGAAGCTGGAGATCCAAATCTTTCTGCAGTAAAATACCAGCGATTCCAAGTGCGCTCGCGTCCGTGTGCAGCTCATGTTCCAGTTGATGATCGTACAAAGTTAGCAGCGACCTGGACGATAATACTTCTTTCAAATGATCGAAGGCTTTTTGGTGAACATCCGTCCATTTGAACTCCATATTTTTCCTCGTGAGCTCCGTAAGTGGTTGCTCAATGATTGCATGACCTGAAACAAACTTGAAGTAGCTCGTAAGTCCTAAAAATTGTCTCAGTTGATGCAAGTTTTCTGGCTGAGGAAAATTCGACACTGCTTCAATTTTTTCTTTCACTGGTCCTTATATCAGTAGACGATACCTCATATCCAAGAAAATCAATTTTTTCTTTAAAAAAATATAACTTCTTCAGCTTGAGGGTTAGGCCTTCATCTTCTAAAAGAGACAGGAATGCTTGAAGACTTTGCATACCTTCCGAAAAATCCTTACATGGAATAAGAATGTCATCCATGTATATTATCAATCGACCTGCTTTCATTTTTCGTTTGATGTTATTCATCATCCTCTGGAAGCACGAAGGCGCATTTGAAAGTCCAAATGGCATCCTTTGGAATTCATACTCACCATCAGGAGTAACAAACGCCGTATACTTCCGTGAATCTTTAGCAACAGGGATTTGATAGTACCCGGATGCTAAATCTAAACCAATGAAAAATGCACTACCTTTTAATTGCTGCAAGAGATCTTCAATAATGGGCAGCGGATAATGATCTTTGACGGTATTCTCGTTCAGAAGGCGATAGTCAATCACCATTCCGTCCTCACCATCCTTTTTCTTCACAAGTAGGGCAGGAGAGACGAAAGGGGAATCTGATGGCCGTATTATATCACTATCCAACAAGTCCTGAACAATACGTTGCATAGTTGCACGTTGAGAATATGCCACGATATTGGTTTACTTGTTGTCAATGAGATTTGCATTTCGACCGAAGAAGCACGACCTAGTTCGGAAATATTCATAGCAAAACAATGTCGATATTTATTAAGCAGTTTAACTAGCTCTCCCATCTCAATAGTCGAGAGTACCTCACATTCAAAATCACCGTATGAGATCTGTTGCGGTACAATATCTTTGTTATTGTATTGTGGCAAATTGTTTAATTCTACGTTCGTAACAGCATTTTCGTCATTGCCAAATGACGCGTTATCGCCTTGTGAGGTATTGTATATCATAATCGATTCTTCATTGTTGACGTGGTCGTTGCCAAATCATTTAATACCGGTAGACTGTGTATCAGACAATTGTAATTCGCCATGGATTTTTTTAAGCGTAACGTACTCTTGATCCAGAAAGTCTCTTCCGACTAACAATGGTTCGCTTAATGCCTCATCGTCCACCACACATAGAAAAATAGAAGCTACGACTTCATCGACCTTTAGATTAACTCATACGCGTCCAAGAGTTCTATAAAGTCCGTTTCCAAAACCATGGAGTGTTACGCTATGTGGATCTAATTGAGTATTTAATTTATCGGCCAGAGAAGATTTAATCAGACTAGCATCGCTGCATGTATCGACAAATGCAGTTGTGTAAATCATACCATTGATCACAGCTGGCTTGTGAAACGTGTTTGAGCTAATTATTGACACTTGTCGACGAATTTTACTCTGATAGCAGTCCTCCTTAGAGTGGCCCGTTTTTTGGCATATTTCGCACCTAGGTTTTGATGGCGATCCGTAGTGAATTGTTGCATTTATGCGTACCACTTGAAGTGTTCAAGTAATTCCTCTGGCTTCGCAAAATATTGAAGTGACAATGTTTGTTGTAAATCGTTATTACCTACTTCGTTAACAATGTATTAAAAAATTGATTGACTACTAAATGTGGCGCAACTAGCTATGGATAACATCTCGTAGAAATACTGTTCAAAACTTTCGTTTACCTGTTTGTGCCGTTTCAGGAGTCTCATATGGACATCAGACTCATCTGTGTAAGAAGGAAATGCTTTTAAAAGGCCCTCTTTAAGCTGTACCCAATTCGTGATACGAAATTGCTTCGATGAAACTATCAGCAGAGTCATTTGATCCGTGACTTGATAAATATCTCGTAGATTATCAACTGTTTGCGTCCACTTCTGGCATGAAAGGATTGATTTTTGGCTTGGATCGAAAAATGGGACAAGTGAGTTTAATTCCGTGTAACCGTAAGTTTGTGAATTATCCAAGCATGCGCTTGAAGCTATCACATCTGAAGTAATACTGTTGTACTTCTGAAGTATTTCCGATGAAGCGTGTTGCAGTGATACAGATGGGGTTTCTCGGCTTGCGGCTGGTACCGGAGGTGTTGGAGGAGTTGGTACCGGAGACGTGGCGGTGGAATTACCTGTTGACTGTCGCTGTAAAACAGAAAGTTCACATTTAGTTAATTCTAATCCTGTCTGAGTACCTCCCTTTCTCGACGTAATAATTCGAGCTCTCGTTGGTCTAGCATGCTGGTTCGTTCTGGTGGTGAATTCACGTGTCACAGACTGCTGGCGTGCAGGTTAGTATTCGGACCGGCTGGTGTCATGACCGTGCCAGAATTTTTTACGCCTTGGATTCCTACGTTCGCTGCTACGCTACTATTGGCAAGCATTGTTGATTCGGCTAGTGGTACCATCGTATTATCCATTCGTGATTCTTCATTAGCCATCGTGGTTTTTTTTTTTTTTTTTTTTATAATTTGCACGTATTAAAGGGGATATGAATACCCTTATACTAATTTTTTTTTTTTTTTTAGAGCACGTGGGTTTTTGTGGAAAGAGGAAGAGACAGAGAGAAAGAAAGATTGGTATGGTGGGTTTGAAACTTAGGTGGTATTAAGTTTTTGTAAACTCCAAGGGTGGCTGTCCAGATAACTGGGGAGTATTTTGTTTGATTTCGCTGTCGTTGCTTATGATTCACAGTATTTTTTCCGTCCTCCTGATGTCATCGTCACGATCAAGTTGCATTTTAGCCATATGACCACCCTACTGCCAGTGTTATACCTTCACAGTAAAGTTGACTTAGCTTTTGCAAGTGATCGACTTTTTTATTTATTTCATGGGAAATAAATAGATGATTGTTGAGATCAGGATTTGAACCGTGAATCAACAGCGTGACAAGCGATGATGTTACCACTACACCACGGCCACCAAATCGTGAATACGCAGCAAATCGTGAATACGGTTAGAAATTGAGTTTCGCGGAAATTTAATAAAATTTTATATTTGGGCAATAATTCCACTTCTGAACTATTACTTGTATAAGATTTGCCAAATAAAACGATTAAGGATTACAATACTTTTCCGAGATTACTTTATTAGTTAGGTTAACTTAGCGAAATTACTACAGCTTGCAATATGTCGCCGAACAAGAAAGAAAAACCAAAAGCAAAAAAAAAAAAAGGCGGAAGTGACAGCGCAGCTGTCAAACATATCTACGACAGCTTCTCGAATCTACATTAAGGGTTGGATAACATTTTATACGGTAACATTAGTCACTGAGGGAACTGGTGATATTTGCTCGTAACTTGGTCAGATTTAAAATTAAAGCAAAATGAAAAGGAAGAGATTTCGTTAAATAAGTTAAAGAACTTAACAAATTATTTTGAACATACGAGGGCAAGGTGAAAAGTTCTCGGCCTGACGCAGAGATGGCATTCCAATCGGCAAAAATTTATGTTTCCTGCCTATGTGCACTTCTCATTAGTTCATATGACAAATTTCAACTTGTTCTCTCAAGTAGTTTCTTTACACGAATTTTTGCAATAGACGTCTTGCGGGTTTTTCGTTAAAATGTATAAACTTGAATATCGTGCGGTGATAAAATTCTTATTTTTGGATGGGTTAACCCCTAAGGAAATTCATTCAAAGATGACAAAAGTTTACGGGGACTCTGCTCCTTCCATGTCAACCGTTAAAATGTGGGCAGCTGAATTTAAACGTGTAAAACCGCAACCACACCCGAAACCATCGAAAAAGTGCATGATATAGTATCGAAAGAGAGGGTGAGAAACATCTTGCACAAAAACTTAGGGATGCGAAAGCTCTTCGCAAGATGGGTGCCGCATTTGCTGAATGCCGATCAAAAGCAAATGCGCAAACGATTTTCGCGGCAATCTTTGGACCGATTCAATAGGGATCCGACCGATTTTGCGCGGCGATTTGTCACCATGGATGAGACATGGGTCCACCACTACATGCCAGAAACGAAACAGAAGTCGAAGTGGTTGGAAGCCGGTGGTTCAGTGCCAAAGAAAGCGAAGTCCATCGCATCTGCCGGAAAGGTCATAGCCAGTGTGTTTTGGGATGCGAAAGGGATCCTGTTAATTGATTACCTTGGGAAAGGCAGAACAATTACAGGCAAATATTACTCCAACCTTCTTGACCAGCTGGATGCCAAAATTCGCGAGAAGAGGCCTGGATTGAAGAAGAAAAAAAATCAGCTTTCACCAGGACAATGCACCTGTACACAAGTGTGCGATGGCAATGGGAAAACTGCTGGATTTGGGGTACGATTTGCTTGGCCATCCCCCCTATTCACCTTGAAGAAATTTGTTTCTGGGAAACGCTTCGCATCCAATGCAGAAGTTGAGTTGAGGGCCGTAGATGAATATTTTCACAGCCTCCCGGACTCTCACTTGATGTTGGAGAAACGCTGGACCAAGCGTGTTGAAGTCAAGGGAGATTATGTAGAAATATAAAATCATTTTTTAACTGAAAATCGCAGTCTTTCATTATCAGGTCGAGAACTTTTCACCTTGCCCTCGTACATATGTATGAGTAGACATAAATTTTAAATAAAATAGTTTAAGCCATATCGGAAATAAAGCCAAATATTCGGAATTCTTCGACTATTAAGTAAAATGTTATTCGAATTTCAAGCAAAGAACTGAGTACATGTGAGATGGTGCCGAAAATTCGACACCCCTGTAATTTTGTACGAAACATTTTCAAGAATATAACGGAAAGGGTGCAAAATTTATAAAGAGTGCAAACGGAATGCATTATTTGCTGGCATAAAATGGAAGCATTAAAGAAACTAAAAATGTTTAGAAATATTTTTCCGGGATTTTCTGATATCACAAGTCTTCCAGTGATTTTGAAAATATGAATGTAAGGGATAACGTAATTTGAACTTAATCTTAGAATCATCTCTAATCCAATGGCATCAATTTGTTTGAAGGTTCTCAAGCGAAACCAAAACCCTCAACCATTATCCATGGATGGTACTTGCATTATTGAAACCGAAAGACTTGCCATTCTCTGTATGTGTATTAATAACCATCTTCGATGGAATGATCACATATTCGAGGTAGCCAAAAATGCTGCAAAATGTCTAGGATTCCTTAAACGGTGCAAGAAATATTTTACCCCGTCTGATCTGGCCTGAATTTATATGACATTCATCCGCCCTTAGCTGGAATATAACCCCCATATCTGCTCTGGTGCACCCAAGACCATTCAGCACATTCTTGATAGGGTACAAAATCGCGCGTTGAAACCTATAGGTGATAGAGTCATTGTGAATTCCTTACATTCACTTGAACATCGGAGAAATGTCTCAGACCTCTCCCTCTTTTATCGTTTTTTCTATAAAAAATACTCCAGCGAAATAGCCAGTTGCATATCTCCCCTTCAAAATTTCACCCGCGCAATGCGCGTCATGCTTCGAATGCACATCAGTTCACCCTTAAGTCCAACTTTGGTCGTACTGTCAAATATGGAGGTTCGTGTAAAAGCCGAACGACACGAATGTGGCATGATGTAACAGGTTCTGTATTTCCCCATCACTGCAACCTTCAATTTAAGGCCAACGTGCACAGGCTTCTCCTCTGTTCCTCTTCCCCATTTTCCTAAACGTCCTTGCTCTGTAACAGTATAAGAGTATTCATATTCCTTTTGGCACGCAAATTATAAAAAAAAATTTGTATGCAAAGATGATTATCTGTAATAAAAGTGTTAATCAATGCGTTTTAATGCACCCGAAATATGATTTTTTCATTTTCCTCTTATTACGCTATCTGCAATTTTCTAAAGCTTGGTAAACCATAAGCTTACATATGCTCAAATATCAGATTTGTCAACATCTTTAGAGCCGTTTTCAAAAAAATCCATTTTTTTTTTTTTCAAAATCGGCCATTTGTAAAATACTGTTAATTTCGTTTTCATTATTATTATTATAACTTCATTGATACAGAAATAGATTACATTATCAATAATTAAAACAATTAAACGCTAGCTACCAGGGCTTTAGGCTAGATAAAGTTAAAAGGGAGTTAAATAAAGAATTCTAACTTAAGTTTTAGAAGAACTTCATATACTGATCTTATATTATTAGGTACGCAACTAAGTTCTCGTTTGTCAATAGATGGCTCCAGCAGTAAGTGCTGGTTGATTTTGATATATCCAAAACGTCATGAACCGAGCTTAGACATATGGTAAACAAACTGTTTTGATACATTAGTGATTTTGTTTTGGCGTCATATACTTTTGGTTGAGTGAAAATGTCTGATTTTGTGCCAAATAATCATCACTTGCGGGAAGTGTTGATTTTCTTCTTTCATTCGAAGAAAACGGCGGCTGAAGCGCATCGAGAGCTCCAAAAAGTTTACGGAGATGCTGCTCTAAGTGAAATAACGTGCTGTGATTGGTTCTGTCGCTTCAAAGACGGTGATTTCGATGTTGACGACCGTCCGCGTGAAGGAAGGCCAAAACCCTTCGAAGACGCTGAATTGGAGGCATTGCTCGATGAAGCTCCGTGCCAAACGCAATAACAGCTTGTTTCAGCATTAGAAGTTTGGAATGATTCAAAAACAAGGAACTTGGGTTCCTTATGATTTGAAGCCAAGGGACGTTGAGCGTCGTTTTTTCGCCTGTGAACAACTGCTCCAGCGGCAAAAAAGGAAGGGTTTTCTTCATCGCATCGTGACGGTTGATGAAAAATGGACTCATTACAGCAATTCAAAGAAAAGAAAGTCATGGGGGCTGCCCGGTCATGCTTCCACGTCGTCGGCTCGGTCGAATATTTACGCTGCGAAGATTATGCTTTGTATTTGGTGGGACCAGGCCGCTGTCATTTATTATGAACTGTTGAATCCCAACGAAACCATCACTGGGGAACAGTATCGACTTCAATTGATGCGATTGAGCCGAGCACTGCGCGAAAAACGGCCACAATACGAGCAGAGGCACGAAAAAGTAATTCTACAGCATGACAGCGCTGGGCCTCACGTTGCCAAATCCGTTAAAACCTTCCTGGAACCGCTCAAATGAGAAGTCCTACCCCACCCGCCATATTCCCCAGATATTGCGCCATCCGATTATTTCTTGTTCCCATCATATGAAGACATCAAAAAAAGGCTTGATTCGTGGATAGCCTCAAAAGATGAACACTTTTACCGTAACGGTATTCGAGCTCTGCCAGAAAAATGAGAAAAAGTTGTAGCTAGCGAAGGGCAATACTTTGAATGATTCATTTGTAACCATTTTTTCACAATAAAGTTTCATTTTCATCAAAAAACAGCGAGAACTTAGTTGCGCACCTAATACTATTGGAGATAAATGTTAAAATTTGTTGAAGGTTTTTTCCAGAGATGGTTTTGCTGATTGAATTGATGTTTTCGCATTGCAGAATGTGTGTTACAGTAAATGTTGGTTTTTCGCCGCAGAAATCACAAAGTAGAGCAGGTTCCTTGGTAATTAAGTGCTTGTGGGTTATGTTGGTATGTCCCATTCTGAGCCTTATGTCGGCTTTAATCAGCGAAGTTGGTAGATGTACAGGATATATGGCTTTTTCAGCAGATGGGTTGAGCATTGAATATAGGTGTTGATATTCAGACCAATCGTTCTTCATCTTGATATACATAGACGTTTTGAGGTGTTTTTTAAGTTATTTTAAGTCTTTTTGGCTGAACTTATAAAATGTGATGAGGGATTCCTTAAGTACTAGTTTAGCTTCTGCATCTGCGTTTTCGTTACCAACGATGTCTGCGTGTCCCGGTATCCAGGCCAATCTTTGATTGTTTCTTTTGACAATGAGTTTATCACGTATGTCTGCAACAATATTAGAGTAGTTATTGGTGCTTTTTATGGCATTGATATCAGTAAAGTTTATTGATTTATTTTATTTTTTGCAGCTTGAACTGCTCTTAGTAGGGCGTGAGCTTCTGCCATGAAGATAGGTGAAGTAAAATGAAGTAGACCCTTACTGATAATACAACCATTTTCAATGACAACAGCAAAAGAAGTTCCGTCATTTGTTTTCGAGGCATCAGTAGACAAAAGTTTGCCATCCTAGTCTTTCATAGTTTTCTTTTATTTCTAGAAACATTGTTTTGTAGAATTCGTTGCTGGTGGATTCTTTTAAATATTCTGAGAGGTGAGAAACAATAGAATTGTTGGACAAATTCCATGGACGAAGGTTGATTTTGCATTTATTTTCTATGGTGATTGGGATGTTCAGATTTGCGACTGATTTCAGTGTTTTTTGTAGAGCTGAGGGGTATTTTGGAATTTATTTCCGTTTCAGTATTTTCTTGTCTTCGTCATGGATAGGTGTTGTGAATGGTGAGTTAATTTTTTGTATGATCTGCCATGTAATTAATTCGATTCTATCATATAAATGAGGAAGACCGGCTTCGGTTAAAATATTTTTTATGGGTGTTGTACGAAAAGCTCCCAGACTGGTCCTAACTTCTGTATTGTATGGTGTTGAAATGAGCTGCATAGATGATTTTGAGCATTCACTATAAATTGGTAGGCCGTAGTCTATTTTTGAAAGAATTATATATCGAACAACATTAACAATAGTGTTTATAATAGAATGACTTTTTTTATTACAGACACTTAACTAAATTGACCCTGGTAGCAAGGCTCTTTTTTTATGTATATGCAGTGATTCTTAAAACTATATTTTGAATCAAATATTATGCCTAATATTTTCGAATGGTTATAATTTTTAATACAAACATTGTTAACATTAACTCCTTCAATACATTTTTGGCATTTATATTTTTTGCATGTATGTAAAAGTTCACATTTTGAGATCGATATTTTGGAGCCAGATGTGTCTCCCTATTCTGACGTCTACAAAAAGAACGTGGTTTGTTTGTGGGTGTCTTTGAACAATTCTACTTATTTCGTTAAAAGCAATTATAAATAAAGTGACTGATAATGGTGATCCTTGGCGGACGCCATTTTTAATATTGTGAATACAAGAATATATGTTATTAGTTTTTACGCGAAATTTGAGATTGGTTAGGAAAGCTTTAACGTAGTTTAAAATTGTCGGCCCAATTTTTCATTGCATAAGTTGATTTAAGATGACATGTGGGCCAATTCTGTTTCTGAGACAAGATGGACTATTACTAAGCATTGAGAAAGGTATCCTATCAAAGCCTGGAGTTTTATCCCTAACTGATTTACCCATACTGATTTCAAGCTCTAGAATTCAATCAACTTTGCTGAAGGTGAAAGGATGCAGCGTGGTTCGTCCTTGTTCAAAGACTAGTTTTTTCTTTAATATAACTTGGATGAAAATTTGAATCATCTTGAGATTTTTCCCAAATTTTTTTTGGGGGTGGAATTTTGGTTAATCTCCGAAGTGAATTTATTAAAACAAGCAATTTTTTCAATCTTTATGGAACTTGGCATTCGCTTTACGGTAACATATTAAGTTTGAGTCATTTGGTGACTTTTTGAACTTTCCATGCATCGTGCTTTTTTTGGCGAAGGTTGCATAGATTTTGATTTCACCAAGGAACTGTTTTACTGTGTACTTTGTGCGTTGATTAGACAAAGAGACAAATTTGCTGCAGAGCGAATAGATTTGAGAGTACAAGCAGCTCTTTGCTAGTGTTGGTGGAGTTGGTCTGAGTGATACTTGTTTCGAGACTTCGGCCTGGAGCAAGTCCCATTTGGCTAAGTCTGTCAGGAATTTGGATTGGGTTTTTGGGAGTTTAAGGCTGTTACCTGAAGATATTGTGGTAAGAATTGGAAAGTGGTCGCTACCATATAAGTCATCGGAGACCTTCCAGGCTGATTTTGGAGTGAGGTGTGGTGATGTAAGAGTAAGATCGACGTGAGAAAATGTTTCGTGTGTGGAACAATGAGTGAGTCGGTCATTGAAAATTGAGAGCCAAGTCTTTTCTATGAAGTTTTCAACTAATTTGCCACTTCTATTTTTGGTTAGAGATCCGCAAGAGGAACTTCAAGAATTAAAATCGCCTGTTTAAACAATAGGAGTCGAGATGTTGCTCAAAATATTTTCAAGATCACAGGTTTAAAATTTTTGGTGGGATGTAAATTGATACAATAGTTAATTTAAATTTTAATTCGATTTCGAAACATCTTAACGATGTCTGAACAGAAAAACCCGAATTTTATTGGTAACGACCGCGTGATGAAGTAAGTAAAATACCCTTCCCGAGGTTGGTTCGATCAGATCTTCCGGAAGACATTTGTTGCGAGCGAAACGACGTTCTATGGCTGATAATCTTTACAAGGCACCCGAGAGGGTGTTACCGAATCGAACCTCATTTTTTCGAAATGGCAGCTGCACAATATATTTATTGTCAGGAACTTGTGAAAAGGTCTGAGAAAAATGAGCTTCTACGAAATCCTCATCTCCGATTATAGGTAGATGCTGAAGAACTTCCTCAATTTCCTAAAAGGATCGTAGTAGCACATCTACGTCCTCGTTAACTCCAACACGCAATAAAACGATATTTTTGTTTGTCATATGACCAGTTATTACCCAACCAAAAACAGTGTTTTTTTTTTTTTTTTTATAATTTGCGCGTGCCAAATGGGATATGAATACCATTAAATTATTTCAGGGCACGGGCGTTTGTAGAAATTGAGAGAGATAGAGAAAGAAAGATTGATGTAGTGGGTATGAAACTTAGGTGGTATTAAGTTTCAGTAAACTCCAAGGGTGGCTGTCCAGATAACTGGTGAGCTTGTTTGTTTTTTGCTTTTTGTCGTTGCTCATGATTCACAGTATTTTTTTCCCACCACCTGATGTCATCATCACGATCAAGTTGCATTTAAGCCATATGACCACTCTACTGCCAGTGTTATGCCTTCGCAGTAAAGTTGACTAAGCTTTTCGCAATTGATCGACTTTTTTATTTATTTCAGACGAAATAAATAGATGATTATTGAGATCAGGATTTGAACCGTGAACCAAGAGCGTGAAAAGCGTTGATGTTACCACTACACCACGGTGTTGTGGGCAAACGAATTTCCCTTGTCATCCAGAAGACGACCCTCACGCAAAATATTCCACGCAGTATCTGATCCGAGTAAAATATCGATAGGTCCACACTCATTACATCCCGGATCAGCCATTTTAAGATTTTCCAACAGCAAAAGATTATTTACGGCAAGCGAAAAGAGAGGGGTTTGAGAAGTAATTTCCTTCAAAATATAGGCATTTACTTCCACTTTAGAGGAATCGAAGCGAGAAAGTAACTCAACTTTTACAATGCCATTGGTGACTCCAGCTGTTTGAGATGAAATTCCGCTAATAGAAATACGAGCATGGCGCGGACGAGGGCCTAGCGGATTTACCAATCTTTCGGTAATAAGCGAGACTTGTGACCCGGTATCTAGCAGCTTATGCTATTTGAAGTTTCCACATTCTCTTCATTAGCCGACGGGTTTGATTGCTCTAAATGTACCAAAGTATGATGTCGAGTTTGGAAAATCGAACAACGTGCCTTTACTCGGCATCTCGCGGAAGAGTGGTTACCGCCTAAACAATTGTATCACAACCTTTGATTCCTCTCGAAGGTACGCCGCGACAGAATCTACATGGATTAAAATTGTGAGCATTTAGGAAGTAAATGGTTCCCTTTACACTGGGGACACGAAAAGTTGGAAACGACTAAACTTTTAACATTAGGCGATCCACCCGAACGCGTCTGTATTTTGTTAACTCAACCTTTCGGCTCACTTGGTTCTAAAGCAGAACACCTTCTTTCTAAATAGTTCAATAATTCTTGAATTGTGGCTTTTTCTGAATTTTTGTTTTCAAGCGCCCAAGTTTTACGCCCAAGTTTACGCGCACTTTTTGCCGCCATGTATTTTATTTCAGTGGCTTCAAAGTCAACCTCAGGACCACCATAAACGTCGGCTGTATGAAATGCGAAAAGATCCGCTTGATTGCGACAAAATGCCTTCCAACGGTCTTCTAGCCGTTCTAAACGGACCTCCAACAATTCGACATCCACTTCATCGGTAATATCCGCGATGAGTTTCTGCGCACGCGTAATAGCACTGTAGGGGTTCACTCACAGATGGCACTTTGAAGTACCGAGATGGGAAACAGAGGGCGCAGATGAACGAAAGAAAGATGCCGATAATGGAGTGATGACAAAATGGCATTCTGGGAAGTGGAGTCGAGATTGACGGTGGTTTTCTCTTGCATCGATTTTAATAAGTAATAACTTTGTAGTTGAGTATATTGAATTTTGGAATTAATAAAGTGAATACAAATAGAAGTAGTGTCTATTTTCTACGCACACACTACATTGGTGACCTCGACGCACCGAAAATATATAAAAAAAAAAGAGAATAGTCAAGTTCTCGAGCGACGCAATCAAGAGCTCGCACATCCACGTGCCAACGATCAGCCCAAAAAATCAGCGCCATCAACGTGGCTTACGGCCTCTAATGACGCACAGCATCCTCAGAAGACTCCCAACGAGGGAAAAACGCAGACATTTCGTCAAGATTACCACGAGGACACACCACACCTAGTTGTGACCTCAAAAACACCACGCCGAGCGCTAACCTCAAAACACCACGCCGAGCCACCACCTCAAAACACCACGCTGAGCTGCAACCTCAAAACACCATCAATCATAACCTCAGAATCAAAGATTCCAACGGCACCACATCACCAGCCACAGCGATAAAGTACCAGCATATCACCAGCGGCGCAGCAGCTCACATACCGCATCAGTTTCACCAGACACAGCAGATCACCAGCAAGTACAATTCTTATATCAAATACAAATATATTTACGTATTATTGTGTAGATTATATTATTAAGTCACAACCAGGAATAGCATGTATGTATAAGTAATTGCACGTTCCTTAAACTATTGAGCCACCGTCGGATTAATTCCTTTAGACAAAAAATGATCTTGCCTTGTTTAACAGAGTTGTAAATCGGTAGCACTAATCGGTATTCGTCGCGAATCCTTTAACCTTATATATGGCAGGCGATGATGATATCACACCTACCACTGAATCGACAATCGCGCATCATTCCCTACCCGGCCAGTCCTCGACGACCGAACTTAAGCTCACTTCGAACGGTATAGTATATGCGATCTCCATAAAACTGCCAGAATTCTGGACCAAAATGCCGGCTATTTGGTTCATACAGGTAGAATCTCAATTTTCAATCCGAAATATTGCCTCCGAACAAACCAAGTTCCATTACGTAGTATAAGCTCTCCCTCAAGACGTGGCCGCAAGCGTGCATGACGTTCTAGTGCAAGAATCCAATACGCCTTACTCTAATTTAAAAAAGGCACTCATTGAAACACACTCCATGAGTGAAAGTAAAAGAATCGAAGCGCTGCTGTCGGGGGAAGAAATGGGGGATAGTAAGCCTTCAGAATTCTACTGCAGACTACAAACCTTGGCTGGACAATCGATGATTGTGACAGAAAGCCTAATTGTAGAATTGTGGAAGCGACGGCTCCCCACATTAGTTCAAGTGTCCATCAAGGCTAGCTCCAAGTCCAAAATAGAGGAGATTCTTGAAGTAGCCGACGACATTTTCGAAGTCTATCACCAGCAGAAGAATTCTTCCTTTTCCATTCCTCCTCACTCTGAAAAAACAATCAATGAATTGACCAGCCTGAATCATAGCCTACAATCAGAGATTCACGAAATAAAATCCATGCTCTCCAACCTTTACGGTAACAACCAACGACCCCCACGAAGCTAAAGCAAGCATAACAACTTCACAAGACCTCCGCGCGACAGATCGGATTCTAGAAGTAACACAAAACTTTGCTGGTATCACGCGAAGTATGGAAAAATGGCACAGAAGTGCTCCAAACCATGTAGCTTCAAAAGTCAGAACCCAAACTAGAATCCACTGTCATTGAAGCGGCAAATGGCAGTAAACTTCTAAATTTTCAAAGCCGCCTTTTCATTAAAGACCCCATCTCACAAATAACGTTCCTCATAGACTTCGGCTCAGACGTTTCAGCCATCCCTGCCTCCAAGTTCAAAACAACTCACAAACCCGACCAAGTGATATCCGCAGCAAACGGATCGGTAATCAACGTCTTCGGAACAAAGTTCCTACGGACAAGCCTAGGTTTCCGTAGAGTATTTGATCACACGTTCCTGATAGCAGCTGTCACTAAGCCAATAATTGGCGCGGACTTCTTGAGACAAACGGGCTTGGTGATCGACGTAAAAAACCCAAGACTGATCGATCCGCTGACCAACTCGGGAGTTAGGGGAACACGCTGTCATCAAAATGTCACAAGTCCGCGTTTTTTCGCTCATGGAACCTCCCAATGTCAACATTCCAGTCAAATATAAAGTCGTGCACCACATCCTCACAAAGGGGCCTCTACCGAACTCTCGTTCTAGTCGCTTAAACAGCTCTAAGCTGAAGATCGCAAAGGAAGAGTTCGAGTACATGGTGAAAATTGGAATCTGCACACCATCGTCTTCTCCATGCGCATCACCTTTGCATATGGCTCCGAAACGCGATGCAAACGACTGGAGACCATGTGGCGACTGTAGACTGCTCAACGCAATAACAATCCCGGACAGGCATCCACTGCCTCACACTCATGACTTCGTGAACATCATGCAGGGTTGTACCGTCTTCTCAAAAATAGACCTCGTGCGCGCTTACCACCACATCCCAGTGGCGGAAGAAGATATACATAACTGCAGTGACAACCCCCTTCGGCCTTTTCGAATTTACCCACATGCCATTTGGGCTTCGAAACGCGGCTCAAAGCTTTTAACGTTTCGTACATGAACTCACACGGGGATTGAGTTTTCTTTTTGTCTTTGTAGAGAATTTTTTCATAGCCAGTACGAAAAACACTTACGAATCGTGTTCCAACGCTTATGCGAATACGGCCTGCGAATTAAGGCCTCAAAATGTGTCTTTGGCGTACCCAGGCTACAGTTTCTTGGTTTTGAAGTCTCGGAAGACGGCACACAACCATCCCTGGAGAGGGTTAAAGTAATAGAGACCATTCTAGAACCAAAGTCGGTCAAAAGTACGCAGCGTTTTGTAGGTATGATGAACTGCTATCACCGCTTCATCCCTCACCTTGCACGCACACTCGCTCAGATTTAGGACCATCTCGCTAACGTTCAAAAAGATCAAACAAAAAATAAAGAGTTCACGTGGCCCATTGAATGCCAAGAGGTGTTCAAAGAGGCCAAGCAAAAGCTAGCTAAAGCCACACTCCTAAACTGTCCACAAGAGAATGCCACACTCAGCATCACAACAGATAAAAAACTCTCACCCACACAATCTCCGTATTCAACGTTCGACAGGGAGCTTTTAGCAATTTACTCGGCAATTCAACACTTCCAAAACTTTGTGGAAGGGCGGGAGTTTTGTGTCTACATAGACCACAAACCCCTCATCTATGCCCTCACAACAAAAGCCAAACGATGTCCCAGACAAGAGCGTCAACTCGACTTTATCTGCCAGTTCACGAGCGACATAAGATACGTCAAGGGTTCCTTGAATGTGGTCGCCGACACTCTTTCACGACCTAACACTGACGCACTCCAATTGACCCAACCTGGATTGGAAAAACTGGCCGAAGCACAAGCCCAAGACGAGAAGCTTGAACATTTTAAAAACAACACACCTGACTCATCTAAAATGAAATTAGAGCCAATTAAAATACCAACCTATGACTTACCCTTGTGGTGTGAAACCTCCACCAAGAACAACCGCCCATACGTCCCAAAATCCAAACGGATCAAAACCTTCCAAGCTATTCATGCACTTTCTCACCCAGGAATCCGCGCCACGCGGAAAAAGATTGGCAAAATATACTTTTGGCCAAGACATAAACTCCTGGGCGAGAAGTTTTATGGCATGTCAGAAGGAAAAGATACAAAGACACACAAGAACCCCGGTAGACCAAATTTAAGTTCCACCTGGTCGGTTTCAACATATCCACATGGATATAGTTGGTCCACTACCGCCATCGAATGATCACAAATACATATTAACGATCGTGGACAGATTCTCGCGATGGCCCGAAGCCTACCCCATTCGGGACATCACAGCGGAAACAATCGCTAAGACTTACATCCAGGAACACGTCTCTAGGTTTGGGGTACCAAACACGAATACCACCGATCAAGGCACTCAATTTGAGTCAAAACTGTTCCGAGAATTGACGAAGTGCCTGTGGACGAATCGAATTCGTACCTCCGCCTATCATCCACAGGCTATCAGCATGGTGGAAAGATTCCATCGCCAGCTTAAGACGGCAATCCGCACTTCGGGAAACAAAACGAACTGGACACAAAAACTTCCATTAATCCTACTGGGAATTCGCACGTCACTCAAGGAGGACATGAACCACACTCCTTCTGAACTCTTGTACGAAGAAAACATTAGAGTACCCTGCGATTTTTCATCATCACAGATAGAATCTAGCGACTCAACCCTGATCGAAAACCTGAAACAGTTCTTTGCAAACATCAAAAGCACAGCACAAACAACGAGAAAGGCGAAAACGACTATCCATATTCCAAACCGTGTGGATGTCTGCGACCACGACTTGATAAGGAACGATAAAGTTAGAGGCAGTTTGGACTCTCCTTATGAGGGACCTTATAGAGTTTAAAAAAAAGAGATGCCGATAATGGTGTGATGACAAAATGGCATTCTGGGAAGCGGAGTCGAGATAGGCGGTGGTTTTCTCTTGCATCGATTTTATTAAGTAAAAACTTTGTAGTGCAGTATATTCAATTTTGGAATTAATAAAGTGAATAAAAATAGAAGTAATGTCTATTTTTTATACACACACTGCAGCACCCTTCAAATGACCTCGACACTGTTTGAGAACATCCATTTGGGTATAGGTGCCTACAACCGAAAAACGAAACACGTGTTAACTGTGCCTAGAGGGCGAACATCCACACCTCAAGCGAAGTCGAAAATGACCAAATCTCACAACAAACCAAAACTGCACAAGCGAAGAACTCCAAACAGCGAGTGTACACCACAGCAAAACTCCAGCTCAAAAAAAAAAAAACAATGCCACAATACCACCTGTTTGCAACTTCCCGTAGGTATATCTAGCAACCACCACAATGCAATAACGAATCCAATCGAATCCGGCTCGAAGGACCATGTTTTGTAATGAGGTCAAATAAAACGATTGCGACCACTTTATAAAATAATTACTTTATTTATTGGCTGTACATATCAAAAAAAAACTTTCTACGAATACCCAGTGGTTCTTTGGGAGGTGTTGTTGCATTGGTGGTTGCTAGATCAAAGAGAACGAAAGCAATTTTCATCACCGCGCGATACCAACTTAAACTGTTTTCCCCTTCTTCTTAGCGGTTATCTTCGTTGCCTTCGTGGGTGCAGATGGTGAGCTAGCTTAAGTTGGCTAATGAATTAACAAAAATAACTTTTGTTAGGTACCGAAAGTGCAACACCATAATTTAAGAAAAACAAAATCGGTAAGCTAAATGAACCATAGGGTATTCGTACAAATGTTTGTTCACAATATAATTAGTTTAGTTTTCGGTTTAAGTAGCTAATTCATTTTATGTAGTTAAGTTAAGAATAACAAAAAAAAGGAAAAAATATTTCTTATTCTTCAACAATAGGCATTGCAGATATGTTGGAATTTATGTAGGGTAACCCTGTCCTTCCACGATCCACAGCACAACTTAACTGGTGAGACCTTCGAAGAAGGAGAGACTGGGAGCCCAGCTGCTACGGTCAAGGATGGTAGCAAAGCGTTAAGCAGCGAGAAATCTGGTTTAAACTTTCCTTTTAATCGCTCTTTTGTTCTTCTTCTTCTTACGGCGAAGTTATGATCCGGAGTAGAAGGATCGCAACCCTCCCACTTTACTGCATCCCTACTGGTCCGCCTGTGGCGTTAATCGCTCTTTTGTTATTTTACTTTACTTTATAAAGTTAAAATTATATTATTGAATGCGCGTTCTTATTTTCACAAAATTTCACAATTTCACCTCTCCTACATGGTGTCAGAAGTGGAATTGAAAATAAGCGCATTACATATTAAATTAATTGATTTCAAACGCGCGGGAAATGATAAAACTAGTTAATAAAACTAAGTACAAAACAGTGAATTGACAGAAAACACGAAATAAAGTGAACAGAAAAAATAAGAGAAAAAAGAAAAAAAACAACAGAAAGGTGCAAAAACAAATATTTCAGGTAAAAGAAAGTGAAATGGCCATAAATTGCCGTGAAGTGTAACAAAACTTTCCGTTTATTATACTAGTATTTATTCACATTAGTAGCATGAGAGATTAGTTGAATTTTTTTTTTTGTTATCATTTGCGCGCGCCAAAGAGGATATGAATACTCTTATACTATTACAGGACACGGGCGTTGTGAAGAAGAGAGAGAGAGAGAGAAAGAAAGATTTTTAGTGTAGTGGTTTGAAACTCAGATTGTATTAAATTTCTGAAAACTCCAAGGGTAGCGTCCAGATAACTAGGCAGCTTGTTTATTTTGCTTTTGTCGTTGCTCATGATTCACAGTATTTTTTTCCGTCCTCCTGATGTCATCATCACGATCCAGTTGCATTTCCTGCCATATGACCACTCGACTGAGAGTGTTATGCTTTCGCAGTAGAGTTGACTTAGCTTTCGCAATTGATTGCCTTTTTTGTTTATTTTATGCGAAATAAATAGATGATTCTTGACATCAGGATTTGAGCTCTGAACCAACAGCGTGACAAGCCATGATGTTACCACTACACCACGGCCACTGTTTATGAGAATTCCCGATATTTTGCCCAATAAGCAACTTCAGTAATTACTGATCTCAATAGTGAATTTGGGTATTTAATTATTTTAAGATATTCTACCCAAAAATCAACTTCCATAGTGCTATTGATTTGCTTATTGGAATATTTTATTGACCCGAAAAGTTGCGAACAATTCATATTTGATTATTTTACGATATTCTACCCAATCAGCAACTTCCATAGTGTTATTGATTTGCTCATTGGAATAATTTATTGACCTGAAAAGTTGCGAACAATTCATATTTTGGCAACTTGCTGATTGTTCACTTCATTAATTTTAAGTATAAATAGAGTTAGGAAATTAAATAAAGTGCCCAGCTGTTATACCAAGTACGAAGTGTACATATCTTTCTAAACAAAAATAGTTATAACCATTGCCAAGCATATCTTTTGTTCCTAGTGTGAGGCTGTACTAGGGTGGTTATAAACTATCTCATATAAAAAGTAATAGTTTATTTAGTAAAATTTAAAGGTAACAGTTTACCTTACAACAGATCGATATAATTGTAAAACCCCTACCAAAGTGATATAAAATGAAGAATCTTGAGAGAATCATAGATTACTTCCAAGATGTCATCGTCCAGCTGGAAGAGATTAGAGTTAACCTTACCAAGGTGCGGTTAGATAGCGTACCCCGGGAACGCTTGCAAGGCAGTACGGCAAGGCAAAGAGCCTTTGGGTTTCCATCAAGGTTAATTACGCCATCATGATGGACCTAAGCGAAGAAACCGCGGCCGTCTTTCTGCCGAAGTACGAGGCAGCAAAAGTCATTTCTTCAAAAATAAAAGAATTCATAGCGAAGAATTCCCCAGAACTATTGGAGGAGGATGAAAAAGAACAAGGCGATACCGAAGATCCAGTCCATCCAGGAATCAGCCAGGCTCTCGAAGCCCCGTCGGCCATAGGTTCTAACCCGAAGACGTATGCAGCAATCAACTTACCCAATGTATTTCAATCCGACTCCATAGCAAAAAACCAAAGCAATGACTTCAATTAACCCTAAAAATGGTAATAACGAGCAGTTCGTTACGGCTGACGATCCACAGTCTTACCGTCAGCAAACCCCACAACACGAAAGGAGAGAGCACACCAGTAACGGTTTCCGATTTGGGATGTTACAGAATCATCAAGATGCTCAAACACACCCTGAAACTACCCAGACGCTCAGGATGCCAGCCCAACCCACGTATACATTTGCGCAAGGAGTTGGGTTCGTTTTGACTAACCCCGAGGGAGGGGTACACCAAGGATACAACATCAGTCCCCCACAGCAGCCACAGCAGCCCCAGTTAATTCAACAGGACAACAAAAACCCAACCGAAGCACGCGATAGCCAAAGTCACGCTAGAGTGAGAGAACGTATCACATGCCACAAGGGCGGAAGGAAGTGGTATCAAAATCCCAGAAGTGAACTTAAGAGAATATAGTGGTGATATCACGAAGTACCGTGAATTCAAGGAGCAGTTCGATTCACTGGTACAAAGGAGCCGAACGTCCAACATCGATCGCTTCGCTCTACTCAAGTCGAAGCTAACTGGGAAAGTATTGGAAACAATTAGTGACTTAGATTTAACTGAAGACAACAATCCAATTGCCTGGTCAACATCGGACCGAACGTTTGACAATCCCAAGCATCTAGTTAAATTAGAACTAGAGGCTATGTTAGCTCCACCTCAACGACCAACAATCCCAGGGAATGCAGAGTCTATAATAGCATACATGCATTATACTAAAGGACGGGTCTCCAATGTCAAAAGAAACAAGATAAATGGAGAACAGATCATGGCCTATTTAATACTTCGAGGCTTTGATCCTATCACACGGGGAAGAATGAACGATTTTGTAAACTGTAAGACCAGACTCCCCACCTTAGAGGAGATAGAAGATTTCCTGTTCACGGAATATCAGCACCATCTAAATCAAGACGACAACCATCGATTTACTCAGAGACTGTCCAAAAAAGAGTCCAGCATCCCGCAGACCAGAGTACATGTTACACTCCAACCCAATGAGGCAGGAGCAAAAGTGACAAAGAAGTGTTTCATTTGCACAGAACAACATCCAATAATAGGCTGTCCAAAATTCTCGAATGGAAAAGCCTTGCTACGTGATCATAAGATCTGTATCAAGGCAGTATCTTATATGCAAAACCTGTCAAGGACCTCACCTTACAGAAATGCATCCTGATTCCACTCCGATCATGACTCCTTCATCAACTAGCAGCACTTACCTATGCCAAAATGAGTCCTACGCGTCTTCTGGTGTGCTTCTGCCTACGGCCATTGTAGTTAATAATCCGCTGTTTACTAGATCAGGGCAGCCAAGCTAACTATATATCCTAAGATCTGGTCCAGAAGCTGCGATTGCCAAAAAAAACGACACTTGCCGTGGTGTAGTGGTAACATCAACGCATGTCACGCTCTTGGTTCAAATAAATAAAAAAGTCGATCAATTGCGAAAGTTGAGTCAACTCTACTGCGAAAGCATAACACTGGCAGTAGGGTGGTCATATGGATTAAATGCATCTTGATCGTGATGATGACATCAGGTGGAGGGAAAAAAAATACTGTGAATCATGAGCAACGACAAAAAGCTAAACAAACAAGCTCCCCAGTTATCTGGACGCCACCCTTGGAGTTTACTGAAAACTTAATACTACCTAAGTTTCAAACCCACTACAACAATCTTTCTTTCTCTCTCTCTCTCAATTTCTTCAAACGCCCGTGCCCTGAAATAATTTAATGGTATTCATATCCCATTTGGCGCGCGCAAATTATAAAAAAAAATCATTGGAGTAGGAGGAGAAATTGGAACAGTCCGTTCCATTGCCAACATAAAACTGAAGCTGGACAACCCTGACTTACCAATCGTGAATATAAAAGCGCTGGTAGTCAAACAAGTTACCGGATCACTCCCAAATATGCCCAGTCACATCGATTGGAAATCCTCCTTTGATAAACCACTTGCAGATCCACACTTCAACAAACCAGCCCACATCCCTCTATTATTAGGTGGCCCAGTATATTCTGATACGTCCAGGTCTGGAGAAGAAGGATGGGTTGTTACTTCAGAATACCTACCTTGGTGGGTGGATCGTGTCTGGAGACCCAGGAAACGGAACAATTGGAAAACGAACCTCAACCTTTACAACACTGTCTTTCTCTCTGTCTCTTCCCCTTTCCATAAAAAAAACGCACGTGTTCTAAAAATTAGTATAAGGGTATTAGTATCCCCTTTAACACGTGCAAATTATAAAAAAAAAAAAAAAAAAGAGTTCGAGACAAACCTAGTAAATTTCTGGGACCTGCCTGTCAGTGAAGTCGAGAGTTCATACTGCGAAAACTTATTCATCGAAAAACACTCTCGAACCAAAGACGGCCGCTGCATCGTCGCAATCCCTTGGAAAGTTTTTTTTTTTTTTTTTTTCCGAGGGTAGGTAAAAAATCTGCATGAAGGCACTATGAGGATCGATAGCGCGTGCTCATAGTAGTGTGAGATGTTTACTCAATAGAATAATAAAATAAATAAATAAAGAATCTTAAGTTAGTTACGTCGAAAGACATAGTTTTAAGTATTAGGTTTAACTTAGAGCGCCCGCATAGGGCCAGTAAGTTAGAATAAGAATAGTTAAGTTAGTTAAGCTAGTTTTAAGCGTTTTGTCTAGCATGTAAGTTAATAAATGAATTAATAAAAATTCACTAAAAATGAAATGAATGTTTACTCACTAAAAAAACCTCCCTTCGTGATAAATTTCTTTTATTACTACAACTAATTTTTGACTTATCCAGCAGTTTTTCTTTCACGTATTGCGATCGTTTGGCAGGTCCCTTTTCATTGAAAGTACCCGCTTGTTCCGCAAATTAGACGCGTTTTCTTGCTATCGCGTTAAGTCGAAAGGTTTAGTCCTTTGTAGACGACGCAGTAGATTACTCTCATCTAGAATTCGAAGGGCTTCATTGTTAACGTGACCTTGTAATCTGTCTTTATGCTTAAGCGCAAAGATAAAATTAAGCATATTTCATCATCGCATCAGAACATCAGAGAGAATGCTAAGTCATAACATGTAAAAGTGATTCCAAGCTTAAAATTCAAACTCTAGAAGCCAACATTTCAGATATTTCTCTAAAGAACTATGAAGTCCTAGTGTCCTGAGAGATAGAGGTAGTTTGTTAAATAAGAGTTGCCTTCTGCCTGCCGTCGAGCGCACACGCCGTCGAGCGCACACGAGATCATACTCGCATCGTCGTGTCAAAAAAAAAAAAAAAAAAATAATAAATTTAAATAAAAAAAAAATTCCATCTACTTAAAAAAAAAAATCGATCGCGCGCGCCTAATCAAATCCCGTGAAGTGCAGTGGAAAAAAAAAAAAAAAAAAAAAAAAATATATATATATAAACACAATTCAGTGCGGTGCATTCCATCTTACCACCCCCACTCACTCGCTGTTGCGCTTCTTCGTTATCGCAATTGGAGCATGTGCTATATATGTACATACTTCCAGTTGCGATGACTGAGAGAGTGTAACATTTGATGCATAGCGGACTGTGAATGTTTATCCGAATAGCGGACCTCAGCTGATTGTCGTTTGGGCATAGCACCTGCGACAGTTTGTTTTGGAAAACTATTCTTTGGATCTACACTTCACAGTTTTGCTTAGTTACGTCAGAGTTGTGTCTTTTTGTGTTTCTATGTTGTAGTGATGAGGGAATTTAGGGTTGATCTTACCAACATTCGTGGGCTTCGAACGAATTTCTTCGATATGTACGCCCACGCCCATTCCCATAAACCAGCTGTTCTGGCACTAAGCGAAACACAGGTAGTGGAAGAATCTTCTGATTTGAAACTGCCTGGATATAACTTAGTGTCATTATTCTTTCCCCACCGTGGCCTCGCCATTTATGTCCGTAGTGATATTGCTTACCAAGTTCCACCACAGTATGGCCACTGTTCCAACCCGGAATTTAATTTCAAATGGCTAAAATTCACCGTCCGTAAGCAAATAATTCACTACTGCTTTATTTACAGAAGCCCTAGTGCGGACAGCAACTCAACTTTTGATGAATTTGATGCGCTGTCCGATTCCATCACTCGAATTGTCTCCTTGTATCCTCATACTGAAATTGTCATTGCGGGCGATTTCAATATACACAATTCGGATTGGCTTCAACATTCTGGCCAGACAACACCCGAAGGAAGGTATGTTGAACTTTTTGCTGAGATTAACAATTTGACTCAGCTTGTAAATGAGCCTACACGTATACCGGACATTGAAAGTCATTCCGCCAACACCTTAGACTTGTTTCTTACTTCTCACCCTGATAAATACACCATTGATGTTCTAGCGCCTCTAGGTCGGTCCGACCACAATATCGTATCAGCTAAATTCTCGTACTCTGACCACACAGTTAAAGAAAAAACTCCTAAAAGAAAAGTATGGCAATACGAGAAAGCCAACTGGAGCGGCCTCAATAGCTTCTTTAGGAGTTTTAACTGGTCGCTATGCTTCCTCGATAGCGACGTGGATGCCGCTGCTGATATGATCACTAACACTATCCTCTTAGGTATGAATGACTTTATTCCTAACAGAATAAAGAGCATTAAACCTAAGGAAAACTCGTGGTTTGACCAGAGCTGTAAAGAGGCCATCAGGTTAAAAGAAGTAAGTTTTCGGTCTTATAAAGCCAACAAATCTGAGGAAAACCGAATGAAGTTTAAACAAGCCAGAAAAGACTGCAATGCCCACATTCGACGTGTAAAATTCTTACATGACCAAAAATTGAGGCAAAAAATCCTACAATGTCCCAAAGGCAGTAAAAATTTTTGGTCATTCGTCAAAAATATTAAAAATTCTGCCTCGTCTGCCATCCCCACGCTCATTTACAATGACATTCCAGCTGTCAGCTCCTTAGACAAAGCTAATCTGCTTGCTGCTCACTTTGCAGCGAACTCAACACTGCCAGATAATGCTTCGTCTCCACCTGTATTTGAGAGCGTCAAATTATCCATGGGACAAGTCCACTTTCGCACTCGTACAGTTGCAGGAGTACTCAAAGGTCTTAACATACACAAATCCGCTGGTCCAGATGGTATCTCCCCCATAGTTCTGAAGAGGTGTTCTTCTACGCTGGCAAAACCTCTGCGTAAGCTTTTCTGTCTATCCTACTTTTCAGGGCTCTTTCCGAGTAGATGGAAAACAGCATTTGTCCAGCCCGTCCCCAAAAAAGGCGAATCTTCCTCCCCGTCCAATTACCGACCCATTGCACTTACGTCCCTTCTTTCCAAGGTCATGGAAACGCTGATAAATCGTCAGCTTATGAAATATCTCGATTCACGAAAACTCCTTAATGACCGGCAGTATGGTTTTCGTAGCAACAGGTCCACTGGTGATTTGATGGCATATCTCACCGAGAAGTGGAACCAATCTCTCCATCACTTCGGCGAAACCAAGATGGTTGCGCTTGATATTTCAAAGGCATTTGACAGAGTTTGGCATCAGGCTCTTTTGTCGAAAATGCGTGCATATGGCATCGATGAGTCTCTTCTTCAATGGATTAGAAATTACCTTTCGGGGCGTTCAATACAAGTTGTTTTGGACGGCTTCAAGTCTGTAATTCACCAAATAAATGCTGGTGTTCCCCAAGGCTCTGTTTTGTCTCCGACTCTCTTTCTCATTTTTATAAATGATCTCTTGTCTGCAACTTCTAATCCAATCCATTCCTTCGCTGATGACAGTACCCTCAGTTTTTCATATTCGTTCCCTAACTCACGTCCTTGCTCTTCGGCCGTAGAAGGGGAACGGCAACGTATGTTAAACACATTAAATTCCGACCTGGACAGCATAATTAAATGGGGTTCAACCAACCGCGTGGAATTTAATGCTTCCAAAACACAATGCTGTCTTCTGTCTCTCAAGCGAAACCAAAACCCTCAACCATTATCCATGGATGGTACTTGCATCATTGAAACCGAAAGACTTGCCATTCTCGGTATGTGTATTAATAACCATCTTCGATGGAATGACCACATATTCGAGGTCGCCAAAAATGCTGCAAAATGTCTAGGATTCCTTAAACGGTGCAAGAAATATTTTACCCCGTCTGATCTGGCCTCAATTTATAAGGCATTCATCCGCCCTAAGCTGGAATATAACGCCCATATCTGGTCTGGTGCACCCAAGACCGTTCTGCACATTCTTGATAGGGTACAAAATCGCGCGTTAAAACTCATAGGTGATAGAGACATTGTGAATTCCATTCATTCATTAGAACATCGGAGAAATGTCTCCTGTCTCTCCCTGTTTTATCGTTTTTTCTACAAAAAATGCTCCAGCGAAATAGCCAGTTGCATTCCTCCCCTTCAAAATTTCACCCGCAATACGCGACATGCTTCGAATGCACATCAGTTTTCCCTAAAGCCTAACTTCGGTCGTACTGTTAAATATAGGGATTCGTTTATAAGCCGAACGACACGAATGTGGAATGATCTACCAAGCTCTGTATTTCCCCATCACTACAACCTTCAAACATTTAAAGCCAACGTGCATAGGCTTCTCCTCTGTTCCTCTTCCCCTTGTCCTTAAAAGCCCGTGCCCTGCAACAGTATAAAGGTATTCATAATCCTTTTGGCGCGCGCGAATTATAAAAAAAAAAAAAAAAAAAAAAAGGGACATGAAACCACAGTATAAAAATTGCGAAATGCAGTAGTGCGAAAAATGGGCACAGGTACTAAGTACAATGAATTGCTACGCAAGCCATGACTATCAAATATTCTAAAATTAAGATTCCCCGATCTAACAAAGAACTCCTTTAAAACTTTATGATGACGGACTGGAAGAATTTTCAAATCACGAAACAAAGGCAAACTAGGATGCAAGCGATTTTTATTGCATATTCTCCTTAAAACCAATTTTTGTAATAACAGCAAAGGCTGTAATTTACTAAAATAGGTCCGTCCCCAGCAGGTAATACCATATTGCAGTTTGGAACGAAAAATCCCATAATAAATAGTTTTTAAGAGCTTAGCCGAGCAAACAGTTCGCAAATAAAATAAATTTAGTAGCGTAGAACGAAAGTAACGAGTTAGTGAATCGATGTGAGTAGCAAAGCACATTTTAGTATCAATAATAAACCCCAAATATTTAAATTCATCGAATACTTCGACTTGAAAACACTTTTCACAGCAGTTCGTACTTCTGCAAAATGAAGAGGAATTGAAAACACAGGAGCAACAAGAGATTTTAAATTTCTGACACTCCGCCGCATGGAAGAAAATATCAGCATCGAAACTAGCTTGCCCTGATAAATTGAAATACATAATTTTAGTTTTAGAACTAATCAACAAATTATGCCCTGCAAACCAGATTCTAAGTAAATTTCGATCAAAGTTTATATCAGAAAACAAATTTAAAGGGCTGTCTGAACCATACACAAAACCAACATCATCCGCAAATGCTGTAGGAACACCTTTAAAATTTAACCCGAACAAAGAATTAATATATTAAAAACAGTAAGGGTCCCAGTACAGACCCTTGGGGCACACCTAAGTTAATAAAATTAATACCACTCCTAATGTCATTAATCTTGACTCTCTGCGATCTATTAACGAGATAAGACCTAAACCATTCAAGCATAAAGCCACGAAAACCAGCTCTATTCAACTTCGCTATCAAAATATCATGGTTAACCATATCAAAGGCTTTAGTTATGTCTACAAACAAGCCAGCTGTAAACAGTTTCCTATCCAAGTTAGAAAATATTTTGGAACAAAAATGGAGTAAGGCATCTTCAGTTGATTTATCTTTCTGAAATCCGAATTGAATGGGACTAAAAAATTTAGTTTTGTTTAGAAATTTGACAACTCTATTTTTTACTGCTTTTTCAAAAGTCTTGCTGATCGAAGGAAGAAGGGAAATGGGTCTATAATTGGATATGTTGTCAGCAGCTCCCTTTTTAAAAAGTGGTAGAATGTCTGCGCACTTAAGAGCCTTTGGAAAGACTCCAGAAAAAACGCTTTTATTAAAAATATTGGCCAGAACATCAACCACAAAACAGGCTATATTTTTTAATAACAGATTTGAAACATCATCAACTTCCATAGTGTTATTGATTTGCTCATTGGAATAATTTATTGACCTGAAAAGTTGCGAACAATTCATATTTTGGCAACTTGCTGATTGTTCACTTCATTAATTTTAAGTATAAATAGAGTTAAGAGTGCCCAGTTGTTATACCAAGTACGAAGTGTACATATCTTTCTAACCAGCCACCCTACAATGCATGTATAGAATTTACGAGATTAAGCTAAACTTATTGTTCGAAAGCTTATGAACTGCATTAATGAGATTAGTGCACCAGCCGAATTTTACTTTTTCTTGGAATCGGCTTTGACATTATAAAGTTTGTTTATGTTTACTTCTCTGCATGCCATATAGGTTTTTTTTTTTTTACTTTTTTTGCATGAACTAAAAATTAAAAGATTTTGTTTTGTCCGAGACGCGGATATTAAGAATTAATAGAAAAGTGCATGGATGAATTAAACAGCCCAACAACTAAAAAACTTATCGGTGCAATTTAAAGACCGATCTTGTTCAACAACTTGGAAAGCTGATGTCGAATGAAAATAAAATTGGTACGGTTGGCGAAGAGCAAGACGAAGATACGGTTGATAAACAACAAGGCGTAGAAGTTGATAAGGGGGTAATTGAAAAAAGCGTAGGCATGCCTAATGAAAACAATTTTGTGTTTAGAGATGTAGAAGATTCTCCCGAACATTTTACGGGTGAATCTGGGAAAGCCGTTAAAGCCTGGTTGAAAGATTTTGAGGTGATTTGTACGGTTTGTGGCTGGAACGACGTCCAAAAGTATTTATATGCCAGACGTCTCTTACGGGGTGCTGCTAGGCTTGCTATTGAAGCTAAAGCCGGAGTCATTAGCTACGATGTTCTAAAGGCAACACTGATATCTGAATTTCATGATCCTCGTCCCAACATCGACATTCATCGCGTACTTGAATCTCGCAAGAAACGATCGACGGAGAGTTTGTCGAAGTATTTCTATACAATGAAACAAATTGTTAATGAAGGAACTATCGAAGATCAGTCACTAATAGCATACGTTGTTGAAGGAATACCGGGTGATGTTATGAGTAAATCCATACTCTACGAGGCAACGACGTTGAACGAGTTGAAGAAGAAGTTCACGATTTAGTAGAACATGCAACGTACGACCGGCAGTATGTTTAAACATAAGGCAAGGATGGAGAGGCAGGCAAGTACGTCTACAAGGGTAAATCGGAGCGGAAGTAGATGCGGCAACTGTGGGTAATTTTCACATGTGTCTCAAGAATGCCCTGACAGAAGTAGAGGATCGCGTTGATTTTCTTGTAGTGAGTTTCGGCACATTTCAACAAATTGTCCGCAAAGGAGGCACAATCAAAGCGGTAATTCAGATGGAAGGGCCAATGTCAGTCGCATTAGCGCCAGTAGCTCCAGAATTTTCGTCAACATTCGAGGCAGAATTTATGATGCCTTAATTGATACCGGGAGTGAGGTCACCATTATGAAGGAGTCGATCAAACGTGAAGTCGGGTTAGATGAATACGATCCTGAAGTAGTTTTATTGGCTGGATTTGGTGCTAATGAGCTCCGTAAACCATTGGGCTCTTTACTATTAGATATGAAGATTCGATGCCAAGAGTATTTGGTTCGTTTCCAGGTTGTTCCAGGCGATTGGTTGTCTGATGACATAATATTGGGTAACAACTTTTTTAGAAAAGGTCTCACTTTTAATTGAGAACGGCGAAGTGAAAATTTGCAAGGCTATGCCAAAGTTTGCAGACAAGGTTGATGCAATTTTTCTACATGACATAAAACTGCTGAACGCAGTCGAAAATAGCACGTCGGATTTGGTACGAAAAATCGAGGATGAGGGAATTAAACGCGAATTGGTGAGCTTGATCGAGAACTACAGACCGAAAAACGTAAAAAAATCTTGCGTCGAAATGAGTATTCTGCTGGATGATGAACGCCATGTGTATCAAAAGGCAAGGCAATTAGTGCCCACGGAAAAGGAAGAGGTAGACAAGCAGGTCGAAGAATGGCTTACCAATGGAATTATCAATTCAATTCAATTCAATTCAATTTATTTCTCTATTATTTTATAACATTTTTAGGCTTAAATTAAAATAACTAGCATTAGTAATATAATATAAAATAAAGTATCTGCAATCTATAGTTCATAAGGAACTAGAGGCGAAAGCAGCGAAATACACTTTACGATAACAAAAATAAATCGGAATATAATGAGATGAGATGGGGTCACGGCAAATGTTCTATATATAAATATAAATATTATCCATTAATTCAATATATAAAATAGCAATACAATACCATTAAATAAAGATACAAAATAAAAAAAAAAAAAAAATGCAAAAAAAATATACACGCAATAGAAATAAGAGCAAGATAGTTATACAGTTACAGAAAACAATTCATAAATATCATTATAATTCTTGTTTAAAAGCCATTGTTTTACTTTTTTGAGGAAAATAGATTCAGTTCTAATATTTCTAATATTATAAGGTAAGCTATTAAATAAACTCGGTGCAGTTGACAAAAAAAAATTGAAAAAAATTGGAGATTGTGATGAGGTACTAAAACAAGAGATTGACAGTTAATTCTGAGATTATAAGAAGAAGTGCATCTGTTCAATAAATAGCCAGATCTAGCAAAAAATACCTTTAAAACTTTATAGCAATACACATGTGTTTTAGAGGGAAAACTTTAAGGCTCCTAAAAAGTATTAGACTACTATTTGAGCGACTTTTATTACAAATAAGAAGAATAATGTGTTTTTGAGAAATCAGAAGAGGGTATATTTTGTTGTAATGTGTACCACCCCAGGAGACTATGCCATATTCAAGCTTCGAATGCACTTACCATAATAAATACACTTAAGAAGGTCCAGAGAGCAATAGGATTTTAAATAGTAAATTTGCCTTGTGGCCGCGAAAAGATACTTCTTAAGTGCATCGGTATGAGCAGACCAACTCATTTTCCAGTCAAGCAAAACTCCAAGATACTTAAATGAATTAACATGTTCAATTGTAAAACATTTATTGGTGCACGTACTTGACTCAAAAAATGTCTGTGAGTCATCTGGCGACTCACATATAACCTTACTGTGTTTGTATCTGTTACAGTTAGCACAATGAAAAACGAATGGTCCATAGTCCACTACGTTGCCACACACATTAAAAAACATAATTTTGGTTTTTTCACTAATTACCAATTTATGAATTTGGAACCAATGGCTTAAAACTTCCAGATCATAATTTATATCAGCAGAAAGATTTAGAGCGGAGTCACTGTGAAAGCACATGAAATATCATCAGCGAATGCATTTACTTTGCTACGATATTCCTGTAAAGAGAGTGAATTAATGAAAATCAAAAATAAAATAGGTCCAAGCACAGAACCTTGAGGAACTCCTATGGAGATAGTCATATTGGAACTGAGTTGACCATTGATTTTAACCCTTTGCCCTCTGCCAGATAAGTAGGAATAGAAACAACTATGCATAGCACCCCTAAAAACACATTTATACAACTTGTCAAAAAGTATTTGGTGATCAACGGTATCAAAAGCCTTAGTGAAATCTATAAAGAGAGCTGCAGTTAAGTTTTTGTTATTAATACCGCTATAAATATTTGAGCAGAAATTTAACAGTGTTCCTTCAATAAAAAATTGGCCTATAATTGTTTAATAACGTTTTATCACCTTTCTTAAATGATGGTATTACTTCGGCTTGTTTTAAGTCATCTGGGAAAATACCTTTAAAAACGCTCATGTTAAAAATGTGACATAAAATGTCACAAATATTCAAAGCTATTTTCTTTACGAAATTATTAAAGGGGGAATTAATGATTTTAGAGTTGGAATTTTTGAGCGAGATAATTATACTGTGCAACTCAGAAGTATTTCTATACATTGGGTCAAAGAAGAAGCTCTGAGAGGACGAAATATCATTGGTTAAGCAATTACAATTAGTGAACTCAGCACAACTATCTGACACCACTATTTAACCGACAGTGACAAAATAAACATTGAATTTATCAGCTAAGTCCTTAGGATTAGTTATGACAGCCTCATCAATATTTAAGGTTCGAATTTGTTCGGTATGTGTTGATTTGTTCAGTATTTCTTTAACCAGGTTCCATTCTTTTTTTGAATTACCCTTAAACTCTCGAAACTTGTTTAGATAAAAATTATTTTTACATCTTTAGAAATATCTTCGCATATCTGTTTATAGGCATTACAAAAACTAGTATTACTCGTATATTTAGACTTCTTCTTATACAATTTGTTCTTCACTTTAATTTTTTTGATTAACTCAGAAGTTATCCAAGTATTTGGCTTTTTTGGCCTATTCTTACCATTTTTTTCTTCCCTCGAACATAGATTTGCATACTTATTTAAAGTCTCAATAAATATGGAATATGCTTTAGAAGGGTCACTCTCAATAAATATGTTATCCCAGAATTCAAAACGCAGTAGATTGTTAAGTGCCACAAAATTAGTTCTAATGAAGGAAGAACAAGAAGGCAGGTTTTTTAAATACGTATCAGAAGCATATTTCAGGCTTAAGCATGTCATACAATGGTCGGTTAAATGAAGATCCAATACAGAGCTGCTAAGTAGGAAATGTCTGGAGTTAGAAAGACGTGCCATAATATGGTCAATGCAAGTCATAGTAGAGTCTGAAAAACGAGTTGGCTTGTTTATATATGACTCATTACGCATTAGTACTCGACCGTTTTTAACCCAAAAATACTTGTATAACTTCTGTTTTTAAGTTTCTGTGCTGCTTTCAGAAGATATCTTGTCGCACTATTTATGGACTCATTTATAAAAATCTTTCTATTTTCTTTAGATCCAAGAATCTTTGAAGATTCTATTACTATATTTTTTCTTCATTATAATATTTTTCTTTGATTTAGAAACAAATTAAACCACTAAAATATTTGAATCACTCTTATCTGAATTATGTGGCTTTACATTTTTTATATAACAATTGTCAATATCAGCTTCAAAAACATCTGCACAAGCACCCTTTGAAAGAACTTGTAGGACACAATTAAGAGCATTGTTATTATTAACATTTGACACACCCACTATTTCAACACAATTTTCTCTTCTTCCTTGGTGTAAGAGATTGATTTCCCTTTGCAGGTGATTCACTGTTTGTAGGAGTTTATTTTTCTCTTCTTGTAAAGACAATATCAACGAGTGAGAATAAGCATTCTCAGATCTAAGAGCAACAATTTCATTGTACACTGATTCTAACGTTATCACTTTGTTGTTGTGACTGAGAGTAGCACTATGTTGAAGCTGTTGTTGTTGCTGAATTAAAACTGAATCTTGAATTAAATGGTGTTGTTGTTGTTGATGCTTTTGCTGTTGACTCCGTTCAGAGTTGGATGGTGAAACGAGCGATGATCCTAACTGTGGAACTGACGAACAGTTTTTTGGCAATTCAGCTGATAAGAGAGGCAAACTGTTGGCATCAGTTCTTAGCTGAGATGGAATTTCTCGTTGGTGTTTAGTAGGATTCGCCGGAGGGGGTGAGCGAAGAGAGTCCCTACGTGCTGCGGAGCAATTTTTACAGCGAAGTTGCTTGTTAGATTTTTTCAAAAAGTCAACGTCTGCCGGTTGTATGTTCACGCAATTACAATGAAAATATTCATATTCATTCATACCCACACATTTTATTTTAGGCTGATTGCGATCAACCTTCAATTTACAAACACAAGGCATTTTCTATTTAGGTAGGTATAAGAACTGGACAAAAAGGAATCTTTCTACGACTAGACCAGAATACGTGTTGACCCCACGGCACCACGAAACTCTATGTACGTAATAGTGAAGAAGAAGGATGGCAGCAACAGGCTCTGTATTGACTATCGCAAGCTCAATGCCAAAGTTGTCAAGGACAGGTACCCACTGCCGGTTATGGAGGACGTATTGGAGAAGCTTTACGGTGCGAAAGTGTTTACGGCCTTAAATCTTCGAAACGGATTTTTCCATGTTGACATCGCCGAAGGAAGCAGGAAAAATACGTCCTTTATAACGCCGGACGGTCAATACAAGTTTCTGAAAGTTCCTTTCGGACTCTGCAACTTACCCTCTGTTTTTGAAAGATTTGTGAATACGGTATTCCAGAACTTGATTCGAGAAGGTTATTTACTGCTTCATCTAGATGATGAAAGTGAGAATTTGGAAAAGCTGACAGTTGTTATGAAAGTTGCTGAGGATAATTGCCTGATAATTAAATGTGAAAAAGTGACATTTTAAGTCAATCAGTTGAGTTTTTGGGGCATATTGCTGAGAACGGAAGTATAAAGCCATCCGCCAAAAAGATCAGGGCAGTAAAGGGTTTTCCAAGGCCGCGAAATGTTAAAAAAGTTCAAAGCTTTTTAGGTTTGACAATTTTTTCTTGCAAGTGTGTTCCCAACTACGTAACCTGCGCTAAACCTTTGTCCGACTTGATTAAGAAGGACCAGAGATTTGAGTTTGGTACCAAACAAATTGCTGCCTTTCAGTCATTGAAAGACATGCTGTTTGAAGGGCCAGTCCTGAAACTTTTCAATCCCCTTGTACAAACTGAGCTGCATACTGATACTAGCAGGATTGGGTATGGAGGAGTTTTGTTGCAGAAGCACAAGTCCAATTTTCATCCAGTTTTCTACTTAAGCTTTAAAGCATCGCCAGGGGAGAAAAACTACACAAGCTACGAGCACGAAGTCTTTGCCATCGTTAAGTCCTTGAAAAAGCTTCGAGTATACTTGTTAGGGCTCAAATTTACTATTTACACCGACTGCAAGCATTTCAAGCTACAATGCGTAAGAAGGAGCTGTGTCCAAGGGTAGCTAGATGGGCTATAATGCTGCTAGAGTTTGATTGCGTCGTGTTACATCGGCCAGGAACGTTAATGCGCCATGTGAATGTCTTAAGCAGGTTTCCGGTGGTTCTCAGAATCGAAGATGGAATGCTACAGCGCGTAAAAATAGCACAAGAATTCGAAGAGTACTGCAAATTACTCGTAGTAACGACAATACTACAAGACAGGCAGACATATGAAGACTTTGAGATACGTGGCTGGATTTTGTATAATTTCGTTGAAGGATGCCATTTGCTAGTTGTGCCAAAAGCACTACAGAAAGAAGTTCTTTGCAATAATCATACACAGGGACATTTTAACGCTCTTAACGCTCGAAAATTAGAAGCTGTTGCCAAGCAAGAATACTTCATACTAAGGATATCGGCGAAGATACAAGCGGTTATTTCTAACTGTGTTGCATGCATCCTAGCAACAAGAAAGCAAGGAAAGCTGAAGGGATTCTTAAATCCTATTGACAAGAGCGACACACCCTTGCATACTTACCACGTCGATCGGCAACAAATTACAAACACATCTACGCTGTCGTTGATGCTTTCTCAAAGTTTGTTTGGGTGTATCCTGTAAAGTCAACCACTGCTGAGGAAGTCGTTAAGAAGATGGAGCTTCAGGCAGAGATATTCGGAGATCCTTTTCGTATTGTATCGGGTAAGGGAGCAGCTTTCACTTCATGTTTTTCGCCAATCCTTACAACAACAGGAGTACCACGAGGAAATGGACAGGTTGAACGGATTAATAGGACCATAATCGAAGTGCTAACAAAGTCGATTGAGGATCCACTGAAATGGTATAAGCATGTGTCGAAGGTGCAACAAATTCTAAATAGTTCCGTTAGCCGAAGTACGAATAAAACACCATTTAAAGTAATGTTCGGGGTGCTACTACGAAGCCAAGCGGACTGCAATCTGGCAAAGTTGATGGAAGAAGCTCTGATGAGCGAGTTACTTAATGAACGCCACGAAATGAGGCGCAACGCCAAGGATCAGATTGTCTTAGTTCAGAAGGCAAATCGAATAGGCTATAACCGGAAACGAAAGATTTCAAAGAAGTACGCGGTGCACGAATTAGTTGCGATCCAACGAACTCGATTTGGAGCCGGACTTAAGCTACACCCAAAGTTCTTAGGGCCATACGAAGTGGTCAGTGAAGCGCAACGATCGTTATGAGTTTAAGAAGGTAGGCGATCATGAAGTGCCAAATATTTCATCGTCGTCTGCTGATTTCATGAAGCCATGGGTAAACAGCGATACTGAAGATAGCGGGGCAACCGACGAAGAATAGCTCGGGACAAACGATTCTCAGGAACCAGTCGTTCACAGACTTACATAGTGCGCAGACGTGTTTCGGCTTTTCTTTTAAAATCGTGGTGTTTTAAAGGAAAGTATTAAACAGTGAAATTCCAAGTGGCGAGTTAGCCTAGGGGAAGTGGTGGTGAACCGTAAACCCAGGGAAAATTTCAATTTAGACTTTTTTTTATCATTTACGCAAAAATAGTGAAAATAATTAATAATAAATAAAAAAGGCGATGGAAAGTGAGCGCTCCGCGCCAACATTAGCGGCACCAGCTGATAAGGAAGTACCAGCCGATGGGGCAGTGAAATCAGGCCACCAAGCAACAGTGGCTGCAGATGGTACGTCAAAGAGGAGAAGGAAGTTAAAACCGTCTCCCAATTTGGTTAAGCATCCCCCTACAGCAGCGTCAGCTGTACAGCTGCCAGGTGGAGTGAGGGAAGGGGCGCCGAGCGCAATAACAGCAGCAACAGCAGATAAGAAGCGACAAAGGTCGGACGACTCTGTCGACTTCCCGTACATCTCCGACGGCGGGGAAGGCCGCTACGTCGGAGACGATAACAACTGCTTCGCAGTTCAGGCATCCTCCGAATCGGATGACGAAGAGGAGGAAGTCCAAAGTCTGACTAGCAGCATCAGACAGCTAGAGCAGAGGGTGCTTACCATTAAAGCCAAACAAATGGCAAGAAGAGAAAGGGAGCGCAGCTAGACCTCCAGCGCCCGTCCGAACAACAACGGAAGCAGCCAGAAAGCCAGCTGCAACAACAACAAATGCAGAAGCAAGTGCAGCAGCAAATACAGCAGCAGAAGCAGCAGCAAGATCAACAGTAGCCGAATAAGCGGCAACAACAAGAGCAGCAGAATAAGCAGCAACAACAACAGCAGCAGGAAACGCTGCAACAACCATAGCAGCAGCAGAAAAAGCAGCAACAACCGCAGCAGCAGCATAAAAAGCATCAACAGCAGCAGCAGCAGAAACAACAGCAACAGCAACTGCAGCCACAGAAGACGAGTTCGAAGACCAGGGTGATGCCAATTAACACGTACAAGGTAGAGTTGCAGGACACAATTGAACTATTTAAGTCGGCCATTGGCAATAATTTTTCAATTAAACGTTTAAATGTAGACAGGCATTCTATCCACTGCAATACAGTGGAACAGTATAAAAAAATTAAAGATTTGTTAAAGGACACGACGACGGAGTTCTTCTCCTTCACCCCGAAGGGGGAAAAGCGGCAAACAATGCTGCTGAGGGGGATAGACCCGTCTACTGATCCGGAGACGCTCCTTGCGCTGCTTAAAGAGAAAGAGTGAAACGAGATCGAATTCGTAGCGGCCAAGCCATTTACCACAGCTAAGGCAAAAAGGGAGAAGCGGAAACTGCCATTCTTCCTAGTTCAGCTTTCAGCCAATAGCAAGCTGGATGGTCTAAGGAGTATTAAATTCCTAGACTACCAGGTTGTCGCATGGGAAAAATTAAGAGGGAGCGAAAACATTTTACAATGTGATCGCTGCCAAAGGTTCGGTCACGCCGCGTCGAACTGCGAAATGCAGCCTCGATGTGTCAAGTGTGGAAAGAACGACAAAGCAGGGGAATGCACTCTGGGTAAGGATGGAGTGGCAGATAAGAGCCAGCTCTCGTGTGCTTTATGCAGGAACTCGGGACACACCGCAAATTATTTGTCCTAAGTTCCAGTATATTAAGAAAGTAAATCTGGTTCGTCAGGAGAAGGTCGTAGTGAAACGTCCACCTGCTCCAATTCAAACACAATCCGTGACTCCCCAAGTGACCTACACCCAAATGGCGGCAGGTCGGGGAAACGCGGAACAGAAAAGACCGAAGGTTGCTTCTCAGACCCCAGCGCCTAGAGCACCGGAGGCTCAAACTGACTTGCGGGCGATCTCGCTCTCTATCCAAGTGCAGATGGAACAGCTTCAACGTCAGGTACAGGAGCAGGCGAAGCGGGTGGACCAGATCTACGCAATTCTGCCGGGCTTAACGCACCTTCAGTCGTAATGGGTACGAACATGGAGGAGCAACCGTTGAAGATCCTGGCGGTGAATGTGAATTCACTGATTATGATCGAGCGAAGAGCCGTATTGTTTAAGGTGATAGAAGACCAAACCCCTGATGTGCTTATGGTTAGAGAAACAAAGCTATCCCAGAATCAGAAATAGGGGCACAATAAATACAATATTGTCAGGAGAGACCGACCCAACTCCACACAAGGAGGAGGTGTTGCGATCTTCATACGCAAACAACTACAATTTAAAGTTATGTACAGCGGTGAAGTGCGAAGGTTCCAGGAGCTGGAAGCGTGCATCGTCTGCATAACTCTCCGTAGTGGAAAGAGGATGTACTTGGTCGCACACTATGCACCTAAAGTTACTCAATCTACTTTATTTATTTCAGAGCTCGAAATACTTTTCGATGCCTAAGGCTAGAGTCGGAGGAGAATTATTTTATCAGGGCTGGAGATCTTAACGCCAAACATAGAGATTGGGGAAATAACACACCTAATCCTAGACGGAACCTACTATTCAATTGGTGGGGTCGGCACAGTGTCGAGTATAAACTGGATTTGAAAGCTACGGATAGTCCGTTGTTTCCCAGAAGCACCTCCTATCTGGATATTATGCAGTTCGACGTACGGTTACCACCGACCGACATGGACCGACAAACTATAAACTGCCTGCACACACTTGTGAATGACAGTTACCATTGCGGACTCAGTTCCGTAATAACGATTCCCAAGGAAATTGCGGAGATGGAGGAGTTTGTCCAAATGTACTCCTACAATTATAGTAAGACACGTTGGACTCGCTTCACAAGAACTTTGACAAGAGCACTCTCCTCGAATTCGCTCTACAAACCGTCCAATAGGAATATGTCAAACGAGGAGATTGACTGGTACCTAAAACAAATGGAGGAGACAATTAAACTAACTATGGACAATACGATACCTCGGTATCAACATACTGACAACGCAGACATATTCCGTAATGCAACAATTGACGCACTACACCAACACAAAAGTAGACTGCTGTCGAGACTAAAAACCTTGTACAGACAGTTTACTGACAGACAAAACTCGGAGGTTAGGATGCTGAAGTCGTTGATTAAAAACCTCCAGAAATTACAGAAGTTACAGACTTTCTGTAAATCTGCATTGGAACAACAAAATTCGGACTTTAAAATCCAACAATCCGAGTATGTTCCCTCAGATAAATAAAATATTTCGGAGGAACAATCAAAACGTCCTTCCGTGTCTTAAGATCCCCCGAACGCTGAAGAATGGACGAATACTGATAACAGCAGGTATAGATCCAGATAACGCACTAGAGGATGACAACTTCTTTGTGATCGAAGATCCGCAGGCGAAGGTAAAGGCTATAGGAGCGTCTTTCCAGGAAGTGTACAATTTGAATGAAACCATTTGCCTGAACCACGACCTGGAAAAACGCGTCCTTGTGCACAACTTCTACTTTCGAAATGATATAGAGCACTGGCGATCGGATAACATAGGTTTTACCGAGTTCAATGACGATAACATGGCAAATAATGTCATCGCCGATTAAAGGGTTCTTCCCCCGTACATATCGAAGGTGGAGCTCCAAGCGATCTTCGACTCATTGAGGAGGAAGAAATCTGGGGAAATCGATGGAGTATCGAACATTGTGCTTCAACATCTCCCTTTAGAAGCGATGGACATTTACACCACTCTGTTTAACAATGCGCTGAATAATGCACATTATCCAGCGCATTGGAAAACAGCAGTGATACAACCCATCCCCAAAAGGGGTAAGGACACCTCCAATCCGGCAAATCTCAGGTCGATAAGTCTCCTTCCGAACATCAGCAATGTATTCGAGAAAGTGATCAATAGAGCCCTGCTGAAGTGAACTGAGAACAGTAATATAATTCCGAATAACCAATTCGGCTTTAAGGCGGGTAATGATACAACACACGCCGCGTCTAAACTGGTATCGGATATCCAATGGAACAAATGCAAGAACCAATGCACGGGTGCCTGACTGATTGACTTGGAGAAGGTCTTCGACACCGTATGGCTAGAGGGACTCTTCTACAAGCTGAGCAGGCTGGGCATAAGCAAACCACTCTTGTACATACTTTATAACATGCTCACCGGTAGACTGTTGACGTCAAAAATGGCAGTGTGGCTTCTGCTGGAACGTTTCTAATTAAAAACCGTCTGCAACAAGGTGCGGTTAATTCACCGATCCTTTTCAATATTTACACGAGCGATCTCATAGGATCACATCACCATGCCATAGCGTACGCAGACGACTTGATCGCGTACAGTTCAGGACCAAAAATCGAAGTCATTGCACTTCTTTTGCAACGTGACTTCGATATGATTCAGCGATATTGCGATGACTGGAAGTTGAAGATCAACTTCCAGAAATCGGAAACCATTCTTTTTAGGACGCCGTTGTCTGGGGCCTCCAGGGATACCAGAAAGAATTGGCGAAAGTTCTCAATCGTGACACCGCACGGACAGACACTTGCGAGTCGAAGTGTAGTCAGACACCTGGGGCTTTGGTTGGGCCAATATCTATACTTTAACAAACATATAGATGCTGCTCTGGCCAGAGCCAAAGGTGCTTTTGCCTTTACAAAGAGACTTCTTTATAGCAAGCAACTCGATGCAAGGGTAAAGGTAATCTGCTACTCTGGCTAATTCAGAATAAGATAGTTTTAAGATTTATTTTAAGGTAGTTTGTTAAGTTATATATATAAGAATAAAAAAAAAAGTTAATTTACTACAATAAGTTTTTTGTATAATAATTTTCTTAGTAACAATTAAAATTAAAAAAAATTGAATAAATAAACAATTTTCAAGTTCGTTACGTCGAAAGACATAGTTTTAAGGATTAGGTTTAACTTAGAGTGCCCGCATAGTTCCAGTAAGTTAGAATAAGAATAGTTAAGATAGTTAAGCTAGTTTTAAGCGTTTTGTCTAACATGTAAGTTAATAAATGGATTAATAAAAATGCACTAAAAAGGAAAAAAAAAAAAAAAACGATTCGCACAATGGCCGAATATAGGGTCACACTGTCCTTCCACGATCCATAACACAAGTTGTGAAGTTGTGTTGCAAGCTAAATTGTGAAAGAAAGATGGATATTTTTTTGGTGGAAAGGGTTGTATGTTGTGTTTAATGTGAGTGTCTTTTAGCGAGATTATACGAGTATATGGGTTTAATTCTATTATTAGCAATTGGAGTGCATGATAGTTATTGAAGTAACCGTTCATGTTTCATTGCAGAATTTTTAGATCATTATTGGATGTGGAGTCTGTATTGTTGTCTGTACAATTGTACATACAGAAGGCAGATTTATACCTGATGCCCCTAATTACATACAGCTGTCAAATTTTCTGTTGCAATAACGGTATTATAACACGCAAATTACAAGTCGCATTTAATAATATAACGCGTTGTGTTTTTGGGTTAAGAAGATACGACCATGTTTCCGTCCTCCTGATGTCATCATCACGATCAAGTTGCATTTTAGCCATATGACGGCCCTACTGCCAGTGTTATGCCTTCACAGTAGAGTTGACATAAGCTTTCGCAATTGATCGACTTTTTATTTATTTCATGCGAAATAAATAGATGATTGTTGACATCGGGATTCGAACCGTGAACCTGTAGCGTAACAAGCGATGATGTTACCACTACACCATGGCCACCCACCATGTGATACTTTCTTTCGGCATATTACGTCTACATAAATTGCAGATACAAATAATACTATCTAATATTAAAAATGTTCTCATATCTCTATTGAAATTTTTTTAACCGCAGAATTTAACATGAAGTTCTAATTTTAATTTTCAATTCTAATTTTAAATAATGTAATGAAAACGTCAACATTTATGCCTTAAAGACTGTTAAAGTCTATTGTAAGTGTTGTTGAAAAGTTGAATAAATGAAATGAAATAAAAATTAAAAATAATATAATATTCCCGCGCCCCCATCGGTGGTGATAGTTCCCCCATCATGAGCAGATGTGCTCTTGAGTGGGTGTTAGAAGTTTGAGTTTTTCCGTTATCGGTGTTTGGGTTTAAGACTTTTACAAGATTTTCTCTTTGGGTCAAAGTGGAGCTTTCTTTATTTGTTTCTTTGTATGGATTTGTAACTTTAATGGGACCTAAATTTTTGTGTATTTTGAGTAAATTTAGAGTTTATTTTTTGAGATGTTTCGTTCGATGGAGGAAAATGAGGTGGAGGTGGTTTAGAACCGATTTTTCCATGGGAAATTTGTTTCAGTTTTTCTGAATAAAGATTAGAAGAGAAAGTGGTACGTATTGGGCTTCGTTCTCTGTGGATGCGCCTAGCTTCGGCTAAGGTACACTTATTTTTCTTGTTTCGAGAGTTTCTTTGTGTTAAATAAAAGACTTCTGCTCAGGTTGACTTCAAAGAATAGAAGAGGAAGAAAAGGTATACGGTTTATTCGTACATTATAGCCTGTTAGTGTATTAGTTACATTCATATATCGTAAACTATAGTTCAGCGCATTTAATGAGTGTATTCAAAGTAAAGTACGAATAAAGGATAGAATTTAATAATGTTTACTCAACACTCCCACTCATTATTAATTCATTAAATAATTTATTATATATCTTTTACATTAATTGCTAATTTAAATTTATCAAATCTATCTTTACTTAAAGACTTCGTAAATATGTCTGCTAATTGATCATTAGTTAATCAGAAAGATGATCGTTATATTTTTCTCTAATGAAATGTACTCGAACCTCAATATGTTTTGTTCGCGAGTGGTACTCAGGATTTTTGATCATCTTCAGAGCTCCTTGGTTGTCTAGATGCATAATTGGCCTCAAAAGTTTCTCACAAAGCAGAAAGTTTCTCTCACAACACACTTAACTATATCATTTATTTTAGAGCTTCAGATGCAGCCACATATTCAGCTTCAGTTGACGACAGTGCTATACATCGTTGTCTTCGTGAACCCCAAGAAATTATAGACTCTCTCAATAAGAAGTCATATCCGCTAGTAGAGCTCCTAGTGTCAATGTCGCCAACATAGTCTGAGTCACTATAACATAAAAGAGTTAAGTTATGGGAATTTTTATAAATTATAACGGTATTCGAAGTGGCTTTCAAATATCGAAAAACCCTTTTAACCGTTTTGATATGATTTTGAACCGGGTTATCTAAAAATCTGCTCAAAACTCCAACTATATACGAAATATCTGGCCTCGTAGCTATTGTCAAATACATAAGACAACCCACCACTTCACGGAATGGAAAACGACTTAGATCCGGCGAAGCTGATGAATGGCTTGTTGACCGCTTCACATGGTGTAGATACTCCTTTAGAATCTGCCATATTGAATCGGCGTAAAAGACATTGTATATACCCTGTTTGCTGAACATGTATCGATCCATCCAAATTGCGTTTTATTTCCATTCCGAGATAGTATTTTGCCTCACTGATTGAGATCTGGAGATGTTGCTTTAAATAATTTATAATTTCCTTGATGTTGTTTGCATCGCTCCCTGCGACTAGGCCATCATCATTGTAAAGTGCAACGAATACAATTCGAGTGCACCTTCGAAGAATGAAAAAACGGATCCGCTAAGCATGGTTTAAACTCGTAGACACTGAGCAGCTTTGAAATTGACCGTATAAGGTTTTATTTAACTTACAGACCTGTCCTGAATTGTTATCGTAACCAACCGATTGTGCCATGTAGATGTCTTCACTCAAGCTTCCGTTCAAGAAGGCTGTTTTCACGTCAAATTAATTAAGAAACAATTGCTTCGATGCAGCAATCGCCAATATTGAACGTATAGTTGTGAATTTGGTAATAGGACTAAACATTTAATTAAAATCCACACCCTCCTGTTGACTATATCCCTTAATGACCAACCTAGCCTTGTAGCGCTCAATTTTATTCTCTGGTGTCAATTTCAGCTTAAAAGCCCACTTACAAGCTGTGTAAATTCCATTTCATCGTCCATAGCAGCTACCCACATCTTGAAATCCTTCGACTTAACGGCTTCCTTGTAAGTTGATAGTTCATCGACCAAAGCGAGATGCGCACATCCTCTCTCGATAGCTTAATACATACTCCTACCGACGATATTCTTCTTGCCTCCACTTCGTAGTTTGGACGTATACTCTTCGGTATCCCAGCTTCTCCTGACGACACTGCTTTTGCTGGAACTCCCACTGCTGATGGAGACTCTTCAACTTCCCCTTCCTCTGCTGAACTGAAGACCTCATCATCACTGCACAATTCATCCTTCTTTGTGACGTTTCTATGTTAAACTGGTTCTGATGATTTTGGTTGCGGCTCACTATTTGGAACACTTGCTTAAGCTCGCATATGTATTTTTCTTTAAACATAACATCACGCGAAATATATATTTTGTCTGATTCCGGTATCCAAACACGATAACCTTTGCAGTTTTCAGGATATCCGACAAATATTCCAGAAATGGCCTTCTTATCCCACTTCTGTCGCTTTTCTTTGGGGATATGGACGAACACATCCCTGCCAAATGTCCTCAGGTTATTCATTGTAGGCGTTTCCTTATACCATAATTCATGGGGGCACTTATCCTTGACTGGACTTGGTCCAAAACGATTTATAATATATAACGCCATATTGACAGCTTCGGTCCATAGCCTAAGAGGCATGAAGCATTGTTCTAGCTGATTTCATGATGAATCGCAAGTCTCCTTCAGCCCTACCGTTTTGTTGGAGAGTGAAATCATACTCAGCCGAGTTCCGCAAAAGAAGTATAAAAAGTGATTTATTTTACATATAATTCGGTTGACAGTTCAATGATTGTACTAGACTTTTATAAAAGGTAATTAACAAAGTTTACTGAGTAGTAGATTAATTCATTACAGGGTAGCGATGCATCATCTCCTCAGGTGCTATTTCATAACCACCCTAGCTTGGCTTTACTGACGGAACCGAACTCTTTTCAGCTTAAGACGCTCTGACCTTCTAACCTCAGGAAGAGCTGCTGGTGAAACGGAAACCTCAGTGCTGCCGGTGGAATCGGGTTGGTTGACAGGATCCTAATCAGTGGTAGAACCTTCACTCGTGCTGGTGCTGGAACCCATCTCATTTTTTTTTTTATAATTTGCACGTGTGAAAGGGGTTATGAATATCCTTATACTAATTTTTAAGATACGGGCGTTTTTGAGGAAGAGAGACAGAGAGAAAGACAGATTGGTGTAGTTGGTTTGAAACTCAGCTGGTATTAAGTTTCAATGAACTCCAAGGGTGACTGTCCAGATAACTGGGAAGCTTGTTTGTTTTTTGCTTTTGTCGGTGCTCATGATTCACAGTATTTTTTTCCGTCCTCCTGATGTCATCATCACGATCAAGTTGCATTTTAGCCATATGACCGCCCTACTGCCAGTGTTATGCCTTCGCAGTAGAGTTGACGTAAGCTTTCGCAATTGATCGACTTTTTATTTATTTCATGCGAAATAAATAGATGATTATTGACATCAGGATGCGAACCGTGAACATGTAGCGTGACAAGCGATAATGTTACCACTACACCACGGCCACCCTCAATAATTTTGAAATCATTGGTAGCAAAATAAAGGCCGATACAATGTGACCTCAATAGGTGGTTTACCTGGCTGCGGTGTCATAATTACTGCGGCTATTTTCCACGTTTGAAGTACGTGTTTCGAACGGAAAGCTGTATTGATAATTTGCGCTAATTTAATAGGAAGTTTTAAGCGCGCCAAATGGAATATGAACACCATTAAATTATTTCAGGTCACGGGCGTTTGTATAAATTGAGAGAGAGAGAAAGACAGGTTGGTGTAATGGGTTTGAAACTTAGGTGGTATGCAGTTTCAGTAAACTCCAAGGGTAGCGTCAAGATAACTGGTGAGCTTGTTTGTTTTTTGCTTTTTGTCGTTGCTCATGATTCACAGTATTTTTTTCCCACCACCTGATGTCATCATCACGATCAAGTTGCATTTTAGCCATATGACAGCCCTACTGCCAGTGTTATGCCTTCGCAGTAGAGTTGACATAAGCTTTCGCAATTGATCGACTTTTTATTTCTATTTCATGCGAAATAAATAGATGATTATTGACATCAGAATTCGAACCGTGAACTTGTAGCGTGACAAGCGATGATGTTACCACTACACGACGGCCACCCTCTCATTGTCAGTCTGATAAAAATATTCAAAATTTGGATTAGCATAAGTCCCAAAGTTACCTCCTTCTGCCTCTGGTATTTGGTTACTGGTAAGCTCGATTTCGTTATCCTGTCGTAACAGACGTATTTGGTTTTGATGGCGCCTTATGTAACCGTTCTGGGTCTGAATACCATACAATTTGTTACCCAGAATGTTTTTGATAACTCCTTTAGACTATCTTCTCGATTTCATGTACTCTCGAACCAAAACTTGCTGCGATAGATGAAACATTGAAGAAAACTTCGGTTGGTTTTTCTTTCCCTCCGGGATGAAACACGGAAGCAGGTTTCGAGGCTGCCGACCATGAAGTAACTTCGCTGGAGACTTTTGAGTTGCTACTCTTGATGTAGACTGGTAAGTGGAAAGAAAAGAGCAAAGAGCCGTCTCTGAATTTTTGCTTTCTGCCATGTTCTTCTTAAATGATTCCTTAAACGTCCGCACAAATCTTTCGGCTTGCCCATTTGACAATGGATGAAACGGTGCAGTTCTCCAATGCAGGATTGAGTGGTAATTACAAAACTCTTTGAAGATCTGTGCCGTAAACTGGGTGCCGTTGTCTGTAGCTAACGCCTTTGGAAGCCCTTCGATGGTGAAAATCGACTGAAGTGCCTTGATTGTGGCTTCGGCGGTGGTTCCTGACATTGATACCACATACGGGAACTTCGAGTATGCGTCTACACAAATCAGTCACATCTTGTTAAAGAATGGCCCCGCGAAATCCAAGTGCACCCTTTCCCACGGCTGCTCTGCTAGAGGCCAGTTACTGTATTCTTTCCTCGGATTCGAAGCCGCTTCCTGACAGATACTGCAATCTGCTGCCACTTTGTCGATTTGGTGATCCATGCCTGCGAACCAGACATATCGTCGAGCCCGTCGCTTCATCCGGGAACAGCCCCAATGACCCTCGTGGATGTACTTTAATACTCTAGATTGTAACACTTCCGGTATGACGGCTCGATCGTGGTCCCCAACAGTGAGAAGAATACAATTATCTTGGATGGATAGAGCTAACTTATGATCGAAAAGCGGCTTGACATCTATTTCGTTATCGGCCAACTTGTAAGGCCATCCATTTTGAATGTAGTGAGCAACTCTTTTAAGTACCCTATCCCTCAGCATGTACTTGCCAATTAGCGCGGCGTTCAGCGCACCATTCTCTAGATCTTCCAAGATGATGGTGTTCATTTCCTGGCAGCTTCCTTCCAACTTATCGAAATCGGTATCCGCACCTACCGGAAGACGGAATAGTGCGTCTGCATTCCCATGTTTAGCAGTGGGACGGAACTTTATGTTGTAGTTGTAGGCCATCAGCGTTAGAGCCCAATTCCGTAGACGGCGCATCGTCATTTCGGTAACCTGCTTGCTTGGGTTGAATATTGCCGTCAACGGCTTGTGATCGGTTTGCAACTCAAAAACTCGACCATACAAATAGCAGTGAACCTTTTTCACCCCATAAACTATGGACAATGCCTCCTACTCTATTTGGCTGTACAGCTTTTGGTGACGGTCAAGTGTTTTAGAGGCGAAAGCGATCGGCATCTCGGATCCGTCTGGATATCTGTGCGATATGACCGCACCAATGCCATAACTAGAAGCATCCGTAGCCAGAATCAGAGGAAGTTTATCGTCGAAATGAGCCAACCGTGCCGCTTGCAATATACTCTTTTTCAATGCATTCAGGGCTTTCTGTTGCTTAGGCGACCAGCTAAACTCAGCACCCTTCACTCTGAGTGCAGTCAGTGGACCTGCTACCCGCGAGCAGTTTGGAATAAACTGGTTGTAGTAGTTAAGTTTACCTATTATTGCTTCCAACTCCTTTAAGTTCGAGGGTTGGGGCATATCACGAAGTCCATCAAGGCGTTTCTCAGAGGGGCGAATGCCGGTGACCGCAAGTGTATGCCTCAAATATTCCAGCTCTTCTTTAGCGAACGTACGATTTTGCTTAGTACATAGAAATCCCCTACTCTGCAACCGCTCGAAAACTCCTTCTAAGATTTTCAAATGTTCCGCATAATCCTTTCCTGAAACGACGATGTCATCTAGATAAACGGCTACGGGCAAGTCGGCAAAAAGCTGTTCCATTATATGTTGGAACTCCCTCGGAGCACTGCTGATCCCAAATGGTAGCCGCTGGTACTGAAATAGTCCGAATGGTGTATTAATTACTGCCAGTTCCTTTGATGCATCATCTAGCTCGATCTGGAGATACGCATCCGACATGTCGATTTTCTTAAAAATCTTCCCTACGTCTCCACAGATTCTAATGTCCCCATTTGCCTTTTGCACTATTACTACGGGAGTTGCCCACTGTGTACGCTGTACTGGTTTTAAAATATCCGCCTCCACCAACCGATCAATCTCCTTCTTGGTTTTATCAAGTAGTGCATAGGGTATAGAACGATGGCGAATGAATTTCGGAGTTGCACCTTCCTTGAGTTCCAGATGCGCCTGGTAGTCTTTGCATCTACCTAACCCCTTTGAAAAAAGACCCGCGTGTGACTCGCAGAGTCGCCCAATTCTGTTGAGTAGAGACGAATTTAAACTGATTTGCAAAACTGATTGATGGATTTTTAAATTGAAGGCCCTAAACCAATCCAAGCCAAGAATGTTCGCGCCAGAACTGTTAACCACCAGCAATTTCAGTTTATGAGCGGTGTTGTTGTACTTTACGTCGCCCTCGACTTCACCTTTGATCGAGAGCGGGACACCCCCATAAGCTTGAAATACCTTGTCTGTTTTCCCACACTTCGGCTTCCCTAACTGTTGGTAACCATCTGGGCCTACAAGTGAACATGACGCACCGGTCCAGTTGAAACAACATTATCTGCCCGTTTACTACCACTTCCACCTTTATCGCAGACCTCAAATCCTTATGCATATCTTGATGCGACTGCACCACTTCACTAAAATGCAAATTTTCTTTACTTTTACCTGTCCTGGCCTGCTTTTCGTTGGAAGACGAGCTCTAATCGGTCATACAAACAGCCCCAATGTGACCTACCTTCTTACATTTCCGGCAGATGGTTTTACAATGACGACATTCGTTCCTATGGTGACTTTGAAAACAGCCGGGACACGATTTACGAAGAGATTGTGTGTTTGAGTGAAACCCACCGTGGCTGTTGGTTGTAGGCAACTGCTTAACCTCAATAACATTGTTGCTGTCAGAAATCTCAGAAAAAGTTTTTTGTGTCGTCTCATACGCACTCGCAATATTGAGCACTTCTTGAAGTGTTAGGTCTGTTTTCTGGAGCGCTTGCGTGCGAACCGTGTCGTGGGGCGTATAGCGTACAATAATATCCCGAATCATGCTATCCACATGCGACTTAGCACAACCAGCCTCTGGACAACTGAACAGATAACTACGAGCTAAACCCTCTAAGGTCGGCGACCCACGATGCGTACGTTTGTCCTGGCTTCATCACTGTTTTGTGGAACTCATATCGGGCTGTAAGTGCATGGATTTTAAAAGTAAAGTACTCGGTAAGCTTACCAGACAAGTCTTTGAAACTTTTGGTGGACACGTCATCGACACCGTAACGCTTTTGCAGAATCTCAAAGTTGTCTGCTCCAATCCACGACAGGAAAGATGCACGTTTTTTGGTGTCGTCCGTAATGCCACATGCGACGAAGTGCTGCTCCAATTGCCAGAGATACGCCTTCTAGTTCTCCTCCCTCTTATATGCTGGGAATGGTTGGACAATGGATGTGCATGTGGACGTAGTCTATTGCATGTTCTCCGTAAGCTATGCTTTCTGACTCTTCAAAATCTCCTCCATCCAATCACGCTGTGATTTGAGCACCACTTCCAAGTCTGCCTTATCCATTTGTGCTCAACTATTTGATTTGATTTTTTTATTTTATTTTTTAATTATCGCAGGTTCAAAACTTTTTCCTCGTCGCCACTAGGCAGCCGAGTTCCACAAAAGAAGTATAAAAAGTGATTTATTTTACATATAATTCGGTTGACAGTTCAATGATTGTACTAGACTTTTATAAAAGATAATTAACAAAGTTTACTGAGTAGTAGATTAATTCATTACAGGGTAGCGATGCATCAGGGAGCATACGGCACTGAACACTGGTATCGAATACCACGCTTCATAAGAAGGTCTTGCACAGTTTGGTTCTTGTACTCCAACCCATTATCCGAATTTTAAAATCTCGACTAAAAAGAGACTTAACTTCATTAAGATATCTCTCAATCAAGCGAGCTATTTCAGTTTCTTCTTTAATAAAATAAACTGTCCTGAAGTTCGAGAAATCATCCTTCAATAAAAGAAAATACGTGGATCTTGCAAGTGATTTGTTCTGCATGGGGCCGAATAGATCACTGTGTATGATGACACCTGGCTCTTCTGCTCTAGTAGAGCTTTTAGTAAACGAAGATCGATGCATCTTACCAACCGCACATCCCTTACTTGACCAATGCACATGTGCCCAAGATGATAGTGCCACACATCAAAAGACTCAGCCTTTGACTCATAACTCGCAGTTACAATATCAATGTTTAGTTTGAAGAGCATCTTATACAATTTGCGACACCTTATGCCACCACTTCATCGCCTTTCAAAAACTCACATTTTATACTATCCGATGTTAATGAATAGTTCTTGTCTAACGCACTTCCCGAAGGAAAGAGATTAACTTTAATGTCGGGTACAAAATATACATTAGTTAAGCGTTCCTCAATCCACCTCTGATAGTTGAAAGCAGTAATATATACAACTCCTTTACCTAGTGCATTTTTTTGTGTACCATTGCCAATTGTTATTTGCACAGGTGTACCAAATTCTTGGTACGTACTGAACCATTCCCGACGAAAACACATGCTTACTCGATCTCGAAACCAGAATCCAGTCACCAGCTGTTACTGTCTCACCAACACTGACTGCATCGCAAACAAAAACATCAGCCACATCATTTGTTGGACTTTCGCGACGACCATAGTTGAGCTGTTTGAATAATTTTTCTTTGGACAGTTTTTTTTTCCAGTGACCAAACTGCTTGCATAAAAAACACTTGCCTTGACGTTTTTGGTTGTTTTGATTGTTGCTGATAGTGGGTTGTTTGTACCTTCTCTCCTCTTTCGTAACCAACTCTGTGTCAGAATTCTTGCTTTGACACTCACTTGCATACTTGCGTTTCTTCCATGATAAGCCTGGAGCCCAAATTGTCGATGTTTTGCAGCTTTGTATCAGTGGAGTCACAAGCTGTTTCACCGGCATCTCTGAGCTGTTGAGTTAGATTTTCTAGCTTACTAATATGCGTTGCAATATCATCATGTCCGTCCTTTTGAAAACTGTGAAATCGCTGCTGTAGAATATTAATGCTAGCTTTGGTATAATATACTGAGCACAGCTTGGACCACATTTGCTGTGACGTAGAACAATGCATTATAACTATGTACTAGCACCCCTTGTCCGATGGTTGTAGCAATCATTTTTTGCGCCCTTCTATCCTTCATTTGCCAAGTTTTTAATGGGAGTCGAGCTGCTGCCGTTGTGTCTGTGTTCTTTGGTTGGGGCTCATCTCCATTGACAACTTCGAGAAGATCTTCAGCATTAAAAGAATGCGTACTTGAAACTTCCATGAGCACCATTCCTCCGCACTCATACGTATTTTCCTTTTTGATTTTGCTATATTAACCGAAGTTTCGATCAGTGTAGATCTGTGGTGTGGTAAAAAATTTTTAGTTTTTCGAAGTGAAAAGTGATATTTTACTGTGTGTGTCCAGTAAAAATTTTGAAGAGTTAATCTAGGAAAGGTAAAATATATTATTTAAGTTTATTTCAGGTTGATTAGGTACCTTGGTACTTATAAATACAAAAGTTGGAAAAAAAATGGGCTTAGAGGAAATGTCGTGGCGAATAAAGTGCGCTATTGTATGTTGCAATGCAACAACTGCCCAATTTCCAGAAAGAAAAATGCTTAGATTTCCTAAAAAGGGAAATAAGAAATATAATGACTGGCTAGCACAGGCAGAAGAATCCCGTGATAATGTCGAAAATCATAAACTGCCATACAGTTGTAGTAAACATTTCGATTTATTATCTGTATGCAAGAAATGCGAAGCGAACACAAAAAAACTATTTTTTATATACAACAAATAATTGGACTGAAAAAAATTAACAACATCCTCAAAGAGAGAGCTAAAAAAAAGTCTAAAATCCAGAAATATTCTGGCAATTAAAGTCTGCAGGTTAAAAAAAGATAAAGCACAGCTTAGAGAATATCAAAAGCAAACAATAGAAAAAAAAATAGATTTCTTACATGATATAAATAAAAATTCGAAAACATTTTGCAAACTCATTTTATCACAAGGCAAACGACAATTTACCCAAGAAGAAAGGTGGATTTGCCAATGTATATTTTTCCGCTCGTCGTCTGGATATAATTTTCTTCGCGATCAGCTGCAATTGCACTTGCCACACCCAGCTTCATTGCATAGATGGATAAAACTTAAAAGTTTATCTCCTGGTCGAAAGAAAATGTTTTTGAGGAAATACAAACAAATGTTTTAACATTGGAACCAAAAGACGATAATTTTGGCGCCAAAAATTGATAACGGTTTTTGTAGAGGGGCCAAAAACTGGGGGGGTCTATCTCGCCCCGTTTAGGAGGTAGGGGCAATTTAAAAAAAATTACTTAAAATAAAAAAAAATAATATTTAAAAACAACGGCAACACTTACAATGAGGTACTATACCGGTTTCGAAAGCCAGAAACCTGTTCTTTAATCCTGAATTTAAATTAAACAATTTATGTCAATAGTTTTTAAAAAATTCGCATGCAAACTCAAAATTTTGATAAAAAAAATGAAAAAGAAAAGAGTTTCAAAAATTTAAAATTACTATTTTGTTTTGTTTTTTGGCATTGAGGTAAGTGAATGAATAATAGATTAAACGTCTGGCAGGCGTCTATATCAACAGTTTTCTTAATTAACAGTACCGGGTGGCCGTGGTGTAGTGGTAACATCAACGCTTGTCACGCTCTTGGTTCACGGTTCAAATCCTGATCTCAACAATCATCTATTTATTTCGTTTGAAATAAATAAAAAAGTCGATCAATTGCGAAAGCTTAGTCAACTCTACTGCGAAGGCATAACACTGGCAGTAGAGTGGTCATATGGCTTAAATGCAACTTGATCGTGATGATGACATCAGGTGGAGGGAAAAAAATACTGTGAATCATGAGCAACGACAAAAAGCAAAACAAACAAGCTCCCCAGTTATCTGGATGCCACCCTTAGAGTTTAGTGAAACTTAATACCACCTAAGTTTCAAACCCACTACACCAATCTTCCTTTCTCTCTCTCTCAATTTCTGCAAACGCCCGTGCCCTGAAATAATTTAATGGTATTCATATCCCATTTGGCGCGCAAATTATAAAAAAAAAAAAAAAACCCGGGTGGCCCGCTTCACGGTGTTAAGGGATTTATACTCTCCATTCGCATGCGGCAGGTCCCGCTTACGCAACTTCGTTGCTCCGCTCGGGGTAGGTGCTTTTCGTAAGGCAGGCTTTGTCATCAATACTCTTCAGCTACAGTCCTTCTTTTTTTATTTTTCATTTTTTTTATCAAAATTTTGAGTTTGCATACGAATTTTTCAAAAACTATTGACACAAATTATTTAATTTAAATTTAGGATTAAAGAACACGTTTCTGGCTTTCGAAACCATTATAGTACTTCATTGTAAGAGTTGCCGTTGTTTTTTAATTTTTATTTTTTTTTATTTTAAGTAATTTTTTTCTGAAATTGCCCCTACCCCTAGCGAGATAGACCCCCCCCTCTCATAGTAAAAAATGTTTGTTTCTGACCCCTCTACAAAAAACCGTTATCAATTTTTGGCGCCAAAGTTATCGTACTCTCCCCCAAAAGACAAAGATGTCATTTTAATATTCAATGAGATGAGTATCTAGGCGAATTTAGCATACAACAAATATAAAGACATAATCGTGGGCTTCGTTTGCGCAACCAACAGCAGCATTTATAAATAAAATCAATAAAATATTTGATTTATTGAATGGAAGACCTTTATATATGTTAACAAGTTCAATCAGGGCCCACTTGAAAACCTTTTTTGGAAAAATAAGAGCAAGAAATTTTAATAAAAATAATCCAAACGCGTCTGAATTTGGCTCATTACTGGCCAAAATGATGGCTCTAAAATTTTTGTATAAGTCAAAATGTTCCAATTGTGCAGAAGATTCTGAATATTTACAGTTAGATTGGAATGCTGTGTTGGATACTGAAAATAAAACAAAGATTGTCCTAACACAGGAGCAAGAGAAAAATGAAAACGTATTCGATCTAGCGAACTTCTAGCGATAGAATTACCTGTCATTACTGTGTCAAAGAAATGACAAAGGGCAAAACCAATTTCGAATATTGATCAAACTGAAAGAATATGAACACTCGAATGAAAATCCAATACTTGTCGGGCCATCAGACAAATACTTCAAAATATGTCAACTTCATATACAAGTATTTACCACTTGCTTTCAGAAATATCCATTTGCATCTAATCTTAGAGAAAATATAGTAAATCAATGTATCTCAAAAACAAATTTGCACTATCCAGATTGGTTTGAAAGGACAAATAAATGTTATTCGCACAAAATTGATACAGTCAATTTCCTTGTGGTAGATCTGCTTTGGAAAAATTGTAAGTGGTTTATTGACAAGAGCAAAAAAAGGAATGCAAAACAAAAGACAAAAAAGTTGCAAAATTTAATGAATATGTAAACTAAAATAAACATTTACATACGTACTTAATGTATGAATATTTGAAAAAAAAAAACTAAGACGGTGGTGTGGTAAGGGAGGTGGTGGGGTTTAATATTCTGCCACGTCCGCGTTCGTGTCCCCTGGAAACCACTTTGGTTAAGGCACTGCGAATAGCTAAAAATCATACTTCTAATATGTATTATGTAAATGTCTAAAGACAAAAATATTTTGCAAATGCATTTTCACATAAATGCCTTTAACTAAAGTGGGCTAAGAGCAGAGTTGATTTTGTTTCCCTATTGTTTAACGTGCATGAACAAAAAAATATTAAAAGAGTGGCTATGGCTACCTATCAGAGCTCTTCTTTTATGTAAAATGTAAGGACCAAACATCAAACATACTGTAAATGAGAGTAGGAGTACCACAAGGATTTGTAAAAGACAGATGTATTCAAACAATTAGGAAATAAATAAACATAATTATTTGTCTCAGCCTCAATCTTATAATACGTACATACATACCTAAATACATATGAATAAAGTAAAGTAAAATAAAGTTAGCCTACAATACCTAAAGTATTTAAATTTTTTTTACCGTACCTACAAACTCTTAACACCATCGCAGATCACATTAAATTTATTCCTGATATTAACCTACCCTAATTTAATCTACATATGTAGGTATACATACATATGTAGGTATATTTCTGCTCTGTCTGTTCCTCACCGTGCCAAAGTCGCAGGCCAGGACAAAAAATACGAGTATACAAAACAAAACAAAAAATATATTTCACTGTGGGTATGTCACAAACTCTACGCTGGTGGTGAAAGCTTTTCGACCAGAAAATTTATTTTTCGTTCTTTTTCTTTGCGAAGCAGAAAAGCTTTTTGTTTGCCCATGGTTGTTTGCTCATCGCAAAAAAGATCAGCATTTTTTTGTATGGGGATGCGACATCTGGGTAAGTTTATTATCTGTGCTATTAGACTAGACCATTGCATATTGAAAAATGTTGTTCCACAGACGTGACATTTATAGTATAGTAGCATATTTAAGGCAAAATTTCCGAGCTGTATACTCTTCGACGGGTATATTGTTTTGGAGTTAGAAATAAAGTACTTGAAATATTTTCCATGGTTACAAGACCTTGGTTTTTCTGTGTTCTAAATTTTTAAAATATCAATTGAGAGCGCATTATAACTTCAAACTTAAACTCCCTTTATTTTATATTACCTTTACATACTTCGGAAATTCGACTTGTAATTTTTAATTGCAGCAAGTAAGTATTTATGCAGATCAGATCGGCCAGAATTTGCTAATAAAGTCCGGTTAATAAAGTATTAACAAGACGCAAATTCTATAGCATTAGATTGCATCGAATCTTACAACCCCTGAACAACAGATAGGGAGCTGTTTTTGTTGAGAAAAATGGGTCATAAAACATTTTGCAGTTCTTAAAAAAAATCGGTTCCATTAAGAATTTATAATTGTTGTTATTGATTGCTAAGATTAAAAATATCAACACAAGTGTACGTGCACCATTGTAGGTAGTAGCTCCCTGGTCAATAGAGTATTGTTACTAGGGAATATAACTATCACATCCAAGCGTTAAAACAAAATTTGTTCTTTCTAAAGTCTACCAAAGTACATATTTACTCGGGTTTTAGCTGACTGAAGGTTTTTGTTTACGAACTCGAAGAAATTGTTGCCAATATTTTTCTTTGAAACGTGGAGACGCTGTCTTCAACTTCGGCTTATACTTGGTTTTTGCTCAGCAACCAGAGCAAATTTAGAGGCAAGCCATTAACCACTTTCTCTGGGGTATACGCAAATTGCTACAGCTGTGCGCTCTTTAATTTTTCACTTGGATAAAGGTTTCCTGAAAATGTTCAATCTCGAGATTTTTTTCAAATTTGTCATTACTATAATAGAAAAACTCAAAAAGTCGGTTTCTCAATTTTGTCTGTCTGTCTGCATGCACGGCTGCAGCCTAATCGACTGAACGGGTTTACCTCACAAACTTCCTATCTGAGGTCAGTGGCGTCACAATTCTATGCGAAATTGGAATTTTAATTTCAACTCTAAAATTAACGGTACTTTACTAATTTCCGATTTTGAAAAAAAATTGTTTTTCTCGAAAATGATTCTGGTGATTTTGATCACATTTGATTAAATTTAATTTTGATTTCATTCCATTATAAGTCTATGTACTCGTATGACAAATTAAGACTTAATCTTTTAAAGTACTAAGTATGCAAATTCAGTATTCTAAATACACAATTTTTTTAATTCTATAATGGTGGCTATATTTATCTATAATTAACTTAATTATATTAATTAATAAACCAATTTAAATAAATAAATAACAGTTTAGAAAAAAATAAAATGAAAAATAGAGCATATTTGTAGAGACAAATAAAAGTTGGACAAAGATGAGTTTATACTTGTAAAGAAAACGTGTAGGAGGATTCCACTTATAAAACTTATATGGAATGATAGTGAATTCCATAATCCTATCGCGAGAACGAAAAACAGGCGAGAGGAATTGAAATAGTTATAACGCAGTGGAGTTTATAGTGGCCGTGGTGAAGTGGTAACATCATCGCTTGTCACCCTGTTGGTTCACGCTTCAAATCCTGTCAAGAATTATCTATTTATTTCGCATGAAATATATAAAAAAAGGCGATCAATTGCGAAAGCTAGGTCAACTCTACTGCGAAGGGATAACACTGGCAGTAAGGTGGTCATATGGCTGAAAATGCAACTTGATCGTGATGATGACATCAGGAGGACGGAACAAAATACTGTGGATCATGAGAAGCGACAAAAGCAAAACAAACAAGCTCCCAAGTTATCTGAAAGCTACCCTTGTAGTTTACAGAAACTTAATACCATCTGAGTTTCAAACCACTACACTAAAAATTTCGTTCTCTCTCTCTCTCTTCTTTACAACGCCCGTGTCCTGTAACAGTATTAGAGTATTCATATCCTGTTTGGCGCGACTTAAACAATTGATAAAAAGGTCAAAAGAAAAAACACTGTACTTCCGTTGATTTTACTTTATTTTTCTTCAGAGTGCTGCTGTCCTAAGCTTGGCTGCACACTCTGTCGAATTATATCGGAATTAACAACAACTCTTTTTACAGTTTGCAGTATTACTTATACTCTAGATTTGCTTACTTCACAGAAATAACGAAAGGTGAAAATATTAATTAATTCTTAACTGCTAAATTGACATTATTGGAAATTCCAGTTCATTAGCATTAATAATTCATTTTCAATATATATGTGCCGTCAGCAAGTTTTTCGACTCTGTACTGGGGGTCATATGTAACTTCACCCCCCTTTGATTTGAAATTCTCCAGAATTGAATTGGGAGTAGTTGCACTTATGGTTTCTTGTATATTTTTTACGACAACTTTAAGTTTCTTGTTTTTTTTTCTTAATGATTGTAAGTATGAGAGATGAGACAATTATTAATGCTATTACAATTGTTGAACTTATGGCACAGTGATTGTTTTTGTGGTATTTTAATTCTTTGATCTCTTTAATGTTTTCAAAATTGTTTACTACAATATTTTCGAATGTAAAGGGTTTAGTAAAATTATATTGAATGTCTTCGAAATAGTGGTATATAGCCTTAAATCCGTAATTTTTGTTGGAGAAAGTCTTGTGGGAGATTATAATAGAACAGTTGTTAAAGTTTATTAAAAAATTTCCACTTACGTTTAATTTTCTATCGTCACAGTAATTTTTTATTTCATCGAAATTCATATTTTTACATAAAATAGTTTCTTCATTAATTTGTTTAATTTCTTTAGCATAGTTTTCTTTAAGCTTACAATTATTAAAAGTTATACAATTACTCAATAGTTTTAATTCATTAATATACACTTCATTATTATGGATATATTCTTTTCCATTATATTCTATAATTTTCTGGTCTTCCTGAATAATTTTAAGTCCTTTCGCATTAGGTATACTTGTAAGAAGGTTTACTTTGACCTCTATTATAGTTGTTGGGATTTTAATTGCAATTATGAGGACATTATCTTTATATTTCATCATTCCTAGTCTAGAGTGTTTAATTTTGTAATAATCGATTTTGAATGTATTTATTTCTTCTGGAGTTAATATGCCTGGATGCAAAATATTATATTTAGTGGAGGCAATATTGTCTAATACTTGGTCTACTTTATTTTCTATTAAATTTAATTTAACTAACTGGTCTAAAATAATTTGTTGGTATATTATATTATTTTGGGTCTCATCTGTTTTGTTAAGTATTTTGAGAATTCTACCTCTATCCCCTTCTCTCAAAGTTTTTAAATTGAATATAGTATCATTAAAGTGTGAGTTAATCATAATTTGTTTGTTTATTGTTTCGATGGCGTTATGATCGTTTTCTTCAGTTATTTGCATGTGTTCCAGAATTTCTTTTCGATCGTTGTCATCCATAGTTCCGAATAGTCACTTATGTGCAGTTCCTATGATGTTGACTAATCCTCGCTTACGTCTATTGGAGTGAATTGCAAGTACTTTTGATTTGACAGTGTCTAGTTCTTTTATTATTGCTTTATTTATTCCAATTGGTATTTGTCTTAAATTGTCTTCTACTTGTTCGACTGTTTTTATAATTTCTTGTGGATCCATTAGGTGAAGGATTGTAACAGTCCCGTTGATCATTTCCGTTGTTCCCATGTTTAATTTCACATAGCCTAGTTTTAACAATTGCTGAATTTGAGATTGAATTTCGGTTTTATGAACTTCTGGATGTCTGTATGATTTTGTAAAGACCGGTATATCGTTTGTAGTTCGTATTCTGTTTGACTTCATTAGTGAATGTCAGTGGTTGTCCTTCTTTAAAGAATAAGTCGTTAAATTGTCAACAGAGTTTGATGAGGCATTTCCTTTCTTCAGTATTTAAATGATTGGTTCTCAGTAGTTCATTTATATCTTGTGGATTAACGGGTCCTATTCGGTCGGATATATATTGAATGTTTAAATTATTGATTTCCTGGTATGCTGTAGATCTCTCAACCTTTAACGGTTGTTCAAGGAAGAATTTTTGTTCTTGATTCGTAAGGTTTATGATTTCGGCTTGGCAGTACCATTATGTTGCCTTAGAGATTCCTTCCGGAATGACGAATGATTTACATACTTTTGTGATTGGTATATGAATGTTTACATCTACCGGCAATTTAACGATGATTTTTGTTTTTGGAGGAGTAATATATATTTGAGACGTAAGGTTTGGTTTAAAGTGAAGGGGAATAGTCGAATGCTTTGTGCAAAGAACCTTTTCTTCAAGGTTAATATTTGCCTCTAGTAGAATCATTATTTCTAGACCGATAAGGCCATCGAAATAATTATGAAATTTGAACACTAAGAAATCAAGCTTCTGATTTGCATTGAATTCTGGAAATGCTGGGAGTGTTACTTGTTTCTCAAGTTTGTGTTTGTTAAATATAGTGGTAATGGCAATGGGTGGTACAATTTGGTGAAAACCTGGGTTTGTGTGTTCGGGATTAATGAAATTGGCTGAAGCCCCTGTACCTACTAAAAATATTAGTTTTTTTCCCTGAGAGAGAGGTAACGTTTATATATGGTAAGGTATTTGAATTATAATTGTTCACGTCTATGAATCCGATATGTTCTCCGAGGCAGGTTCCTGAGAATTTTGGTCCTCTACCTCGTGCTCTGCATCGATAAATTCATTTAATTCATAATTTTCCTGTGGTAGGAATTGGTCTAGCTGTAAAAAATCGTTGGGTGCCTGATAGGGGTTTTGATTATATATATGTAGGAGTATCGTTAACATTGTGAACTTCCCTGATACTATAATTTCTATTAGTATGAGGTGCTCTGTTTGCTGAATTATTGAATTTAGTTTGTCTTGTGCTAGTTCGTAGTGTGTTCCTAGAATTCCCACTTGATATATTCATAGGTATGGGTTGTGGTTGAGGTCCTAATGACCTAGGTGCAAAAATGTTAGAATTAAAGTTATTGGAGTTGTTATTTTGTTGGTTATAATTTTGATGGTATGGATCTTGATTTTGATAAGTATTTAGTCTAAAATTGTTCAAGAGATTTTGTTCTTGGTTTTGACTTGTAAAATTATTGTATTTAATTGGGTTTCTCTCATTATAGTTGTTATATATGTGTTTTGATGTATTTGGAGTGTTAGTAGATTCGAAAGAAAATGTATTTAGTTTTGCATTAGTATGTTTCATGTAAAAAGAATTCTGTTCTTTTATACAGTTGCTAAATGCCTCAGGAATGCTATCAGGCTTCATAGACCTGATGGTCGATCCCAGTGGCTCTTTTAGCCCTGTTAAAAATATGTTTAAACACATTTCAGCAAAAAGGTTCGTTTTAGCCAGTATCACATTTGGATCTGTTTCATGAATGTAGGTATGATTATTTAAGGTGGAAAGAATTTCTATTATTTTTGAATAATATTTTTCTAAGGATTGAGAGCATGCAGGTCGCGGATAAGAGATATCTCATTTCTTTTATCCGAATAATGCAGAATAAGGTTTTTCCTTATTTCTGCCCAATCAAGGGGTGTGCCAAACATGTTGAGCACTTTTGGCCTCTCCCGTTATTTTCTTTCTTATAGCCCTAAGTATGATTTTAGCGTACGGGGTCTTGTTGACTGATCCCATCAGTGCGAGGATTTCCTCGATATTATTTATGAATTCGAACAAAAGCCTCGGATTCCCATCGAATTTTGGGAGGTATTTTATCGCATTCGGAATTTTAAGTGTGTTTAAAACATTATTAATATTTGTTACATTCATTTGGCTGTTACGCTTAAGTTTGCCGTGGGCAACGTATCATTCTATTACGACTGCGTTTTGATTTTGAGACATTATGTTAATGAAATTATGTGCATTATTTTCTAAACTCATATCCTCCTCTTCGCTATTTTTGTCAATAATGTTTTTGAAATAAGGTTTAGGAGTTACAGTTCTACGTTTGTTTCTCCAAGCTTTGCAGTTATTATTCATAAGGTTTTATTATAAAAGGGATAGATATAAGGGTTGCTGTTTTGGTACTAACGATCATAAATATGCAAAGGCGACTCACATGTAAACAGTAATGAAGATCGCTGGGGTCATTGCTCTTCTTAGTTGTGGTTCTTCCAGGCCAACGAATTAAAATTCTCCACGGTTTGTATGCCTGGTCCTGTGTTGTTTCTGAAACACTTTCATCAATATTCCTTTGATGTTGAATCGCACTGTTTTTTTTTTTTTATTTTTTTTTTTAATTCACTAATTATTTTTCTTTATTTTTAAATAACTTTCCCAATATTTCTTTGGGTATTGATTGGCACTGTATGTTTAAATTCTTCTCTTTTTTTTAGCTACTAATTATTTTTCTTTATTATTAAATCCCTTTCACCAATATTCCTTTGGGTATGAAGTGGCACTGTATGTTTAAATAAAATTGTTTTCTCCTTTTTTTTATTTTAGTTACTAGTTATATTTCTTTATTTCTAAATCACTTTCAGCAATATATTTTATAGGCGAATTCACGATTCTAACAAGCGTCGACTGCGCCAGTTATGATAGTGGAACGCCTTTAAATTAAAAAAAAAACAAAATTTGTTTTACCAGAGCTTCGCCCTACACTTTATTTGAAGAACAATTGACAATTTAACAATTTTTCATAGGCTTTTATATTGAATATTTGCTTACGTTACAATTTACTTTGGATGTGACCAATATAGGAGAGTTTAAAATTACTTATGCGACATACATTATTCGCTTAATAAAAGTTTAATATTACATTATGTCTGTGGGAACCGAATGAGAAAGTTTAGAATTACGTTATATCTGTGGGAATGCAAAAGCTAAATGAAAAGGTTTACAATTTCTTTGGTATTGAACTTTAAGAATGAAACTTTGATGTATGTATGTATGTGTGCTATAGGTAGGTATCTGGGTACGTAACTCGCGCGTATTATAAAAAAATAAATAAAATTGCCTTATCCAAGGCAGTCCACCAGACAACTACCCCGTACATGAGGATCGGTCTAATGACAGAGATATAGAGCCAGTGAGTTAATCTGGGTTGTAAGCCCCATTTGTTCCCAATGGCTTTTTTGCAAGAGAAGAGTGCGACAGTGGCTTTCTTTACTCTTGTTTGTATGTTAAGTTTCCAGTTTAGTTTTCTATCGAAAATAAGAACCATATATTTTGCTTAGTTGGAGAAAATTAAGCTTGTTCCATTAAGGGATGGAGGGTCAATAGGTGGGATTTTATATTTCCTTGAGTAGAGGACTAGTTCGGTTTTGTGGGGATTCACTCGTAGACCACACCGAGCTGTCCACGTAGACAGCTTATTCAAAGCTTTTTGTAGGAGCTGTTATAAGGTAATGAGGTTTTCACTAGAGACTGCTATAGCAACATCGTCCGCATAAACGATAATATCACAACCCTCAGCCTCCAGGATTATCAATAGTTTATTGATCACCAAATTCCAAATTAGTGAGGATAGGGCGCCTCCTTAAGGGGTACCCCTGCTGACGTATCTTGACTTCTAATTTGACAATCCGACTATTAAGCAGTAAATTAATTAGCTCGCCAAGTGAGCTATCTATCTGCCGATTTGACAGTGCTATCGTTATCGCAGATGAATAGGCGTTGTTAAAAGCGCCTTCTATACCTAGGAGAGCTACCATAGTGTAACGGATGCAATGCTGTTTCTACTGATTTGCCCTTACAGTATGCATGTTGAACCGCGGACAGTAGTTGTGTGTCGATACTGTCACGTAAATGGATATCAATCTAGTTCTAATGTTTTTAGAAGGAATGATGATAGACTAATAGGTCTGAGGTCTTTTGGACTAGCGTGTGAATATTTACCAGCTTTGGATATGAAAACCACATTGACTTCTCTCCATATTTGCGAAATATGGACTAGATGCAGACTGCTCTGAGATATATTTTTTAGAACTGGCAGGATAATGTCAGATGATATTTGTAGTTCAGCGGGTGTTATGCCATCTGATCCAGAGGATTTGTATGGTTTGAAGCTATGTAGCGGTCAAAGGAGTTTGTTTTGCGCAGTCAGACTTGAGAGGTTGGTTTTTTGAGTATTTGGCTTGTTAGGGTCAATATTGTTGTCAGTTAGGGAATTACTTGGGAAGTGTATATCAATTGGTAAATACATCCGTATCTACACTAGAAGTTACCTAAGACCTATCTGCTTTTAATAAACAGATGGGCATTAAAGGATTTGTCGAGAGGATTTTTCTCGGCCTAGACGACTCAGGAAATTGTTATATTTTGCCACAAAAGAGTATCCAAGAATTACGTTTGACTTTCCTCAATTCTTTTTTATATGATTTTAGGGATTCTTTGTACGAGTCCCAGTCAGATACATCTCTTGTGCTTTTGCACTAGAAAAAAAGTTTTATGCAAGTACTTCTAAGTAATCCTTGATCAGAGATCCACCAGTGTGGTTGTTTCTTGCCCTTAACCTTAACCAAAGGACAAGAAGAAGACAACGCTATATTGAGGGCCAAGGTAAGGTCCTTAACCGTACAATCAAGCTCTTGAGGACTGCTCGGAGACTTTAGAGTATCAGAGATAACCAATTTCTCTAAAGTTTCCCTATATTTGAGCGAATTAGTTTTACCGATATTTCTGTAAACCAATGGGCCTGGAGGATCGTCGTTAACTACATTGAAGGTATCGGTGGTCAGAAAAAGAGTGTTCACCAGTTACCTTCCAGTTCTTGATCATTTGATTAATATTGTTGGAGACAAGGGTTATGTCTAGAACCTCCTGCCGATTTCTAGTTACGAATGTAGGTTCATTACCGATGTTACACAAAATGAGGTTTTTTAGAAGATAGTCAAAAAGCAACTGACTCCTTTCGTTGATATCAGAGCTACCCCAAGCGGAGTGGTGAGCATTAGCATCACAGCCAACTATGATTCCAGTTTTACATCTTTCAACGTCTGCGACCAGTCTTACCATATTGGGTCCAGGAAGAAGGTCTATGATATCATGGGCGAGATAGCCGATGCTAGAAAGTAGGAGCGCTTACTTATTTCTAGTAACGTTACGGTTATATCCCGATCACTGTAATTGAGAAGTAAAATTACCTTAATGCTACATTTTACCAATATACACGATCTAGATTTACCTTTATCCTTGACATATAGGGAATAGTATCCGGAAGTCTTGATTCCACAAACTAGGTTGTTAACAATCTGAGGACAAGCCAATAAGGTCATCCTAACTCAAAGGTGCTTGTCTGTGATATCGCCCATCTCCATGTCTGATAGCGAACCGTCATCGACTAAAGATGGTTGTATGGTCGACTGAGTCTTCATCTTCCAAGAACGGGAAGGAGATTGATGTCTCAGGGTTTTTGATACCTATGGTAGGGTCTGAAGGATGGGGGAAAGTTTATCAACATCTACCTCGTCCTTTTTGTACACCTTCAGGGTAATAGCATCGAACCCATAGCTTATGACGCCTTCAGTCTCCACCAAAGGAGCAAGAGATTCCTTATTGATCACAATGAGCGCGTATCTTTAAAGGCCAGTCCGTTCCTCCAGCTTTGCGACTTTCCAGTTGTGAGTAGGAAGCGACGGATTGCTGATTTGTAGGATCCAGATAATATCCTCCGTATTGGAGGGTTGGGCTGGAATCTCGGTGCGAGTTCTCGGTCGGCATGGGATATCCTCCCTTGCTACAACTTCGAGCTTAGCACTAGGCCAAACCTCCCCTAGTTTACCAATCACTAGCTTACAGAGATCACAAGATCTCTTGTCAGCACAAACGATTAGCTTGGTTTGGTCTTGATGCCAACACCCGTCACGACAGTTGGAAGATGGGTGGGTCACTTTCATAATTTCTAGAGAGCAAGTCGCCAGTTTGGTTGAAATCATCCTGCATTTATCTGGAGTGGTTGTTCCATCGGTGTTATTTTTTTCAATGGCTGCCAGTACAAACCTGTCTTTGAGGTCATCGCTGTACGATTTGAAAATAACGTTGGAGGGCCTGGAGGAGCTGCTGGTGTTGTGAACCTTAGGTCTCTTAGAATCCGACCCGGATTCTTCCAACGATCTTTGTCTCTTAGACGTGAAGTCTCTGACAGTCTTACTGAATTCAGTAATGACAATCCTCTTAGTCCAATAGAATAAGGTTTTCACCCTATCATTCATTTTCTTCTCCGGAATATTGTCAAATTTCTCGAGAATACGGGCAGCTAAGTCCCACGAGTAAACCGATAAGGCAACTTTCTACAGGCCCTTGTCTGGGTACCTGAAGGAGCTCGTTAACGACTGAGTTTACTCTCTGCCTTGCATCCTTGGGTACGGTTTACTATTTGCTCATACCGCCACTGGAATCAGGTTGATTACTCTTTCGCTTCGGACCTTCATTTGGAGACCTTAAGGCTTGGGTGACCCTGCTTTTTTTTATAATGTGCGCACCAAAGAGGATATGAATACTCTTATACTATTACAGGACACGGGCGTTGTGGAGAAGAGAGAGAGAGAGAACGAAAGATTTAGTGTAGTGGTTTGAAACTCAAATGGTATTAAGTTTCTGTAAACTCCAAGGGTAGCGTTCAGATAACTGGGGAGCTTGTTTGTTTTGCTTTCGTCGTTGCTCATGATTCACAGTACTGACAATTTTCCAAAACTTCATATATATCAAATATTGCTTAATTATTAGTTTCGAACAAAATCAATTGAGCCACAGCAGAGAAATAGCCAATTTAAAAAAAATAAACAATTAATAAGTTATACGTATATTTTGGCCAAAAAGTTTTCTATTTGAATATTGATATATCTGCCTGCTGTCATAATGACATTAGCTGTCAACTGTCAGAAAAATTCACCACAAAAACGGCTATGTTCATCCTCTTCGATTACTTACCTTGTCGTGGTGGGGATGTTCAGTAGGATTGCAGCAGGGTGGCCGTGGTGTAGTGGTAACATCATCGCTTTTCACGCTGCAGGTTCACAGTTCGAATCCTGATGTCAATAATCATCTATTTATTTCGGACGAAATAAATAAAAAAAGTCGATCAATTGCGAAAGCTTATGTCACCCTACTGCGAAGGCATTTTATTTCATTTTCATTTTTACTGCATTTTTATTATGTAATTCAATAAACTTATAGCTAGACAAAAAAACGCTTAAAACTAGCTTAACTAACTTAACTATTCTTATTCTAACTTACTGGCCCTATGCGGGCGCTCTAAGCTAAACCTAACACTTAAAACTATGTCTTTCGACGTACTTGAAAATTTTCTATTTATTTTATTTATTAATTTTAATTGTAACTAAGGAAATTGTACAAAAACTTAGTACATGAACTTATTTTTGGATGTTCTTACATATAAAACTTACAAATCTACCTTAAAATAAATCTTAAACTACCTTATTCTAAATTAGCCTATCTTAATCTAGCTTACGTATTTTCTACGTAATTTTTTTTTTTTTTTTTTTCATCCAAGTGCTGTGGATAGTTTTTCTATTTTTTTTTTTTAATTTTTTTTTATTTTTTTTTATTTATTACCTACACCTACCTAAACCTAAAAAACTACCTAAACCTAAACTATGTAAGTCGGCCATGGGCAAGAACAGCCAACTTTTAACATCAAACAGGCTACCCTGGAGTTTCCTCTCTTTCGGCTAGCCACCAGAAATGACCGTACTGACGTTGGACGTCCTCAATATCGCGACCCGATACCGCCCTACTAAACCGGAGACACTCCACACTGCCGTGTGCAACGTCTCTGTCGTAGTTGAGTCGCCTATCCACAACTGTCCGAGCAACGTGGAAGATTAGCGGCACGGCCAATCTGTCCTGGATCAGAGCTTTTTCATCAAAATAGAGGAACGCCTCTGGGGGAACAAAGCCGTTAAGGCGCACTCTCTCGTGATACTCGTAATTGGGGTTATAAGCCCCAGAGATCAGGTTGTTCGTTGAGCTCATTGCTCTTGCAATATGCTTTCGAATCAGCTTGATAACGAAATTATCCACCCTTATTAGGTTAGCCCTATTGTATAGGCAAGCCCGAAGGCAAGCCCTCTCAAACACCCGAATCTTTTCCAACAAGCTTGCTCCCACGTTGAACCACACGGGGCATCCATATACGAGCATGGGCCTAATGAGGGCCATGTAGCAGATTACCTTTACCCTTGCATCGACTTGCTTGCTATAAAAAAGTCTCTTTGTAAGGGCAAAAGCACCTTTGGCTCTGGCCAGAGCAGCATCTATATGTTTGTTAAAATATAGATATTGGTCTAACCAGAGCCCCAGGTATCTGACTACATTTCGACTCGCAAGTGGCTGTCCGTGCGGTCCAACGATTGAGAACTTTCGCCTGGTATCCCTAGAGGCCCAAGACAACGGCGTCCTAAAAAGAATGGTTTCCGATTTCTGGAAGTTGATCTTCAACTTCCAGTCATCGCAATATCGCTGAATCTTTTCGAAGTCACGTTGCAAGAGAATTGCAATGACTTCGATTTTTGGCCCTGATCTGTACGCGATCAAGTCATCTGCGTACGCTATGGCATGGTAAAGTGATCCTATAAGATCGCTCGTGTAAATATTGAAAAGGATCGGTGAATTAAACGCACCTTGTTGCAGACCGTTTTTAATTAGTAATGTTCCAGCAGAAGTCACATTGCCATTTTTGACGATGAACTGTCTACTGGTGAGCATGTTATGAAGTATATACAGAAGTGGTTTGCTTATGCCCAGCCTGCTTAGCTTGTAGAAGAGTCCCTCTAACCATACGGTGTCAAAGGAATTCTCCAAGTCAATCAGGCAGGCACCCGTGCATTGGTTTTTGCTTTTGTTCCATTGGATATCCGATACCAGTTTAGATGCGGCATGTATAGCATCATGCCCCGCCTTAAAACCGAATTGGTTATCCGGAATTATATTGTAATATTCGCGCTACGGCTCGAGTAGATAAAACAATATTCTGTGAAATTATTTCATTATTTTCTAGTCTATAGAACAATTCAGGTTCACACTATACTATTCTTCGCAATTCTTTTCTTACAAGGTCTCTGTCCTCTCAAATCACTTTATCTCCTTTCAATTACTTAATTCACAAATCCAAACTAATTACTTCTTCTTGTTAAATCTCAACTTTAAATTTATCACAAAATTACAACTTCGCCCACTATCACTTTTCTAATCTCTTCGCCACAGTTTAGAAACTACTGCTCCTTTCCCAATCGCCATCTGTCCTTATATAGCAGAAGTTTCTGATAGCCAGAGACTTCTAGCAAATTCTTCGACCACTGGAACAAGAGAAATTCTGATGTAATAATTCTTGCAGTTATAATTCCCTTTTATCCCTGATATTATCCGTCTCTTTCGTTGACATGAGCTGTGGAGACTTCATCCCAGACACGAACCTCGAATGAAAGGACAGTTCGAGCCAAAATTCTGCCAGAATGAAAAGTCACTTCGGAATTTGTTGCATAGTCGTAGGAGCGTAGTTATTATTATGCTACACTGCCCTCCTCTTAGACGTGTTCGTCCCGAACAAGTGCATCCCCATTTCGGCCATTGTATCGACTCAGTCGGTCCACATGAACCACTTTCATTTTGGCCCTCGGTCCTCGCTGGATGCGGTAGACAACATCGTTGATGCGGGTTACTATTCTGTAGGGACCTTCCCAGTTCCGCTGTAATTTAGGTGATTTCCCCTTTTGGCGATGGGGATTATACAGCCACACCAGATCTCCTTCCTGGAATCCTGACGTTGTTGCCTTGGCATCATATCTGGTCTTCATGCGGTCGCTCGTCATCTTAATCTGGCTTCTGGTCCTTTGGTGTATGTCCCTAAGCCTTTCCCTAAGGTCCGCCACGTACTCTTCTTCATTTCTGGGCTCATTCTTCATTTCACCTCACTGGGTAAACGAGCTATTCCACCAAATAAGATTTCGAACGGCGTATGTCGAGTAGTGCTATGCACGGCACTTCTATAGGCCATCAAAAACAAGGGAATCTGCCGGTCCCAGTCCCGTTGGTAGTCACCTACGACCTTCGAGAGATGTTCGTCCAAAGTCCTATTGAAACGCTCCACCATACCGTCCGACTGTGGATGAAGCGGGGTTGTCCTTGTCTTTTTGATTCCGAGTAGTTGACACATCTCTTGGAAGATTCTTGACTCGAAGTTCCGCCCTTGGTCAGAATGCAATTCCAAGGGCACACCGAATCTGCTTACCCAATTGTAGACGATCTGCTCCGCCACGGTTCTGGCTTCCTGGTTAGGGATCGGAAACGCTTCCGGCCACTTACTGAAGTAGTCCATCACTACGAGTATATACCGATTACCATTGTCGGTTTCCGGAAAGGGCCCTGCGATGTCAATGGCGATTCGTTCGAAACGTGCACCCACGTTGTATTGGTGCATCTTACCTCGAGTTTTGATTCTCGGACCCTTGCTAGCTGCACACACGTCGCATTTTCTGCACCAGTCTTCGACATCTTCCTTTGCTTTTAACCAATAAAAACGTTCTCGTACCTTTTCTAGCGTCTTATTTACCCCCAAGTGGCCTCCGGACGCCCCGCCATGTATTTCCTGTAATCCTCCTTGACCCTCGTCTGCGGCACGACAAGCTGCATTACAAATGACTTTCTGTCGGAGGATTTCCATTTTCTTCTCAGAACACCTTCTTGGACATGGAGGGAGTCCCACTGCGCAAAATATGCCGTTAAGGTCGGGTTTCTGTGAGAGATGTTCTGATGATCCGGTTTCTCCATATTCTCCTTCCAGGCCAGAATCGGCTCGATATCCGGGTCTTCCTTCTGAGCGCTCCGGATCTCATCTACGCTCCAACCGGCGATAGGTTCGGCTCTCATTCTTTGGATGGAAACCAGCTCCCGTTCTTCCTGACGCGCACAATGTTTACAATCCATTCGGCATGGTCTCCGGGACAGTGCATCCGCATTAGAGTGTAGTTTTCCTTTACGATGCTGTATTTCATAGTCGTAGATTTGCAGCCTTTCGATCCATCTTGCGACCTGACCCTCAGGACTCTTGAACTGTAATAGCCATTTTAAGGCTGCATGGTCTGTGCGAAGAACGAACTTCCTCCCATAGAGGTATTTGTGAAAATGCTTCGTAGCCAAGATCAAAGCTAGAAGTTCCCGCCTTGTCACGCTGTAGTTCCTTTCTGGCTTAGAGAGCACCTTGCTGAAGTACGCAACCACCTTCTCTTGGCCATCATGCACCTGGGAGAGTACGGCTCCTACCCCGACATTACTAGCATCTGCATCCACAATGAACGTTTCCCCGGGAGTGGGGTAAGCTAGTATCGGGGCATCGCATAGCCGTTGTTTAAGTGCCTTGAAGCTCTTCTCGCACTCAATTGACCATTTGAATTGTTTTCCCTTTTCCGTCAACTGGTGCAGACTCTTTGCGATCCCGGCAAAATCCTTCACGAACGGTCTGTAGTAGGTGGCTAGACCCAGGAAGCTCCTTTTTTGGTATTTATCTTTGGGTACTGGCCAGTTTTTCACTGCTTCGACCTTCTCTGGATCGGTTCTCACTCCTTTTGCTGAAATTATGTGCCCTAAACAGGGCGCACTTCTTGGGGTTGAGCTTCAGCTGGGCACTTCGAAGCCTTTGAAACACATCCCTTAGTTTGTCTCGGTGTTGCGCAAACGTTTTTCCTACGACGATGACATCATCCAAGTATACCAAACAGGTTTTCCATGTTAACCCTTGCAGGACACATTCCATCAATCGCTCGAAAGTCGCCGGAGCATTGCACAGCCCGAATGGCATTACCGTGAATTGCCATAGTCCATTTCCTGCGGTGAAGACGGTTTTCTCCCGGTCTTCTGGATGGATCTGTACCTGCCAGTAGCCACTCTTCAAGTCGAGAGTGGAAAACCATCGGGCTCCTGATAGTGTGTCTAGCGTGTCGTCAATCCGTGGCAGAGGATAGCTGTCTTTCTTGGTGACGTAATTGAGCTGCCGATAGTCCACGCAGAACCGCGTGCTGCCATCTTTCTTCTTAAGCAGTACAACCGGTGATGCCCACGGACTTTTGGAACTTTCAATCAGACCTTCTTTCTCCATTGCCGACACCATCTCTGCAACTTCTGTCTGCTTTGCCAATGGAAGGCGCCTAGCAGGCTGACGAATTGGTTTAATATCACCAGTGTCTATTCGATGTTGTATCAGGTGTGTTCGGCCGTATTCTCCGTCCTGTGAGGCAAATACATCAGCGTACTCATTAATAAGATTCTCTGCCATAGTTCGCTGCTCCTGATTCAGCTCACTGGACTGGAGAATCGTCTCTCTCGTTTCCGCTGTCCAAGGTGATGGGAGAGGTTTTGGAGCATCACGTTCAGATATTGTTGCGACGGCGGTAATCGGCGTGCATTTTCCAGTCACCTCTCCTCGCCTTAGTTTGACAGTGTGTGGTCTTGCGTTCAAAACCCTCACTGTAACCATGGTGTTCTTTGGTTCGACTAACGTCTTTCCCACGATGTAGTCTTGAGAATTCTTCTCTGGGTCTGGTTATACTATGTAGAATCGGTGGCTCCCAAGATCACCTTCCAGCTTCGTCCAAATGATTGTCTCTGAAGACGGCGGCAAAACTTCGTCTTTGCTGATGACTGTCCTGAGAGTTACGGCATTCTCGTTTCCGTACACCATCGGAATCTCCACATTTCGATACCTCAGTACTTGCATCCCGATGTCCAAGATTACTTCATTTGCTTTCATGAAGTCTATTCCGATGATGCACTCGTCGCATATATCTGCCACCAGAAACGCATGGGAGAACGTCAGTCCTGCCAGAGTAATCGTAAGACGAACTTCTCCAAATACCTTCGCCATTTCCCCTGTTGCAGTCTTCAGGCAGTAGCTGTTGGTGTTGTGCAGCCAGGAGCTTTTGACGATATCTCTTCTTACAATGGAGGCAGTGGCACCTGTGTCGATGGTGGCTACGCACTTCTTCTTGTTGATTAGTGCCTCCACTGTCAGGCTCTTGTTACCCCGTTTGGTTTGCGAAACTTGAATGATGGTTCTGGGGGCCTCGATTCCAGTAACCAACTTCTGCCCCGCGAAGTTGGTCCTTACGCATTTCCCGACTGCTGGTTTTGGGAAGTCTGACTGACAGGATGGATGTTATCACCGCCAGATGCTTCCTCTCTGCTTCTGCTACTTCCGCAATGTGGACAATTTCCTCGTCTAGGTGAACTTCTGCACTGCCGTTGTAGGTGTCCTGTTTGGTTGCAATTCCAGCAACGGATTTGACTTCCGCGAGCTCTGTCTTCTTCCATGACGGCTGTTCTCTGGCATGAGCATTCCACGACGGACATTTCCCTGACGCGGTGTATTCCCTGGTATGCTTGGTCCGCAGCCTTCATTGACAAAGCGAATGCCAATGCCTCGGGGAGTGTTCGCTTTTCAGCCATCCTTACAGCCATTTGCAGTTGTCTGTCCTCTATGGCCTGAATAAAAGCTTCCACCGCCATTTCGTTGATAAGCTCCTCACCGGCTTTAGGGTATGAAAGATGGGCTAGTCGCTCTATATCCGCTTGCAACTGTTGGAGCTTTTCCCCCCTTTTCTGGACTCGACTACGCAGCTGAACCCTGTACACCTGCTGCATGTGTTCATCCCCAAACCGCATCTCGATAGCCTGAACCAGAGAGTCGTAGTTCTGCTGTTTATCTTCCGGGATGGTCTGCAAGAGCTCCGCAGCTGGACCCCTCAGTGCAAGTGTGAGTGCAATGGACTTCTCTTCATCGTCCCAGCTATTGGTCATTGCGGCCGCTTCGAATTGCCTTTTATAAATTGGCCATGATGTTTGACAATCGAAGATGGGAGGCTGCATCTCCTTTCTTCTCAGACCGTCAGTGGAATATTCCCGTGCTTTCTGTCTCTTCACGTTGCTGAGCTCCTTAGCAAGATTTTCGACTTACTTTCCTACTATCTCGAATTGCGTATCCACTTTTTCAAACTGAGTCTCTATCTTCCCGAACTGAGTTTCATGTTTCTTAAAATTTTCATCGAATCTAGTTTCGACTTTTTCGAGTTGCGTCTCGACCTTCTCGATTTTCTCTTCGATCACTTCGAATTTGGATTCCAAGTTCTTGTTTTGCTCATCAAGTTTACTTTCCAGAGCATCTAGAGAATTCTTTTGTTCGTCCATTGCTTTCTTTTGTTCATCCAGCTTAAGTTCTAGAGAATTCTTTTGTTCGTCCATTGCTTTCTTTTGTTCATCCAGCTTAAGTTCTAGAGAATTCTTTTGTTCGTCCAGCTTAAGTTCTAGAGAATTCCTTTGGTCGCCCATTGCTTTCTTTTGTTCGTCCATCGCTTTCTTTTGTTCGTCCAGCTTAAGTTCTAGAGAATTCCTTTGATCTTCTATTGCTTTCTTTTGTTCGTCCATGACTAACTTAAGTTGCAGGAGCAGACTTGTTTTACCCGGGTCGGCTGCTGTACTTGCTGGTTCCTCTCCCACGTCAAACTCTACGTCATGCGGATTTTCACCTTCATGCGTTACTGCTTCTTCCAGACGAATCAGTAGGGCATCTTTTCCCCCCAGTTGTGTCGAGGTTCCGCTTACTGAGTTCTGCCTTTAGTTGAGTTATAGTTAGTTTTCCCAATTTGCGACCCATTTTGCGCAACTAATTAACTCAACACAGAAATGGTTTTTTTTTTTTTTTGCTTGTGCAATTTCACACCACGGAAATAGTTATTCACAGAATAAGTTTTATCCCGCTTCTGACACCAATGTAATATTCGCGCTACGGCTCGAGTAGATAAAACAATATTCTGTGAAATTATTTCTTTATTTTCTAGTCTATAGAACAATTCAGGTTCACACTATACTATTCTTCGCAATTCTTTTCTTACAAGGTCTCTGTCCTCTCAAATCACTTTATCTCCTTTCAATTACTTAATTCACAAATCCAAACTAATTACTTCTTCTTGTTAAATCTCAACTTTAAATTTATCACAAAATTACAACTTCGCCCACTATCACTTTTCTAATCTCTTCGCCACAGTTTAGAAACTACTGCTCCTTTCCCAATCGCCATCTGTCCTTATATAGCAGAAGTTTCTGATAGCCAGAGACTTCTAGCAAATTCTTCGACCACTGGAACAAGAGAAATTCTGATGTAATAATTCTTGCAGTTATAATTCCCTTTTATCCCTGATATTATCCGTCTCTTTCGTTGACATGAGCTGTGGAGACTTCATCCCAGACACGAACCTCGAATGAAAGGACAGTTCGAGCCAAAATTCTGCCAGAATGAAAAGTCACTTCGGAATTTGTTGCATAGTCGTAGGAGCGTAGTTATTATTATGCTACACTGCCCTCCTCTTAGACGTGTTCGTCCCGAACAAGTGCATCCCCATTTCGGCCATTGTATCGACTCAGTCGGTCCACATGAACCACTTTCATTTTGGCCCTCGGTCCTCGCTGGATGCGGTAGACAACATCGTTGATGCGGGTTACTATTCTGTAGGGACCTTCCCAGTTCCGCTGTAATTTAGGTGATTTCCCCTTTTGGCGATGGGGATTATACAGCCACACCAGATCTCCTTCCTGGAATCCTGACGTTGTTGCCTTGGCATCATATCTGGTCTTCATGCGGTCGCTCGTCATCTTAATCTGGCTTCTGGTCCTTTGGTGTATGTCCCTAAGCCTTTCCCTAAGGTCCGCCACGTACTCTTCTTCATTTCTGGGCTCATTCTTCATTTCACCTCACTGGGTAAACGAGCTATTCCACCAAATAAGATTTCGAACGGCGTATGTCGAGTAGTGCTATGCACGGCACTTCTATAGGCCATCAAAAACAAGGGAATCTGCCGGTCCCAATCCCGTTGGTAGTCACCTACGACCTTCGAGAGATGTTCGTCCAAAGTCCTATTGAAACGCTCCACCATACCGTCCGACTGTGGATGAAGCGGGGTCGTCCTTGTCTTTTTGATTCCGAGTAGTTGACACATCTCTTGGAAGATTCTTGACTCGAAGTTCCGCCCTTGGTCAGAATGCAATTCCAAGGGCACACCGAATCTGCTTACCCAATTGTAGACGATCTGCTCCGCCACGGTTCTGGCTTCCTGGTTAGGGATCGGAAACGCTTCCGGCCACTTACTGAAGTAGTCCATCACTACGAGTATATACCGATTACCATTGTCGGTTTCCGGAAAGGGCCCTGCGATGTCAATGGCGATTCGTTCGAAACGTGCACCCACGTTGTATTGGTGCATCTTACCTCGAGTTTTGATTCTCGGACCCTTGCTAGCTGCACACACGTCGCATTTTCTGCACCAGTCTTCGACATCTTCCTTTGCTTTTAACCAATAAAAACGTTCTCGTACCTTTTCTAGCGTCTTATTTACCCCCAAGTGGCCTCCGGACGCCCCGCCATGTATTTCCTGTAACATCTCCTTGACCCTCGTCTGCGGCACGACAAGCTGCATTACAAATGACTTTCTGTCGGAGGATTTCCATTTTCTTCTCAGAACACCTTCTTGGACATGGAGGGAGTCCCACTGCGCAAAATATGCCGTTAAGGTCGGGTTTCTGTGAGAGATGTTCTGATGATCCGGTTTCTCCATATTCTCCTTCCAGGCCAGAATCGGCTCGATATCCGGGTCTTCCTTCTGAGCGCTCCGGATCTCATCTACGCTCCAACCGGCGATAGGTTCGGCTCTCATTCTTTGGATGGAAACCAGCTCCCGTTCTTCCTGACGCGCACAATGTTTACAATCCATTCGGCATGGTCTCCGGGACAGTGCATCCGCATTAGAGTGTAGTTTTCCTTTACGATGCTGTATTTCATAGTCGTAGATTTGCAGCCTTTCGATCCATCTTGCGACCTGACCCTCAGGACTCTTGAACTGTAATAGCCATTTTAAGGCTGCATGGTCTGTGCGAAGAACGAACTTCCTCCCATAGAGGTATTTGTGAAAATGCTTCGTAGCCAAGATCAAAGCTAGAAGTTCCCGCCTTGTCACGCTGTAGTTCCTTTCTGGCTTAGAGAGCACCTTGCTGAAGTACGCAACCACCTTCTCTTGGCCATCATGCACCTGGGAGAGTACGGCTCCTACCCCGACATTACTAGCATCTGCATCCACAATGAACGTTTCCCCGGGAGTGGGGTAAGCTAGTATCGGGGCATCGCATAGCCGTTGTTTAAGTGCCTTGAAGCTCTTCTCGCACTCAATTGACCATTTGAATTGTTTTCCCTTTTCCGTCAACTGGTGCAGACTCTTTGCGATCCCGGCAAAATCCTTCACGAACGGTCTGTAGTAGGTGGCTAGACCCAGGAAGCTCCTTTTTTGGTATTTATCTTTGGGTACTGGCCAGTTTTTCACTGCTTCGACCTTCTCTGGATCGGTTCTCACTCCTTTTGCTGAAATTATGTGCCCTAAACAGGGCGCACTTCTTGGGGTTGAGCTTCAGCTGGGCACTTCGAAGCCTTTGAAACACATCCCTTAGTTTGTCTCGGTGTTGCGCAAACGTTTTTCCTACGACGATGACATCATCCAAGTATACCAAACAGGTTTTCCATGTTAACCCTTGCAGGACACATTCCATCAATCGCTCGAAAGTCGCCGGAGCATTGCACAGCCCGAATGGCATTACCGTGAATTGCCATAGTCCATTTCCTGCGGTGAAGACGGTTTTCTCCCGGTCTTCTGGATGGATCTGTACCTGCCAGTAGCCACTCTTCAAGTCGAGAGTGGAAAACCATCGGGCTCCTGATAGTGTGTCTAGCGTGTCGTCAATCCGTGGCAGAGGATAGCTGTCTTTCTTGGTGACGTAATTGAGCTGCCGATAGTCCACGCAGAACCGCGTGCTGCCATCTTTCTTCTTAAGCAGTACAACCGGTGATGCCCACGGACTTTTGGAACTTTCAATCAGACCTTCTTTCTCCATTGCCGACACCATCTCTGCAACTTCTGTCTGCTTTGCCAATGGAAGGCGCCTAGCAGGCTGACGAATTGGTTTAATATCACCAGTGTCTATTCGATGTTGTATCAGGTGTGTTCGGCCGTATTCTCCGTCCTGTGAGGCAAATACATCAGCGTACTCATTAATAAGATTCTCTGCCATAGTTCGCTGCTCCTGATTCAGCTCACTGGACTGGAGAATCGTCTCTCTCGTTTCCGCTGTCCAAGGTGATGGGAGAGGTTTTGGAGCATCACGTTCAGATATTGTTGCGACGGCGGTAATCGGCGTGCATTTTCCAGTCACCTCTCCTCGCCTTAGTTTGACAGTGTGTGGTCTTGCGTTCAAAACCCTCACTGTAACCATGGTGTTCTTTGGTTCGACTAACGTCTTTCCCACGATGTAGTCTTGAGAATTCTTCTCTGGGTCTGGTTATACTATGTAGAATCGGTGGCTCCCAAGATCACCTTCCAGCTTCGTCCAAATGATTGTCTCTGAAGACGGCGGCAAAACTTCGTCTTTGCTGATGACTGTCCTGAGAGTTACGGCATTCTCGTTTCCGTACACCATCGGAATCTCCACATTTCGATACCTCAGTACTTGCATCCCGATGTCCAAGATTACTTCATTTGCTTTCATGAAGTCTATTCCGATGATGCACTCGTCGCATATATCTGCCACCAGAAACGCATGGGAGAACGTCAGTCCTGCCAGAGTAATCGTAAGACGAACTTCTCCAAATACCTTCGCCATTTCCCCTGTTGCAGTCTTCAGGCAGTAGCTGTTGGTGTTGTGCAGCCAGGAGCTTTTGACGATATCTCTTCTTACAATGGAGGCAGTGGCACCTGTGTCGATGGTGGCTACGCACTTCTTCTTGTTGATTAGTGCCTCCACTGTCAGGCTCTTGTTACCCCGTTTGGTTTGCGAAACTTGAATGATGGTTCTGGGGGCCTCGATTCCAGTAACCAACTTCTGCCCCGCGAAGTTGGTCCTTACGCATTTCCCGACTGCTGGTTTTGGGAAGTCTGACTGACAGGATGGATGTTATCACCGCCAGATGCTTCCTCTCTGCTTCTGCTACTTCCGCAATGTGGACAATTTCCTCGTCTAGGTGAACTTCTGCACTGCCGTTGTAGGTGTCCTGTTTGGTTGCAATTCCAGCAACGGATTTGACTTCCGCGAGCTCTGTCTTCATCCATGACGGCTGTTCTCTGGCATGAGCATTCCACGACGGACATTTCCCTGACGCGGTGTATTCCCTGGTATGCTTGGTCCGCAGCCTTCATTGACAAAGCGAATGCCAATGCCTCGGGGAGTGTTCGCTTTTCAGCCATCCTTACAGCCATTTGCAGTTGTCTGTCCTCTATGGCCTGAATAAAAGCTTCCACCGCCATTTCGTTGATAAGCTCCTCACCGGCTTTAGGGTATGAAAGATGGGCTAGTCGCTCTATATCCGCTTGCAACTGTTGGAGCTTTTCCCCCCTTTTCTGGACTCGACTACGCAGCTGAACCCTGTACACCTGCTGCATGTGTTCATCCCCAAACCGCATCTCGATAGCCTGAACCAGAGAGTCGTAGTTCTGCTGTTTATCTTCCGGGATGGTCTGCAAGAGCTCCGCAGCTGGACCCCTCAGTGCAAGTGTGAGTGCAATGGACTTCTCTTCATCGTCCCAGCTATTGGTCATTGCGGCCGCTTCGAATTGCCTTTTATAAATTGGCCATGATGTTTGACAATCGAAGATGGGAGGCTGCATCTCCTTTCTTCTCAGACCGTCAGTGGAATATTCCCGTGCTTTCTGTCTCTTCACGTTGCTGAGCTCCTTAGCAAGATTTTCGACTTACTTTCCTACTATCTCGAATTGCGTATCCACTTTTTCAAACTGAGTCTCTAACTTCCCGAACTGAGTTTCATGTTTCTTAAAATTTTCATCGAATCTAGTTTCGACTTTTTCGAGTTGCGTCTCGACCTTCTCGATTTTCTCTTCGATCACTTCGAATTTGGATTCCAAGTTCTTGTTTTGCTCATCAAGTTTACTTTCCAGAGCATCTAGAGAATTCTTTTGTTCGTCCATTGCTTTCTTTTGTTCATCCAGCTTAAGTTCTAGAGAATTCTTTTGTTCGTCCATTGCTTTCTTTTGTTCATCCAGCTTAAGTTCTAGAGAATTCTTTTGTTCGTCCAGCTTAAGTTCTAGAGAATTCCTTTGGCCGCCCATTGCTTTCTTTTGTTCGTCCATCGCTTTCTTTTGTTCGTCCAGCTTAAGTTCTAGAGAATTCCTTTGATCTTCTATTGCTTTCTTTTGTTCGTCCATGACTAACTTAAGTTGCAGGAGCAGACTTGTTTTACCCGGGTCGGCTGCTGTACTTGCTGGTTCCTCTCCCACGTCAAACTCTACGTCATGCGGATTTTCACCTTCATGCGTTACTGCTTCTTCCAGACGAATCAGTAGGGCATCTTTTCCCCCCAGTTGTGTCGAGGTTCCGCTTACTGAGTTCTGCCTTTAGTTGAGTTATAGTTAGTTTTCCCAATTTGCGACCCATTTTGCGCAACTAATTAACTCAACACAGAAATGGTTTTTTTTTTTTTTTGCTTGTGCAATTTCACACCACGGAAATAGTTATTCACAGAATAAGTTTTATCCCGCTTCTGACACCAATGTAATATTCGCGCTACGGCTCGAGTAGATAAAACAATATTCTGTGAAATTATTTCTTTATTTTCTAGTCTATAGAACAATTCAGGTTCACACTATACTATTCTTCGCAATTCTTTTCTTACAAGGTCTCTGTCCTCTCAAATCACTTTATCTCCTTTCAATTACTTAATTCACAAATCCAAACTAATTACTTCTTCTTGTTAAATCTCAACTTTCAATTTATCACAAAATTACAACTTCGCCCACTATCACTTTTCTAATCTCTTCGCCACAGTTTAGAAACTACTGCTCCTTTCTCAATCGCCATCTGTCCTTATATAGCAGAAGTTTCTGATAGCCAGAAACTTCTAGCAAATTCTTCGACCACTGGAACAAGAGAAATTCTGATATAATAATTCTTGCAGTTATAATTCCCTTTTATCCCTGATATTATCCGTCTCTTTCGTTGACATGAGCTGTGGAGACTTCATCCCAGACACGAACCTTGAATGAAAGGACAGTTCGAACCAAAATTCTGCCAGAATGAAAAGTCACTTCGGAATTTGTTGCATAGTCGTAGGAGCGTAGTTATTATTATGCTACAATATTACTGTTCTCAGTCCACTTAAGCAGAGCCCTATTGATCACTTTCTCGAATACCTTACTGATGTTCGGAAGGAGACTTATCGACCGGAGATTTGCCGGATTGGAAGTGTCCTTACCCCGTTTGGGGATGGGTTGTATCACTGCTGTTTTCCAAAGCGCTGGATAATGTGCATTATTCAGCGCATTGTTAAACAGAGTGATGTAAATGTCCACCGCTTCTAGAGGGATATGTCGAAACACAATGTTCGACACTCCATCGATTCCTACAGATTTCTTCCTCCTCAATGAGTCGAAGATCGCTTGGAGCTCCACCTTCGATATGAACGGGGGATGTACCCTTTCATCAGCGATGACATTATTTGCCATGTTATCGTCATTGAACTCGGTAAAACCTATGTTCTCGGATCGCCAGTGCTCTATATCATTTCGAAGGTAGAAGTTGTGCACAAGGACGCGATTTTCCAGGTCGTGGTTCGGGCAAATGGTATCATTCACCTTGTACACTTCCTGGAAAGTCGCTCCTATAGCCTCTACCTTCTCCTGCGGATCTTCGATCACAAAGAAGTTGTCATCTTCTACTGCGTTATCTGGATCTATACCTGCTGTTATAAGTATTCGTCCATTGTTCGTCGTTCGGGGGATCTTAAGACACGGAAGGTCATTTTGATTATTCCTCCGAAATATTTTATTTATTTGCGGGAACATACTCGGGTTGTTGGATTTTACAGCCCAAATTTTGTTGTTCCAATGCAAATTTACAGAAAGTCTGTAATTTTCTCTAATTAATTTTTGGAGGTTTTTAATCAACGACTTCAGCGTCCTAACCTCCGAGTTCTGTCTGTCAGTAAACTGTCTGTACAAGGTTTTTAGTCTCGACAGCAGTCTACTTTTGTGTTGGTGTAGTGCGTCAATTGTTGCATTGCGGAATATGTCTGCATTGTCAGTGTGTTGATACCGAGGTATCGTATTGTCCATAGTTTGTTTAATTGTCTCGTCCATTTGTTTTAGGTACCAGTCAATCTCCTCGTTTGACAGATTCCTATTGGACGGTGGGTAAAGCGAATTCGAGGAGAGTGCTCTTGTCAAAGTTCTTGAGAAGCGAGTCCAACGCGTCCTACTATAATTGTAGGAGTACGTTTGGACAAACTCCTCTAACTCCGCCATTTCGTTTCGAATCGTTATTACGGCACTGAGTCCGCAATGGTCACTGTCATACACAAAAGTGTGCAGGCAGTTTATAGTTTGTTGGTCCATGTCGGTCAGTTGTAACCGTACGTCGAACAGCATAAGATCCAGGTAGGAGCCGCTTCTAGGAAACGACGGACTATCTGTTGCTTTCAAATCGAGTTTATACTCGACACTGTGCCGACCCCACCAATTGAATAGTAGGTTCCCTCTAGGATTTGGTGTGTTATTTCCCCAATCTCTATGTTTGGCATTGAGATCTCCGGCCATGATGAAATAATTCTCCTCCGACTCCAGCCTTAGGAATCGAAAAAGTGTCTCGAGCTCTGAAATAAATAAAGTAGATTGAGTAGCTTCAGGTGCATAGAGTGCGACCAAGTACATCCTCTTTCCACTACGGAGAGGGATGCACACGATACACGCTTCCAGCTCCTGGAACCTTCGCACTTCACCGCTGTACATAACTTTAAATTGCAGTTGTTTGCGTATGAAGATCGCAACACCTCCTCCTTGTGTGGAGTTGGGTCGGTCTCTTCTGACAATATTGTATTTATTGTGCCCCAATTTGTGCTTCTGGGATAGCTTTGTTTCGCTAACCATAAGCACATCAGGGGTTTGGTCTTCAAGCAACCTAAACAATACGGCTCTTCGCTCGATCCTAATCAGTGAATTCACATTCACCGCAAGGAATGTGTAGTAGTAGTTTTTTTTGTTTTATGGAAAACAAAACTAACATAATAGTGAACTCGTACCTTCACATAAGAACCCACGAAAGGCAAATGCCAGAATTCTTTTTGTATGCTTTAGAATTCATATTGCTTGTGGTTTCGGAGTTGGCGATTGTTTCTAAAAGGGAATGCCAAAAATGAGCATAACGGTACTTCACTTATTAGCGTTTTTTTTCAAAAAATGTTCATATTTTTAATTACTTTAGAGAAACTATTGTTTTCATTAAAATTTCCGATCTCTAAATTTTAGTCAATTTTGGTATTAATATTATACAGAAACTCGAAAAAGTTTGTCTCACACGTTTGTCTGTCTGTCCATGTGCCTGTACCTCGATTGCAGCCTGAACAGCTGGACGGATTTTCTTCAAACTTTATATCTAGGGTCTGTGAGCTAAATTCCAGAAGCACAATAGGAATTTTCATTAAGGCCTATAAATTAACGGTACTTTACTTAAGGCCAATTTTGAAAATGCAATTTGCTCGAAAACGGCTCCAACGATCTCGATAGAATTTCATATCAGAAGTGATACTGACATTTGGAATGCTCAATTTTTCGAATTACGTATTTTACTTATTAGCGAATTCGGGAAAATTGGCTATTTCTCGGACATGTCATATTCAATAATATGTAATGACATGGCATTCACATTTTGGACATATTTTAAAAACATTTTGTTTTACTTTATTTATCAAAAAGCAAAATGTTTTCATCTTTTTCAACTTTGCATAAATTATAAATCTGTAAAATATACATGAAGAGCACATTCGGAGCAAGTGCTTACGACACAGCCATGCCCTTTATTTTACTACTTAGACCTACATATAAAGGACCTCTAAGTTATTTATTTCATGAAAAAATTCGACCTCGAGATTTTGTTCAACCTCGGTATAAACATAATAGAAAATCTCAAAAAGGTGGGTCTCGTAATTCTGTCTGTCTGCACGACTGAAGCCTTCTTCTTCTTCTTACTTTACTGCATCCCTACTGGTCCGCCTGTGGGGTTCGCACGACTGCAACCTAAACGTCTGAATGGATTTTCTTTAAACGTCATATCTCTCTGTGTTGTCACAATTCGAGGCGAAATCGGAATTTTAATTTTAACCCCAGAATGAAAGGGCCGATTTAGTAAAAAAATCGGTTTTCGCGAAACGGCTTTAACGATTTTGTTCAAATTTAGTATTTGTGTTACAGTGGATGACGTACCAGTGTTTTGTTTATTTACTTTTACTTATTAACTGTTTTTTTTTTAAATTTGCTACATTTCAGCTATGACTCAATCGATTTCGTTCGAAGTCAATATTTGACATATAAATTTTTTTTTATATTTTTAACGGGTTTTTTTAAAAAGAAGAAATCTTTTTCACAATTTTGTTCTAATTCTAGATCTGGGTGATTTGTGGGTAAACATTTAGGTACAAGTACGTGCGACCCAGTCGTGTGTTTTATTTTCAATGTATGGTTTTATAAGCTTATTGGTCGATTGGGTAGACAACTTTTCTTGACGCGTTAATAGCATCTTTTTGGTAAGACCCATAAAGTGTATATTAAATTGGTTTTGTTGGTCGGTAAGTAGGCTTAACTGCCAATTATATCGGGAAGAATATGGTTGATATAACTCTTCATATGTAGGTGATGGTACTTAGCAAGATATAACGAGGGCGGTTTTTCAATATGTTTTAAATCTGTCTTTTTTTCGAATTATTTAAGTCACAATATATAATACATTTGGAATAGTTGTGGGGTTGTTGTGAGTGTTTTGAAAATATGTATGTAAGAACATTAAAGATTCAAAATTGAAAAAAGTTAAAGGTTGATGTTCGACGTTATTAAATAACATTATTTAACAAATTGTTGACTATGGAACTGTCCATTGTAAAAAGGCACTTTTTAACTTTAATTAAAAATAAGTTATTTGCAATAAAGCAACTTATAGCTTAGGTGCTGCCGCAGTGAAAAAGTTTGAAAAATGCGTTATATTTGAAGCCGGGACGTTAATCATGAATTGAGAGTTTACTCTTAATCTATATTTGTTTGAGCTTCTTAGTGTTGTACTATAATCACTGCACAAGAAGAATTTTTAAAGCACTTTATAAACGTGAAGTTGTTTAATCGGTAAAACACGAAGATTATAAAAGATTTGTCAGCTGCTAGTTAATCTACTTTTTTTAGCAATGATTCTGACGATGTGCTTTTGGGCTATAATCAGTGGTTCAAGGGTATTATAAATAATACGCTCCTCCCCAACTTGCAATACCATAATGTAACTTGGAGTTTGCAAGTCCATAATATATCATGATCAATATCTTAATTGAACAGTGTGGTCTTAGCGTGAACATATTACGCGTTGCAGACATCATATATATTTTTTTAAATCCGCTATATGTGCTATTTTAAAGCGGTTAAAAGTTACCTTTACCGCAGGTATGCATTGACAAACAAAGTTTTGCACATGCAGTGGAGTGAAAAACTATATTGCAATCAAGTTCATCTGAATTTTTAAGATTGCAAACCATAAGCTTTGTTCTATCACTTATAATTAGCTCGTGTTTTGCAAACCATTGTCTTAATATCTGCAAACCACTCTCAAATTTTGGCATCGATTCAAGTAGCGAAGAGTTTACGTACGTAAGTGCCATGTCATCAGCAAAAGCTATAATATTTCTACTGAACTTATGTGTAAAAATTTAATTTATGTATACCCAAAATAAAATGAGACCCAGAACTGAACATTGAGGCAGACCAATATCAATTTCCAGTTCAACACTAAAAACTTAACTTTTACCCTTTGAAGTCTTCCTGCTAATCATGAGGCAAACCAATAATAGATTGAACCTCTAAATCAAGCTTTATAAAGTTATAATAATATATTATATCTATTTATTTAAACTTAATACAAGCGAGAACTTAAAGCTAAACTTAAATCTAAAAATAACTAAACTAAAGAATGAAGGGCATTTCTCAAGGAGCCTCTGCTATTGTGAAATTTAAAAACGGCCTGCATGTGATTAGCTCTGCGGAGCATTCTGGACATTGGTTCAAGGTATCCATAATTGTTGAGGTGAGGAATAAGACGGAAGAGAGGTGAGGACCTGAGGTTACGTGGGTTTTTTTTTCATTTTCATTTCATTTATTTAATTAGAGGTATGTACATTAAGATTTTTAATCTTTTTTTGTACTTAGTACTTCAACTATAAATGATACATAACTTAAGCCTAATATACAATAAATTTCTTAAACTAGATTGTGAAAGAAGTAAGAAATGCAGGATTTGGTATTGATGTTGTGGCGAAGTAGGTGAATAGAACGGTTAAAAAGGTAGGGATGTAGGTTTATCGTTGTTGTGTTAAGGCAGGGAAATGTAGCATGATTGCACTTTTAAAATAGGATGGACTCGAAATAGATTTAATATGAGGCGGTAAAGAATTCCACAGCCTAACAGTGTGTATGAAAAACAAGCGCGATGAATTTAAGTAATTGCAACGGCAGGGAATAAGGTTTATAGTTCTTGAGGAATGAGTGAAGCTAAGTCTGTTATACAGATAAGACGGATATTGAGTATGAATAATTTTGTGTAAAAATATACAATTCCTGGCAATGATATATTCTTGTAGAGTACAACCAAGCACGCTTCTTACATATACAGAGATATGGTCATATCTGCGAATGCCGTAAATGTAGCGCACCGCATCATTAAAGGCTACTTGCAACTTACGCTGGGATAACAAGGCAACTGTAAACAACCTCGGCATAAATTATTAGAGGTAAGACTTACGATATCACCAGCTTTCGTCGTGTTTCCAGTGGAGTAAAATATGCACTGAGCCACAATTTGCGTAAGCAACCGTAGATGCGACCAATGATCACATTGGTGTTATTGTAACCAGACAAATTAGGATTTACTGTGTAGCCAAGACTAGTGACAGATTCTACAGCTTTAATTTTATTATTATTGAGATATATGTCGGGTATAAGATTCGAATTAAAGTATTTTTTTTGATATTGCAATTACTTGAGATTTTGTCGGATTAAGTAGTAATCCGTTACTTTCTGCCCAAATATGTATGTATATGCTTCAATTCTTCGTTCATAAGAGTTGTTGGACATCATCTGCATATAGGTGGACAGAAGCATGCTTGCACACGGAGGAAAGGTCATTAATGAACATGCAGAAGAGTATCGGTCCCAAAATTGAGCCCTGTGGAACACCTTGCTTCATTTCTTTAAGGGATGAACAACGTTCACCGGAAATAAAACTTTGAGATCTACCAGAAAGAAAACTACTCATCAACTTCACCACCCTTTCACCAAATTCGGAATTGTTTCTAAGCTTTTAACACAAAATTGCATGATTCACTTTATCAAAAGCCTTTGAGAAGTCCAGCAGACAAAGCAGCGAAACATAACCCCTGTCGAAGTCTTGACTTATTTCCTCGAGTAAGTTGACCATAGCTGTGGAACAGCTGTGGTTACCTTTTTTTTATAATTTGTGCGCCAAAAAGGATATGAATATTTTTATACTATTACAGGACACGGGCATTGTGAAGAAGAGAGAGAGAGAGAGAAAGAAAGATTTTTAGTGTAGTGGTTTGAAACTTAGGTGGTATTAAGTTTCTGTAAACTCCAAGGGTGGCTGTCCAGATAACTGGGGAGTATTTTGTTTGATTTCGCTATTATTGTCATTGCTCATGACTCACAGTATTTTTTTCCGTCATATTGATGTCATCATCACGATCAAGTTGCATTTTCAGCCATATGACCATTCTACTGATAGTGTTATGCCTTCGCAGTAGAGTTGACTTAGCTTTCGCAATTGATCGACATTTTTATTTATTTCAGGCGAAATAAATAGATGATTCTTGATATTATGATTTGAACCATGAACCAACAGCGCGACAAGCGATGATGTTATCACTACACCACGGCCACCCTCAACAGCTCTAGCTGTGGTTAGCTCTAAAACCGGATTGCTGAGCACTCAGCAAATTATTAGGGGATAGATGCTTCGTTACCTGTTTTGCTATTATTTTTTCGAAGACCTTTGACAAGGAAGACGGAATGCTAGTCGGTCTAAAGTCAGATGGAGAGGATGGATTAGTTTTTTTGCGATGGGTAAAACTCTTGCAATTTTCCAGAACTGAGGAAAAATTGATGTAGCTATGCACCAGTTAATTACATGGGTGAGATGAGAGACAATTTGTGGTAGAATAAGTTTGACAAAACGTTTTGGTATGCCAACTTCCCCTATTGAATCAGACTTAGTAGCTATTATGCATTGGATAATTTCGTCTTCTGTTGCTACTATAAAATACTCTAGTCTTGGGACCGATTTCAGATTTTCAGTTCGATTATAGTCAGTATTACGAGAACAGTTGGTGGAATCATTATCAAGGAAATAAAGATCTAGTTCATCGTGGTCCAGAACACATTTGAAGTCGTTGGTGATACCGATTTTACGTAAGTTACTCCAAAGTTTCTTTGCGTGGAGGGAGGTATTTAATTTGGAGGCACGTAAATTTCTTTGAAGCACGTGCATTGGAAGTTGAGTAGTTACGTGCCGCTTTGTACTCAGACCAGTTAGCGTTGGATGGTCTACGCTTCCATCTACTATATAAATTATTCCGATTTTGTATAGATCTGACCACTTCAGACGTGAACCAAGGACATCCTCTGTTTTGTATTTTAACTGTTTTTGTTATTACACATTGATCGAACAATAGTGTTAAAATCGCTGCTTTGTCTGCTGGACTTCTCAAAGGCTTTTGATAAAGTGAATCATGCAATTTTGTGTTGAAAGCTCAGAAAGATGAGCAGTTTTCTTTCTGGTAGATCTCAAAGTTTTATTTCCGGTGAACGTTGTTCATCCCTTAAAGAAATGAAGCAAGGTGTTCCACAGGGCTCAATTTTGGGACCGATACTCTTCTGCATGTTCATTAATGACCTTTCCTCCGTGTGCAAACATGCTTCTGTCCACCTATATGCAGATGATGTCCAACAACTCTTATGAACGAAGAATTGAAGCATATACATACATATTTGGGCAGAAAGTAACGGATTACTACTTAATCCGACAAAATCTCAAGTAATTGCAATATCAAAAAAAAAAAACTTTAATTCGAATCTTATACCCGACATATATCTCAATAATAATAAAATTAAAGCTGTAGAATCTGTCACTAGTCTTGGCTACACAGTAAATCCTAATTTGTCTGGTTACAATAACACCAATGTGATCATTGGTCGCATCTACGGTTGCTTACGCAAATTGTGGCTCAGTGCATATTTTACTCCACTGGAAACACGACGAAAGCTGGTGATATCGTTAGTCTTACCTCTAATAATGAATGCCGAGGTTGTTTACAGTAGCCTTGACTCGTTATCCCAGCGTAAATTGCAAGTAGCCTTTAATGATGCGGTGCGCTACATTTACGGCATTCGTAGATATGACCATATCCCTGTATATGGCAAGAAGCGTGCTTGGTTGTACTCTACAAGAATATATCAATGCCAGGAATTGTATATTTTTACACAAAACATATAAACGTAGTAACAAATAAAATATGAAGCGAGAAAATCTGGAAGGCTACTGTGTCTTTTCTTTCGCCTCGATCGTAATTGATTTCATTTGCTTCATTCATTTTTTCTCAGCGTCAAGTGTGTATCGTGCGGAAGAGACCACGTACGAGTATAGGGATTTTTGATATTTCTATTTCTTCCTTCATTCGCATTTTACTATGTTCAGTGGTGGTTGCCGTTTCTAGTATAGAAAGTACACGATACGCACTCCACGCTGAGAAAAAAAGAATGAAGCAGAGACACAGTAAAATACGAATGAAGCGAAAAACAGAAATATGAAAAATCCTAATGGATAGATATTACGTTTATATGCATACTTGAAGCCAGGTTCAACCCGGCTTGAGATTCATATAAACGCAGATCGAGTTGAAATGGGATTGACTGAACTCAACTCAGCTAACAGAGCTGGATCGAGTTAGAAAAATGCATGTATACCTGGGTTGAGGGGTTGAACTAACATGTTGTCCTCTGTGTGTGTGTGATTTCAGATAACGAATCTAACACAACAGAACACCAAAACAATCAAAAGCAGAATGCCTGCTTTTCTGTCAGTTCAACCACGTTTGAATTTAACAATCTTTCGACTCCGTGTGTAGAAATACTCAGATCGAAATTTCTACTCGATCCCTCGATTCTGCATATAAACGTGGTAAGAATCTCGACGTCTCAAAGTTACACACGACACCAAAAGAGAATAGAGAAGTGTCTTTCATTTCGAGTCTCCGCGTGTAAAAGTGCTCAAAGCAGATCTTCAGAGCTTTCGATGAGAAAGCTTTTTCAGTTCTCCGACTTCTTAACATAAACAAATTCATATTTCGAGTAGACAGCAAACAGTTGTTTCTTTCGTCTGAGCGCGAGAGCGCTGTCCAAGAGAAATCGCGTTTGTCTCGTTATAGTGGAGACAGACTGCTGGTATTGATACCATGGTACGAATACCATGGTATAGTGAATACTACGACCCCTGACAGACTGCATTTCGTAGTATTCGATGACTTTGGCGTTAAGTAGTATACTTTGACGTTTGAGTTGTCTGTCATAACAAATCAAAATAGAAAAATTCAAGACAGGATGATTAAAAATGATTCAGTTTTGTGCCAAATGATGAATATAAAGAAAATTCAAATACTTAAAAGCGAAAGTGCATACCTAAGAATTGTCAAAGAAGCTACGAAGACTAGCCAATAGAGAGAAATTGGCGCTGCAATCAGTAAGATGGTGGTATACCAGCAAAAATTTGCGAATCTCAATACCAAGTATGTTTCATGGTATACTAGCTTTTTACGTAGTATTGCAGTGACAGACATGTGGTGTAGAACCTAGTATTGCTATACCATGGTATCAATACCAGCAGTCTGTCTCTCACATTAGACTCTCATTGAGATAACAATTGCTATCTGATTCTATGCTTAGATCTTGCAGAAGCAGTTCTGACGCGCTTTGTTTGCGGTAGTTCGCAGCTTGAGGGTGGCCATGGTGTAGTGGTAACAACATCGCTCGTTACGCTACAGGTTCACGGTTCGAATCCTGATGTCAAGGATCATCTATTTATTTCACGTGAAATAAATAAAAAAGTCGATCAATTGCGAAAGCTTATGTCAACTCTACTGCGAACGCATAACATTTTTTCATTCATTTTCAATGCATTTTTTTTATTAATTAATTCATTGTAACTTAATTGCTAGACAAAAAACGCTTAAAACTAGCTTAACTAACTTAACTATTATTATTCTAACGCTCTACGTTAAACCTAACACTTAAAACTATGTCTTTCGACGTAACGAACTTGAAAATTGTTTATTTTTTTTTTTTTTTTATATTTTAATTTTTACTAAGGAAATTATTACAAAGAAAAACTTAGTAAATGAACTCTTTTTTTTATTCTTATATATATAACTTAACATACTACTTTAAAATAAATCTTAAACTATCTTATTCTACCTTAATCTATCTTACTCTACCTTACGTAATTATATACGTATTTTTATTTTTTATTTTTTTTTTTTTTAATTTTTTTTATTTTATCAAGTGCTGTTTTTTTTTTTTTTTTTTTTTCTGTCGAAGTGCTGTGATGAAACCAATTTACTTTTTTTTTATTTTTTTATTTTTACATATACACTATATATAAAATACCTAAACCTAAAACTATGTAAGTCGGCCATGAGCAAGAACAGCCAACTTAAATCTCAAACAGGCTACCCTGGATTAGGGGGAAACGACGAAGGAGTTTCCTCTCTTTCGGCTAGCCACCAGAAATGACCGTACTGACTTTTTTTTTTTTTTTTTTTTATAATTTGCGCGCGCCAAATGGAATATGAACCCCATTAAATTATTTCAGGTCACGGGCGTTTGTATAAATTGAGAGAGAGAGAAAGACAGATTGGTGTAGTGGGTTTGAAACTTAGGTGGTATGCAGTTTCAGTAAACTCCAAGGGTAGCGTCAAGATAACTGGGGAGCTTGTTTGTTTTGCTTTTTGTCGTTGCTCTTGATTCACAGTATTTTTTTCCCTCCACCTGATGTCGTCATCACGATCAAGTTGCATTTAAGCCATATGACCACCCTACTTCCAGTGTTATGCCGTCGTAGGCCACTACGTTGGAGAGAAGAACAATAGCTTCGGAGTTCTGGCGTCCTCCGAATCGGATGATGAAGAAGAAGAAGTCGAGAGTCTGACTAGCAGCATCAGGCAGCTCGAACAGAGGGTGCGTGCCATAAAGGCCAAACAAATGGCCAGGCGAGAGAGGGAGCGGCAGCGCGCTCAACAACAACAACTACTACAGCAGCAGCCGCCAGAAAACCAGCGGCAACCATCAATACAGCCGCAAATGCTGCAGCCGAAACAGCAGCAACAACAACAGCTGAAAAAACAGCAGCAACTACTACAGTAGCAGAAAACGCTGCAAGAATCTCAACTACAACCGCAGCAGCAGCAGCAGAAACAACAGCAGCAGAAACAACAGCAACAACTACCGCAGCAGAACCAACAGCAACCGAAGACGACGGCAAAAGCGAGGTGGAGTTGAAGGATACCATCGAACTATGTAAGTCGGCCATAGGCAAAAATTTTAATATTAAAAGATTAAATGAAAATAGGCATGCTATCCACTGTAATACAGTGAAAGATTATAAAAAAATTAAGCAGTTACTCAGGGACACGACGACGGAGTTCTTCTCCTTCACCCCGAAGGGGGAAAAGCGGCAAACAATGCTGCTGAGGGGGATAGACCCGTCTACTGATCCGGAGACGCTCCTTGCGCTGCTTAAAGAGAAAGAGTGCAACGAGCTAGAATTCGTAGGGGTCAAGCCATTCACCACAGCTAAGGCAAAAAGGGAGAAGCGGAAACTGCCGTTCTTCCTAGTTCAGCTTTCACCCAATAGCAAGCTGGATGGTCTAAGGAGTATTAAAGTCCTAGACTAAAAGGTCGTCGCATGGGGAAAATTAAGAAGGAGCGAAAACATTTTACAATGTGTTCGTTGCCAAATGTTCGGGCACGCCGCGTTGAACTGCGAAATGCAGCCTCTATGTGTTAAGTGTGGAAAGAACCACAAAGCAGAGGAATGCACTCTGGGTAAGGATGGAGTGGCAGATAAGAGCCAGCTCTCGTGTGCTTTATGCAGGAACTTGGGACTCACCGCAAACTATGGGGGTTGTCCTAAGTTCCAGTACATTAAGAAAGTAAATCTGGTTCGTCAGGAGAAGGTTGTAGTGAAACGTCCACCTGCTCCAATTCAAACACCATCCGTGACTCCCCAAGTGACCTACGCCCAAATGGCGGCAGGTCGGGGAAACGCGGAACAGAAAAGACCGAAGGTTGCTTCTCAGGCCCCAGCGCCTAGAGCACCGGAGGCTCAAACCGACTTGCTGGCTATCTTGCTCTCTATTCAAGGGAAGATGGAGCAGCTTCAACGTCAGGTACAGGAGCAGGCGAAGCGGGTGGACCAGAAATACGCACTTCTGCCGGGCCTAACGCATCTCCAGTCGTAATGGGTACGAACATGGAGGAGCAACCCTTGAAGATCCTTGCGGTGAATGTGAATTCACTGATTAGGATCGAGCGAAGAGCCCTTTTGTTTAAGTTGCTTGAAGACCAAACCCCTGACGTGCTTATGGTTAGCGAAAAAAAGCTATCCCAGAAGCACAAATTGGGGCACAAGAAATACAATATTGTCAGAAGAGACCGACCCAACTCCACACAAGGAGGAGGTATTGCGATCTTCATACGCAAACAACTGCAATTTAAAGTTATGTACAGCGGTGAAGTGCGAAGGTTCCAGGAGCTGGAAGCGTGTATCGTGTGCATCCCTCTCCGTAGTGGAAAGAGGATGTACTTGGTCGCACTCTATGCACCTGAAGCTACTCAATCTACTTTATTTATTTCAGAGCTCGAGACACTTTTTCGATTACTAAGGCTGGAGTCGGAGGAGAATTATTTCATCATGGCCGGAGATCTAAACGCCAAACATAGAGACTGGGGAAACAACACACCTAATCCTAGAGGGAACCTACTATTCAATTGGTGGGGTCGGCACAGTGTCGAGTATAAACTCGATTTGAAAGCTACAGATAGTCCGTCGTTTCCTAGAAGTGGCTCTTATCTGGATCTTATGCTGTTCGACGTGCGGTTACAACTGACCGACATGGACCAACAAACTATAAACTGTCTGCACACATTTGTGTATGACAGTGACCATTGCGGACTCAGTGAATTAATAACGATTCCCAACGAAATTGCGGAGTTAGAGGAGTTTGTCCAAACGTACTCCTACAATTATAGTAGGGCGCGTTGGACTCGCTTCTCAAGAACTTTGACAAGAGCACTCTCCTCGAATTCGCTCTACCCAATGTCCAATAGGAATCTGCCAAACGAGGAGATTGACTGGTACCTAAAACAAATGGACGAGACAATTAAACGAACTATGGACAATACGATACCTCGGTATCAACATACTGACAACGCAGACATATTCCGTAATGCAACAATTGACGCACTACACCAACACAAAAGTAGACTGCTGTCGAGACTAAAAACCTTGTACAGACAGTTTACTTACAGACAAAACTCGGAGGTTAGGACACTGAAGTCGTTGATTAAAAACCTCCAGAAATTAATTAGAGAAAATTACAGACTTTTTTGTAAATTTGCATTGGAACAACAAAATTCGGGCTGTAAAATCCAACAACCCGAGTATGTTCCCGCAAATAAATAAAATAGTTCGGAGGAATAATCAAAACGACCTTCCGTGTCTTAAGATCCCCCGAACGACGAACAATGGACGAATACTTATAACAGCAAGTATAGATCCAGATAACGCAGTAGAAGATGACAACTTCTTTGTGATCGAAGATCCGCAGGAGAAGGTAGAGGCTATAGGAGCGACTTTCCAGGAAGTGTACAAGGTGAATGATACCATTTGCCCGAACCACGACCTGGAAAATCGCGTCCTTGTGCACAACGAAATGATATAGAGCACTGGCGATCCGAGAACATAGGTTTTACCGAGTTCAATGACGATAACATGGCAAATAATGTCATCGCTGATGAAAGGGTACATCCCCCGTTCATATCGAAGGTGGAGCTCCAAGCGATCTTCGACTCATTGAGGAGGAAGAAATCTGCGGGAATCGATGGAGTATCGAACATTGTGCTTCGACATCTCCCTCTAGAAGCGGTGGACATTTACACCACTCTGTTTAACAATGCGCTGAATAATGCACATTATCCAGCGCATTGGAAAACAGCAGTGATACAACCCATCCCCAAACGGGGTAAGGACACTTCCAATCCTTCAAATCTCCGGTCGATAAGTCTCCTTTCGAACATCAGCAAGGTATTCGAGAAAGTGATCAATAGAGCCCTGCTTAAGTGGACTGAGAACAGTAATATAATTCCGGATAACCAATTCGGTTTTAAGGAGGGGCATGATACGCGATATTTATGACGTACAACGTCAGTACGGTCGTTTTTGGTGGCTAGCCGAAAGAGAGGAAACTCCTTCGTCGTTTCCTCCTAATCCAGGGTAGCCTGTTGCATATTTGAGGTTGGCTGTTTGTTGTCCATGGCCGACTTACATAGTTTTAAGGTTTAGGTAGTGTTATGTAAATCGGTTGTAAGTAATATTTTAATAAAAAAAAAAAAAATAAATTTAAAATATAAATCCACAGCACTTGGATGCAAAAATACAAAAAAAAAACACAAAAAACATAAAAAACATAAAAATAAAATAAAAAAAACAGCACTCGATAAAAAAAAAAAAAAAAAAAATTATAAAAAACAAAAAAAAAAAAATAAAAAAAGAAAACAAAAAAAATTTACGTAGAATAAGATAGGCTAATTTAGAATAAGATAGCTTAAGAATTATTTTAAGGTAGTTTATAAGTTTTATATATAAGAACATTAAAAACAAAAAAAGTGCATATACTAAGTTTTTTCATTTGATTAAACATTTTTCTTAGTAGTAATAGAAAATAGAATAATAAAATAAATAAATAAGGAATCTTAAGTTAGTTACGTCGAAAGACATAGTTTTAAGTATTAGGTTTAACTTAGAGCGCCCGCATAGGGCCAGTAAGTTAGAATAAGAATAGTTAAGTTAGTTAAGCTAGTTTTAAGCGTTTTTTTGTCTAGCAATTAAGTTACAATGAATTTAATAAAAATGCATTAAAAATGAAAAAATGTTATGCCTTCGCAGTAGAGTTGACTAAGCTTTCGCAATTGATCGACTTTTTTATTTATTTCAGACGAAATAAATAGATGACTGTTGAGATCAGGATTTCAACCGTGAACCAAGAGCGTGACAGGCGTTGATGTTCCCAATACACCACGGCCACCCTTAAACTGACTGACGTTGTACGTCATAAATATCGCGACCCGATACCGCCCTACTAAACCGGAGATGTTCCACACTGCCGTGTGCAACGTCTCTGTCGTAGTTGAGTCGCCTATCCACAACTGTCCGAGCAACGTGGAAGATTAGCGGCACCGCCAATCTGTCCTGGATCAGACCTTTCTCATCAAAATAGAGGAACGCCTCTGGGGGAACAAAGCCTTTAAGGCGCACTCTCTCGTGATACTCATAATTGTGGTAATAAGCCCCGGAGATCAGGTTGTTCGTCGAGCTCATTGCTCTTGCAATGTGCCTTCGAATCAGCTTGACGGGGCATCCATATACGGGCATGGGCCGGACGAGGGCCGTGTAGCAGATTACCTTTACCCTTGCATCGAGTTGCTTGCTATAAAAAAGTCTCTTTGTAAGGGCAAAAGCACCGTGGGTCTGGCCAGAGCAGCATCTATATGTTTAATAAAATATAGATATTGGTCTAACCAGAGCCCCAGGTATCTGACTACACTTCGACACGTAAGTGGCTGTCCATGCGGTCCCACGATTGAGAAGTTTCGCCAATTCTTCCTGGTATCCCTAGAGGCCCCAGACAACGGCGTCCTAAAAAGAATGGTTTCCGATTTCTGGAAGTTGATCTTCAACTTCCAGTCATCGCAATATCGCTGAATCTTTTCGAAGTCACGTTGCAAGAGAATTGCAATGACTTCGATTTTTGGCCCTGATCTGTGCGCGATCAAGTCATCTGCGTACGCTATGGCATGGTAAAGTGATCCTATAAGATCGCTCGTGTAAATATTGAAAAGGATCGGTGAATTAAACGCACCTTATTGCAGACCGTTTTTAATTAGTTATGTTCCAGCAGAAGTCACATTGCCATTTTTGACAATGAACTGTCTACTGGTGAGCATGTTATGAAGCATATACAGCAGTGGTTTGCTTATGCCCAGCCTGCTTAGCTTGTAGAAGAGTCCCTCTAACCATACGGTGTCAAAGGCCTTCTCCAAGTCAATCAGGCAGGCACCCGTGCATTGGTTCTTGCTTTTATTCCATTGGATATCCGGTACCAGTTTAGATGCGGCATGTATTGCATCATGCCCCGCCTTAAAACCGAATTGGTTATCCGGAATTATATTACTGTCCTCAGTCCACTTAAGCAGGGCTCTATTGATCACTTTCTCGAATACCTTGCTGATGTTCGGAAGGAGACTTATGGACCGGAGATTTGCCGGATTGGAGGTGTCCTTACCCCGTTTGGGGATGGGTTGTATCACTGCTGTTTTCCAATTCGCTGGATAATGTGCATTATTCAGCGCATTGTTAAACAGAGTGATGTAAATGTCCACCGCTTCTAGAGGGAGATGTCGAAGCACAATATTCGACACTCAGTCGATTCCTACAGACTTTTTCCTCCTCAATGAGTCGAAGATCGCTTGGAGCTCCACCTTCGATATGTACGGGGGATGTACCCTTTCATCGGCGATGACATTATTTGCCATGTTATCGTCATTGAACTCGGTAAAACCTATGTTCTTGGATCGCCAGTGCTCTATATCATTTCGAAGGTGGAAGTTGTGCACAAGGACGCGATTTTCCAGGTCGTGGTTCGGGCAAATGGTATCATTCACCTTGTACACTTCCTGGAAAGTCGCTCCTATAGCCTCTACCTTCTCCTGCGGATCTTCGATCACAAAGAAGTTGTCATCTTCTACTGCGTTATCTGGATCTCTACCTGCTGTTATAAGTATTCGTCCATTGTTCGTCGTTCGGGGGATCTTAAGACACGGAAGATCGTTTTGATTATTCCTCCGAAATATTTTATTTATTTGCGGGAACATACTCGGGTTGTTGGATTTTACAGCCCGAATTTTGTTGTTCCAATGCAAATTTACAGAAAGTCTGTAATTTTCTCTAATTATTTTTTGGAGGTTTTTAATCAACGACTTCAGCGTCCTAACCTCCGAGTTTTTTCTGTCAGTAAACTGTCTGTACAATTTTTTAGCCTCGACAGCAGTCTACTTTTGTGTTGGTGTAGTGCGTCAATTGTTAATCGTATTGTCCATAGTTCGTTTAATTGTCTCCTCCATTTGTCCTCCAGTCAATCTCCTCGTTTGACAGATTTCTATTGGATGGTGGGTAGAGGAGAGTGCTCTTGTCAAAGTTCTTGAGAAGCGAGTCCAACGCGTCCTACTATAATCGTAGGAGTATGTTTGGACGAACTCCTCCAACTCCGCAATTTCGTTGGGAATCGTTATTACGGCACTGAGTCCGCAGAGGTCACTGTCGTACACAAATGTGTGCAGGCAGTTTATAGTTTGTCGGTCCATGTTGGTCAGTTGTAACCGTACGTCGAACAGCATAAGGTCAAGATAGGAGCCGCTTCTAGGAAACGACGGACCCCACCAATTGAATAGTAGGTTCCCTCTAGGATTAGGTGTGTTATTTCCCCAATCTCTGTGTTTGGCGTTAAGATCTCCGGCCGTGATGAAATAATTCTCCTCCGACTCCAGCCTTAGTACTCGAAAAAGTGTCTCGCGCTCTGAAATAAATAAAGTAGATTGAGTAGCTTCAGGTGCATAGAGTGCGACCAAGTACATCCTCTTTCCACTACGGAGAGGGATGCGCACGATACACGCTTCCAGCTCCTGGAACCTTGGCACTTCACCGCTGTACATAACTTTAAATTGCAGTTGTTTGCGTATGAAGATCGCAATACCTCCTCCTTGTGTGGAGTTGGGTCGGTCTCTTCTGACAATATTGTATTTATTGTGCCCCAATTTGTGCTTCTGGGATAGCTTTGTTTCGCTAACCATAAGCACATCAGGGGTTTGGTCTTCAAGCAACTTAAACAAAACGGCTCTTCGCTCGATTCTAATCAGTGAATTCACATTCACCGCAAGGATCTTCAAGGATTGCTCCTCCATGTTCGTACCCATTACGACTGAAGGTGCGTTAAGCCCGGCAGAAGTGCGTTGATCTGGTCCACCCGCTTCGCCTGCTCCTGTACCTGACGTTGAAGCTGCTCCATCTGCACTTGGATAGAGAGCGAGATCGCCCGCAAGTCAGTTTGAGCCTCCGGTGCTCTAGGCGCTGGGGTCTGAGAAGCAACCTTCGGTCTTTTCTGTTCCGCGTTTCCCCGACCTGCCGCCATTTGGGCGTAGGTCAGTTGGGGGTCACGGATTGTGTTTGAATTGGAGCAAGTGGACGTTTCACTACGACCTTCTCCTGACGAACCAGATTTACTTTCTTAATGTACTGGAACTTAGGACAACCCCGATAGTTTGCGGTGTGTCCCGAGTTCCTGCATAAAGTACACGAGAGCTGGCTCTTATCTGCCACTCCATCCTTACCCAGAGTGCATTCCTCTGCTTTGTGGTTCTTTCCACACTTAGCACATAGAGGCTACATTTCGCAGTTCAACGCGGCGTGCCCGAACATTTGGCAACGAACACATTGTAAAATGTTTTCGCTCCTTCTTAATTTTTCCCATGCGACAACCTGGTAGTCTAGGAAGTTAATACTCCTTAGACATCCAGCTTGCTATTGGGTGAAAGCTGAACTAGGAAGAAGGGCAGTTTCCGCTTCTCCCTTTTTGCCTTAGCTGTGGTGAATGGCTTGACCCCTACAAATTCGAGCTCGTTGCACTCTTTCTTTTTAAACAGCGCAAGGAGCGTCTCCGGATCAGTAGACGGGTCTATCCCCCTCAGCAGCATTGTTTGCCGAACTCCGTCGTCGTGTCCCTAAGTAATTCTTTAATTTTTTTATATTCTTCCACTGTATTACAGTGGATAGCATGTCTATTTTCGTCTAATCTTTTGATAGAAAAATGACTGCCTATGGCCGACTTACATAGTTCGATAGTATCCTTCAGCTCAATTTTATACGTGCTAATTGGCGCACCCTCGTTTTTGTAATCGTCATCTTTTGCTGTTGCTTCTGCTGTGGTTGTTTTTGCTGTTGTTTCTGCTGCTGCTGCTGCTCTTTCTGCTGTAGTTGGTGCGTTTTCTGCTGCTGCTGTGGTTGTTGCAGCGTTTTCTGCTGCTGTTGTTGCTGCTGCTGCTTCTGCTGCTGTAGTTGCCGCTGGCTTTCTGGCCTCTTCTGCTGTAGTTGTTGTTGTTGTTGTTGAGCGCTCTAGCTCTAGCTGCCGCTACCTTTCCCTGACGTTGTACGTCATAAATATCGCGACCCGATACCGCCCTACTAAACCGGAGATGTTCCACACTGCCGTGTGCAACGTCTCTGTCGTAGTTGAGTCGCCTATCCACAACTGTCCGAGCAACGTGGAAGATTAGCGGCACCGCCAATCTGTCCTGGATCAGACCTTTCTCATCAAAATAGAGGAACGCCTCTGGGGGAACAAAGCCTTTAAGGCGCACTCTCTCGTGATACTCATAATTGTGGTAATAAGCCCCGGAGATCAGGTTGTTCGTCGAGCTCATTGCTCTTGCAATGTGCCTTCGAATCAGCTTGACGGGGCATCCATATACGGGCATGGGCCGGACGAGGGCCGTGTAGCAGATTACCTTTACCCTTGCATCGAGTTGCTTGCTATAAAAAAGTCTCTTTGTAAGGGCAAAAGCACCGTGGGTCTGGCCAGAGCAGCATCTATATGTTTAATAAAATATAGATATTGGTCTAACCAGAGCCCCAGGTATCTGACTACACTTCGACACGTAAGTGGCTGTCCATGCGGTCCCACGATTGAGAAGTTTCGCCAATTCTTCCTGGTATCCCTAGAGGCCCCAGACAACGGCGTCCTAAAAAGAATGGTTTCCGATTTCTGGAAGTTGATCTTCAACTTCCAGTCATCGCAATATCGCTGAATCTTTTCGAAGTCACGTTGCAAGAGAATTGCAATGACTTCGATTTTTGGCCCTGATCTGTGCGCGATCAAGTCATCTGCGTACGCTATGGCATGGTAAAGTGATCCTATAAGATCGCTCGTGTAAATATTGAAAAGGATCGGTGAATTAAACGCACCTTATTGCAGACCGTTTTTAATTAGTTATGTTCCAGCAGAAGTCACATTGCCATTTTTGACAATGAACTGTCTACTGGTGAGCATGTTATGAAGCATATACAGCAGTGGTTTGCTTATGCCCAGCCTGCTTAGCTTGTAGAAGAGTCCCTCTAACCATACGGTGTCAAAGGCCTTCTCCAAGTCAATCAGGCAGGCACCCGTGCATTGGTTCTTGCTTTTATTCCATTGGATATCCGGTACCAGTTTAGATGCGGCATGTATTGCATCATGCCCCGCCTTAAAACCGAATTGGTTATCCGGAATTATATTACTGTCCTCAGTCCACTTAAGCAGGGCTCTATTGATCACTTTCTCGAATACCTTGCTGATGTTCGGAAGGAGACTTATGGACCGGAGATTTGCCGGATTGGAGGTGTCCTTACCCCGTTTGGGGATGGGTTGTATCACTGCTGTTTTCCAATTCGCTGGATAATGTGCATTATTCAGCGCATTGTTAAACAGAGTGATGTAAATGTCCACCGCTTCTAGAGGGAGATGTCGAAGCACAATATTCGACACTCAGTCGATTCCTACAGACTTTTTCCTCCTCAATGAGTCGAAGATCGCTTGGAGCTCCACCTTCGATATGTACGGGGGATGTACCCTTTCATCGGCGATGACATTATTTGCCATGTTATCGTCATTGAACTCGGTAAAACCTATGTTCTTGGATCGCCAGTGCTCTATATCATTTCGAAGGTGGAAGTTGTGCACAAGGACGCGATTTTCCAGGTCGTGGTTCGGGCAAATGGTATCATTCACCTTGTACACTTCCTGGAAAGTCGCTCCTATAGCCTCTACCTTCTCCTGCGGATCTTCGATCACAAAGAAGTTGTCATCTTCTACTGCGTTATCTGGATCTCTACCTGCTGTTATAAGTATTCGTCCATTGTTCGTCGTTCGGGGGATCTTAAGACACGGAAGATCGTTTTGATTATTCCTCCGAAATATTTTATTTATTTGCGGGAACATACTCGGGTTGTTGGATTTTACAGCCCGAATTTTGTTGTTCCAATGCAAATTTACAGAAAGTCTGTAATTTTCTCTAATTATTTTTTGGAGGTTTTTAATCAACGACTTCAGCGTCCTAACCTCCGAGTTTTTTCTGTCAGTAAACTGTCTGTACAATTTTTTAGCCTCGACAGCAGTCTACTTTTGTGTTGGTGTAGTGCGTCAATTGTTAATCGTATTGTCCATAGTTCGTTTAATTGTCTCCTCCATTTGTCCTCCAGTCAATCTCCTCGTTTGACAGATTTCTATTGGATGGTGGGTAGAGGAGAGTGCTCTTGTCAAAGTTCTTGAGAAGCGAGTCCAACGCGTCCTACTATAATCGTAGGAGTATGTTTGGACGAACTCCTCCAACTCCGCAATTTCGTTGGGAATCGTTATTACGGCACTGAGTCCGCAGAGGTCACTGTCGTACACAAATGTGTGCAGGCAGTTTATAGTTTGTCGGTCCATGTTGGTCAGTTGTAACCGTACGTCGAACAGCATAAGGTCAAGATAGGAGCCGCTTCTAGGAAACGACGGACCCCACCAATTGAATAGTAGGTTCCCTCTAGGATTAGGTGTGTTATTTCCCCAATCTCTGTGTTTGGCGTTAAGATCTCCGGCCGTGATGAAATAATTCTCCTCCGACTCCAGCCTTAGTACTCGAAAAAGTGTCTCGCGCTCTGAAATAAATAAAGTAGATTGAGTAGCTTCAGGTGCATAGAGTGCGACCAAGTACATCCTCTTTCCACTACGGAGAGGGATGCGCACGATACACGCTTCCAGCTCCTGGAACCTTGGCACTTCACCGCTGTACATAACTTTAAATTGCAGTTGTTTGCGTATGAAGATCGCAATACCTCCTCCTTGTGTGGAGTTGGGTCGGTCTCTTCTGACAATATTGTATTTATTGTGCCCCAATTTGTGCTTCTGGGATAGCTTTGTTTCGCTAACCATAAGCACATCAGGGGTTTGGTCTTCAAGCAACTTAAACAAAACGGCTCTTCGCTCGATTCTAATCAGTGAATTCACATTCACCGCAAGGATCTTCAAGGATTGCTCCTCCATGTTCGTACCCATTACGACTGAAGGTGCGTTAAGCCCGGCAGAAGTGCGTTGATCTGGTCCACCCGCTTCGCCTGCTCCTGTACCTGACGTTGAAGCTGCTCCATCTGCACTTGGATAGAGAGCGAGATCGCCCGCAAGTCAGTTTGAGCCTCCGGTGCTCTAGGCGCTGGGGTCTGAGAAGCAACCTTCGGTCTTTTCTGTTCCGCGTTTCCCCGACCTGCCGCCATTTGGGCGTAGGTCAGTTGGGGGTCACGGATTGTGTTTGAATTGGAGCAAGTGGACGTTTCACTACGACCTTCTCCTGACGAACCAGATTTACTTTCTTAATGTACTGGAACTTAGGACAACCCCGATAGTTTGCGGTGTGTCCCGAGTTCCTGCATAAAGTACACGAGAGCTGGCTCTTATCTGCCACTCCATCCTTACCCAGAGTGCATTCCTCTGCTTTGTGGTTCTTTCCACACTTAGCACATAGAGGCTACATTTCGCAGTTCAACGCGGCGTGCCCGAACATTTGGCAACGAACACATTGTAAAATGTTTTCGCTCCTTCTTAATTTTTCCCATGCGACAACCTGGTAGTCTAGGAAGTTAATACTCCTTAGACATCCAGCTTGCTATTGGGTGAAAGCTGAACTAGGAAGAAGGGCAGTTTCCGCTTCTCCCTTTTTGCCTTAGCTGTGGTGAATGGCTTGACCCCTACAAATTCGAGCTCGTTGCACTCTTTCTTTTTAAACAGCGCAAGGAGCGTCTCCGGATCAGTAGACGGGTCTATCCCCCTCAGCAGCATTGTTTGCCGAACTCCGTCGTCGTGTCCCTAAGTAATTCTTTAATTTTTTTATATTCTTCCACTGTATTACAGTGGATAGCATGTCTATTTTCGTCTAATCTTTTGATAGAAAAATGACTGCCTATGGCCGACTTACATAGTTCGATAGTATCCTTCAGCTCAATTTTATACGTGCTAATTGGCGCACCCTCGTTTTTGTAATCGTCATCTTTTGCTGTTGCTTCTGCTGTGGTTGTTTTTGCTGTTGTTTCTGCTGCTGCTGCTGCTCTTTCTGCTGTAGTTGGTGCGTTTTCTGCTGCTGCTGTGGTTGTTGCAGCGTTTTCTGCTGCTGTTGTTGCTGCTGCTGCTTCTGCTGCTGTAGTTGCCGCTGGCTTTCTGGCCTCTTCTGCTGTAGTTGTTGTTGTTGTTGTTGAGCGCTCTAGCTCTAGCTGCCGCTACCTTTCCCTCCTGGCCATTTGCTTGGCCTTTATTTCACGCACCCTCTGTTGCAGTTTATTGATGCTGCTGTATATGTTTTCAACTTCCTCGTCTTCATCGTCAGACTCGGAAGCTGCGAGAACAGCGAAACTGTTATTGTCATCGCCTACGTAGCGGCCTTCACCACCGTCGGACATATACGTTACTTCAACAGAGTCATCCGACCTCTGCCGCTTCTTATCTATTGCTGCTGCTGTTGCTGTACCCGGCGCCCCTTCCCTCGCTCCACTTGGCAGCTGTTCAACTGTAGCTGATTTGGAGGGACGCTTTACCAGGTTGGGAGAAGGTTCCAGCTTTCTTCTCCTTTTCCCCACACTTGCAGTTGAGACTGTTGCAGGCTGGCCTATCTGTACTGCATCGGCTGATGCTGTCACCCCTCCAACTGGTCCCGCTTGTTTGTTTTTATTTATTTGATTTTCAGATATTTTAAGTAAATAAAAAAAAAAGTCCAGAATTTAATATTCCCCAGTCCGGGATTGAACCATTGTCTCTGGTTTAGTAGAACACCACCACTCCTACTAGGCTAATTCGCCACTTGAAATTTCACTGTCTAACTTTCTACTTTAAAAACACCACGATTTTAAATGAGAAACCGAAACACATGTGAACACTATGAAAGTCTGTGAACGACTGTGCGAAGGCATAACATTTTTCATTTCATTTTTAATGCATTTTTATTATTACTTCATTAAACTTATATGTAGCTAGACAAAAAACGCTTAAAACTAGCTTAACTAACTTAACTATTAGTATTCAACTTACTGGCCCTATGCGGGCGCTCTAAGTTAAACCTAATATTTAAAACTATGTCTTTCGACGTCACTGACTTTATTTGTTTATTAATTTTATTAATCAATTAACTATTGATACTAAGAAAAATTTTAAATAAATGGAAAAAATTTAGTATATGATCAAAGTGAAAGCGAAGGCTAACATTTTTCATTCATTTTTAATGCATTTTTTATTGATGAATTCATTATAACTTACATGCTAGACAAAAAAAACGCTTAAAACTAGCTTAACTAACTTAACTATTCTTATTCTAACTTACTGGCCCTAAGCGGGCGCTCTAAGTTAAACCTAATAAAGGGTGGTTAAATTTTAAGGGCCGATGTTGAATGTGAACCACACCTAAACGTCAAGTTTTTTTCTGCATTTCATTTGACATTTCTCAATGTCAGACTAACTCAATTTGAACCATGGAAAGATACACAATCGAGCAACGCGTTAAAGTTATTCAGGCTTATTATGAAAATGGGCGTTCAAATCACAATGCATATCGTGCATTTCGTGATTCTTTCGGTCAATTTAATCGTCCAAATGTGCGTACAATCGGAAAAATCGTGCAAAAATTTGTGCAAACCGGGTCTGTAGGAGATGTGAAAACACCAGTGCATGCTCGTACATTTTCTCTAATTAATTTCTGTAGGTTTTTAATCAACGACTTCAGTGTCCTAACCTCCGAGTTTTGTCTGTAAGTAAACTGTCTGTACAAGGTTTTTAGTCTCGACAGCAGTCTACTTTTGTGTTAGTGTAGTGCGTCAATTGTTGCATTACGGAATATGTCTGCGTTGTCAGTATGTTGATACCGAGGTATCGTATTGTCCATAGTTCGTTTAATTGTCTCGTCCATTTGTTTTAGGTACCAGTCAATCTCCTCGTTTGGCAGATTCCTATTGGACATTGGGTAGAGCGAATTCGAGGAGAGTGCTCTTGTCAAAGTTCTTGAGAAGCGAGTCCAACGCGCCCTACTATAATTGTAGGAGTACGTTTGGACAAACTCCTCCAACTCCGCAATTTCGTTGGGAATCGTTATTACGGCACTGAGTCCGCAATGGTCACTGTTATACACAAAAGTGTGCAGGCAGTTTATAGTTTGTTGGTCCATGTCAGTCAGTTGTAACCGCACGTCGAACAGCATAAGATCCAGATAAGAGCCACTTCTAGGAAACGACGGACTATCTGTAGCTTTCAAATCGAGTTTATACTCGACACTGTGCCGACCCCACCAATTGAATAGTAGGTTCCCTCTAGGATTTGGTGTGTTATTTCCCCAATCTCCGGCCATGATGAAATAATTCTCCTCCGACTCCAGCCTTAGGAATCGAAAAAGTGTCTCGAGCTCTGAAATAAATAAAGTAGATTGAGTAGCTTCAGGTGCATAGAGTGCGACCAAGTACATCCTCTTTCCACTACGGAGAGGGATGCACACGATACACGCTTCCAGCTCCTGGAACCTTCGCACTTCACCGCTGTACATGACTTCAAATTGCAGTTGTTTGCGTATGAAGATCGCAATTCCTCCTCCTTGTGTGGAGTTGGGTCGGTCTCTTCTGACAATATTGTATTTATTGTGCCCCAATTTGTGCTTCTGGGATAGCTTTGTTTCGCTAACCATAAGCACGTCAGGGGTTTGGTCTTCAAGCAACTTGAACAATACGGCTCTTCGCTCGATCCTAATCAGTGAATTCACATTCACCGCAAGGATCTTCAAGGGTTGCTCCTCCATGTTCGTACCCATTACGACTGAAGGTGCGTTAAGCCCGGCAGAAGTGCGTAGATCTGGTCCACCCGCTTCGCCTGCTCCTGTACCTGACGTTGAAGCTGCTCCATCTGCCCTTGGATAGAGAGCAAGATGGCCAGCAAGTCAGTTTGAGCCTCCGGTGCTCTAGGCGCTGGGACCTGAGAAGCAACCTTCGGTCTTTTCTGTTCCGCGTTTCCCCGACCTGCCGCCATTTGGGCGTAGGTCACTTGGGGAGTCACGGATGGTGTTTGAATTGGAGCAGGTGGACGTTTCACTACGACCTTCTCCTGGCGAACTAGATTTACTTTCTTAATGTACTGGAACTTAGGACATCCCCGATAGTTTGCGGTGTGTCCCGAGTTCCTGCATAAAGCACACGAGAGCTGGCTCTTATCTGCCACTCCATCCTTACCCAGAGTGCATTCCTCTGCTTTGTGGTTCTTTCCACAATTGACACATCGAGGCTGCATTTCGCAGTTCGACGCGGCGTGAGCGAACCTTTGGCAGCGAACACATTGTAAAATGTTTTCGCTCCTTCTTAATTTTTCCCATGCGACAACCTGGTAGTCTAGGACTTTAATACTCCTTAGACCGTCCAGCTTGCTATTGGGTGAAAGCTGAACTAGGAAGAACGGCAGTTTCCGCTTCTCCCTTTTTGCCTTAGCTGTGGTGAATGGCTTGACCCCTACGAATTCGAGCTCGTTGCACTCTTTCTCTTTAAGCAGCGCAAGGAGCGTCTCCGGATCAGTAGACGGGTCTATCCCCCTCAGCAGCATTGTTTGCCGCTTTTCCCCCTTCGGGGTGAAGGAGAAGAACTCCGTCGTCTTGTCCTTTAACAAATCTTTAATTTTTTTATACTGTTCCACTGTATTGCAGTGGATAGAATGGATGTCTACATTTAAACGTTTATTGAAAAATTATTGCCAATGGCCGACTTACATAGTTCAATTGTGTCCTTCAACTCTACCTTGTACGTGTTAATTGGCGGCACCCTGGTCTTCGTACTCGTCTTCTGTTGCTGAAGTTGCTGTTGCTGTTGTTTCTGCTCCTGCTGCTGCTGTTGCTGCGGTTATTGCTGCTTTTTCTGCTGCTGCTGTGGTTGTTGCAGCGTTTTTTGCTGCTGTTGTTGTTGCTGCTTATTTTGCTGCCGTTGCTGTTGCAGCTTATTCGGCTGCTGTTGTTCTTGCTGCTGCTTCTGCTGCTGTATTTGCTGCTGCATTTGCGGCTGCATTTGTTGTTGTTGCAGCTGGCCTTCTGGCTGCTTTCGTTGTTGTTCGGAAGGGCGCTGGAGCTCTAGCTGCCGCTCCCTTTCTCTTCTTGCCATTTGTTTGGCTTTAATGGCAAGCACCCTCTGCTCTAGCTGTCTGATGCTGCTAGTCAGACTTTGGACTTCCTCGTCTTCGTTATCCGATTCGGAGGAAGCCAGAACTGCGAAGCAGTTGTTATCGTCTCCGACGTAGCGCCCTTCCTCTCCGTCGGAGATGTACGGGAAGTCGACAGAGTCATCCGACCTCTGCCGCTTCTTATCTGCTGCTGCTGCTGTTCCTGTACTCAGCGCCCCTTCCCTCGCTCCACTTGGCAGCTGTTCAACTGTAGCTGATTTGGACTGACGCTTTACCAAGTTGGGAGAAGGTTTCAGTTTTCTTCTCCTTTTCCCCATACTTGCAGTTGAGACTGTTGCAGGCTGGCCTATCTGTACTGCATCGGCTGATGCTGTCACCCTACCAGCTGGTCCCGCTATTGGGAGCGCGGACCGCTCACTATCCATCACCTGGTTCTTGTTGTCACACTTTTATTTAATTATTAAAAAAAAAAAAAAAAGTTCAAATTTTTCCTGGCTGGGAATTGAACCCAAGCCCCCGGATTGACGGCTCACTACCACATTTCATTTTTAATGCATTTTTATTATTACTTCATTAAACTTATAGCTAGACAAAAAACGCTTAAAACTAGCTTAACTAACTTAACTATTCTTATTCTAACTTACTGGCCCTATGCCGGCGCTCTAAGTTAAACCTAATATTTAAAACTATGTCCTTCGACGTAACTATCTTAAGATTCTTTATTTATTTATTTTATTATTCTATTGGCTATTTCTACTAAGAAAAATGTTTAATCAAATGAAAAAACTTAGTATATGAACTTTTTTTGTTTTTAATGTTCTTATATATATAAAACTTATAAACTTGGGTCAATAACTTAATTCGTGCGGTTTGCTAAGAGATGGCGTAACTTGTATTATTCCATTGTTATTATTCCATTGGAACATGCGTTTGAAAGCTACTGTTATTGTACGTCATTTCAGTATATGTCATTGATTTGAAGGGTAAACAACAATAATTTTTTTTCACTCAAATATGTCGAACTTTGTGCCTGAAAAAGTGTTTTTGCGGGGAGTTCTTCTTCATTACTTTAATATGAAGAAAACTGCTGCCGAAAGTCATCGTATTTTGGTGGAAGTTTATGGTGAACATGCGCTAGCTGAGCGAACGTGCTAAAAGTGGTTTGCACGATTTAAAAGTGGTGATTTTGGCTTGGAAGACGATGAACGTCCTGGGCAGCCAAAAAAGTTTGAAGATGAAGAGCTGGAAGCATTACTCTATGAAGATTGTTGCCAAACACAAGAAGAGCTCGCAAAATCTTTGGGTGTCACTCAAGCAGCCATTCCAAAAAATTTAAAAGCAGCTGGATATATTCAAAAGCAAGGAAATTGGGTTCCACATGAACTCAAGCCGAGAGACGTCGAAAGGCGGTTTTGCATGTACGAAATGCTGCTGGAACGCCACAAAAGGAAGTCATTTTTGCATCGGATTGTTACTGGTGATGAAGAATGGATCCATTACGACAACCCCAAGCTCAAGAAATCATATGTGAAACCCGGCCAACCAGCCAAATCAACGGCAAAGCCGAATATCCATGGCGCGAAGGTAATGCTCTGTATTTGGTGGGATCAGAAGGGTGTGCTGTATTATAAGCTGCTAAAACCGGGTGAAACCATCAATGGACAACGCTACCGAACACAATTAATCCGTTTGAAGAGAGCAGTAGCCGAAAAACACCCGGAATATGCGACCAGACACGAGGCAATAATTTTCCATCATGACAACGCTCGGCCCCACGTTGCTATTCCGGTTAAGAACTATTTGGAAAACAGTGGATGAGAAGTTTTACCCCACCCGCCTTATAGCCCAGACCTTGCCCCTTCTGACTACCAATTGTTCCGGTCGATGCAGAACGCCCTCACTGAAATACGGTTCACATCAGAGCAGAATATCAAAAATTGGCTTGATTCATTCTTGGCTGCCAAGCCGGCGCAGTTCTTTTGGGATGGGATCCACAAATTGCCAGAAAGATGGGAAAAAGTCATAGCTTCAGATGGGCAGTACCTTGAATAATACTATTGTACATGTTTTTCTTAAAAAAACGTTCAAATTTTGACAAAAAACCGCACGAATTAAGTTATAAACCCAATACCTTAAAATAAATCTTAAACGATCTTATTCTAAATTAGCCTATCTTATTCTACGTAAATTTTTTTGGTTTTTTTTTTAATTTTTTTCAATTTTTTTTTTTTTGTTTTTTATTAATTTTTTTTTTTTTTTTATCGAGTGCTGTTTTTTTTTATTTTTTTTTATGTTTTTTGTGTTTTTTGTGTTTTTTTTTTGTATTTTTGCATCCAAGTGCTATGGATTTATATTTAAATTTTTTTTTTTTTTTTTATTAAAATATTACATACAACCTATTTACATAACACTACCTAAACCTTAAAACTATGTAAGTCGGCCATGGACAACAAACAGCCAACCTCAAATATGCAACAGGCTACGCTGGATTAGGAGGAAACGACGAAGGAGTTTCCTCTCTTTCGGCTAGCCACCAGAAACGACCGTACTGACGTTGTACGTCCTCAACATCGCGACCCGATACCGCCCTACTAAACCGGAGACGCTCCACACTGCCGTGTGCAACGTCTCTGTCATAGTTGAGTCGCCTATCCACAACTGTCCGAGCAACGTGGAAGATTAGCGGCACCGCCAACCTGTCCTGGATCAGACCTTTCTCATCAAAATAGAGGAACGCCTCTGGGGGAACAAAGCCGTTAAGGCGCACTCTCTCATGATACTCGTAATTGGGGTAATAAGCCCCGGAGATCAGGTTGTTCGTCGAGCTCATTGCTCTTGCAATGTGCCTTCGAATCAGCTTGATAACGAAATTATCCACTCTTATTAGGTTAGCCCTGTTGTATAGGACCTCATTGGGATAGAATTTTATGTACTGGGACTCTGGTGTTCTGTACAAATGAAGGCAAGCCCTCTCAAACACCCGAATCTTTTCCAACAAGCTTGCTCCCACGTTGAACCACACGGGACATCCATATACGAGCATGGGCCGGATGAGGGCCATGTAGCAGATTACCTTTACCCTTGCATCGAGTTGCTTGCTATAAAAATGTCTCTTTGTAAGGGCAAAAGCACCTTTGGCTCTGGCCAGAGCAGCATCTATATGTTTGTTAAAATATAGATATTGGTCTAACCAGAGCCCCAGGTATCTGACTACATTTCGACTCGCAAGTGGCTGTCCGTGCGGTCCAACGATTGAGAACTTTCGCCTGGTATCCCTAGAGGCCCCAGACAACGGCGTCCTAAAAAGAATGGTTTCCGATTTCTGGAAGTTGATCTTCAACTTCCAGTCATCGCAATATCGCTGAATCTTATCGAAGTCACGTTGCAAGAGAATTGCAATGACCTCGATTTTTGGTCCTGATCTGTACGCGATCAAGTCGTCTGCGTACGCTATGGCAGGGTGTAGTGGTTCTTTGAGATCGCTCGTGTAAATGTTGAAAAGGATCGGTGAATTAACCGCACCTTGTTGCAGACCATTTTTAATTAGAAATGTTCCAGTAGAAGTCACATTGCCATTTTTGACGATGAACTGCCTACTGATGAGCATGTTGTGAAGTATGTACAGCAGTGGTTTGCTTATGCCCAGCCTGCTCAGCTTGTAGAAGAGTCCCTCTAACCATACGGTATCGAAGGCCTTCCCCAAGTCAATCAGGCAGGCACCCGTACATTGGTTCTTGCTTTTGTTCCATTGGATATCCGATACCAGTTTAGACGCGGCATGTATTGTATCATGCCCTGCCTTAAAACCGAATTGGTTATCCGGAATTATATTACTGTTCTCAGTCCACTTAAGCAGTGCTCTATTGATCACTTTCTCGAATACCTTGCTGATGTTCGGAAGGAGACTTATCGACCGGAGATTTGCCGGATTGGAAGTGTCCTTACCCCTTTTTATGGATAGGTTGTATCACTGCTGTTTTCCAATACGCTGGATAATGTGCATTATTCAGCGCATTGTTAAACAGAGTGGTGTAAATGTCCACCGCTTCTAGAGGGAGATGTCGAAGCACAATTTTCGACACTCCGTCGATTCCTACAGACTTTTTCCTCCTCAATGAGTCGAAGATCGCTTGGAGCTCCACCTTCGATATGTACGGGGGATGTACCCCTTCATCGGCGATGACATTATTTGCCATGTTATCGTCATTGAACTCGGTAAAACCTATATTCTCGGATCGCCAGTGCTCTATATCATTTCGAAGGTAGAAGTTGTGCACAAGGACGCGATTTTCCAGGTCGCGGTTCGGGCAAATATTATCATTCACCTTGCACACTTCCTGGAAAGTCGCTCCTATGGCCTCTACCTTCTCATGCGAATCTTCGAGCACAGACAAGTTGTCATCCTCTACTGCGTTATCTGGATCTATACCTGCTGTTATAAGTATTCGTCCATTGTTCGTCGTTCGGGGGATCTTAAGACACGGAAGGTCGTTTTGATTATTCCTCCGAAATATTTTATTTATTTGCGGGAACATACTCGGGTTGTTGGATTTTACAGCCCGAATTTTATTGTTCGAATGCAAATTTACAGAAAGTCTGTAATTTTCTCTAATTAATTTCTGGAGGTTTTTAATCAACGACTTCAGTGTCCTAACCTCCGAGTTTTGTCTGTCAGTAAACTGTCTGTACAAGGTTTTTAGTCTCGACAGCAGTCTACTTTTGTGTTGGTGTAGTGCGTCAATTGTTGCATTGCGGAATATGTCTGCGTTGTCAGTATGTTGATACCGAGGTATCGTATTGTCCATAGTTCGTTTAATTGTCTCGTCCATTTGTTTTAGGTACCAGTCAATCTCCTCGTTTGGCAGATTCCTATTGGACATTGGGTAGAGCGAATTCGAGGAGAGTGCTCTTGTCAAAGTTCTTGAGAAGCGAGTCCAACGCGCCCTACTATAATTGTAGGAGTACGTTTGGACAAACTCCTCCAACTCCGCAATTTCGTTGGGAATCGTTATTACGGCACTGAGTCCGCAATGGTCACTGTTATACACAAAAGTGTGCAGGCAGTTTATAGTTTGTTGGTCCATGTCAGTCAGTTGTAACCGCACGTCGAACAGCATAAGATCCAGATAAGAGCCACTTCTAGGAAACGACGGACTATCTGTAGCTTTCAAATCGAGTTTATACTCGACACTGTGCCAACCCCACCAATTGAATAGTAGGTTCCCTCTAGGATTTGGTGTGTTATTTCCCCAATCTCTATGTTTGGCATTGAGATCTCCGGCCATGATGAAATAATTCTCCTACGACTCCAGCCTTAGGAATCGAAAAAGTGTCTCGAGCTCTGAAATAAATAAAGTAGATTGAGTAACTTCAGGTGCATAGAGTGCGACCAAGTACATCCTCTTTCCACTACGGAGAGGGATGCACACGATACACGCTTCCAGCTCCTGGAACCTTGGCACTTCACCGCTGTACATAACTTTAAATTGCAGTTGTTTGCGTATGAAGATCGCAATACCTCCTCCTTGTGTGGAGTTGGGTCGGTCTCTTCTGACAATATTGTATTTATTGTGCCCCAATTTGTGCTTCTGGGATAGCTTTGTTTCGCTAACCATAAGCACATCAGGGGTTTGGTCTTCAAGCAACTTAAACAATACGGCTCTTCGCTCGATCCTAATCAGTGAATTCACATTCACCGCAAGGATCTTCAAGGATTGCTCCTCCATGTTCGTACCCATTACGATTGAAGGTGCGTTAAGCCCGGCAGAAGTGCGTAGATCTGGTCCACTCGCTTCGCCTGCTCCTGTACCTGACGTTGAAGCTGCTCCATCTGCCCTTGGATAGAGAGCAAGATGGCCAGCAAGTCAGTTTGAGCCTCCGATGCTCTAGGCGCTGGGGCCTGAGAAGCAACCTTCGGTCTTTTCTGTTCCGCGTTTCCCCGACCTGCCGCCATTTGGGCGTAGGTCACTTGGGGAGTCACGCATTGTGTTTGAATTGGAGCAGGTGGACGTTTCACTACGACCTTCTCCTGGCGAACTAGATTTACTTTCGTAATGTACTGGAACTTAGGACAACCCCGATAGTTTGCGGTGTGTCCCGAGTTCCTGCATAAAGCACACGAGAGCTGGCTCTTATCTGCAACTCCATCCTTACCTAGAGTGCATTCCTCTGCTTTGTGGTTCTTTCCACACTTGACACATCGAGGCTGCATTTCGCAGTTCGACGCGGCGTGACCGAACCATTGGCAGCGAACACATTGAAAAATGTTTTCGCTCCTTCTTATTTTTTCCCAGGCGACAACCTGGTAGTCTAGGACTTTAATACTCCTTAGACCATCCAGCTTGCTATTGGGTGAAAGCTGAACCAGGAAAAACGGCAATTTCCGCTTCTCCCTTTTTGTCTTAGCTGTGGTGAATGACTTGACCCCTACAAATTCGAGCTCGTTGCACTCTTTCTCTTTAAGCAGCGCAAGGAGCGTCTCCGGATCAGTAGACGGGTCTATCCCCCTCAGCAGCATTGTTTGCCGCTTTTCCCCCTTCGGGGTGAAGGAGAAGAACTCCGTCGTCGTGTCCTTTAACAAATCTTTAATTTTTTTGTATTGCTCCACTGTATTACAGTGGATAGCGTGCCTGTCTTCATTTAATCGTTTAATAGAAAAATTGCTGCCTATGACTGGCTTACATAGTTTAATGGTGTCCATAAGCTCAATCTTGTACGTATTTATTGGCGGTACCCTCGCTTTTGTCGTCGTCTTCGATTGTTGTTCCTTATGCTGCGGTTGCTGTTGTTTCTGCTGCTGCTGCTGTTCCTGCTGTTTCTGCTGCTGTTGTTTCTGCTGCTGCTGCGGTTTTTGCAGCGTTTTCTGCTGCTGTTGTTGTTGTTGCTTATTCTGCTGCTCTTGTTCTTGCTGCTGCAAGGTTCACTACCACTGCCACTAGTCTAACTCGTCACTTGAAGAAATACTGTCTAACTTTGTACTTTAGAACACTATTATTTTAAATTAAAACCCGAAACACGTGTGTACTCTAAGAAAGTCTGTGAACGACTGAGCGAAGGCATAACACTGGCAGTAGAGTGGTCATATGGTTGAAAAATGCAACTTGATCGTGATGATGACATCAGGATGACGGAAAAAAATACTGTGAATCATAAGCAAAACGACAATAACAACAAAATAAAAATACTCCCCAGTTATCTGGATACCACCCTTGGAGTTCACTGAAACTTAATAACACCCTAGTTTCAAACCAACTACACCAATCTGTCTTTCTCTCTGTCTCTTCACCTTTCAAATGCCCGTGTCCTAAAAAGATTATTATAAGGGTATTCATATCCCCTTTCATACGCGCAAATTATAAAAATAAAATTACAAATGAGAACGGCATTTCGCTCTTGCGCATTGATGAATTTTAACCCAATTGGAGAGGATCTGGTGTTGTTGTTGCTGTTACCCTTTTTAGAGCGGAAAGCGTTTAGTAAAAGAGGCGGCTACAGTCAATAGTGTGACAGAGTCGGTTAAACAAATTTTTTATGTTCTCATTGGGGATTGCATGTATTCCAAAGAGCACTGCATCACACGCTACTTTCTTCCTTTCCAATGCGTTGCATCGCTGTTGAAGAGCTACGATCTCTGCATTTTGCGATTGTATAGCTGTGTTGGTGTGCTCTTCAATTTGTTCAATGCGCTTAACTATGCTGGTGATATTTTTGGGTTGGTGTTGAAAGAAATCATATTCAGCAGCGTGGGGTAATCAATGTTGCCAACTAATAACTGATGAGTAAACAAGATGTCAGTAACTTCGCGATGTTTATCGAGAGGCTGTATATTGATTAGTTTCAAACGGCCAGCGTATGGGGGTAAATTGTAACTATCAGTCCAAGCAAGACTACGTAAGGCAAAGCGGATGAACCTACGTTGGACAGCTTCGATTCCCAAGATATGGATTTCGTAGTACGGTGACCATACCTGGCAAGCATACTCAAGAAGGGGTCTGAAGAATGTAATGCAGAGGGATTTTGTTTGTAACATAAGGGTTTGAAAATTCCTTAGACCATCATTTAATGAAACCGTGCGCAGAGTTAGCTCTATTAATAATGTTATCAATGTGAGAACGGAAGTTGAGTAGTATAGGCTCACCGCTAATGGAATAGACTATAGGGGATGATCGTATACGCTTACGAGAATATGTAATAGATTGGCACTTGTAACGTTGAGCTCTAAAAAAAGTACTATGGCATCAGACTGAAATTCGGTTCAAATCATCAGCAGTGAGAGGGAGTCGGTACGAGATGATTTGGTTCTGAAAATTTTCAAATCATTCGCATAAATAGAAAGGTGAAAGTCATTGATGATACAATCGACATCGTTAATTGTCAAAATGAAGATCATTTGACCAAGATCGCTACCTTGAGGGACTCACAATGTGGCTTTAATAGGGTCAGAAATTGAAGACCTGAAGAGGACTTGATACTGACGTTTTTCCAAGTAAGATTTGATCAACGAGATAATCCTCGATTGAAAACTAAGACCTTTAAGATTGATGATTGCATGCGAAATTTTGTCGAAGACTTTGCTGAAGTCGGTGGCCGACTTCATTACCATCTTCCAAAACGCACAGAGTGCTAGATACAAACTGGGTAAGGTTAGTGGTTGTTGATCTTTTGAAGCAGCAGCAAGAGTTCATTAAAACGTTTATGGATACTTCTCTTAGCAATAGCTTCATCGCAGCGTCTTCAACTATTAAACCTTCTTCCGAGAAGATAATGGAGACGCTGGCGAATGGTATTAGCATGTTCGTGTATGACCCCGAATTTGGATTACCATTTACGGAGTGGTATAGTCGATATGAGGACGTATTCGAAGTGGATGGTAAAGACTTAGACAACCCGTCGAAGGTAAGGTTGCTGCTCCGAAAATTAAATGAAAGTACATACAATCGTTACGTTAACCTCACTCTTCCCAAAAATATACGGGATCTGAAATTCACTGAAACGGTGGCAAAACTAAAGGAAATATTTTCCCGTAAGACCTCATTATTCGCAGACAGCTATAACTGTCTCAAACTGGAAAAGAGAGCAAGGGATGATTTTCAAACGTACGCAGGAACTGTCAATAAGATGTGCGAAAATTTTAAAATAACTTCAATCACGGCTGATGTATTTAAATGTCTCATGTTCGTCAGCGGTCTAACAAGCAGTGGATTTAGACATAAGAACCCGATTACTGGCAAAATTAGAAGACGACGAATGAGAAAAAAAACTAACACTCACGGAATTGGCAAATGAATGCGAACGGTTAATCATGCTAAAGCAATGATGTTGCGCTGGTTGAAGGATGAGTTGCGGATAGTGAGGTGAAAACGGTACGTCAATTAAAATCAAAGTAATCGCGGGCACCAAAAAACCCGTGTTGGTTCTGTGGCGCAATGCACTATGCTGATATGTGCATATATGCACTGATTGTGGTCGCACGGGACATAAGGAAGGATTTTGTGAGAGCGCTAATGCAAAAAATTAAAAAAGGGAAACTTTTAAAAACAAATTTCACAACCGTTCAAAAACAAATGCTAATGTTGAGTCAAAAAGCATATTTTCAGTTTCTAATGTGGCCAATGCAGAGCGACGCAGGTACATTTGCGTGGAAATGAACGGAAACCAGGTTCAACACCAGATCGACACCGCTTCAGATATCACTATAATTTCCGAACACACTTGGAAGAGTATAGGAAAACCAGATACCACCCTAAGGCTAAAGGCGGTGTAAGACTCTGCGGGGACTTTTCAACTGGGTTGAATAACGCGCTCGAAGCTAACCACCATCCGCTGCCGTTGCCCGATGACATATTTGTGACACTCGCTGGAGGTATATTTTTCCTACACTTGATATGTCTGATGCTTATTTACAGATCAAGGTGAGCGAGAACTCTCAGCCTTTATTAACAGTGAACACTCACCAAGGATTACTACAGTACCAAAGTCTACCTTTTGGTGTAAAATCAGCGCCAGGGATTTTTCAACAAATCATTAGTACGATGTTGTCAGGTCTACCTGGTGTAGTAGTTTTCTGGATGACATATGCGTTGTCGGGAAAACCCGACAAGAGCACAGGCGAAATTTGGAAATGGCTCTGCAGCGTATAAAGGATTTGGGATTTCACCTAAAGTATGAGAAGTGTGTCTTTTTCCAGCCCAGTGTGAAACTCCTGGGATTCATTGCAGACATGGCCGTAAACCTGATCTAAAAAAAACCACGGGGATCGCAAATATGCCGGAACCCAGGAACACTACTGAAGTTCGTGCTTTTTTAGGTATGCTCAATTTTTACTCCCAATTTATTTCAAACATGCGCGAAATTAGCGCGGACAAGCTCTTATTGAAGGACGTCCAATTTGGGTGGACAGAAGAATGCCAGGTTGCGTACAACAAAGCAAAAGCAGCCCACCAATCAGAACTCCTTCTGGTGTACTTTGACCCAACAAAGGAAATTGTAGTGGCAGGTGATGCATCAAAAGATGGTATTGGCGGGGTTATAATACACCGATTCGCGGATGGCGCCACAAAACCAGTCGCATATGCTTTGAGGGTTTTATCCAAAGCAGGGCAAAATTACAGCCAATCTGAAAAGGAAGCATTGGTGTTGGTGTTTTGTGTTAAAAAATACCACAGATTGATTTACGGTAGAAGGTTTTTGCTCCGAACCGACCACCAACCCCTTTTGGCGGTATTTGGGTCAAAGAAAGGAATACCGATCTACACCGCACATCGATTACAACGGTGGGCCCTTACACTGCTTATGTACGATTTCGCCATTGAGTATGTAAATATCTCGAAATTTGGATATGCGGATGCGTTATCGCGGCTAATAAGCCATCAAGAAGTTGATAAGGATTTTGTTATCGCCGCTAAAAAAATTGAAGCTGAAATCAATAAGGTATTATCTGATTCACAGTGACGTTTGCCAGTAACGTTCGAGTCAGTACAAAGAGAAACCGAGAACTATCCAGTTTTAAAATAAGTTCGGATGTTCGTGCGAACCTCATGGCCTAGCAAAGTTAATGACGTCGACCTCAAAATGTTTTACAACCGACGCGAAGCATTAAGAGAAACACAAGGTTGTATTTTATTGCAAAATGGAATTATAATTCCTCTCTCGTTGCCGAAAAAAATCTTGGACCAACTACATACAGGACATCCGGGCATTGTCCGCATGAAAGCACTAGCGCGGAGCTATGTTTATTGGCCTTATATTGATCAAGAAATTGCGCAGATGGTGCGCGAATATCCTGCCTGTGCACTCACGGCCTGTGGCAACCAAACAGTGGTCACGAATTCACCTCGATTATGCCGGACCGTTCCAAAAGCAGATGTATCTCATCATAGTGGATGCTTATTCCAAATGGCCGGAAATTTTTTGCATGCGGCCCACCGCAACAGCTGCTACCATCAGTATTCTGCGAGAAGTTTTTGCAAGATTCGGATTACCAGACGTTATGGTGACGGATAACGGAACTCAGTTTTCATCGGGAGAGTTTGCCTGCCTTAAGGGAGGTATCAAACATATTCGAGCGGCACCCTTCCGCCCACAGTCTAACGGCCAGGCGGAGAAGTTCGTGAACATTTTTAAGCGGGATATGAAGAAGTTGGAAGGAGGTGATATAGCACCTAACCTGTTGGTGACAACTTTTCTACAGTGCTACAGTTCTACAAAAAACACCACATTACCCGACAACCTTACACCAGCAGAGGCTATGCTGGGACGCAAAATTAAAATACAATTGGACCAACTTCACCCACAATCTCAGGAGGCACTAGAAAGAGCATATGGAGGAGCAGTTCAACAAGAGCATGGAACAAAACCAAGGGCGTTTCAAGCAAGGGATGCTATTTTTGCTCCAAACTGTAATTGTACTCAAGGCCCTTGTTTACCAGGTATTATAGTAAAAACGATTAGATCTGTTATGTACGCTGTCGAAGTAGGCACCAAAACGTGGCGACAAAACTTAAACCAATTAAAACATCGGTTTAATACAATCGAATATTGCAACCTTTTTCGATTTTCAGGACCTGGCAACTGAGACTGCGCTAAGGCATTCCGATAAAAATGATCACCAACACCTCGGACAACCCCGTAGGCCAACCAATACGGAACATAGTGCGGATAGAGATGAAGATTGTTTCCCAAATGATGAACGGCCGCAACAGCCTCGTAGCCCGTCAGGTACAGTGCACAGTGCGGGTAGCGATGACAATAAGGAACAGCCGCAACGTCCCGTTCGACACCGAGTACCACCTAAACAACTCGACCCCTCCAAAGAGATAGCAAGCAGATATATGTATGTACCATTAAGCAAAAGGGGAGATGTTGTCGACATCACAAGCAAACAGACCTACTGGCTTTTCATCGGTGATCTGTCCGCTGTCTTAAGTAGTTTCATTCGAAGTTCATTCTTTTGCAACCCTTTCACTAATAAAGTCTAAAGTATTACATCTTATTTCTTGAGTTTAATGTTGTATAAGCACACAACAGCTATGCAGGACAGTTTTGCAATGGGCCGGTAGTTGAATATTTCACTTTTACAACCTTTTTTATGAGTGGGGATTATGTTCGAATTTTTCCACATTTCGGAGAAAAAGGGAACGACACGATTTCCCGGATTCCAAAATCCCGACTAACCAAAATCCCGGAAAAAAAAATTGTAAATTTCAAAAATCCCGGAAATTGAACATTAAAACAAAATTTTTTTGGTGGGCAGAAATTATTGAATATTCATAACAAAATCTCTTAGAGAAAAATTTATCGCTCTCAAAAGAACGTTTGGGAACCCAAACCACCCAACCTACCAGCCCAACTTACCAACCCCACTTCACCAACCCTCACACCAGGATAACTACACTAAAAAATGAAAATACTCAATTGGTTAAGTTCACTATATGAGAATCACGAAGTAGGCACTTTTTTTATTATTCTCATGCATTTGAGTACCCCTCATTCAAATTCATGAGAATCTGAAAGCATATGCTTTCAGATTCTCATAATTTGTACTTACGGAATATGTTCATTGTATTGATAGCGATTTCTTGTTATTTGGGGAGGTGTGATTTTATGTCAAATAAATTTAGAGAGCGCAAAAAAGCAAAAATATTCTTTTTAGAACTACTATTTGGTTCTGTTAAGAGGTATTTAGAACGGATTTTGATGACTGACGCTTTAGAAATACCGATTGCCATTGCGATTATTTAGATTTAGAGAGCGAAAAAGAGGAAAATGTTCTTTTTAGAACTATTATTTGGTTCTATTAAAAGGTATTTAAAACGTATTTCGATGACTGACACTTCAGAAATACCGAATTTAATTATTTAAAATCATTATATTTTGATTGATTTTTGATTTTTTTTGGTAATATGTTTCCAGAAACTATTGTCTTCAAGCATGTGTTTTTTAAAATGAAAAGTGCATATACAAATTTGGTTACACGCCGCGTAGCGGCGCCCTGAGCACCTGCATGTGAGGCCGAAGGCCGTCCGGTGTATGAGTCGAAGAGATGTACAATAGTGTGAAATCCTTTTATCCTGCGAAGCGGGCCACCCAAGTACTATTAAGATACACTAGTCTGCAAGACATGACTCCAAATTAAAAGTGAAACTAATTTCGGAATAGTAGTGGGAAACCGAATTATGGAATAATGGCGTATAAAATAAAATTTTGGAGTATTTTCCTATGACGAAAATTCCTGGAGCCTCCAGTCTTAATCAAAAACAACTTTGGACCTCCTCTAAATAAACTTGAAATGCTACAAATATTCCTTTAAGGAACAGTTCTATCGCTCTCAAAAGAACGTTTTTTAAATCAATCTGACACCAAAATGAGGAAGAACAAACTAAGTAATGTGAGCTAAAAGTTACGAAAGAAATGCGTTCATAAATTACAAGTTAAACCAACTCTGGGTTCACAAGCAATTTCACTTCAGCACCAATTCTGGCAAAACCATTGCACTATTCGCTCCACAAAAGCAACTTACCTTCCGAACTAAATATCCTGCAACTGTACTATAAATAATAAATATTAAGATCTGAAATTAGATATATAAAAGCTTTATTTTTCTCATCAGCAAAATATTTCGTTTTTAATAGTTCAGTACAATTTATTGTTCGTTCTGAAAGGGAAGTTTTTACAAATATTGAATTAAAGTTAAAAAGATACAATTTTGTACTTTCCGATGAAACTTGAAAAATTGATGGTAAATTAAGAAAGTGATGAGTTGATGGCGATGTTCTTCAGGAATTCCACTTGTACAATTTATTGATTGTTCTGAAAAGAACGTTTTTAAAAATATTGTATTGAAGTTAAAAAGATACAATTTTGTACTTTCCGATGAAACTTGAAAAAATGATGTTAAATTAAGAAAATGCTGAGTTGATGGCGATGTTCTTCAGGAATTCCACCTGTACAATTTATTGATCGTTCTGGAAAGGACGTTTTTAAAAATATTGTATTAAAGTTAAAAAGATACAATTTTGTACTTTCCGATGAAACTTGAAAAATTGATGTTAAATTAAGACAGTGCTGAGTTGATGGCGATGTTCTTCAGGAACTCCACTTTCTCCATTGTTGCTATTCTGTCGACCATGGTTTGTATTTTGATTTGCTTGTTATAAAGCTTTGTCCTAGGTATGGCTTCACCGCTCTTCACCTTTTCAATTATTGTTCTTGCCACAACAAGTTCCTTACCCCCTTCGGGTAGGGGTTAGAATATACCCGAGGTAGGCATGCCTGTCGTAAGAGGCGACTAAAATCCACCCTCCGTATACCGAGTATGGCGTATACAAAAACATGCAATGAACAAAACGAAAGATATTAATACCCCAGGTGGCAGTCCAGGTACACTGGAAAATCCACCCTCTTCGGAGGTCGGCTCTACGGATTCTGGGGAGAGCCATTTATTGCGTTCATCTGACCCTTTTAAAAAAGGTACTAGGGTAGTTAGATCTCCAACATCAAGATCTACCATGAAAACGTGCGGAACTAGAAGTCCGGCGACATCGATAGTGTCGGCGCACGAACAACGGACTTCAGCGAAAATTCAAAGCCTAACGGACAAAAATATGGAACTCCGGACCAGGCTAAGTAAAATGGAACTTCTCTGCGAAGAACTAAGAAAGGAATTAAATGTACTTAAAGCAGAAAATAAAGCATTTAATGATACATCGAAACCTCGTAATGAGTCTGCTGCGAGTTCAATCGTCCCCGATAACACGGATTATAAAACGGATGATGAAGAACTAAGTCGGGAAACCAATTGGATTCTAAAAAAACGGCCAGTCAAAAAACGAAAAGCTGGCTCTTCGCCCGAAATGTTAACGAGGCAAGAAAACACGCAAAATAAACGAGAAGGTAAAGAACAGCCTGATAAAATAAACACGCGTGCCGAAGAAAATCCACGAAATAAGGTACGACCACCGCCACCAATATACGTGATCGGAATTGCAGACTATAATAAACTGCATTCTTTTCTCAAACCTTTGTTGCTATCCGATTTTGAAGTAACATCGCTCAACAACAACAAATGGAAAGTAAACGTAAAGGACTCAGACAGTTACCGCTCAGTATCTAATAAAGTGAATACTGAAAAAATCCAGTGGTATACGTATGAAAATAAATCTGAAAGACCGATACGAGTCGTAGCTAGAGGACTTCATGCCTCATGCCGAAAGGAAGACGTTGTTCACGATTTGAAGAACAAAAACTTTAAAATCGTCGATGCGGTAAACTTAATTAAACGGGAAAAGCAAAAATTGGAAGGCGAGGAAACGATGGTTAAGCGCGAGCTTCCTCTTTTTATGCTAACCTTTGATAAGGCTGAGAGTTTAGAAAAGATATACGAAATAAGAACAATTCTGAATGTCGTAGTCAAAATCGAACCCATGCGCAAGAATACAAGGTTGATACCTCAGTGCAAACGATGCCAAGGATTCAACCATACGCAAACATATTGCCGAAAAGAACCGCGATGTGTCAAATGCGCCGGTAAACATCTTAGTCAAGAGTGTGGTGTAAACAAAAAAACCCCTGCAGCGCGTATTAACTGCAATGGTAAGCATCCGGCTAATTACAGAGGCTGTGAAGTAGCCAAAGAATTACAAAAAAGAAGAGATCGACTTATGAAGCCGGAAAACCCACCCTCAAAACCGGTAAATAAGGAAAAGTCGAAAACTGCTGCAAGAAAGGTGACTAGAGACAACCGAGCCGACCCTGGCGCGCTTACGTACGCTCAAGCTGCGACATCAAACACCGATCAAATTCCACACCGCGTTAAGGTAAAAGCGCCTAAAGAAAAGCCATCAGATTCTGACATGCAGACGCGTGCTCAAGCATCAACATCAATAAAAACGAACACTGATAATTCGGAAAACCCCGTATCTCACGTCTTTTCTATTATCCTTGCGAGGCTTGAGGAGCAAACAAAAACAAACACGCTAATTGTCGACAGGTTGGAGAAGCTTGAATATAAGCTTAACAATAGGAGCATTTCAAAACGAACATGACGAAACTTCTTAAAATTGTTGCATGGAACGCCAACGGTCTCATACAAAGACTAGAAGAGCTAGAAATATTTCTACGGGAAAAGGACATTGACATATGTTTGATCTGTGAAACTCACCTGACGAAACTATCGCGTGTAAACATTACTGGATACAGTACCTATCACGCTTATCACCCGTCGGAAAGAGCCAGAGGCGGATCGTCTTTAATCATAAAAGATTGCATCGAACACTCTGAAGAGATTATGATAGAGCTTGAAACAATGCAAGTGAGCACTGTACGCGTGAAAAATGGGCATTACTCTTTCAATGTCTCGTCTATTTATTGTCCACTGCGTTGCAGGCTTGAAAAAAATGATTTTACAAATATTTTCAACTCTCTTGGACCGAATTTTATTATTGGCGGTGATTTTAATGCAAAACACACCTTCTGGGGTTCAAGATGTGTCTCACAAAAAGGCAGAGCACTTTACAACGCCTGCATGCAACACAGATGCGACTTTCACTCGACTGGTAAACCAACATATTGGCCGACTGATAACAACAAAATACCCGATCTGATCGATTTCTTTGTTGTAAAAGGAATACCAGACAAATGTATTAAAATTGATGAAAGTTTTGATCTCTCTTCCGATCATTCCCCTATCATTCTAACGATGAGCGAACGCCTAATTAAAAAAGATGTACCTGCTAGACTAACTAGCAGAAAAACTGATTGGGAAGGCTTTAAAAAAGACATTGAAGAACATATCGAACTGAGAGTATCACTTAGGACGTCTTCTGAACTCGAAATCGAAATTGATCGTTTTGTTGAAGTTCTGCAGCGCGCCGCGTGGAAAAATACTCCCTATCAAAGGAAAACGCCAATCAATCATGGCCAAAAATATCCACCGGAAATAAAAGAAATGGTAAGGGAGAAGAGAAAAGCGCGTAAAAAATGGCAACAAACTCGTGCTCCGCAACATAAATCGCATTTGAATCGCTTGTGTAACTTGTTAAAAAAGGCCATTATTGATTTTAAAAACCGGACAATACAAACCAGCATTGAAAGCTTAACAGCGGACAAAGATTCCAATTATTCGCTCTGGAAAGCTATAAAAGGCATTAAAAAACCGAAAATACAAGCGGCCCCAATCAAGAAAAATGACAACGAATGGGCCAAGAATGATAAAGATAAAGCAGAGGTCTTTGCCGCCCATTTAGAAGAAACATTTAAACCATTTGATGGGCAAGCGCTTGCTGAAAATGATAATGCGTCGGATATAGCATTTCACAATTACACAGTAAGAAATGCAAGGCTGACCGAACTTCAACAAGAAATAAAGAAACTGAAACCGAATAAAGCTCCTGGATACGACCTAATCACAGCAGAGCTTCTTAAATCGTTACCTAGAAAAGCGTTAGTTAAGTTCCTTTACATTATAAACGCAGCGATAAGATTCAATGGAAAGTCGCGGAAGTAATAATGATTCTGAAGCCTGGAAAACCACCGAATGATAAAAAATCGTATAGACCTATTTCGCTGCTGCCGATTATGTCTAAAGTTTTCGAAAGAATAGTACTTAAGCGATTACAGCCGGTTATAGAAGAAGGATCTCTTATTCCCAATCACCAGTTTGGGTTTAGAACCAAGCACTCAACAATTTAATTGAAAAAGCTTACGAAGAAAAAAAGATTTGCTCGAGCATATTCCTTGATGTTTCTCAAGCTTTTGACAAGGTCTGGCATGAAGGCTTGAAATATAAATTACGACAAGTTCTGCCGGAACACTTATATAATATTCTAGAAAAATACTTGACGAATCGACTTTTCCGAGTTAAACACGGAAACGAATATTCGGAATTTAAAGAAATGAGGGCTGGGGTGCCGCAGGGAAGTGTCCTTGGACCGCTTTTGTACCTATTATATACTCGCGATATACCGCAAGAAGAAGGCACCGTATTAGCTACATTTGCCGACGACACTGCCATCCTGGCAACGGGTAAAACGATCGAAGAATCGACTGAAAAATTGCAAGAAGCATTGAATAAAGTAAATGAATGGACAAAGATTTGGCGACTAGCTTTAAACGAAAACAAATCTGTTCATGTCAATTTTACTTATAAGAAAATAAATAATATGCCCATCTTTTCAAACTCGGTTCAAATTCCGTTTGCAAACGAGGCTAAGTATCTTGGAATGACACTTGATGCTAAGCTGAAGTGGAAATCGCACGTGAAGAAAAAACGTAAAGAACTCGAAACCAAATACAGAGAAATGTACTGGTTACTTGGAAAACATTCCAAGCTTAATATAGAGAACAAACTGCTTTTATACAAGCAAGTGCTAAAGCCGATATGGACATATGGAATACAACTTTGGGGTTGTACCAAAATAAGTAATGTCAATATTTTACAAACTTTTGAAAATAAAGTGCTAAGATCAATAGTTAATGCACCGTGGTTTATTAGAAATAGCGATATCCATAGAGATTTAGGAATTGCGACAGTCGAATATGAAATCAAAAACTTCGCGCGTAAGCATAAAGACAGATTACAAGGACACGTTAACAATGAAGTCCTTCGAATTCTAGATGAGAGGAATCTACTGCGTCGTCTACAAAGGACTAAACCTTTCGACTTAACGCGATAGCAAGAAACCGCGCCTAATTTGCGGAACAAGCAGGAACTTTCAATGGAAAGGGACCTGCCAAACGATCTCAATACGTGAAAGAAAAACTGCTGGATAAGTCAAAACTTAGTTGTAGTATGTAATCAAAGAAATTTATCACGAAGGGAGGTTTTTTTAGTGAGTAAAAATCTCACACTACTATGAGCACGCGCTATCGATCCTCATAGTGTCTTCATGAAGATTTTTTACCTACCCCCGGGAAAAAAAAAAAAAAAAAAAAAAAAAACAACAAGTTCCTTTGCGAGGTCTCCGATAAGTTTATACACCCCAACGTGTTGTGCTCCAACCACACTATTTTGTGTACGCGGGAAATCTTCATCAGTGGCCGCCGCTGCCACAGACCAGAAATTAGGATTTCTACCGATTATATAGTTCTCCTTCAGCCATTTTGCAATTTTCTTGGCATCTCTTTCAACCATGCTGCAGTAGAGTGCGTCGAAATATTCGTGGATCTTCTCACTTGGAACGAATGCTAAGCTTTTAAGCATCCTTATTTGTAGTGCAAACTCTTCCGAATTGCCGTACTTAGTGGTCAGCCTCTCTTTTTGTAGTTTGCGCCAGATAATTTGTCCGAAGTGGAACAAACACCCTCTGTATCTTTCATTTCAGAACTATAGGGGCAGGCCATCAGGGCCGGGGGAGTATTCGCCGTTTAGTTTGCTGATCTTATCTACTAACGACGCTGAAGTTATATCAATTGTGACTAAGGAGGTTTGGAGATAGTTGTCTAAGTAGCGGAAGTGGTTATGATCAGGTTGAATGACGTGATCTGTAAACGATTAGTTAACATAATGAGCGAACAAGTTTGCTATTGTTTTAGGGTGTGCCGAGAATTTATTAGCAAATTTCAAAGTGGATGAATATCTATCAGATTTCCGTTTGGCATTAATGAAGTGATAGAAACGTTTGGGGCCATTAATCAGCGTAGATTGCATTCTGTCGAGATATGAGATGTAAAGATATTCACAACGGTCAGAGAATTGGGAGTGGACCTGCTGGCAATGGGAAAAATCAGAGTCGGATTGAGATTTGAGGAATGCTTGCCATATTCTGTTTCTTTTGTTACGAAGTTATTATACCGTGGCGGGGCTGACGTAAAATTCTTCTGAGGCACAAAAGGGATTGGTTGAATGAGGCAGGAGAGAATTTGATCGTAAAAATACACTAGAGCATTGTCGATGCTGTCAACTTGGATAGGACTAAAGTTAATGTTACTGAGAAGATTATTAAGTTTAGCGAAATCTTCCTTACGAAAATTAAAGCTATATGAGTTTTTACAGTGAGGAATTGTACTTAAGTTATCGTATGAAAACGTTAGGAATAGAGGTGGATGAAAACGATCTAATGTGGAGAGAAGATGGTTGCTGGCAGTTACTTCCATTCTGATTTTCGTACAGTTCGGACGTGCTTTTCTTTTTTTCCTGTCTCACGAGTCAATTAATTATTAATTTGCCACCTCCCGCTGACCAAGCAAACATCGAATATTACGCGATCACCATCAACTCCCCACTGCGTTCAACCTTTTGCATATAAAAGTGCTTATAAACATAAAAGTAACTGACCTACTTGTCATAAGAAAAATTAAATAAAACAAAAAATGGAAAAGTGCGGTAACATTAATTGTGGACTAGACAATACCAACACGGAATGGGTAACATGCAGGGGCCTCTGTGGTAAATTATTCCACCCCATTTGCACTGGTATCAGCAGAAGATCGACTAATTGTCTAAAAGAATTGTCGAATAATTATTTTTTCTTCTGCGATGAGTGCAAGGAAATTTCGCTCACGCATGTTATGCTTGGTATTAAGTGCCATAATGAATCGTCAAACGCAACGCATTCCGAGTTCAAACTCCTCTCTAAAAAAGTGTTGGACCAACTAAAAAAATTCGATGAGGTTATTAAATGCATTGATGACTCGAAGAATATATTAGCATCCTCAAACGATCTGAGCAAGTTAAAGCTCAATAATTTAGAGAATAAATTAGTGGCGCTAACGGAATTAACCTCCAAAAAATCCCGTGATTTAGCAACTAAACCTTCTCTCATGGCTGAAACATCTAAAACCTTGAATTCCATTTCTGAGATTCGCAGCTTTATCGAGGAATTGAAGCTATCCCTACTCGGTGCTATACATGGGGATATAAATTTAGTCAACGAGTCGATTTCGACCCACTCACTTACGATGGAGTCTCTGGGAATAAATATTGCTGCTCAGACGGAACGCGTCGAGGTTATCCAGTAGAACCTTAATTCTCTGAAAGATAAATCCGCTTCTACCAGGCTTGCTATTGTGGAAATTCTAGAAGAATTAAGATTCGTATCTGGCAAGCTAGACCACATTTCTAGTGATAATCATTTACCCAACAACAAATCGCTTCTTGACGAGTTGCTTAATGCAACCCCTACTTCTACCGAAATTGATCTTCATGCCGATCCATCTATTGAACCTGCTCCACAAGATGTTCCTGTGCCAGCTATGCCTGTTGCAGATCAAGTAGTTCAAAAATTCGGAACGATTTGGACACCATCCGAATGGAATGCCCGAATCCTCAAGCTCCAAGGAAATACGACTACTAATAATTCCAAGGACCATTTTAACACCACCGAATTTACCACATACCTTCTACAGGATACCCCAAGACAAGCCACTGCATCCTGTGTCTGCAACTTTTTCAAACAGAAGTACTGCATCACGGGATCAAGATGCCGAAGGTTCACTACTACACAGCGTAACAAATCTAATTGCTTTAAGGTCATGATACCTTCTAAGTACAACTGGCTTTTCCGGACGAGGGAACAATTTATCAGAATAGGAGGGATGACGATGTCGTTGTGGATTAATAAGTTAAGTAAAGTAAGTTCACTACCCCCATCCACTTCTACCATAAGACCCAATAGACCCCATTCCCACCAAAAGTCCAACCACTCTCCCTTGTCTCATTTCCCGTCCACCAAGCCAAATAACCCAAATTGGTCATTTAAAACGAGCATATTCCCTAAATTTCAACATAAAACTGCTGGAAAACTGTCTAAGTGCAACCGAGTATCATTTGACCTCACACCCACTTCCTCCTCTCTTTCAAAGAATACCCCAACTGTCTCGGATCCTCCATACATTACTTACCCCAATTTCATTCGGTCGCACGTTATCAATCCCGCTCTGCCATCATCATCAGCTTCTTCCAATAATACCACTAACGCAGCCATCTCATCATCCGCCCTTCCCTCCTCAGCAGCTTTTTCCAACACTGCCACTAACACCAACGCCTCACCACCTGCCTTCTTAGATCGACTACTACCTCCTTCCGTAAAATTAACAAAACAATTTGCAGATTCTGGAGATGATGGCCGTTATGTTATGTCTCGCTTGAGAGATTACCTTGCCTACTTGCACGATAAACCCGACTCCACCTGCATTGATGGTAAAACCAACACAAACATTAAGGTATCGATTTCTCAGGAAGGCCTCCCAACCGATGAGCAAGCCCTAATGCAAATTTTCATCGAATTTCACGAAAACCTTAACATTTCTCCACTGCAGGTAAAAAACGATCTAGCATCATATATCAGCTCTAAACGCCATTGGCATCTCCAAAGAACTCGCGCCGATTTTAAAAATTACTTTTGTTCCTAACCGGTCTTCATCTCTATCTCCATCAGAAGTTCCAAGCACCCGTCCGCTGAGCCTGTCCATATACTATCAGAATGTAAGGGGGCTGCGAACTAAAACCTCCACCATATATTTGAATTCCAAAATGCTCCCTTACGAAATATTTGCCCTAAACGAAACTAATCTGACCTCAGATTTTAATGTCTTTCGTGATGATGGTCTCGATACTGAGGACGAATCCTCTGGCCGTGGTGTGCTTTTAGCAATACACAACCGACTCGACTCTACACTCGTTAAAACTTCACACACCTCAAATTTTGAGTTCATTTGTGTCAAGATTGCTGTCTCAAAGCGCATTATATACGTTCTTTGCTGCTACATTCGGCCATCTCAGCCCATTCAAGGTTATCAACTCGCCATTGACGCGATTGATTCCATATTTAACGATGCTGACCCCTGTGACACTGTCATTGTCCTCGGGGACTTTAATTTACCCAACCTGCAATGGGCTGTATCGGATGACGAGACTCATTATGTCGCTATCAATCCCTCCTCGGACAAGGAGATTCTTTTCATTGACTGCATTTCCGACTCCGGACTCTGTCAGCTAAGTGGCGTCACTAACAACTTAGAAAGACAACTCGACCTTATTTTTTCAACGGATGCCGATAATTGTGTCGTGTCAGAAAGTAAACATCTCCTTTCTAAATTAGATCGTTACCACCCACCTTTGTCTCTTACTTTTTCCTACAATAACGCCAATAAATCTCTACACTCAGAGAAGCTATATAGCTTTAACTTCCGGAAAGCTGACTTCGCGAAACTAAACACCCTTTTATGTAATGTCAACTTCAACCTCAACTCACATCTTAATACCGAGAACGCTCTCTCCAAGTTTTACACCGAGATTTTCAACTGTTTCACGCAATCCGTCCCTTTCGTACCCCAGAAAACCCCCTCGTCATCACCGCCTTGGTTTACCAAAGAGTTACGTTTGCTTCGTAATAGAAGAAATAAACTCTGGCACTCATATCTTAAGTCTCGCACTGAATCTGATTATTCCACCTACCTCCACGCATATACCAACTTCTCCGAACTCTGTGAATCTCTTTATAATGAATATTTAGTTCGGATGCAATCCAACTTAATCTCTGACCCCAAGCGATTTTTTCACTTCATTAATACAAAAAAAAAATCCGATAATTACCCTTCGACTTTGAATTTATCTACTTCATCGTCGAATGGTCCTAAAATCATCGCAAATATGTTCGCTCATTTCTTCAGCCAATCATTCTCCAACCATGTCTTGGAACCTGATTTTGAGTACTTCTCCTACATGAGAAACTGTTCCCAAACGTCATTAGTTTCTGTTGATATATGTGTAGCACTTGTCGAAGAAAAGATAAGAAGACTCAAATGCGAATACTCAGCTGGTCCCGATGGTATACCCTCAATAGTTCTGAAAAAATGCATAGAGCATTTGGCCCAACCCCTTACCACTCTCTTCCAACTTTCCATCGCAGAGAGTGTCTTTCCAACGCTCTGGAAGAGCTCTTATATAATACCTCTTCACAAAAAAGGTCCTAAAAAATAAATTTCAAATTACCGACCGATCGCTAAACTCTCCTGCATACATAAACCCTTTGAAAGCATTATATACGATGTAATGTTCTTCCACTGCAAGTCCATCTTTTCGCCTTATCAGCACGGTTTCCTAAAGGATAGGTCAACTACAACAAACTTAACAGAATTTGTTTCGACTACTCTATGCGCATTAGAAGATGGTATAGAAGTTAACTTAATTGCCACCGATTTTAGGAAAGCCTTTGATAAAATCTCCCACTCCATAGTTCTTCTCAAACTAAAAGCTCTCGGTTTTCAACCGGGGTTTATTAAGTGGATTAAATTCTACCTTGACGAACGACAGTACAAAGTTTTATTTAGATCCTTCGTTTCTGACCACATTACATCTACCTCTGGAGTTCCTCAAGCCAGCCACCTGGGTCCGCTGATATTCATATTGTCAACCAATGACGTTGATTGTGTCATTAAAAATTCGTATCTTTCCATTTACGCTGATGATATGAAAATCTTCAGACACATTTCAACTCCCGCCGACTCTTACCCACTCCAAGAAGACTTAAACAATTTTTCAACATGGTGCCAAAAAAAATTCCTTGAGCTTAATGTGAATAAATGTCAAAATATTACACATTCCCGCAAGCGTGTTCCACCAGTCCCCCGATTATACTTCATCGGCAATGAGCTTGTTCCCCCCGTCTCTCTGTTTCGCGATCTGGGTGTCATCTGCGACAGTGAACTTAATTTTCGCTGCCATATAGACCAAATTATAAGCAGGGCCAACTCAATGCTGGGTTTCGTAAAACGCTGGTCTAAGGAATTCTCGAACCCCCATGTCACAAAACCCCTCTATGTCACATTTGTCAGACCAATTCTTGAATATGCTAACCAAGTGTGGTCTCCGCACCACGATGTCCATTCTCTCCGAATAGAAGCGGTTCAACGCAGGTTTATCCGTTTCGCTCTACGCGGCCTCCCATGGACTGATAGATTTAACTTACCCCCATATGAGGATCGTTTAAAACTGATTAATTTGCAATCACTCGTAAAACGTCGAGAAGTAGCCGACATACTCTTTCTCCATCAGTTGATAACAGGAAACATCGACTGCCCCACGCTGCTCCGAACAATTTCTTTTGAAAGAAATCCACGCAACCTTAGGTCTGTACCACTATTTCACCAAAATTTCCACCGCACCAATTATGGTCGTAACGAGCCAATATCAAGAATGCTACGACTGGCGAACGGAATGCAAAGCTCGTTTGATTTTCACCGCAGCAAATTTGCACTGAGAATCTGCCTTCACTCAAACCACTCACCCTCCCTTTCTTAAACTCACTTGGCTTCACTTCCTTCACACCATCTCCTTTTAGTCTTAAGCATTTAGTTTTAAGTACATTTAGTTATAGTTTAAAAATAAGTGGGCCCGTGGGCCCGGAGATAAAAAAAAAAAAAAAAACCTAGATTAGGTTAAGTTTGGTTTAAGTTAGATTAAGTTAGCTTGTACTAAGCTCAATAAATAAATAAATAAATAAATAAATAAATATGCAATTGGCGGCATCGGTTGAGAAGATTAGGTCTAGCTGTTTACCTAAGTAGTTCGTAATGCTATTAATTTGGAAAAGGCCAGAATCAGAGAGACAGTCAGTGAAAAGGACTTCCTTTTCAGAGGTAGCGTTTGCAGCAACAAAATGGGACTCATCTTCAGACTGGGCCCATTGTAGATGGGGAGGATTAAAGTTTCCCAGAATCATGACGTCGTCGCAGGGGTCTACGAGTACAATGTCACATAGGAAATCGATCGCATCTACGGTAAGCTGATAGCCCTGGGTTGGTTGAGAAGGGCGAATATAGCAACACAGTATGTAGAGGTTACGCCTTGGGAAGGTGATTTTTACGCAAATATATTCGAAGCCCTCTGTAGGCGAGGAGTTAACAAAAGTTGAGTCGAAGTTGTTATGTATTGCCAAAAGAACTCCACGACCAAAAGAATCGTCGACTTTCTTGATGTTGGGCAATTTAGTAGCAGAATTAAAATTAGGAAATAAACCCATTTTGAAAGACCAGTTATTATTGGAGGGTTTAGAGTTGTTGGATGAATTTTGGGGCAGGGGCTTAAAAGTATAATGCTTAGATCTGGAGTTAATTATAGGCTTAGGGCTAGTATTCTTTATTGACCAGTGGTGGATGAGCGTTCTTTAAGTTTGAGAACTCTACTGTTCCACTCCGATAAGGTTCAAGTTGTGCCCAATTCTTCGATTGTTTGAGGTGTAGTAGCGGCAGTAGGTGGAGATGGTCGAGATTCAGACAGTGCAGTAGTTAGGTTAAGATCGATGTTAGCATTATCGAGTTCATTTGTGTCAAGATTGCTGTCTCAAAGCGCATTATTTACGTTCTTTGCTGCTACATTCGGCCATCTCAGCCCATTCAAGGTTATCAACTCGCCATTGACGCGATTGATTCCATATTTAACGATGCTGACCCCTGTGACACTGTCATTGTCCTCGGGGACTTTAATTTACCCAACCTGCAATGGGCTGTATCGGATGACGAGACTCATTATGTCGCTATCAATCCCTCCTCGGACAAGGAGATTCTTTTCATTGACTGCCTTTCCGACTCCGGACTCTGTCAGCTAAGTGGCGTCACTAACAACTTAGAAAGACAACTCGACCTTATTTTTTCAACGGATGCCGATAATTGTGTCGTGTCAGAAAGTAAACATCTCCTTTCTAAATTAGATCGTTACCACCCACCTTTGTCTCTTACTTTTTCCTACAATAACGCCAATAAATCTCTACACTCAGAGAAGCTATATAGCTTTAACTTCCGGAAAGCTGACTTCGCGAAACTAAACACCCTTTTATGTAATGTCAACTTCAACCTCAACTCACATCTTAATACCGAGAACGCTCTCTCCAAGTTTTACACCGAGATTTTCAACTGTTTCACGCAATCCGTCCCTTTCGTACCCCAGAAAACCCCCTCGTCATCACCGCCTTGGTTTACCAAAGAGTTACGTTTGCTTCGTAATAGAAGAAATAAACTCTGGCACTCATATCTTAAGTCTCGCACTGAATCTGATTATTCCACCTACCTCCACGCATATACCAACTTCTCCGAACTCTGTGAATCTCTTTATAATGAATATTTAGTTCGGATGCAATCCAACTTAATCTCTGACCCCAAGCGATTTTTTCACTTCATTAATACAAAAAAAAAATCCGATAATTACCCTTCGACTTTGAATTTATCTACTTCATCGTCGAATGGTCCTAAAATCATCGCAAATATGTTCGCTCATTTCTTCAGCCAATCATTCTCCAACCATGTCTTGGAACCTGATTTTGAGTACTTCTCCTACATGAGAAACTGTTCCCAAACGTCATTAGTTTCTGTTGATATATGTGTAGCACTTGTCGAAGAAAAGATAAGAAGACTCAAATGCGAATACTCAGCTGGTCCCGATGGTATACCCTCAATAGTTCTGAAAAAATGCATAGAGCATTTGGCCCAACCCCTTACCACTCTCTTCCAACTTTCCATCGCAGAGAGTGTCTTTCCAACGCTCTGGAAGAGCTCTTATATAATACCTCTTCACAAAAAAGGTCCTAAAAAATAAATTTCAAATTACCGACCGATCGCTAAACTCTCCTGCATACATAAACCCTTTGAAAGCATTATATACGATGTAATGTTCTTCCACTGCAAGTCCATCTTTTCGCCTTATCAGCACGGTTTCCTAAAGGATAGGTCAACTACAACAAACTTAACAGAATTTGTTTCGACTACTCTATGCGCATTAGAAGATGGTATAGAAGTTAACTTAATTGCCACCGATTTTAGGAAAGCCTTTGATAAAATCTCCCACTCCATAGTTCTTCTCAAACTAAAAGCTCTCGGTTTTCAACCGGGGTTTATTAAGTGGATTAAATTCTACCTTGACGAACGACAGTACGAAGTTTTATTTAGATCCTTCGTTTCTGACCACATTACATCTACCTCTGGAGTTCCTCAAGCCAGCCACCTGGGTCCGCTGATATTCATATTGTCAACCAATGACGTTGATTGTGTCATTACAAATTCGTATCTTTCCATTTACGCTGATGATATGAAAATCTTCAGACACATTTCAACTCCCGCCGACTCTTACCCACTCCAAGAAGACTTAAACAATTTTTCAACATGGTGCCAAAAAAAATTCCTTGAGCTTAATGTGAATAAATGTCAAAATATTACACATTCCCGCAAGCGTGTTCCACCAGTCCCCCGATTATACTTCATCGGCAATGAGCTTGTTCCCCCCGTCTCTCTGTTTCGCGATCTGGGTGTCATCTGCGACAGTGAACTTAATTTTCGCTGCCATATAGACCAAATTATAAGCAGGGCCAACTCAATGCTGGGTTTCGTAAAACGCTGGTCTAAGGAATTCTCGAACCCCCATGTCACAAAACCCCTCTATGTCACATTTGTCAGACCAATTCTTGAATATGCTAACCAAGTGTGGTCTCCGCACCACGATGTCCATTCTCTCCGAATAGAAGCGGTTCAACGCAGGTTTATCCGTTTCGCTCTACGCGGCCTCCCATGGACTGATAGATTTAACTTACCCCCATATGAGGATCGTTTAAAACTGATTAATTTGCAATCACTCGTAAAACGTCGAGAAGTAGCCGACATACTCTTTCTCCATCAGTTGATAACAGGAAACATCGACTGCCCCACGCTGCTCCGAACAATTTCTTTTGAAAGAAATCCACGCAACCTTAGGTCTGTACCACTATTTCACCAAAATTTCCACCGCACCAATTATGGTCGTAACGAGCCAATATCAAGAATGCTACGACTGGCGAACGGAATGCAAAGCTCGTTTGATTTTCACCGCAGCAAATTTGCACTGAGAATCTGCCTTCACTCAAACCACTCACCCTCCCTTTCTTAAACTCACTTGGCTTCACTTCCTTCACACCATCTCCTTTTAGTCTTAAGCATTTAGTTTTAAGTACATTTAGTTATAGTTTAAAAATAAGTGGGCCCGTGGGCCCGGAGATAAAAAAAAAAAAAAAAAACCTAGATTAGGTTAAGTTTGGTTTAAGTTAGATTAAGTTAGCTTGTACTAAGCTCAATAAATAAATAAATAAATAAATAAATAAATATGCAATTGGCGGCATCGGTTGAGAAGATTAGGTCTAGCTGTTTACCTAAGTAGTTCGTAATGCTATTAATTTGGAAAAGGCCAGAATCAGAGAGACAGTCAGTGAAAAGGACTTCCTTTTCAGAGGTAGGGTTTGCAGCAACAAAATGGGACTCATCTTCAGACTGGGCCCATTGTAGATGGGGAGGATTAAAGTTTCCCAGAATCATGACGTCGTCGCAGGGGTCTTCGAGTACAATGTCACATAGGAAATCGATCGCATCTACGGTAAGCTGATAGCCCTGGGTTGGTTGAGAAGGGCGAATATATGTAGAATATATGTGAATATATGTATGTAGGCGAGGAGTTAACAAAAGTTGAGTCGAAGTTGTTATGTATCGCCAAAAGAACTCCACGACCAAAAGAATCGTCGACTTTCTTGATGTTGGGCAATTTAGTAGCAGAATTAAAATTAGGAAATAAACCCATTTTGGAAGACCAGTTATTATTGGAGGGTTTAGAGTTGTTGGATGAATTTTGGGGCAGGGGCTTAAAAGTATAATGCTTAGATCTTGAGTTAATTATAGGCTTAGGGCTAGTATTCTTTATTGACCAGTGGTGGATGAGCGTTCTTCAAGTTTGAGAATTCTACTGTTCCACTCCGATAAGGTTCAAGTTGTGCCCAATTCTTTGATTGTTTGAGGTGTAGTAGCGGCAGTAGGTGGAGACGGTCGAGATTCAGACAGTGCAGTAGTTAGGTTAAGATCGATGTTAGCATTATCGAGTTCATCGTGCAGGGATATGTTGTTAGATATTTTTTTTTTTACAAGAGATTAGGTCTAACATGCTGGATGCCAACTTCATTTCCTCTGAGATTTCGATGATAGCAAGCCTGGTGGAAGCCGATTCATCATTCAGAGAACGTGGTTCACGAGAGTAGTTATTTGAGCGGTCAACAACTCAAATAAAAGATGCATATCCGTTTAAATAGAGTTACGTAAAGATAAGTTAAGTTCATCAATAAGCGTATTTGCAGTGGAGAGAGAACCAGTCATTTTAGAAAATCTCGCGTCAAGGTGTGTTGTGGTAAGCGCGTCGCGAAATTTCTTTAAAGTGGATTCACCTAACACGACGAGTTGCTTATCGATATTTTTAAACTTTAAATTGTTTAGTTCACTAGTACTTTCAACGATACTATTTAGGTCCTCAACACATTTAGTGACCTCATCAACCTTAGCCAGTTGGTCAATAATTTCTTTAGAAGACAGTTTTAATTGGCTAAAGAGCGGTTTTGTCGACTCGTTATGGCATTTAATAGCAAGCATAACATGCGAGAGTGAAATCTCTTTCCATTCATCGCAGAAGAAACAGAAATTGTTCAAGAAATTTTAAGATATGTACATATATCACAAAACTCTTACTAATGCCAGAACATAAGGGGTGGAACGGTTTACCACAGCGGCCCCTGTAAGCGACAAATTCAATCACTTCTGCTTTCTGTGCAGTTTACGTTATATGCGGTAACGTTATAATTAGGTCACAAAAAAAAAAAGCACAGACAAGCAATTTCAGCGACCAACGCAACGGGGTAAATGCACTACGGGGTAAACAAACAACTACAGAAATTTCCACGAGGAAGCAAATGCACTAGAGGGTCGAAAAATACTATATATTTTGCAGCGTTAACAAAAAATTTGGAAAAATTAGATTTGCGAGGCTGGAGGAAAAACAAGAAAACACGTCTGAACCGCTTGAGGCTTGAATTCGTCCTGTGGTAGTATGTTTGCTATTAAAGCTTTCACATTTTTCACTACATACTTTCAAGATGGCGTCTTCAGTAGATTTGCCTTCCCGAAAACCGAGTTGTTCATTACTAAGAAAATTGTTTCTGTTCAAAAAAGATATTATAAGGACTTTCATGCATTTCTCAAAGTTTAGAAAACGTAGAGATTAAAAAAGTAGGTCTACTCATATATTGGCTCATTAATCGTCGATTTTTTTTTTAAAGCGGAATAACTTCAGCAAATTTTAATGATGAAGGAAATTCACCACTGTTGACAGTAAGATTAAATATATGGCTTAACACATCAGCAACATACAATGCAATACGTTTTAAAAGACAATTTTTGATACCATCAGAAGTACTATGTGATTGAGAAGTCTAAGTTTGTGTCTATTAGCTACTTTTTTGACTTCATCTTCAATCATTTCAATTTCTAGATCTCTAAGCGGATCAGTGATTTTTATGTATAATGGTGCATTTACTATATTCCGTAGTACTTTATTTTGAAATGTTTGTATTTTCTGTAAATTGATTTTGCATGTGCATGCCCATAGAATTTACTTATAAAGCAGTAGTTTATTGTAATTGGACAAACAAGAGTATTTCCCTATAAGCCAATACATTTTACCGTAGCGCAGTTTTGCATCTAGTGTCATGCCTTTAATTTTTTATATTTCACTGCCTTCTGTAGCTTTTTCATCGCTACTTCGAGAGTTTCTCCCACAGCAAGGATAGCAGTATCATCTGCAAATGTAGCCACAGTTGTTTAATCACTAATTGGCAAGTCACTGGTAAATAAGAGATATAATACAGGGCCTAGCACACTGCTTTGTGTACACCCGCTATTATTTTTCTCAATGTGGAGTAGTCATCTCCTTATTTGATTCTAAAAAATCGCTGTAATATATAAGACTATAGGATTTCTGAGTATTTCTTTGGTAGTTGCTTTTACAATTTATGTATCAGTCCTTTGTGCCATACTTTATCGAAAGCATATCTTTTTTTCTTCAAATGCTTTTTCGATTTTATCAGTTATTCTATGCACCTGATCAATCGCGGAGTGCTTATTTCTAAAACCAAATTGATGGTTTGAGATTAGCGATTTTTCTTCAATTATTTTATGCAGACGTTTAATCAACATCTTTTCAAATAGTTTGGACAACATAGGCAGAATCGATATGGGGCGGTAGGATGTGACTTCACTAGATGTTTTCCCTGGATTTGGTATCATAATTACCTCCGCGACTTTCCACATGCTAGGTACATACCTTATCCTGAATGCAGCATTTATAATCTGTGATAGTTTCTTTAAGCCTTATTTTTTGGGAGTTGCTTTAGAATGTCCCCTGATATTGATGCCTTCTTGTATTTCTTTGGCAATTTCTTTCGCCGTTACCGGTTGAATATGTCTTTCCTCTCCGCACAATTCTTCCGTTTCTTGACAGTCTTTATCTTCATATGGTTGGAAGACACCTTCGAGATATTCAGCAAATAAATTCGCTTTTTCTTGGTTGTTTCCTGCCCAGTTACCTTCTCTGTTTTTAACTGGTGAAATGTGTGCAATTGGCCTTTTCATTTTCTTTGTGGCCTTTCAGAGAAATACTAGCATCATTCGTAAGATTGGTAAGGTATTTTCTACGAGACTCATTTTTAAATTCTCTTATCGATCTTTCAAGCTTACTGGTTAGATTATTCAGTATTGTTTTGTCGCTGGGCGCCCTTGATTGTTGCCAATGTTTTCTAGCTCTTCTCTTTTCCGCAATTAGATCACATATTTCTTTTAGATTGCAGCCCACGCAGCTTTTTGATATTAACTGTAAATATCTGAACATCCTTTTCTAATTGGTCTTCTGTTTCAATTGTTTCTGAGAGCTGAATACTATCCTCTGATTCTGTCTGAAGTAGTTCCAATCAGTCATCTTATTAGTTAGTTTTGGGCTGTTTTCTTTCATCGCCAAGTGTTAAAAGTATTGTGGAATGATCTGAGTCAAAATCTGGTCCTATTAAGGGGCCTCAAGTTTTCTCCAAAAAAATGAAACAAACTTACTGGCGCTAGTAGCGGTGGCGGTGGTCCGCAAGAAAAACAACGGCAACAAGGGGTACTCCCACTATGGGGAAATTCAACGCTACATATTAGGTGCTCCGCAGAACCCAGCGTTTTCTTTAGTCAATTTTCATAGAAAAAACACAATTTATTTTGCGAAGTGAATCTGCTAGTGTAGTTTTTTTTAAATTTGAGCTAATTAAAAAAAAAAAAAAGTCCATAGTGAACTTCTGGAGCCCTGCATAGATTATTTTTTTTTAAATTTTCCTTTGATTTTTTTAGGATTAGATTTATATTTTTTTTTCTCTTTATGATTAATTAAGTTAAGGCTAAAATAAGTGTTTTTTTTTGGATTTGTGTAAATTCTGCGAAGAATGAGTAGTGATTTGTGTCGCGTTTAACTCTGCAATAGGAGTTATCCTTTAATCCTTCATCGTGCTGCCGGCAGGACAACGGGGGACCTGGATAAAAGAAACCTTGAGCAACTTGTTTGGTACTTTATTTTTAACAGTAGTTTAAGTTTTAATTTTTATAATAAATAGAGTGGAACAATGAGCCCACAAACGAATATATCAGTGGTTATAAGTTGACATAAAGTGCGGGTAACTTTTTTTTCTTTTGGTGTGGGGATGGCCGGTAGGCCCGTCTTTCTGTAGATGAACGGTGACAAGACAGGACGACTACGAACAATGACGACGCAACGTGATGACTAACAGACTTCCTCTACGACTCACTTAGGTCGTGACTGGGAAGCGCTTTTAGGGGCTATCTCTCGCATTCATTGACCAGCGGGATAGCAATTGGATGTGTCACAAAACACGCAGGGAGGGCAGGCCTGCTTTTGCCAATTCCACCAGGCATACCTCGGGTACTTGATGAACCCGTTTGGCCAGGAGAGAAAAGGGGAAGGACAATTTACGTGGTAGGGAGTAGCCATAGGATAGGTTAAGGTGGTTAGGATTAGTCAAGGATTTAGCTTAAGTCGTTAGGTTTAGTTTAGGATAGGTAGGGTAAGTTTCGCGGTGTCCTTCCCAATCTATCTCCTGGCCATGGGCACAAGTCCTTGGATTTTCCTGTTCTTTCTTTTCTATGTAAAGTAAGGTGGACAAGAACCACCCCGCCCGACGAGCTGAGCCGAGCAACCGCGAGCGTGCCGCCGTCCTCCTTACTCGCACCGAAGACGCCTCCGTGGGCAACCCTAGTTCATAACAATGGCGCCCAATCGTATTTTTACCTAAACCGGCTATTAGAGGCTTGATTGCGACTCCAAGGGGACGATTTTCTATTTTCAAAAGTCGTTAGCTTGGACTCATATTAATTAGCTTGATTCGCGATTAGTTTTTTTCATTTTTAAATATTTTTTACTTTTCTGTCTTTTACATTCAAGGACTGTAAATGCTCCTTGCTTGATCACAGACTGAAGACAGCTATCCAATCCTCAGGCTATAAGCTAGTGGATCCTGTGAGGTAGTTGGAGGTCTGTGCATAAGCAAAGAGCGGGACAAGGTAGAGAGGCCGAATTCTAGCTGCTACCCCAGAATGATGACCCTTAGTCATATTCTTTGTAAGGCGTGTATAAACCCCGAAGCTTTGTCCGTTTGAGTTGATCTGGAAAATCCTGGCCAGCTTTCTATTGGGTATTACCTGATAGCAAGTAGTGGTAAGGAAGGAAAGGATCGACTTTAACACCTCGTCAAGTATCCGAGGCACCAGTCGCTACCCGACGATACTGACACTACCCTAACGAGTACGGATAGACTTACATCTACAGAATGGTTGCTGGAAAACCTGACCAAAAATCCACACACCAAAGCATATATATATTACACCACCTTACACATATACAAGTTTTTACTGTTCCCCTCTTGCGCGATGTTGGGACTGGGTAGAACAAGCCTCGAAGAACGCATAATCGAGGTGGATGACGAGAAGATTCCCATCAAGCAGAGGCACCACCCAGTTTCACCTGCGATCCAGAAGCTCTTATATGACGAGTTGGATAGGATGATCTCTCTAGGAGTAATAGTAGAGAGCAACAGTGCTTGGAGCTCTCCAGTGGTGCTGGTGAGAAAACCCGGCAAAAAAAGACTGTGCCTGGACTCCAGAAAGGTAAATGCAGTGATAAAGAAAGATGCTTACCCGCTTCCTCATATCGAAGGGTTGCTAAGTAGATTGCAGGACACCAGATTCATTTCAGGAATCGATCTGAAGGACGCATTCTGGCAGATTCCTTTTGGGCGCAAGCCAAGGGAGAAGAAAGCGTTAACAGTCCCTGGGAGGCCGTTATACCAGTATACGCTTATGGCGTTCGGACTATGTAATGCCACCCAGAGAATGTGTAGGCTTATGGACAAGGTCATACCATCTCGCCTGAAAGAGTATGTCTTTGTCTATCTCGATGACCTCTTGGTTTGCTCTCCAAATTTCGAGTCCCATGCCAGATTGCTGCAGGAAGTGGCCGAGTGTCTGAGGAAAGCCTTTTGCCTGCCGTCGAGCGCACACGCGATCATATGTGACATCGTCGTGACAAAAAATCCATCTATAAATAAAATCGATCGCGCGCGCTAAATCAAATTCAGTGCAGTGCAGTGGGAAACAAATTAAATAAAATAAATAAATTAAAAAAAGTCAGTGCCGGTGTATCCCATCTTTTCACTCACTCGCTGTTGCGCTTCTTCGTTATCGCAATTGGAGCATGTGCTATATATGTACATACTTCCAGTTGCGATGACTGAGAGAGTGTAACATTTGATGCATAGCGAATAGTGAATGCTTATCCGAATAGCGGACCATAGCTGACTGTCGTTTGGGCATAGCACCTGCGACAGTTTGTTTTGGAAAACAATTCTTTGGATCTACACTTCACAGTTTTGCTTAGTTACGTCAGAGTTGTGTCTTTTTGTGTTTCTATGTTGTAGTGATGAGGGAATTTAGGGTTGATTTTGCCAACATTCGTGGGCTTCGAACGAATTTCTTTTATATGTACGCCCACGCCGATTCCCATAAACCAGCTGTTCTGGCACTAAGCGAAACACAGGTAGTGGAAGAATCTTCCGATTTGAAACTGCCTGGATATAACTTAGTGTCATTATTCTTTCCCCACCGTAGCCTCGCCATTTACGTCCGTAGTGATATTGCTTACTAAGTTCCACCACAGTATGTCCACTGCTCCAACCCGGAATTTAATTTCAAATGGTAAGGAAATAATTCACTACTGCTTTATTTACAGAAGCCCTAGTGCGGACAGCAACTTAACTTTTGATGAATTTGATGCGCTGTCCGCTTCCATCACTCTAATTGTCTCCTTGTATCCGCAGACTGAAATCGTCATTGCGGGCGGTTTTCGGATTGGCTTCAACATTCTGGCCAGACAACACCCGAAGGAAGGTATGTTGTACTTTTTGCTGAGATAAACAATTTGACTCAGCTTGTGAATGAGCCTACACGTATACAGGACATTGAAAGTCATTCTGCCAACACTTTGGACTTGTTTCTTACTTCGCATTCTGATAAATACACTATTGATGCTTTAGCGCCCCCAGGTCTGTCTGACCATAATATCGTATCAGCTAAATTCTCGTACGCCGACCACTCAGTTAAAGAGAAAAATCCTAAAAGAAAAGTATGGCAATACGAGAAAGCAACGAGGAATTTGTAGTTATGAGGGAATTCGTGAGCTTCGAACGAATTTCTTCGATATGTACGCCCACGCTCATTCCCATAAACCAGCTGTTCTGGCACTAAGCGAAACACAGGTAGTGGAAGAATCTTCTGATTAGAAACTGCCTGGATATAACTTAGTGTCATTATTCTTTCCCCACCATGGCCTAGCCATTTATGTCCGTAGTGATATTGCTTACCAAGTTCCACCACAGTATGGCCACTGTTCCAACCCGGAATTTAATTTCAAATGGGTAAAATTCACCGTCCGTAAGCAAATAATTCACTACTGCTTTATTTACAGAAGCCCTAGTGCGGACAGCAACTCAACTTTTGATGAATTTGATGCGTTGTCCGATTCCATCACTCGAATTGTCTCCTTGTATCCTCATACTGAAATTGTCATTGTGGGCGATTTCAATATACACAATTCGGATTGGCTTCAACATTCTGGCCAGACAACACCCGAAGGAAGGCATGTTGAACTTTTTGCTGATTATTAACAATTTGACTCAGCTTGTAAATGAGCCTACACGTATACCGGACATTGTAAGTTATTCCGCCAACACCTTGGACTTGTTTCTTACTTCTCACCCTGATAAATACATTATTGATGTTTTAGCGCCTGACCACAATATCGTATCAGCTAAATTCTCGTACTCTGACCACACAGTTAATGAAAAAACTCCTAAAAGAAAAGTATGGCAATACGAGAAAACCAACTGGAGCGGCCTCAATAGCTTCTTTAGGAGTTTTAACTGGTCGCTATGCTTCCTCGATAGCGACGAGGATGCCGCTGCTGATATGATCACTAACACTATCCTCTTAGGTATGAATGACTATATTCCTAACCTAAGGCAAACTCATGGTTTGACCAGAGCTGTAAAGAGGCTATCAGGTTAAAAGCAGTAAGTTTTCGGTCTTATAAAGCCAACAAATCTGAGGAAAACCGAAAGAAGTTTAAACAAGCCAGAAAAGACTGCAATGCCCATATTCGACGTGTATAATTCTTACATGACCAAAAATTGAGGCAAAAAATTCTACAATGTCCCAAAAGTAGTAAGCATTTTTAGTCATTCGTCAAAAATATTAAAAATTCTGCCTCGCTGGCATTCCAGCTATCAGCTCCTTAGACAAAGCTAATCTGCTTGCTGCTCGCTTTGCAGCGAATTCCACGCTGCCAGATAATGCTTTGTCTCCCCCTACCAGGTCCACTTTCGCACTCGTAGAGTTGTAGGAGTACTCAAAGGTCTTAACATACACAAATTCGCTGGTCCAGATGGTATCCCCCCCATGGTTTTGAAGAGGTGTTCTTCTACGATAGCAAAACCTCTGCGTAAGATTTTCTGTCTATCCTACTTTTGAGGGCTCTTTTCGAGTAGATGGGAAACAGCATTTATCCAGCCCGTCCCTAAAAAAGGCGAATCTTATTCCCCGTCCAATTACCGGCCCATTGCACTTACGTCCCTTCTTTCCAAGGGAATGACCGGTAGTATGGTTTTCGTAGCAACAGGTCCACTGGTGATTTGATGGCATATCTCACCGAAAAGTGGAACCAATCTCTCCATCAGTTCGGCGAAACCAAGATGGTTGCGCTTGATATTTCAAAGGCATTTGACAGAGTTTGGCATCAGGCTCTTTTGTCGAAAATGCGTGCATAAGGCGTGGATGAGTCTCTTCTTCAATGTATTAGAAATAATGAAAATTTATTAACATTGTGCTAGCTTTAATTTTATTTTCCTCCAACAACTTAACTAAGCTTTCATACTTTATTATTTGCAGTGCAATAATTGGTGGAGGTTTGGCTGGCTTTAGAATTATATTTTCTTTGTTTGGAACATGCTCCATACCTTGGTAGCTTTCTTTCGGAGATGAGATCTTTGCGGATGTACTCATTTTCCATTTTTTATTTTTGTTCCCGTTTTTGGATTTTACTTCGGTCTCTTTCAGTAGTTCTTCCTCATCAGTTGAGAACTCAACTACTTTAATTTTATCTTTTTTTCTATTTTGGCTGTTGATCTGTTGTTTCAACGTTTCCAACTCTTGCTTTAAACTATTAATTTCCTGAATTTATGTCTCGTTGAGTTGCTTAAACCCATCTCTTTCTTCGCAGGCTTTTGAGTATTTAGCCTTCAGAGTTTGGTTTACGTCCATTGTATCTGATGGGCGTGTTCTATCTACCCTCTTACATTTTTCAAATGGGTTTTCGGCGAGCAATAAATGGCCCCCCCCAGAATCCGTGGGGCCGACCTCCGAAGAGGGTGGATTTACCATTTTGAATGGCGTACCACCTGGGGTATTAAAATCTTCTGTTTTGTTAATTGCATATTTTTAACTTTTGCTAAAAGTTTAAAAGGTTTGAATTTTAGTCGCCTTTTACGACAGGCATTCCTAACCTCGGGCATATTCTAGCCCCTATCCCGAAGGAGGTATATATATTAAGTGATGAAAAATTATGAAAACAAAACTGTTTTCTTGAAATTTATCTTCAACTATGCGCGAATATAAATCACATTTGCATTTATTTTGCGGAGGAGAAAGTTGTGAATTAGCGGTAATAGATATAAATAATTTGTTAAAATTGCTTGCAATATCCATCGGATCACAAATTAATGCATTGTCGACTTCGATTTCAAGAAGACAGTATTTTTTGTTTCTTTATTAAGAATACTGTTTCATTCCTCTTTACATCCCCTTTACAATTTTCAAACTTATCAGAATAACATTTATCACGACTAATATTTTTTTTATTGTAGTATCGCTTTAGTTTGGAATTTAAAGAATAGCTCCTACATTTTGTTAGAATTTGATTTTTCTTATTAATCATTTTAAGTAAAGCAGCTTCAATCCACGGCCTAAGACATTTTAATTTAGATGTATTTTGTGGCTGAACATTTGTAGACTTTTTAATATGATTTATCAAAACTTTTGAGAAAGTATTTTAAGCTAATGAAGGGTTAGTTTCGATATAAACCATTCTATTATTTAGAGTAAATATTTTTTATTAATTTAGAGTAATTAGTTATTTGTTGGTTACTTCAACATTCTGTAATAGGAAAAAAAATCATACCACTCACTTATATCTGAGTTTTTCCTTCTAAATTTGCTCGCAAACATCCAATTTCAAAACACACGGAACTCTTTACATCCACTTTAAATACTGAATTCTTTTGACAGTTCATTTAATGGTGTAATATTTACCACTATGGCAAGTTACTTTGAGTAAAGTAAAGTTACAAATCTCTTAGGAATGTCTTTCCTCTAGGCAGGTCACATACTACTCACACCCCGCGAAGTTCTTTCGGTGCCATGACATTGTGCCAAGCGACATTATGCCAAATATATATTAAATATTAACATTTGGCATAATGTCGTTTAGGTCAGCGTCATAAAGCCGGTTTGCCACTATGTCATTTTGGGTTTGCTTCAATTTTGGAACAGCATTTGTATAACAAACAGTGGAATATGTATGGTTGGGAATATGCTAAGTTTGAAGAAACTTTGCATGTACCCAGCCTCGCACCTACTTCAATTTCAACAGGGACCCCTAGCAGGGTAGTTGTGTCGATTTGCTAAAGCGACATAAGGCCAAATATTAAAATTTGGCTTTATGTCGCTTTTCCAAGTCGTCATAAGGCCAAATTTTTATATTCGGCATAATGTTGTTTGGCACAATGTCACTGCACCGTTCTTTCGCATATACATAATTCATTTACTTAGTATCATTGTCAAACTAATTTTTTTTTTTGAGTGCCAGGATCATCATTTCATATTCACTTACTCACATCAATACGCACACACTCGACGAATACCACCCTCTAACCACAGATAATAAACTACCCAGATGTCTCATTCATATAGGAAGAAGTGCTAAATGAAAACGAAAATCACAAAAAAATGTTTTTTAAAATGCTTAAACTTCTTACAAAAGGGAAAAAATTAGAACACAGAACATTTGCTTTTTCTGCTCACTTTTTAGTCCATCGTGTCACTCACACATACCCTTGTTTACCTTCACTGCAAAAAAGAAACAAAAAAAATATTTTGCGCGACTGCGGTCACGGAGTTTTGATGCCGACACGTTGGTAAGATGGATATGGAATATCTGTATAGATCGTATATATATATGTGCAAATGGTTGGGCTTATGTTGTGTGCTTGTTATTTTGTCTGTATGTATCTACCTTGATTAAATAAATAAAAACTCTGTAAACTTTGTGGACACAAATTTGCTCTGGAAATGGGTATGAATATGAGTTTTGCACACTGCATTTTATATTTATGCAATTAAAATAACTGATCACTGCTCTTGGCCTACTTAAGTGAAGGTGACTGATGTTCGAAATTATTATAAAAAAAACTTACTAACTTAACAAAATAATCATTAACTTAAATTAGGTTAGTATTAAATTGCAGTTAAATCACCTTAACTGAAGTAGTTTCCAGGGGCACGAACGAGGATGTGGCAGGATATCGACTCCCACCCTCCCAACCCCGGCCATAAGCGAACCGTATTTTCTTTTGAATTTTCATATTCTTTTAATTTTATCAATACTTCCGTTATCGGAATTCTGTTTGTCCTTTGACATTTCTTCAGCACAATTTTCACAGATTTTGTTAATTTTTTTATCGTTTTAAAGAAGCAGTGTCCGGCAAATTATCTTGTAGCAAGGTCGTTGACCTGCGGTACCTTGACTGATATTGCGTCTTCATCTGGTTGATTAACTATATTGTTATATATATATATATATATATATATATATATATATATATATATAACTATATATATATAAATATATATATAACTATATATATATATAACTATATTGTTATATAGTTATATAGCTATATTGATAAATCACCTTAAATGAAGTAGTTTCCAGGGGAAACGAACGAGGACGTGGCAGGATATCGACCCCCACCCTCCCAACCTCCCAATAATCACTATCAAGTCCCAATAATCACTGTCGAGTTTACTTTTTAAGCGTTCATTACATTTTGCAATTTTTTTATTTTATTTCCGGGAATTCTACTTTTATTTAAATTCTTATCAAGGACCTATTTATAATTTTTCCAGAGCAATACCACTATTAGTAAATTTATTAAATTAATTGTGTGGTCATAACATACATACATTGAACCAATTCGGAAAATGTGTATTTGTTGCCTTTATACATTCTTTGATTACATTTTCTTTTAAGTTAGATGCAAAAGGTAGTTTTCGAAAGTATTCGGAAAATATTTGTACATGAAGACGGCATACTTGAAAATATTTTTCCGACGGCCATAAGAGAACCGTATTTTCTTTTGAATTTTTATATTCTTTTAATTTTATCAATACTTACGTTAGATCGAAATTCTGTTTGTCCTTTGACATTTCTTCAGCACAATTTTCACAGACTTTGTTAATTTTTTTTTTATTGTTTTAAAGATGCAATATCCGGCAAAGTATCTTGTAGCAAGGTCGATGACCTGTGGTACCTTGACTGATATTGAGTCTTCATCTGGTGGGTTAACTATATTGTTCGTATTCATGTTATTTTCAAAATATTCCTCATTCTTAAGAATGTCGTGATTTTGTGATAGCTCTTGGGTAAGTATTATTTGTTCTTCTATATCACTCATCAATTCGGAAACTCTTGGATTACTTTTATTAATATTCCGCGCTTTTATTTTACCAAATAAGTTCTCTAACAGATCTTGATTAAATATATTTACATTAATGTAATATAAATCATTATGATCCATGAATAATGTGTCTCTTATTCTTAAAACGCTTTCTATAGTTAAAGAGCCGAACAGAATGTGTATCTGCGTCTGGGTCTGAGTCTGAGTCGCAAGCTGTCAAAATATTAAATGTATGGAGAGCCGTAAGCCGCAACACAATGTGTGTCTGCGTCTGTGTCGTGAATCGGGAAGATGGATTTTGTTTAACTTCAAGCAGCGATGCAAATTTGACGATTATGAATTTGTACACAAAAGCTTTTGTTGTTTTGGAAATGGAGGTCGAGAAATTTATTGCAGTTGTGCGCTCGCACGAAATTCTTTGGAATTTGTCAAATTCCAATTATAAAAATTTGAAAAAAAAAATGCAAAAATGGAAGGAGATATCCGGCGAATTTGGAATATCAAGTAAGTAAAAAAAAAAGTATTTGTGAATTTTGTTTACATTTGTTTTGCTTCCATTGTTTACAGTTGATGAGTGCAAAAAAAAAAGTGGAAGAGTTTGCGAGATAGCTACAACCGGGAATTGTCAAAGCGGAAGGATTCTGGCCAGGGCGCTGATGAAGTGGAGCCGGGGTGGAAGTACCTAGGGTGCTTGGAGTTCTTAAAAGAACATATGAAGCCACGGCCGTAAGTAATTTAAAATTGTGTTATATTCATTTCTTTACAATTTCCTTACCATTGCAGTTCCATAAGTAACTACGTGCCTCCCGAGGTTAATTTTAATGATGCACTTTCGCTACCACCACTATTTGAAGACAGCATCACCACTTCTTCCCCGTTTTTTGACTACAGTGTAGAGACTCCAAGTTCGTCAAGGAACTCTAGTTCTTCACAGCCAATAGGGCAGAAGAGGCAGCGGGAATTAGAATCTGATTTGGCAGGCACCATGAAATGCGTCAAGGAGTCCTTTTTAAACGAAAATCATGCCAAGCTTCAAATCATGACATTTTTGAATGAAATGGAGGCTGAAGTGGAAGCAAAAAAATCAAATGAAATAAATTAAAAACAAATTAAAACAAATTTAAACTTTTGAAATCAGTATTTTTATTTATAACTAATAATTAATGTGGTTGGAAAGAAACTCTACCTTCACTGATGAAGTAGTTTGTGAGTAATTTTCTAATTTGGAATGCTCTCGCTGACCTATTATTGGTCCCACATCGGCGAATTTGTGGCAGGGTTTCGACTTCTCTACGCCAAGTTCCATATATTAGTTAACCATTATCGTAACTATAACAGAAGTTCTGCGGACAGTATGCATGGATGTTGAACGTAGAATCTGTGATTTTCACAAAGTTGTGCAGGATAGTATATGCAAGTACAACCTTATTTGCGGTTTTTGGGTGAAAATCAGTGCATTTTCCGAGAATGCGCCAGCGGGCTGTCAAGATGCTAAAAGTATTTTCTATAACACGACGTGCTCTGGACAGTCGTGCGTTGAACACTTCTTCTGGCGGGTTTAGTAAAATTCCAGAGTATGGCCGCATAATATTATCCCTAAGGGGAAATGCGCTATCTGCAACAAAATAGTAGGGCACTTCCTTGTCCGAATTTGGTAGCTTTTCCAGTGGTGGAAAACAGATGTTATTATTTATTACTTGCCGACCAAAAGTGAAATTTTTAAATATACCACCATCACTCTGGCTTCCAAACGCCCCTACATCGACCGCAGTAAAAGTATAATCTGCATTACAAACTCCAAGCAAAACTACACTAAAATAGCCTTTATAGTTGTAGAACTTGGACCCTGAGTTCGGTGGGCATTTTATTTGAACATGCATCCCGTCGATGCTTCCTACACAGTTTGGCATCTGCCACTTGTCGTTGAAGTCCTTTGCAATATGTTTCCAGTCATCAGGATTCAGAGTGGGCATATATACTGGCATATATAAAGGACTCCACAAACTTCGCGGATAATGGCCCTGACTGTTGACGCTCCCATACGGAAAGTCCAACCCAAATAGTTTGGCGAAACTCCTTGAGACAAATACCTAAATAGACGAGAAAGAAAAACCATAATTTATATAATTATTATTATATTATAACACTTACAGCAAGGTGACGACAAGTCTGCATTCAGGTACAATTGGTACAATCTCCTTTTCTTTCGTTATAAAGAGGACGAACCCACCACCTGCGCTTCCTCTTTTCATTAATTTCATTGTTAAATAGCACATGTGCAGAACACACATAATAAAAGCAATTTCTTCTTGTTCGTCCATATCAATTATCCACAATTAATAACAAACACGTGTTTTCTTAAACGATTAAGAACTAATAAAGTTAAGAAGTAAAAACACAAGATGCAAATTTGACAGTCGCTTTCATTGTGTTTACTTTAACCGCAAGCAGCGCGGCAGATGTTTGACAGCGCTGCAAGACTCAGACACAGACACACATTCAGTTCAGCCCTTAAGGCCAAGCCTTTGAAAAAAATGATCTATTTCTTGCGTTTGTGGGTTCGATGTTTCATTTCTTGTATAAAATGCAAATATTGCAAATTGGGCACATGACTTGAAAATTTGTTGAGTTTTATTAAAGCTTCAATGCCGCAGGCTACAGATCTGCTTAGAACGTGTGCAGCCAACTTCACGTTCATTTGCTGAAACTCAGTAGGATCAATGTGTGCCGATGTAAGTTTTGGACATATTTAGGTAGTATTACTTTTTTCTGTGTTATAAATATATTCAATTACCTTCCAATTAACAATTCCATCAAAAGTGGTCAAATTGTATTTAAGTAAGTTGTTCCGAATACTCTTTATAAGATGAGGAATATCATTCCATATATGGATTTATTTTTGTAAGTGAAGTTAAAGTTTTTTTCATTTTCATAGTTTCAGCTCCGCGCATATATCAAGACAATTATATACCTCAATCTCAAGTTGTTTCATAGGTATATTGCTTGGGTAAAAGACATGATATAAAACTTGCTTAAAATTTCCGCATACACCCCGAATCATAAAAACGCACACAGACTTAGATTCTGTACATATTAGATCTTTGATTCCTTCCGTAATTAACAAAACCCTCAATTTCATTTTTGAATTTATTGGAGGTTAGATTCGTCTGAAGGCTCATCTCATCAACTATAACCACGACTTCTTTTTCTTTTGGTGATAATGTCGAAGTTATTTTATTTATTTCCTCTAGAATATTTCTATTTATTCCAGGTGACAGACTTTTAATCTTAATCAACCTGTGTAATGAAGACGGGTGCGGCAAGTGTAGTCCAAGCTGATCCCGTAAAAAGTTGTATCCGGAAGACGAACGGAAAAAAATGCACTGCGAAATCCACTTCTCCTCTTCGGTGTATTTTTTTGTACTCTCAGATAGTATGAGCTTCGAAAATGTCTTAGTATTTTGATCAATACCAAGCAATAAATCAATTTTCTCTTTGATACTCTGCTTTTCACGCACTTGCAGCTTTTTTTCCTTTTAAACGATGAATTCTCTGCAGCAAATTTATTTTCGATTTGCGATTTCCTTTTATTGTTATCCTATTGTTAAATTTCTTAAGCCTCTCAATTCTTTTAATATAAATAGATTGCCTTTTTATATGAGTCTCACAGTTGGCGCAAGTAAATTCAACGTTGCCATTGAATCTTTTTCTTGATAACCTTTTTGAAAACAAGTTTAGTTCTTCTACTGTAACATCATTCGAATCCAGTACTAATTTATTGCAGTTTTCATATGTAACCTTAGCTCTCATTGGATCAAAACAAATGAACTCGTCATCAGATATAGCAACACTTCGTTTTAACAAAAGAGAAGGGTAAGCATTTTTTAAAAATATTTCTTTCCAATAAAGGCATTCTTAAAATGTTTGCTGCATATACAGGGCGTTTTAAGGCTTTTTATGTGTTCCCGAGACTCCTCTGCTAAAGCTAGCCATTCATCGTATTTAACTGTTCCTTTTTTAGGAAATTTAAATAATTTTCCATCAGGCAATTCATTCAAAGTGCAACGAAATGATTGACTTTCCCCGCCCTTCAGTTACACCTTTTCATATACAACGCATATGCGTTTGCAAAACTTCTATTCATGAAAATTTATTCTTTTGCTAAAGTGGTATGGAAATCACACATGCCCCTTCCCGCATACCCCTTTACACTTCCTCACCTCGTTCGTTTGCATGTCATAACATACGATGAGAAAAATAACTTTTCCCACACGAGCGAATGGAGTGAGGAAAAAGAAAAAGCTTTATTTGTTGTACTTATTCTGAAAGCTCTTTGTCTGCCACGATAAAAATATGCTTAATTTTTTTATATGGGCGTGCGACATCTGGGTAGTTTATTATCTGTGCTCTAACCTTGCCTCTTAAGAGTGTTCTTAATACTCGATTTCCTGTAATGCTAATCATACAAGCCGACATTTCTCCCATGAACTTACTCATATGATAAGAGCATGAAATGGGATTGGTAGGACGAAACAAACTAAAGGCAGACCGATTAAAACGGCTTTATAATAAAAAGTATAAAGGAAAAAGGATAATTTAAAAATTCTTTAACCCGTTTAAGCAAAGCTCCGCCACAATCAACACGAGTGTCACTCATATAAATTCAACGTTTGGATATATGATAAACGTATCTTTGCATGTATGTTTATGTGTACTTTTATGTTAGCCCAAGCATACCACTCCACCTCTATGTTGCGACGTTTCACCTTCCCCTTATGAAAGGAATAGAAGGAAGATGACGACATGGTTGGCGGGCGATTTGCCACCAGTTTTGAGATAAGTATCATACAATTCACTCGACTCAATGGGGGTGTGTATCATTTTCGCATCGGATAGCGTAATTACATCGTGTTTTTCTACTCCTATATTTCATTTCACTACCAATCCCGCCTCTTACCGACCGACATGAATCCTTTCGCATTTACAACCGACTCCTGAGGCGAAATCTTCATGCCATCTTATATCAATATTAGCTCCTATTATTATACATATATCCGTAGCAGCGCATATATGCAATGAATGAAATGTTATACACCTATATACTTTACTCATCTGGAATATGTGGCCGAAGAAGGAAAGGGAAACAGGGGCAAAAAATAGGGAAAATAAGCAGAGAAAGTGAAAATCCTTCTTTTTTAAAAAAATTAAAACATTCCAAAAAATAGGATTAGCACACTTCTGCGAATTTGTTAGTGCTGTAAACTCTGTGTGGACACATTTATGCATTTCTTCTGTGACAATCTAAATCACATTGTCCAAGCTTATTTTACAAAATTATACACAGTTTCCCCAAAGATAGTACGCAGGGCTTTAAAAAAAGATTACAAATTAGTACAGATGAAACATGATTTCGATGGTATAAACAACAAATGGTTGAAAGGATGACAGTGATGAGCAACAAGGAAGACGTACAAATGCCTATGTAGATATACATATATTCACATGTACTATTGTGCATAAGAGGTAAACGGCAACCATACCTAGAGGGAGAAAAACAAGATTTAAATAGATAGCAGCGGCCCACAAGTGCTCTTGTACATAAATTATGAATTAGTGGATGTCATGTAGTCCGTACTTTTGCACATATTGATTTGTACTCCCTTTTTTCTCTTAATATTTTCGTAAATGAGTTATTTTGAAAAGGAGAAATGGATGAGTGAAGAACTGGTAACCATAATAAAGATTTTATCAGACTTCAACCCTCCCAGTCATTTGACTGGTGGAATGATATCTAGATTTTAGAATTCGTTTATCGCTCAAATTATTTTTATCATCATTATTATGGATACATCAGTAAGCATTATCGAATTAAGGTCTATCGGAATAGATTAGGCTTATGGTTTGCAGATGTTTGTTCTTCAAAGAGCAGACAGGCATTACTCATTTATATGAAAAATGTACGATATGCATATCTATAATTAATACATATTACTCATTTGTGGTTTCATGAATGCATAAAGATAAGAACATCTTGTCCTTTTTATCACAAAATGATTTTATACTTGTAGCTTGTTGTATAGGTGCCAAGATGTCAAGAATCATCTATTTATTTCGCATGAAATAAATAAAAAAGTCGATCAATTGCGAAAGCTAAGTCAAGTTATGTGTAGTGGACCTACTTCACCACCAACACATTGTGCCAAATTAAACATGACCCACTTTTCATTGCAGAAGCAACAACGGCCAAACATTTCAAATGGCACAATACAATTAAATACGACAACCTACACAAACTGATGACGCCGCGAGAATACCGGCAAAGCAAAATGTTAAACATAAATACATTGTGATTATGTCATCAATGTTATGCATACACACTGCATTGTTTTACTTTCAGTGACGCACCACATTGTGCACATCATAGGCTGGATCATGTGTCAAGATTGTTGGCCCAATTCTGCTTCATGTGTTCTTTGACACTTTGTAGCCCAAAATTCTACCGATATTTTGTAACTAATATATCGATATGCATAGAAAATACTGAAAGGAAATTAGTATATAAGTTGCACGTTTTAATCAATAAAGTTAGAATCACTTTGACTTTCAAACAAGGCGTTTCTCATTCTGGCTTTTTAGCCCTACTCATAGAAGTAGAACTCTGGCAACCACTATGGCGTTAACGCCCTGCCTTACTTAGGGAAAGCAACTTGATATATAGACCAGACACATTACATTTGCGAAGGCATAAAAATTTTTATTTTTTTATTTTTAATCCATTTTCATTATTACTTCATTGTAACTTAATTGCTAGACAAAAAACGCTTAAAACTAGCTTAACTAACTTAACTATTCTTATTCTAACTTACTGACCCTATGCGGGCGCTCTAAGCTAATTGTAATACTTAAATCTATGTCTTTCGACGTAACTAACTTTAGATTCTTTATTTATTTATTATTCTATTAACTATTACTACTAAGAAAATTTTTTAATCTATGAAAAAACTTAGTACATGAACTTGTTTTTGATGGTTCTTAAATATAAAATTTACAAATCTACTTTAAAATAAATCTTAAATTACCTTATTCTAAATTAGCCTATCTTATTCTACCTTACATATTTTTATACGTAAATTTTTTTTTATCGAGTGCTGTTTTTATTTATTTTTTGTTCTTCTTTTTTTTTCATTGAAGTGGTGTGGATATTTTTTTTTTTTTCAATCATTACCTACAATCTACCTAAACCCTAAACTATGTAAGTCGGTCATGGGCAACAAACAGCCAACTTCAAACATCCAACAGGCTACGCTGGATTAGGAGGAAACGACGAAGGAGTTTCCTCTCTTTCGCCTAGCCATCAGAAATGATCGTACTGACGTTGTACGTCATAAATATCGCGACCCGATACCGCCCTACTAAACTGGAGACCCTCCACACTGCCGTGTGCAACGTCTCTGTCGTAGATGAGTCGCCTATCCACAACTGTCCGAGCAACGTGGAAGATTAGCGGCACCGCCAATCTGTCCTGGATCAGAGCTTTTTCATCAAAATAGAGGAACGCCTCTGGGGGAACAAAGCCGTTAAGGCGCACTCTCTCCTGATACTCGTAATTGGGGTTATAAGCCCCAGAGATCAGGTTGTTCATCGAGCTAATTGCTCTTGCAATATGCCTTCGAATCAGCTTGATAACGAAATTATCCACCCTTATTAGGTTAGCCCTATTTTATAGGACCTCATTGGGATAGAATTTTATGTACTGGGACTCTGGTGTTCTGTATAAATGAAGGCAAGCCCGAAGGCAAGCGCTCTCAAATACCCGAATCTTTCCAACAAATTTGCTCCCACGTTGAACCACACGAGGCATCCATATACGAGCATGAGCCGGATGAGGGCCGTGTAGCAGATTACCCTTGCATCGAGTTGCTTGCTATAAAAAAGTCTCTTTGTAAGGGCAAAAGCACCTTTAGCTCTGGCCAGAGCAGCATCTATATGTTTGTTAAAGTATAGATATTGGTCTAACCAAAGCCCCAGGTATCTGACTACACTTCGACTCGCAAGTGTCTGTCCGTGCGGTGTCACGATTGAGAACTTTCGCCAATTCTTTCTGGTATCCCTGGAGGCCCCAGACAACGGCATCCTAAAAAGAATGGTTTCCGATTTCTGGAAGTTGATCTTCAACGTCATCGCAATATCGCTGAATATTATCGAAGTCACGTTGCAAAAGAAGTGCAATGACTTCGATTTTTGGTCCTGATCTGTCCGCGATCAAGTCGTCAGCGTACGCTATGGCATGGTGATGTGATCCTATGAGATAGCTCGTGTAAATATTGAAAAGGATCGGTGAATTAACCTCACCTTGTTGCAGACCGTTTTTAATTCGAAAGTCACATTGCCATTTTTGACGATAAACAGTCTACCGGTGAGCATGTTATAAAGTATGTACAAGAGTGGTTTGCTAATGCCCAGCCTGCTCGGCTTGTAGAAGAGTCCCTCTAGCCATACGGTGTCGAAGACCTTCTCCAAGTCAATCAGTCAGGCACCCGTGCATTGGTTCTTGCATTTGTTCCATTGGATATCCGGTACCAGTTTAGACGCGGCATGTGTTGTATCATGCCCCGCCTTAAAGCCGAATTGGTTATCCGGAATTATATTACTGTTCTCAGTCCACTTCAGCAGGGCTCTATTGATCACTTTCTCGAATACATTGCTGATGTTCGGAAGGAGACTTATCGACCGGAGATTTGCTGGTTTGGAGGTGTCCTTACCCCTTTTGGGGATGGGTTTTATCACTGCTGTTTTCCATTTTCATTTTTCATTTTTAATGCATTTTTATTTTAAAATTCATTATAACTTAATTGCTAGACAAAAAACGCTTAAAACTAGCTTAACTAACTTAACTATTCTTATTCTAACTTACTGGCCCTATGCGGGCGCTCTAAGCTAAACCTAACACTTAAAACTATGTCTTTCGACGTAACGAACTTGAAAATTGGTTCTTTATGTTTTAGTAATTTAATTTCAATTTTTACTAAGAAAATTATTATACAAAAATACAAAAAACTTAGTAAATTAACTTTTTTTTTTTTTATTCTTATATATATAACTTAACAAACTACCTTAAAGTAAATCTTAAACTATCATATTCTACCTTAATTTATCTTACTCTACCTTACGTAATTATATACGTACTTTTTTTTTAATTTTTTTTTGTTTTTATTTTATCAAGTGCTGTAATTTTTTTTTTTTTTTTTTTTTCATCGAAGTGCTGTGATGATGGGCTTATATTTATTTTTTTTTTTTTTTTTTACCTATACACTATATATAAAATACCTAAACCTAAAACTATGTAAGTCGGCCATGGACAAGAACAGCCAACTTTAAATCTCAAACAGGCTACCCTGGATTAGGGGGAAACGACGAAGGAGTTTCCTCTCTTTCGGCTAGCCACCAGAAATGACCGTACTGACGTTGTACGTCCTCAACATCGCGACCCGATACTGCCCTACTAAACCGGAGACGCTCCACACTGCTGTGTGCAACGTCTCTGTCGTAGTTGAGTCGCCTATCCACAGCTGTCCGAGCAACGTGGAAGATTAGCGGCACCGCCAATCTGTCCTGGATCAGACCCTTCTTATCAAAATAGAGGAACGCCTCTGGGGAAACAAAGCCGTTAGGCGCACTCTCTCGTGATACTCGTAATTGGGGTAATAAGCCCCGGAGATCAGGTTGTTCGTCGAGCTCATTGCTCTTGCAATGTGCCTTCGAATCAGCTTGATAACGAAATTATCCACTCTTATTAGGTTAGCCCTGTTGTATAGGACCTCATTGGGATAGAATTTTATGTACTGGGTCTCTGGTGTTCTGTATAAATGAAGGCAAGCCCGAAGGCAAGTCCTCTCAAACACCCGAATCTTTTCCAACAAGCTTGCTCCCACGTTGAACCACACGGGGCATCCATATACGAGCATGGGCCTAATGAAGGCCATGTACCAGATTACCTTTACCCTTGCATCGAGTTGCTTGCTATAAAAAAGTCTCTTTGTAAGGGCAAAAGCACGTTTGGCTCTGGCCAGAGCAGCATCTAAATGTTTGTTAGAATACAGATATTGGTCTAACCAGAGCCCCAGCTTTCTGACTACACTTCGACTCGCAAGTGGCTGTCCGTGCGGTCCCACGATTGAGAACTTTCGCCAGACAACGGCGTCCTAAAAAGAATGGTTTTCGATTTCTGGAAGTTGATCTTCAACTTCCAGTCATCGCAATATCGCTGAATCTTATCGAAGTCACGTTGCAAAAGAAGTGCAATGACTTCGATTTTTGGTCCTGATCTGTCCGCGATCAAGTCGTCAGCGTAGGCTATGGCATGGTGATGTGATCCTATGAGATAGCTCGTGTAAATATTGAAAAGGATCGGTGAATTAACCGCACCTTGTTGCAGACCGTTTTTAATTAGAAATGTTCCAGCAGAAGTCACATTGCCATTTTTGACAATGAACTGTCTACTGGTGAGCATGTTATAAAGTAGGTACAGCAGTGGTTTGCTTATGCCCAGCCTGCTTAGCTTGTAGAAGAGTCTCTCTAACCATACGGTGTCGAAGGCCTTCTCCAAGTCGATCAGGCAAGCACCCGTGCACTGTTTCTTGCTTTTGTTCCATTGGATATCCGATACCAGTTTAGACGCGGCATGTATTGTATCATGCCCCGCCTTAAAACCGAATTGGTTATCCGGAATTATATTACTGTTCTCAGTCCACTTAAGCAGGGCTCTATTGATCACTTTCTCGAATACCTTGCTGATGTTCGGAAGGAGACTTATCGACCGGAGATTTGCCGGATTGGAAGTATCCTTACCCCTTTTGGGGATGGGTTGTATCACTGCTGTTTTCCAATGCGCTGGATAATGTGCATTATTCAGCGCATTGTTAAACAGAGTGGTGTAAATGTTTACCGCTTCTAGAGGGAGATGTCGAAGCACAATATTCGATACTCCATCGATTCCTGCAGATTTCTTCCTCCTTAATGAGTCGAAGATTGCTTGGAGCTCTACCTTCGATATGTATGGGGGATATACCCTTTCATCGGCGATGACATTATTTGCCAATTTAACGTCATTTAACTCGGTAAAACCTATGTTCTCAGATCGCCAGTGCTCTATATCATTTCGAAGGTAGAAGTTGTGCACAAGGACGCTATTTTCCAGGTCGTGGTTCGAGCAAATGGTATCATTTACCTTGTACACTTCCTGGAAAGTTGCTCCTATAACCTCTACCTTCTCCCGCAGATGTTCGATCACAAAAAAGTTGTTATCCTCTACTGCGTTGTCTGGATCTATACCTGCTGTTATTAGTATTTGTCCATTGTTCGTCTTTCGTTGGATCTTAAGACACGGAAGGTGGTTTTGATTATTTCGCCGAAATATTTTATTTATTTGCGGGAACATACTCGGGTTGTTGGATTTTACAGCCCAAATTTTGTTGTTCCAATGCAAATTTACAGAATGTCTGTAATTTTCTCTAATTAATTTTTGGAGGTTTTTAATCAACGACTTCAGCGTGCTAACCTCCGAGTTTTGTCTATCAGTAAACTGTCTGTACAAGGTTTTTAGTCCCGACAGCAGTCTACTTTTATGTTGGTGTAGTGCGTCAATTGTTGCATTACGGAATAGGTCTGCGTTGTCAGTATGTTGATACGGAGGTTTCCTATTTTTTTTTTTCGAGGGTAGGTAAAAAATCTTCATGAAGGCACAGTGAGTGTCCATAGCGCGTGCTCCTAGTAGTGTGAGATTTTTACTCACTAGAAAAACCTCCCTTCGTGATAAATTTCTTAGATTACCTACTGAAACTAAGTTTCGACTTATCCAGCAGTTTTTCTTTCACGTATTGAGATCGTTTGGCAGGTCCCTTTCCGTTGAAAGTTCCTGCTTGCAATCGCGTTAAGTCGAAAGGTTTAGTCCTTTGTAGACGACGCAGTAGATTCCTCCCATCTAAAATTCGAAGGACTTCATTATTCACGTGTCTTTCATGATTTCATGTTCGACTGTTGCAATTCCTAAATCTCTATGGATATCGCTATTTCTAATAAACCACGGTGCATTAACTATTGATCTTAGCACTTTATTTTTAAAAGTTTGTAAAATATTGACATTACTTATTTTGGTACAACCCCAGAGTTGTATTCCATATGTCCAAATCGGCTTTAGCACTTGCTTGTATAAAAGCAGTTTGTTCTCTATATTAAGCTTGGAATGTTTTCCAAGTAAGCAGTACATTTCTCTGTATTTGGTTTCTAGTTCTTTACGTTTTTTCTTCACTTACGATTTCCACTTCAGCTTAGCATCAAGTGTCATTCCAAGATACCTAGCCTCGTTTGCAAACGGAATTTGAACCGAGTTTGAAAAGATCGGCAAATTATTTATTTTCTTATAAGTAAAATTGACATGAACAGATTTGTTTTCGTTTAGAGCTAGTCGCCAAATCTTTGTCCACTCATTTACTTTGTTCAATGCTTGTTGCAATTTTTTAGTTGTTTCTTCGATGGTTTTACCCGTTGCCAGGATGGCAGTGTCATCGGCAAATGTAGCTAGTACGGTGCCTTCTTCTTGCATTATATCGCGAGTATATAATAGGTACAAAAGCGGTCCAAGGACACTTCCCTGCTTCACCAGAGCCCTTATTTCTTTAAATTCTGAATGTTCATTTCCGTGTTTGACACGGAAACGTCGATTCGTCAGGTATTTTTCCAGAATATTATATAAGTGTTCCAGCAGAGCTTGTCGTAAATTATATTTCAATCCTCCGTGCCAGACCTTGTCAAAAGCTTGAGAAACATCAAGGAATACGCTCGAGCAAATCTTTTTTTCTTCGTAAGCTTTCTCAATTAAATCAGTTATTCTATGCACTTAGTCTATTGTTGAGTGCTTGGTTCTAAACCCAAACTGGTGATTGGGAATAAGAGATCTTTCTTCTATAACCGGCTGTAATCGCTTAAGTACTATTCTTTTGAAAACTTTAGACATAATCGGCAGCAGCGAAATACGATTTTTTATCATTCGGCGGTTTTCCTGGCTTCAGAATCATTATTACTTCCACGACTTTCCATTGACTCGGAACATATATCTAGTCTTATCTTTTCTAGGTAACGATTTAAGAAGCTCTCCTGTGATTAGGTCATATCCGGGAGTTTTATTCGGTTTCAGTTTCTTTATTTCTTGTTGAAGTTCGGTCAGCCTTGCATTTCTTACTGTGTAATTGTGAAGTGCTATATCCGAAGCATTATCATTTTCAACAAGCGCTTGTCCATCAAATGGTTTAAATGTTTCTTCTAAATGGGTGGCAAAAACTTCTGCTTTGTCTTTATCATTCTTGGCCCATTCGTTGTCATTTTTCTTAATTGGGGCCACTTGTATTTTCGGTTTCTTAACGCCTTTTTATATCTTTCCAGAGCGAATAATTGGAATCTTTTTCCGCTGTTAAGCTTTCATTGCTGGTTTGTATTGTCCGATTTTTAAAATCAATAATGGTATTTTTTAGCAAGTTACACAAGCGATTTATGTTGCGGAGCACGAGTTTGTTGCCATTTTTTACGCGCTTTTCTCTTCTCAAAAACACCGCCAATAACAAAATTCGGTCCAACAGAGTCGAAAATATTTGTAAAATAATTTTTTTCAAGCCTGCAATGCAGTGGACAATAAATAGACGAGACATTAAAAGAGTAATGTCCATTTCTCGCGCGTACAGTGCTCACTTGCATTGTTTCAAGCTCTATCATAATCTCTTCAGAGTGTTCGATGCAATCTTTTATGATTAAAGACGATCCGCCTCTGGCTCTTTCCGACGGGTGATAAGCGTGATAGGTACTGTATCCAGTAATGTTTACACGCTATAGTTTCGTCAGGTGAGTTTCACAGATCAAACATATGTCAATGTCATTTTCTCGTAGAAATATTTCTAGCTCTTCTAGTCTTTGTATGAGACCGTTGGCGTTCCATGCAACAATTTTAAGAAGTTTCGTCATGTTCGTTTTGAAATACTCCTGTTGGTAAGCTTATATTCAAGCAATTAGCATGATTGTTTTTGTTTGCTCCTCAAGCCTCGCAAGGATAATGGAAAAAACGTGAGATACGGGGTTATCCGAATTATCAGTGTTCGTCTTTGTTGATGTTGATGCTTGAGTACGCGTCTGCATGTCAGAATCTGATGGCTTTTCTTTAGCCCCTTTGATCTTTAATCGGTGTGCAATTTGATCGGTGTTTGATGTCGCAGCTTGGGCGTACGTAAGCGCGCCAGGGTCGGCTCGGTTGTATCTAGTCACCTTTCTTGCAGCAGTTTTCGACTTTTCATTATTTACCGGTTTCGAAGGTGGGTTTTGCGGCTTCATAAGTCGATCTCTTCTTTTTTACAATTCCTTGTCTACTTTACAGCCTTTGTAAATAGGTATCGTATTGTCCATAGTTCGTTTAATTGTCTCGTCCATTTGTTTTAGGTACCAGTTAATCTCCTCGTTTGACAGATTCCTATTGGAAGGTGGGTAGAGCGAATTCGAGGAGAGTGCTCTTGTCAAAGTTCTTGAGAAGCGAGTCCAACGCGTCCTACTATAATTGTAGGAGTATGTTTGGACGAACTCCTCCAACTCCGCAATTTCATTGGAATCGTTATTACGGCACTGAGGTCGCAATGGTCATTGTCATACGCAAATGTGTGCAGGCAGTATAAAGTTTGTCGGTCCATTTTGGTCAGTTGTAACCGTACGTCAAACAGCATAAGATCCAGATAGGATCCACTTCTAGGAAATGACGGACTATCTGTAGCTTTCAAATCGGGTTTATACTCGACACTGTGCCGACCCCACCAATTGAATAGTTGGTTTCCTCTAGGATTAGAGGACTCCAGGCTAAGGCATCGAAAAAGTGTTTCGAGCTCTGAAATAAATAAAGTAAATTGAGTAGCTTCAGGTGCATAGAGTGCGACCAAGTACATCCTCTTTCCACTATGGAGAGGGATGCACATGATACAGGCTCCCAGCTCCTGGAACCTTCGCACTTCACCGCTGTACATAACTTTAAATTGCAGTTGTTTGCGTATGAAGATCGCAACACCTCCTCGTTGTGTGGAGTTGGGTCGGTCTCTTCTGACAATATTGTATTTATTGTGCCCCAATTTGTGCTTCTGGGATAGCTTTGTTTCCCTAACCATAAGTACATCAGGGGTTTGGTTTTATAGCAATTTAAACAATACGGCTCTTCGCTCGATCCTAATCAGTGAATTCACATTCACCGCAAGGATCTTCAAGGGTTGCTCCTCCATGTTCGTACCCATTACGACTGGAGGTGCGTTAGGCCCGGCAGAAGTGCATAGATCTGGTACACCCGCTTCGCCTGCTCCTGTATCTGACGTTGAAGCTGTTCCATCTGCCCTTGGATAGAGAGCAAGATGGCCAGCAAGTCAGTTTGAGCATCTGGTGCTCTAGGGCCTGAGAAGCAACCTTCGGCTTTGGTAGAACACCACCACTATCTGTAGGCTAACTCGGCACTTGGAATTGCACTGTCTAATTTTGTACTTTAATTCACACCGATTTTAATTGAGAAGCCGAAACACGTGCGTACTCTCTGAAAGTCTTTTAACGACTGAGCGAAGGCATAACACTGGCAGTAGAGTGGTCATATGGCAGGAAATGCATCTTGATCGTGATGATGACATCAGGAGGACGGAAGAAAATACTGTGAATCATGAGCAACGACAAAAGCAAAAACAAACAAGCTCCCCAGTTATGTGGACGCTACCCTTGGAGTTTACAGAAACTTAATACCATCTGAGTTTCAAACCACTACACTAAAATCTTTCTTTTTCTCTCTCTCTCTTCTTCACAATGCCCGTGCCCTGTAATAGTATAAGAGTATTCATATCCTCTTTGACGCGCGCAAATTATAAAAAAAAAATATATATTTTAGAGAAATGATTTTTAAGCTTTTGCGTATATATGATGGTCTTTACGCAAACACACCGAAGGCCAACTAAACAAGATTAAGGACCTATTATCAATTACTTTTAGCGAACACGAAAATCGCCAATATCAGCAGTATTCCTACATGTATGTGAACTAATTTGCATTACTATTTTTGCTACAAGCCGTTTGTCTCTTTCACTTGTTAATTATAAAATCTTTTATGTCACATATTGATATCTTGTTTTGTTTTGTTGCTTTTTTTAGCATATGCGTCTGGTTTCTTTGACACTCAAGGACCAAATTTCGTGAATGAACCACCACACCGCATCGAGTTCACAAGTACTGCTGGAGCTTTGGTTGATTGCACAGCACATGGTAACCCCGCACCCAATGTTGAATGGCTGGACAAGGAAAATAGTCCCATCACATCAGTATCAAAGGTAAGAATATAATTTTAGTCTCCTCTGATCTTAAATTGGAGTTCAACTACAGTCATAACGCCCTTAAAATAAACCCTCCATTTTTGATAGACTTCAGTATACGGAAATCAGGAACTATTGCAAATAAATACACTTTAATTAAAGAGAGATAACGTCCATGCTTCTGGCGCTGAAGCATGACTGGGATGATGAGGGTCTTGTATAAAGTCACTTTAGTTGTTCGTGAGAGTAAGAGTGGATTATTCGCTTAATTTCTGCGAAATTCTTCTGTCTTATTATTTGAATTTACAGCAGAACATTGAGAGATGAAATCCTTAACTACTGTAAAATTGTAGCTGTCGTTCTGTAAAAGTCGACGAAGTATCCTTTTTTGATGACAGTATATATTTTATTTTGCCCTCGTTAACTCGCAACTTTAAAATCGATGAAAGATGATGAGTACCGATTTAATATGAACTAGGATTGTAACGGATATTCGCTTCCACATCTGTAAATGCGGGTAAATCTCATCAATTTGGTATACCGCATCCGTATCCGCAAATTAATTTTTTTTTGGTATTCCGCATCTCCTCATTTATATCGGATATACGAGTATAGCAGAATTTATTTTCTCAATTGAATTTAAAATCATTTGGACTCTGTTTATTTAATAACATGACACACAGGTCATTTGTTTTATGGTATAATTTTGCTTCAAAGGTATCAATTAGACGTTTTAGGTTTTCGTCTTTTATAACTATTCATTACAATATTTATCTGCGGTATTAGGTACATTCTGGTAAGTTGCATATGACCATGATGAGGGGGTCGATTACGTAAGATTCTTTTATGATTTTCTTTATGAATACTATCTTCTGTACAATTATTATATTTTTAGATTCGCTTGAGGACCAGGATGGCTATTTAGTAAAAAACTGCTAACGCTAACAGTTTAAATAAAGGGTTGGGTTTCGAAATATATAATTTCATAATTCCTTCCATTCTGTGAAAAGGGATTCGAGCACCTGTGTGAAGTTAATTATTTTCCCCTCGCCATAAACCATCTAAACTAAATAAAATACAGATAAGCAAGCACTCCGAAATTTCATAAATTCTTATGTGAGGCAAGCAAATTGTGCAGTACTAGAAACGTCTAATATTTTAGCAATATATAGTTCACAGTGTATTATTCCAGTTAGTTCTAGAAATCTATAAATGGAGTTTTTATTTTTTTACCCCGATGGTAGGTGAAAATCTCCCATAGACACTATGAGGACTGCTGGCGCATGCTCATAGTATGTGAGATTCTTACACTTCCCTTCGATATAAACTTGTTAGTTACTGCAACTAAGTTAAGACTTATCAAGCAATTTTTCTATCATTAAAGACGTTTAGTAGGTGTCTTCCCAATGAAAGACTGCTTGTTCCGCTATTCCGCTATTTAGATGCGGTTAATCTTTATAGTGCTACTCGTAAGTCGCAAGGTGTTTTGTGTTTTGTACGCAGCGCAATAAATTTCTCTCGTCCAGAATTGGTAGGGCTGTGTTATTAACATATCCGTTTAATCGAATTTTGTGCTTTCGTGCGAAGTTTTTGGTTTCATCTTCGACTGTAGGAATTCCGAGATCTCTGTGGATATCGTTGTTTCTTATGTACCACAGTGCAAGGACTTAACACTTTTTTTTTCGAAAGTTTATAAAATATTGCCCTTCGTTTTTTTGGTATAACCCTAGAGTTGTATATCAAAGGTTCACACCAGCCTCAGAACTTGCTTGTATAAGAGCAGCTTATTCTCAATATTAATGCGAAACATACCTTCTGGGGTTCAGGGTGCATCTCACAAAAAGGTAGAATGTTCTATGAAGCCGGTATGAAGTACAGTTGTGACTTCCATTGACGAGCCAACGAACATACTGGCTAGCCGATACCACGAAAATTCCCGATCTAATCGATTTCTTCATTGTAAAAGAAATGTCTACCAATTTCATAAAAGTTGAAGAAAGCTTTGATCATTTCTCTGACCATTCTTCAGTCGTTCTGACAACGAACGGAACGTTGATTAAAAAAAACAAGAACTAGCAAGACCAACTGGCAAAAATATTAATTGGGAAGCCTTCAAGAAAAATGAGAATATGGAACTGAGCGCACCACTTAAAACGGCCTATGAACCTGAAGTCGAAGTTAAACGCCTAGTTGAAATCATGCAGTACGTCACGTGAAATGATACTCCCTATCAAATAAAAAACAAAACAAATTGCAGCCTAGGGAGACAAGTAAAGCGCGTGAGAAATGTCAACAAAGTCTATTTCTCTCACGGGCGTTTTTCTTACATATATACAACTTATAAACTACCTCAAAATAAATCTTAGCCTACCTTATCCTACCTTAATCTATCATAATCTATTTTACTTTGCGCGTAATTAAATACGTAATTATATACATACATATATACTGTTTGTTTTTTTTTTTTTTTTGTTGAATCCAAGAGTGCTTTCTACCTAAAATACATAAACCTAAGCTATGTAAGTCGGCTATGGGAAAAAATAACAGAAAACTTTAAACGGGCAAACCTATGATAGATTATGGGGAAATGACGAAGGAATTCCCTCTCTTTCGGCTAGTCATCAGAAATGTCCGTGCTGACGTTCAACGTCCTTCCACTGCAGTGTGCGACGTCACTCTCCTAGTTGAGTCGCCTATCCGCAGCTGTCCGAGCAACATGGAAGATTAGCGGCACCGCCAAACTGTTCTGGATCAGACTTTTCTCATCGAGATAGAGGAATGTTTCTGGGGGAACAAAGCTGTTAAACCGCACTCTCTCGTGGTACTCGCAATTGGGGTAATAAGCCCCAGAGATCAGGTTATTCATCGAGCTTTTTGCTCCAGCAATATGCCTTCGAATCAGCTTGATCTGGAAATAATCCACGCTTATTAGGTTAGACCTGTTGTATAGGACCCCATTGAGATACAATTTTATGTTCTAGGACTCTGGTGTTCTGTATAAATGAAGACAAGCCCGAAGGCAAGTCCTCTCAAACACCCGAATCTTTTCCAATAAGCTTGCTCCCACGTTGTAAGGGCAAACGCACCTTCGGCTCTGGCCAGAGCAACATCTATATGTTTGTTAAAATATAGATATTGATCTAACCAGAGCCCCAGGTATCTGACTACACTTCGACACGCAAGTGGCTGTCCGTGCGGTGCCACGATTGAGAACTTTCGCCACTTCTTTCTGGTATTTCTAGAGGCCCCAGACAACGGCGTCCTAAAAAGAATGGCTTCCGATTTCTGGAAGTTGATCTTCAACTTCGGAATATTATCGAAATCACGTTGCAAAAGAAGTGCAATGACCTCGATTTTTGGTCGTGATCTGTACGCGATCAAGTCGTCTGCATACGCTATGGCAAGGTGAAGTGATCCTATGAGACCGCTCGTGTAAATATTGAAAAGGATCGGTGAATTAACCGTATCTTGTTGCAGACCGTTTTTAATTAGAAATGTTCCAGCAGAAGTGACATTGCCATTTTTGACAATGAACTGTCTACTGGTGAGCATGTTATGAAGTAGGTACAGCAGTGGTTTGCTTACCCAGCCTTGTAGAAGAATTCGTTATTGATTGATTGACGTCGGCTCTACCGGCACTTTTATTAGCTTAATACAAGCACAAGGAAACTTAAACAATCTAAACTTAAAACTAAAGACAAAATCGCTTTTGTATTGGTTTGTTTTGTGTAGATAAATTGCTACTTATGGGGGTTTTACACTTGTGTGAACTTAAAACTAAAGACAACTAGGAAGAGCAGGTAGGCGGTAGAGGGGGTCAGGAGGGTGGTGTTGGCAAAGTCGGGACTTGGCTAGGTGGAATTGAGGCGATGCTGAAGATTGTTTCGAAGGGTAGTTCTGCTGCAGTGGAAGTCGAAGGTGTTTTCCATATTGTTAGCCAAACGCAACATTCTGGACAGTGGTGCGTTATAAGCATATTTGGTGAGATGATAAGTGAGGCGGAAGAGGGGAATGGACCTTAGGTTAAATGAGACTAGTTCAAGGAGCGCGAGACAATCAATGTGACCAGTAATTAGCAGATGGAGGAAGAGAAAGTCAGCAATTTCACGACGATTTTCAACAGATTGAAGATTGATGAGTTTTAGGCGATCAGAGTAGGGAGGCAAGTTGTATCTATCAGTCCAAGGGAGGCCGCGTAGGGCGAAATGGATAAACCTGTGCTGGATGGCTTCGATACGTCGGATGTGGATAGCTTAGTGTGACGACTAAGCTTGGCTAGCATATTCGAGGATAGGTCTAACGAAGGTGATATAAAGTGATTTGGTGACGTATTGGTTCGAAAATTCTTTGGACCAACGTTTTACAAAGCCAAGCGCAGAATTGGCTCTATTTATTATGTGGTCAATATGAGAACGGAAGTTAAGTTCCCTATCGCAGATTACACCTAAATCACGCAAAGATGAAACTGGTGGGACGAGCTCGTTGCAAAGGAATTAGTTCCTATGGGTTGGTGGAAGGCGTTTACGAGAGTAGGTGATGAATCGACATTTGCCTACATTAAGTTCGAAATGATTTTTCTGAAACCAGAGAAAACAGAAACATAAAATCTGTTAAGGTCATCTTGAAGTGGGTGAGAATCGATGGGAGAAGATATGTACCTGAAGATTTTCATGTCATCGGCATAGACAGAGGGATACGAGTCTTTGATAATGCAGTCGACGTCGTTGATGGTCAGGACGAAAATTAAAGGACCAAGGTGACTGCCTTGAGGGACACCTGAAGTGGCCTTGATGGGGTTAGAGACAGAAGATCTAAATATAACCTCGTACTGTTGACCTCCAAATTAAGATTTGATCCAATTGGTAAAACCGGGTTGAAAACCAAGAGCTTTCAACTTAAGAATAATAATTTTGTGCGAGATTTTATCAAATGCTTTACTGAAGTCAGTAGTAATAACATCAATTTCGTTGCCATTTTCGAATGCACACAGCGAATGAGAAACGAATTCAGTTAAGTTGGTGGCTGTCGATCTACCTTTAAGAAATCCATGTTGGTTGGAAGAAAATAAGGACTTGCAATGAAAAAACATCGAGTCATACACTATGCTCTCGAAGAGTTTGGGTATGCATGATAGTTTCGCAATAAGTCGATAGTTGGAGATTTCGCTTTTAGGACCTTTCTTGTGAATACGGATAATGAATGAGTTCGTCCAAAGAGGCGGGAAAGATCCTTGGGAAATGGACATAAGAAAAAGAGAAGTCAACGGTTGGGCCAAGTGGGTCACGCATTTTTTTAGAACAATAGCGGGGAACCCGTCAGGACCAGGTGAGTAGTCATCCTTAAGTTTATTAATCTTCTCTGTGACAATTAACGAGGTGATATCAACCTAAGCCAATGACATTTGGGCGCAATTGTCCAAATTGTCGGACATGTGACTGGCTAAAAAAGTGAGCGAAAACCATATAGTGTCGAAGGCCTTCTCCAAGTCAATTAGGCAGGTACCCGTGCATTGGTTCTTGCTTTTGTTCCATTGGATATCCGATACCAGTTTAGACGCGGCATGTATTGTATCATGCCCCGCCTTAAAACCGAATTGGTTATCCGGAATTATTTTATTGTCCTCAGTCCACGAATTCAGCGTCCTAACCTCCTAGTTTTGTCTGTCAGTAAACTGTCTGTGCAAGGTTTTTAGCCTCAACAGCAGTCTGCTTTTGCGTTGGTGTAGTGCGTCAATTGTTATATTGCGGAATATGTCTGCGTTGTCAGTATGTTGATACCGAGGTATAGTACTGTCCATAGTTCGTTGAATTATCTCGTCCATTTGTTTTAGGTACCAGTCAATCTCCTTATTTGACAGATTCCCTTTGGACGGTGGGTAGAGCGAATTTGAGGAGAGTGCTCTCGTCAAAGTTCTGGAGAAGCGAGTGGAACGCGTCCTACTATAATTGGACAAACTCCTCCAACTACGCAATTTCGTTGGGAATCGTTATAACGGCAATGGTCACTGTCATACACAAATGTATGTAGGCAGTTTAAAGTTTGTCGGTCCTTGTCGGTTAGCTGTAACCGTACGTCGAACAGACGTACTGTCTGTAACTTTCAAATCGAGTTTATATTCGACACTGTGCCAACCGCACCAAATGAATAGTTGGTTTCCATTAGGATTATTTGTGTTATTTCCCCAATCACTATGTTTGGCGTTTAGGTCTCCGGCCATGAGGAAATAATTCTCCTCCGGCTCCAGCCTCAGGCGTTAAAAAGTATTTCGAGCTCTGAAGTAAATACCGTAGATTGATTAGCTTCACGTGCATAGAGTGCTATCATGTACATTCACTCTCCACTAGGGAAACACAGGATACAAGCTTCCAGCACCTGTAACCTTCGCACATCACCACTGTATACTACCTTAAATTGAAGTTATTTTTTAACGAAGATCGCAACACCTCTTCCTTGTGTGGAGTTGGGTCGGTCTCTTCTGACAATATTGTATTTATTGTGCCCCAATTTGTGCTTCTGGGATAGCTTTGTTTCGCTAACCATAAGCACATCAGGGTTTTGGTCTTGAATTCACATTCACAGCAAGGATCTTCAAGGGTTGCTCCTCCATGTTCGTACTCATTACGACTGGAGGTGCGTTAGGGCCGGCAGAAGTGCGTAGATCTGGTCCACCCGCTTTGCCTGCTCCTGTACTTGACGCTGAATCTGCTCCATCTTCCCTTGGATAGGGAACAAGATGGCCAATTAGTCAGTTTCAACCTCCGGTGCTCTAGGCACTGGGGCCTGAGAAGCAACCTTCGGTCTTTTTTGTTCCGCGTAGGTTACTTGGGGAAGCACGGATTGTGTTTGAATTGGAGCAGGTGGACGTTTCACTACGACCTTCTCCTGACGAACCAGATTTACTTTCTTAATATACTGGAACTTGGGACAACACCGATAGTTTGCTGTGTGTCCCGAGTTCCTGCATAAAGCACACGGGAGCTGGCACTCCATCCTTACCCAGAGTGCATTATTCTGTTTTGTGGTTCTTTTCACACTGAACACATCGAGACTGCATTTCGCAGTTCGACGCGGTGTGACCGAACCTTTGGCAGCGAACACATTGTGAAATGTTTTCGCTCCTTTTTAATTTTTCCCAGGCTACAACCTCCTTAGACCATCCAGTTTCCAGTTGGGTGAGAGCTGATCTAGGAAGAACGGTAATTTCCGCTTCTCCCTTATGGCTCTAGCTGTCGTAAATGGCTTGACCCCTACAAAATGGAGCTCGTCGCACTCTTCTCCTTAAGCAGTTTGAGGAGGGTCTCCGGATTAGTAGACTATCCCCCTCAGCAGCATGATTTGCAGCTTTTCTCCCTTCGGGGTGAAGGAGAAGAACTCCGTTGTCGGTTCCTTTAGTAAATCTTTGATTTTTTAATACTGTTCCACTGTGTTACAATGGATAGAATGCCTATAAAAATAATTACCTATATGCGACTTACATAGCTCAATGGTATCCTTTAACTCGATCTTGAAGGTGTTGATCAGTGGCACCCTAGTTTTTGTAGTCTTTTTCTGCAGTTGTTGCTGTTACTGTTCTTGCTGGTGTTGTTGTTGCTGCGGTTTCTCCTGCTGTTGTTGTTGCTGCTTTGTCTGCTGTTCTTGTTGTAGCAGCTCTTTCTTCGGCTGTTGTTGTTGGAAGTTGATCTTCAACTTCCAGTCATCGCAATACCGCTGAATCATATCGAAGTCACGTTGCAACAGAAATGCAATGACTTCGATTTTTGGTCCTGATCTGTACGCGATCAAGTCGTCTGCGTACGCTATGGCATGGTGAAATGATGCTATGAGATCGCTCGTGTAAATGTTGAAAAGGATCGGTGAATTAACCGCATCTTGTTGCAGACCGTTTTTAAATGGAAGTGTTCCAGCAGAAGTCACATTGCCATTTTTGACGATAAACAGTCTACCGGTGAGCATGTTATAAAGTATGTACAAGAGTGGTTTGCTTGTGCCCAGCCTGCTCAGCTTGTAGAAGAGTCCCTCTAGCCATACGGTGTCGAAGGCTTTCTCCAAGTCAATCATTCAGGCACCCGTGCATTGGTTCTTGCATTTGTTCCATTGGATATCCGGATAAAAATAAGAAAATGGGCAGCAAATCACAAAGAACTCTTAACGATAATTCAAGATGCAAACGGTCAAGGTAGCATCAACTTGGATAAGGAAGAAGTCATCAAAACTCTAATCCAACGGCTGATACATTTCATTTTAAAGTAAATATCGCTAAAGCAACAGCAAAGTTGGGAACCTCATCGAAACGTGCGACACTTTTCGAAATAGCACGTCTTTTTGACCCATTAGGATGGTTGGCTTCAATCACCATCACCGCAAAGATACTCATGCAGAAAATCTGGAAGGCGGAACTCGGTTGGGACGAACCACTAACAGCTGAGTTACAACAATGCTGGAATCAATTTAAATGTGAACTCCCAATTGCTGAAACTATTAAAATTCCAAGATGGACTGGCAAATTTAAGTCACAAAAAATTTAACTACACGGGTTTTTTGATGCTTCTGATGCAACATATTCAGCAGTAATATACTCCAGAACTACACATTAGAATGGAACACACAAGATCACTTTGTTTACGTGTAAAACTAAAGCAGCACCCATTAAACACAAACTCACAATTTCAAAGATGGAATTATGCGGAGCCCACTTGTTGTCGAAATTAATGACTGAAGTGAAGCGAGTAGTTGAGACTCCAGAAAAAAATGCCTATGCCTGGGCGGATTGAACAATCGTGTTAGCTTGGGTAAAGAAGAGTTCATTAAATGAAAAAGTATTTGTTTCTAACAGGGTTGCTCAGAGTGCTCAGATACATACAAATATTCACCCAAGTTCGTGGAGACACATAAGATGGACACAGAATCCTGCAGACTGTGCATCAAGAGGCGTAACACCAACTAAACTAAAACATCATTCTCTATGGTGGAGTGGACCTTTGTGGCCTGAAAATGCCATTGAATATTGGCCGACAGAATCCGAGAAACATCAACCTTCCGAAGCTTATTCCACGGACGCGACAGTCTCTTTAATCTCTACAGTAAAGAAAGACAATATCGTCGAAAGATTTTCCTCGTATACAAGACTAATTAGAACGATTTCCTATTGTAAACGATTTGCAATGAACTGTAAATATCAAGTAAACAAACAACTGGAGTCTTGACCACCTATGAACTTGAAGGTGCTCTAAAATCTATCATCCGTTGAATTCAACAAACCGAATTTTTAAAAGAAATCAGGTGCCTACAGAATGGACACAATCTACACAAGAAAAGCAGACTCCTTGCCTTAACCGCACGCTTAGATAACGAGAATATTCTTGTGGTCGGGGGCAGACTTGACAACGCAAATCTTTCAGAAAAGGAGAAGCATCCGTACATAATACCACGCAACAACATATTCACCAAATTATTAGTTAAACACGTTCATGAGAAAACACTGCATGGAGGAATTCAGTTAACATTGGCAACGCTCCGTCAGTCATTCTGGATGCTTCAAGCTAAATCTGTGATTCGTCAAGTAATCTATAATTGCGTACGATATCATCGCTTTAATACAGCTACAAAGGGTCAAATTATGGGAATGCTGTCAATTCCGAGGGTAACGCCATCAAGACCATTTACACACACTGGTATTGATTACGCAGGTCCAATTCAGATACTCATTCCCAATTCAGATACTCATTTCCAAAGGTAGAGGCAACCGATCGATAAAGGGCTACATTGCGGTCTTTGTGTGTTTATCAACTAAGGCAATTCACCTGGAACTTGTCGGAAGCATTTTGTCACGATAAGCAATGACGTTGATGATAACCCAGTGCTTACACCTGGACATTTTTTAATCGGCTCAGCATTGAATGCAGTACCTAATCCAATATTAGATCAGAAGCGAAGTTTTCGTTCACGTGTTGGTTAAGGATGATCGATTATCACCCACTAAATGGAACCTGGGCAAAGTAACTGCATCAAGGGAAGGATAAGAATGTCCGTGCAGTCACTATTTACTGCAACAAGCGACATGCAAAAAGACCAATAACGAAGCTGATAGCAATGCGGAAGAAAGCACAGACAACAGCGACGCAGGAATTGGATAACCATCAAGCAAGGCAGGCGTAATTAATAACTCAACTATAACATCTTCCGTGGGACGCGCATGTTTTAAACATATTCTTTTGATGTGTATCATAGCAATAGTGATAAGTCCAATAACTGCTCAAGGAGCCACAGATAATTTTGATATAACTCCATTCGCGACAAATCCAGGCATATATTTTGAGGATATCGGTCGAGCGAATTTAATAGTGAGTTCTTGGAAGACTGTAGTATTTTTCAACCTAACTAATTATTGGCTGGAATACAATATGTAAAAGAAATGTCTAAGACACATGAATGAAATTTGTTCCACCACCAATCTGACTGAATCGAATTCATGGCTATGCAACAATACATTGAATTTATTCGAAAATCAACTTCAACAAATAGAACTAAACAATGAAGTACGAGGGTGGGTCAATAAGTCCCTGAAAATTAACACAAATTATGTCGTCACCTTAAATTCAATTTTTTTTTTGTCAAGAATAATTTTTCAAAAGAACGCACCTAAATTTTCAGACAGTTCTGTCAAATAGTTTTGTTGTGGCAGCCATTTTATATAGACGCCTACGAGCATTTTCGTTAAAATGGAAAAAAGTGAATTTCGAGTGCTCCATTAAACACTATTTTTTGCGAGAACAAACTATCACGCAAACCAAACAAAAGCTTGACAAATATTATGGGGACTCTTCACCATCGATTGGAACTATTGTGGTTTGCGTTTAAATCCCAAACACAATTTCACTGGTTAATTATATTTATTTTATTTTCTTATTTACTACGTTTTACTGTACTTATTCCAAAAGAAACTGAAAATACGTTTTTATGTCAAACGACGACTTATCTCTGCCATCTGACCCTATCATCCTTCTCCTATTTATCCGATTTATTCCTCCTTTTCTTTTTCGTTAAATTTCGTCCACTGGTGACGTATAAGTCACATACATAAATTAGAGCGCCATCTCGTATTGGCCTCTACATCGCCCCTCTTCCAGCGCAATGCGTAAAATCGGTCATTTGTCCTGTCAGTAAATATCTCAGTTGTCACTAGAAAATGGTTTGACTCTGTCGATTGACACTGATATTATTTTGTTATTTTTTTTAATTACAAATTGCTTCCTTAATTTCTTAATAACTTCGTATGGACCCTCATAAGGAGAATCCCAACTTCGTTTTACTTTGTCGTTCCTGATCAAAACGTGGCTGCATGTGTGAAGGTCGCTTGGAACGTGGGTGTGTATTTTTGTTTTTCTCGTTTGAAGTGTCGTGCGGGGTATATTCTTAAAAAATTCTTTTAGTTGGTTCACAAAGTTTGATTCTGTTAAATCATTAGCTGATACCGAGGATAAATCGTAAGGAACCTTTATGTTTTCAGATGGTGTATGATTACACCTTCCTTCATGGAAGTGCGAAGGCCTAGCAAAATCAAGGGGAGTTGTTGACTTTTTTTTTTTTTTTTATAATTTGCACGCGTTAAAGGGGATATGAACACCCTTATACTAATTTTTAGAACACGTGCGTTTTGTGGAAAGGGGAAGAGACAGAGTGAAAGACAGAGTGGTGTAGTTTGAAACTCAGGTGGTATTAAGTTTCTGTAAACTCCAAGGGTGGCTGTCCAGATAACTGGGGAGTATTTTGTTTGTTTTCGCTATTATTGTCGTTGGTTATGATTCACCGTATTTTTTTCCGTCCTCCTAATGTCATCATCACGATCAAGTTGCATTTTAGCTATATGACCACACTACTGCCAGTGTTATGCCTCAAAAGCGGCAAACAATGCTGCTGAGGGGGATAGACCCGTCTACTGATCCGGAGACGCTCCTTGCGCTGCTTAAAGAGAAAGAGTGCAACGAGCTCGAATTCGTAGGGGTCAAGCCATTCACCACAGCTAAGGCAAAAAGGGAGAAGCGGAAACTGCTGTTCATCCTAGTTCAGCTTTCATCCAATAGCAAGCTGGATGGTCTAAGGAATATTAAAGTCCTAGACTACTAGGTTGTCGCCTGGGAAAAACTAAGAAGGAGCGAAAACATTTTACAATGTGTTCGTTGCCAAATGTTCGGGCACGCCGCGTCGAACTGCGAAATGCAGCCTCCATGTGTTAAGTGTGGAAAGAACTACAAAGCAGAGGAATGCACTCTGGGTAAGGATGGAGTTGCAGATAAGAGCCAGCTCTCGTGTGCTTTATGCAGGAACTCGGGACACACCGCAAACTATCGGGGTTGTCCTAAGTTAAAGTATATTAAGAAAGGAAATCTGGTTCGTCAGGAGAAGGTCGTAATGAAACGTTCACCTGGTCCAATTCAAACACAATCCGTGACTCCCCAAGTGACCTACGCCAAAATCGCGGCAGGTCGGGGAAACGCGGAACAGAAAAGACCGAAGGTTGCTTCTCAGGCCCCAGCGAATAGAACACCGGAGGCTCAAACTGACCTGCTGGCCATCTTCCACTCTATCCAAGGGCAGATGGAGCAGCTTCAACGTCAGGTACAGGAGCAGGCGAAGCGGGTGGACCAGATCTACGCACTTCTGCCGGGCCTAACGCACCTGCAGTCGTAATGGGTACGAACATGGAGGAGCAATCCTTGAAGTTCCTTAGGGTGAATGTGAATTCACTGATTAGGATCGAGCGAAGAGCCGTATTGTTTAAGTTGCTTGAAGACCAAACCCCTGATGTGCTTATGGTTAGCGAAACAAAACTATCCCAGAAGCACAAATTGGGACACAATAAATACAATATTGTCAGAAGAGACCGACAAAATTCCACACAAGGAGGAGGTGTTGCGATCTTCATACGCAAAAAATTGCAATTTAAAGTTATGTACAGCGGTAAAGTACGAAGGTTCCAGGAGCTGGAAGCGTGTATCTTGTGCATCCCTCTCCGTAGTGGAAAGAGTATGTACTTGGTCGCACTCTTGGCACCTGAAGCTACTCAATCTACTTTATTTATTTCAGAGCTCGAGACACTTTTTCGATTCCTAAGGCTGGAGTCTGACGAGAATTATTTCATCGTGGCCGGAGATCTTAACGCCAAACATAGAGATTGGGGAAATAACACACCCAATCCTAGAGGGAACCTACTATACAATTGGTGGGGTCCCGCAAATAAATAAAATATTTCGAAGGAATAATCAAAACGACCTTCCGTGTCTTAAGATCCAGCGAACGACGAACAATGGACAAATACTAATAACAGCTGGTATAGATCCAGATAATGCAGTAGAGGATGACAACTTCTTTGTGAACGAAGATCCGCAGGAGAAGGTATAGGCTATAGGGGCGACTTTCCAGGAAGTGTACAAGGTAAATGATACCATTTGCTCGAACCACGACCTGGAAAATAGCGTCCTTGTGCACAACTTCTACCTTCGAAATGATATAGAGCACTGGCGATCTGAGAACATAGGTTTTACCGAGTTAAATGACGTTAACTTGGCAAATAATGTCATCGCCGATGAAAAGGTACATCCCCCGTACATATCGAAGGTGGAGCTCCAAGCGATCTTCGACTCATTGAGGAGGAAGAAATCTGCGGGAATCGATGGAGTATTGAACATTGTGCTTCGACATCTCCCTCTAGAAGCGGTGGACATTTACACCACTCTGTTTAACAATGCACTGAATAATGCACATTATCCAGCGCATTGGAAAACAGCAGTGATACAACCCATTCCCAAAAGGGGTAAGGACACCTCCAATCCGGCAAATCTCCGGTCGATAAGTCTCCTTCCGAACATCAGCAAAGGTATTCGAGAAAGTGATCAATAGAGCCCTGCTGAAGTGGACTGAGAACAGCAATATAATTCCGGATAACCAATTCGGCTTTAAGGCAGGGCATGATACAACACATGCCGCGTCTAAACTGGTATCGGATATCCAATGGAACAAATGCAAGAATCAATGCACGGGTGCCTGCCTGATTGACTTGGAGAAGGCCTTCGACACCGTATGGCTAGAGGGACTCTTCTACAAGCTAAGCAGGCTGGGCATAAGCAAACCACTGCTGTACATACTTCATAACATGCTCACCAGTAGACAGTTCATCGTCAAAAATGGCAATGTGACTTCTGCTGGAACATTTCTAATTAAAAACGGTGTGCAACAAGGTGCGGTTAATTCACACCATGCCATAGCGTACGCAGACGACTTGATCGCGTACAGATCAGGACCAAAAATCGAGGTCATTGCAATTCTCTTGCAACGTGACTTCGATAAGATTCAGCCATATTGCGATGACTGGAAGTTGAAGATCAACTTCCAGAAATCGGAGACCATTCTTTTAGGACGCCATTGTCTGGTGCCTCTAGGGATACCAGAAAGAGTTGGCGAAAGTTCTCAGCAGTTGGACCGCACGGACAGCCACTTGCGAGTCGAAGTGTAGTCAGAAAGCTGGGGCTCTGGTTAGACCAATATCTGTATTTTAACAAACATTTAGATGCTGCCCTGGCCAGAGCCAAAGGTGCTTTTGCCCTTACAAAGAGACTTTTTTATAGCAAGCAACTCGATGCAAGGGTAAAGATAATCTGGTACATGGCCTTCATTAGGCCCATGCTCGTATATGGATGCCCCGTGTGGTTCAACGTGGGAGCAAGCTTGTTGGAAAAGATTCGGGTGTTTGAGAGGGCTTGCCTTCGGGCTTGCCTTCATTTATACAGAACACCAGAGACCCAGTACATAAAATTCTATCCCAATGAGGTCCTATACAACAGGGCTAACCTAATAAGAGTGGATAATTTCGTTATCAAGCTGATTCGAAGGCACATTGCAAGAGCAATGAGCTCGACGAACAACCTGATCTCCGGGGCTTATTACCCCAATTACGAGTATCACGAGAGAGTGCGCCTAACGGCTTTGTTTCCCCAGAGGCGTTCCTCTATTTTGATAAGAAGGGTCTGATCCAGGACAGATTGGCGGTGCCGCTAATCTTCCACGTTGCTCGGACAGCTGTGGATAGGCGACTCAACTACGACAGAGACGTTGCACACAGCAGTGTGGAGCGTCTCCGGTTTAGTAGGGCAGTATCGGGTCGCGATGTTGAGGACGTACAACGTCAGTACGGTCATTTCTGGTGGCTAGCCGAAAAAGAGGAAACTCCTTCGTCGTTTCCCCCTAATCCAGGGTAGCCTGTTTGAGATTTAAAGTTGGCTGTTCTTGTCCATGGCCGACTTACATAGTTTTAGGTTTAGGTATTTTATAAATAGTGTATAGGTAAAAAAAAAAAATAAATAAATATAAGCCCATCATCACAGCACTTCGATGAAAAAAAAAAAAAAAAAAAAATTACAGCACTTGATAAAATAAAAACAAAAAAAAATTAAAAAAAAAGTACGTATATAATTACGTAAGGTAGAGTAAGATAAATTAAGGTAGAATATGATAGTTTAAGATTTACTTTAAGGTAGTTTGTTAAGTTATATATATAAGAATAAAAAAAAAAAAAGTTAATTTACTAAGTTTTTTGTATTTTTGTATAATAATTTTCTTAGTAAAAATTAAAATTAAATTACTAAAACATAAAGAACCAATTTTCAAGTTCGTTACGTCGAAAGACATAGTTTTAAGTGTTAGGTTTAGCTTAGAGCGCCCGCATAGGGCCAGTAAGTTAGAATAAGAATAGTTAAGTTAGTTAAGCTAGTTTTAAGCGTTTTTTGTCTAGCAATTAAGTTATAATGAATTTTAAAATAAAAATGCATTAAAAATGAAAAATGAAAATGGAAAACAGCAGTGATAAAACCCATCCCCAAAAGGGGTAAGGACACCTCCAAACCGGCAAATCTCCGGTCGATAAGTCTCCTTCCGAACATCAGCAATGTATTCGAGAAAGTGATCAATAGAGCCCTGCTGAAGTGGACTGAGAACAGTAATATAATTCCGGATAACCAATTCGGCTTTAAGGCGGGGCATGATACAACACATGCCGCGTCTAAACTGGTATCGGATATCCAATGGAACAAATGCAAGAATCAATGCACGGGTGCCTGACTGATTGACTTGGAGAAGGTCTTCGACACCGTATGGCTAGAGGGACTCTTCTACAAGCCGAGCAGGCTGGGCATTAGCAAACCACTCTTGTACATACTTTATAACATGCTCACCGGTAGACTGTTTATCGTCAAAAATGGCAATGTGACTTTCGAATTAAAAACGGTCTGCAACAAGGTGCGGTTAATTCACCGATCCTTTTCAATATTTACACGAGCTATCTCATAGGATCACATCACCATGCCATAGCGTACGCTGACGACTTGATCGCGGACAGATCAGGACCAAAAATCGAAGTCATTGCACTTCTTTTGCAACGTGACTTCGATAATATTCAGCGATATTTCGATGACTGGAAGTTGAAGATCAACTTCCAGAAATCGGAAACCATTCTTTTTAGGACGCCGTTGTCTGGGGCCTCCAGGGATACCAGAAATAATTGGCGGAAGTTCTCAATCGTGACACCGCACGGACAGACACTTGCGAGTCGAAGTGTAGTCAGATACCTGGGGCTCTGGTTAGACCAATATCTGTATTTTAACAAACATTTAGATACTGCCCTGGCCAGAGCCAAAGGTGCTTTTGCCCTTAGAAAGAGACTTTTTTATAGCAAGCAACTCGATGCAAGGGTAAAGGTAATCTGCTACATGGCCCTCATCCGGCCCATGCTCGTATATGGGGATGCCCCGTGTGGTTCAACGTGGGAGCAAACTTGTTCGAAAAGATTAGGGTATCTGAGAGGGTTTGCCTTCGGGCTTGCCTTCATTTGTACAGAACACCAGAGACCCAGTACATAAAATTCTGTCCCAATGAGGTCCTATACAACAGGGCTAACCTAATAAGAGTGGATAATTTCGTTATCAAGTTGATTCGAGGGCACATTACAAGAGCAATGAGCTCGACAAACAACCTGATCTCCGGGGCTTATTACCCCAAAGCCTTAACGGCTTTGTTCCCCCAGAGGCGTTCCTCTATTTTGATAAGAAAGGTCTGATCCAGGACAGATTGGCGGTGCCGCTAATCTTCCACGTTGCTCGGACAGCTGTGGTGACTCAACTACGACAGAGACGTTGCACACGGCAGTGTGGAGCATCTCCGGTTTAGTAGGGCGGTATCGGGTCGCGATGTTCAGATGACGTACAACGTCAGTACGGTCATTTCTGGTGGCTAGCCAGGGTAGCCTGTTTGATTATAAAAGTTGGCTGTTCTTGCCCATGGCCGACTTACATAGTTTAGGTTTAGGTAGTTTAGGTAGGTGTAGGTAATAATTGAAAAAAAAAATAATAAATAAAAGTAAATAAAAAATATCCACAGCACTTCGATGAAAAAAAAAAAAAAAATAATTAAAAAAAATAAACAAAAAAAAAAAATTGACGTAGAAAATACGTAAGGTAGAATAAGATAGGCTAATTTAGAATAACACAGTTTTAAGATTTATTTTAAGGTGGTTTATAAGTTTTATATATAAGAATACAAAAAAAGTTCAGTCACTAAGTTCTTATATAATTTTCTTAGTTACAGTTAAAATTAAATGAATGAAATAAATAAAAAATGTTTCAAGTACGTTACGTCGAAAGACATAGTTTTAAGTATTAGGTTTAACTTAGAGCGCCCGCTTAGGGCCAGTAAGTTAGAATAAGATAGTTAAGCTAGTTTTAAGCGTTTTGTCTAGCAATTAAGTTACAATGAATTTAAAAAATAAAAATTCATTAAAAATGAAAAATGAAAATGTTATGCCTTCACAGTAGAGTTGACTTAGCTTTCGTAAGTGATCGACTTTTTTATTTATTTCATGCGAAATAAATAGATGATTCTTTACTACCGGATGCCCATATGGATGTTTTGAGTTGGCGGTGGAACCTTTCGACCATGCCATTAGCCTGTTGGTGGTAAGCAGTCGTGCTGGTGCGGTTTGTTCCCAGGAATTTTGTTAGTTTCTTAAACAATTTGGACTCGAATTGAGATCCTTGATCGGTGGTGATTGTTTTGGGTATACCGAATCTTGAAACGTGCTCCCTGACATATTTTCTTGCAATTGTTTCGGCGAGAATGTCATGGAAGGGGGTATTCTTCGGGCCACCTGGAAAATCTATCCACTATGGTCAAAATGTATCTGTAGTCATTTGAGGGCGGAAGCGGACCGACAATGTCCAGGTGTAGGTGTTGAAATCGACCAGCCGGGATTTCAATTTGATCTGGCTGTAGTTTAATATGTTTTTGAATTTTTTCTACCTGACACGATGAACAATTTCTCGACCAAGAGTTTATGTCAAGGTTCATTTTGGGCCAGAAGTAAATTTTCCCGATTTTCCTACGTGACGCTCGAATCCCCGGATGAGAGAGGGAGTGAATTGCTGGGGAAATTAGCTTCCGCTTGCTCTCAGGTACATATGGCCGGTTGATATTTGTGGACGTTTCGCACCACAGGGAAATTCTATAGGCAGGTATCTTAATGAATTATAGTTTTACGTTGGAATTGCAAGGGAGATTTCGGACAAGTGTGGTAAGTTCTTCGTTACTCTCTTGCGCTTTGGCTAAGTCCTCGACTCCTGGATAGGTAAGATCCAGTGCGTCAGCGTTCGATCGCGACAAGGTGTCAGCTACGACATTCGCAGAGCCCTGTATGTGTCGTATATCAGTCATGAACTGTGATATAAAATCGAGATGTCGTTCTTGTCTTGGGGTACGGTTGGCTTTGGTAAACACATTTTCAGCGGTGAGTGGTTTTTGGTCTGTGAAGATGCAGAAGTCCTGTCCTTCGATAAAATTGCGAAAGTGTTTAATAGCCAAGTATATCGCCAGAAGTTCCCTATCGAATGCCGAGTATCTCGTTTGCGTAGGTGAAAACTTTTTGCTAAAAAATGCTAGGGGCTCCCATACATCACCTCTTTGTTGCTGAATGACTGCGCCGAGAGCTTTATTGGATGCATCCGTGGTGATGCTAATTTTAGCGTCAGACTTGGGATGTGTAGGGAGGGTTGCTTTAGCGAGTTCTTGCTTTGCCTTTGTAAAGGCTTCTTGGCGTACTGCGGACCAAGTGAAATCTTTTCGTTTTGCACTGGTTTTACCAAATTCAGACAGGTGATTGTAAATTGGTGCGAAATGAAAATGTTATGCCTTCACAGTAGAGTTGACTTAGCTTTCGTAAGTGATCGACTTTTTTATTTATTTCATGCGAAATAAATAGATGATTCTTTACTACCGGATGCCCATATGGATGTTTTGAGTTGGCGGTGGAACCTTCCGACCATGCCATTAGCCTGTGGGTGGTAAGCAGTCGTGCTGGTGCGGTTTGTTCCCAGGAATTTTGTTAGTTTCTTAAACAATTTGGACTCGAATTGAGATCCTTGATCGTTGGTGATTGTTTTGGGTATACCGAATCTTGAAACGTGCTCCCTGACATATTTTCTTGCAATTGTTTCGGCGAGAATGTCACGGAAGGGGGTATTCTTCGGGCCACCTGGAAAATCTATGGTCAAAATGTATCTGTAGTCATTTGAGGGCGGAAGCGGACCGACAATGTCCATGTGTAGGTGTTGAAATCGACCAGCCGGGATTTCAATTTGATCTGGCTGTAGTTTAATATGTTTTTGAGTTTTTTCTACCTGACACGATGAACAATTTCTCGACCAAGAGTTTATGTCAAGGTTCATTTTGGGCCAGAAGTAAATTTTCCCGATTTTCCTACGTGACGCTCGAATCCCCGGATGAGAGAGGGATTGAATTGCTGGGAAAATTAGCTTCCGCTTGCTCTCAGGTACATATGGCCGGTTGATATTTGTGGACGTTTCGCACCACAGGGAAATTCTATAGGCAGGTATCTTAATGAATTATAGTTTTACGTTGGAATTGCAAGGGAGATTTCGGACAAGTGTGGTAAGTTCTTCGTTACTCTCTTGCGCTTTGGCTAAGTCCTCGACTCCTGGATAGGTAAGATCCAGTGCGTCAGCGTTCGATCGCGACAAGGTGTCAGCTACGACATTCGCAGAGCCCTGTATGTGTCGTATATCAGTCATGAACTGTGATATAAAATCGAGATGTCGTTCTTGTCTTGGGGTACGGTTGGCTTTGGTAAACACATTTTCAGCGGTGAGTGGTTTTTGGTCTGTGAAGATGCAGAAGTCCTGTCCTTCGATAAAATTGCGAAAGTGTTTAATAGCCAAGTATATCACCAGAAGTTCCCTATCGAATGCCGAGTATCTCGTTTGCGTAGGTGAAAACTTTTTGCTAAAAAATGCTAGGGGCTCCCATACATCACCTCTTTGTTGCTGAATGACTGCGCCGACAGCTTTATTGGATGCATCCGTGGTGATGCTAATTTTAGCGTCAGACTTGGGATGTGTAAGGAGGGTTGCTTTAGCGAGTTCTTGCTTTGCCTTTGTAAAAGCTTCTTGGCGTACTGCGGACTAAGTGAAATCTTTTCGTTTTGCACTGGTTTTACCAAATTCAGACAGGTGATTGTAAATTGGTGCGAAAATAGCAATTTTAGGTATGAAACGATGGTAATAGTTTACCATACCCACAAATCTTTAAGCACTTTTTAAGGACTGTGGCTCTGGGAAATGTTTGATAGCCTCGACTCGATCATGTGATGGTTGAATACCGTGTTTTGAAATATCGAAACCCAGAAACTGTAACTTGGGCACTCCAAATACGCATTTAGAAGCTTTTATTCGAAGACCATGGTTGGTTGGTTGGTTTAAGAGGGTGTGCTTATGCTCTTCACTTAGGCCTCCATTGGAACCGTTGTATTCCCCTCATCTTCGTAACTGTAAGGAATAGTGATGTGTTTTGGGAATTATGTATTGGGAGGATTTAAGTCTAGGGATCATGGGTAGAATCAACTACATCGTATAGTGATCGGGGAATCGTAATGTTCGTCTAGCGAACTCCAGTATATCCCCGATTCCTTTCTTATTGAGGTGTGTAATATCCGGAATCCTTGGAGATCCCAGAATTTTCAGCTTTAACCTCGCTCTAGCGGGGCATTAACAGAGGAAGTGTTCTATATCTTCCTCCTCCTCTTCACAGTTGGCACAGATTGCTGTATCAGCTATCCCGAGTCTGAACGAATGTTTGTTGAGTCAATTGTGTTTTGCTTAAGTTAAGAGCTCTTTTTGCTGTGTTGTTACTCGGTTTGGTTATAACAGATCTAGCCACTTTGCACGTGTCTAGATTCGTCCAGTAGTTATTGAACTCCTGTCGTATCTTTTCATTGATTATTGTTTTAATAGTTGTCAGAGGGACCCCTATTGTATTATCCGGGTTCAGTTCTGTATTGCCTGCTCCTTTCCTTGCTAGTTTGTCTGCCTTTTCGCTACCCGGTACACCTTAGTGCTCCGGTACCCATGTGAGACGGACTCTATTGTGTCTGGCAAGTAAGTTCAATTTAGTTTTGCAATCCCTTACTAGTCGTGATTTCGACATTGGGTTTGTGATCGCGCTAATTGCTGCTTTGCTGTCCGAGCAGATGTCAATTTGCCTTTCTTCGCTGGTGTCTTCTGCGAGTATTTCGGTTGCCTTCATAATTGCATAGACTTCTGCTTGGAACAGCGATACAAACGGTTCTAGGTGAATAGCAAGTTCAATCGGTGGGTTAGCACTGAAGATGCCAGCCCCTGATTCCCCTGATATGTTAGAGCCATCTGTATAAACCGATATCCCATTGGAGTTTCTTGTCGTTCTTTCATACGTCCAATATTCTCTTGCGGGAGGCCGATGGCCCTCCTGCATATCCAATATGCTCTCTTGGCTTTGGTGACTCTTTCTTCCAGGTTCTTTCTCCAGGTCAGTTTCCTGTCCAATATAATGACACTGTCGCGGAGTTGTAGTGATACTCCTCCGAGTTGTGGAATGTGGAAGTCACTAGTTTTGGTTTTCTTTGTAAAGAGAACCATTTCCGTTTTATTTGGATTTATTTCTAATCCACTCTCCTGCGCCCATTCTTTTATGATTCGAAGGGTGTTTTGCATAAGTTCTCCTATGATGTTCAGGTGCTTACCTCTTATCAGAACGGCTAGGTCATCTGCGTACGCTACACATTTCGCACAGGTTCCATCCAGTGCTTTTAAAAGGTTGTCCATTGTGAGCACCCACAGAAAAGGAGATATTACCCCCCCCTGTGGAGTTCCCGTACGGACTGTTCCCCTTCTTGTGTCGTCTCCCAGTGAAGCTATGCTAATGCGGTTTGTAAGCATGTGTTCTAGCCAATTGTTTATTATTTGGTTATTACAGTATATCGAGAGTGCCTCCACAATTCGAAGACCATACTCTAACAAGCGTTGGAAAATGATTCTGAGATGTTTATCATGATCCTCTTGTGACTTACTGTACACCAGGAAATCGTCTATGTAGACGAAAACGAAATCTAGCACCCTCGTAACTTGGTGCGCGAAGCGTTGGAAAGTTTGTGCCGCGTTTTTTAACCCAAAAGGCATGCGAACGAATTCTACGAGTCCAAAAGGGGTTATCACGGCTTTTTTGTGTACATCTTCTGGTGCCACAGGGATGTGATGGAAAGCGCGTACTATATCGATTTTCGAAAAGATGCTACAACCGCCGAGGTTAATAGAACAGTCCTGTATTTATGAAATGGGGTATCTGTCTGGCACAGTAATTGAGTTTAAAAATCTGTAATCGCCGCATGGCCTCCAGTCATTAAGATCTTTTTTGGGGGCCATATGCAAGGCGGACGAGCATTGTGACGAAGATGGTTTGCAGATTCCTACCTGGATCATATAGTCGAATTCGTCCTTAGCGATGTTGTATTTTTTTGTGTTTAACCGTCTAGCGTAAGTAAACGGTAAGTTTCCTTTAGTAAGGATGTGGTGAACGACTGAGTGTTTAAGAGGTAAGTTAAAATCTGGAGGTTCCATAAGCTCAGAAAACTCATTTAGCAGAGCTTTTTGCATTATTTTTCTTCTATCGCAAAAAAACGTGGACTTGTAACGTGTTGTTGACAAGATGTGCCACTGACTCCTGAGTTTGTGAGGGGATCGATTAGTTGTGAGTTTTTGATGTCAATAACTAATCCCGTTTTTCGCAACAAGTCTGCACCAATGATCGGTTTTGTAACTGAGGCGACAAGAAATGTGTGGTTGAATACTCGCCGGAAACCTAACGTCATGCGGAGGTATTTTGTGCCAAATGCTCTAATGGTAGAACCATTCGCTGCGGAAAGAAGTTGGTCTGGTTTAAAATTTTGTGATCTATACTGCGATGCAATTAAAAAAGTGTTGTTGGAAATGGGGTCTTTTATAAACAGACGGCTTGGCGAGCTTTGAGCGCTACTGTCATCCGCCGTCGCGATGGCAGCAGAATCTAGTTTTTTTCGAAGCTGTATGGCTTTTTGCACTTTTGTGCATTTGCACCATGATGCGCGTGGTACCAACACATTGAGCCATCTCGTCTGTTTGTTTGAACACTGTCTTGACTCTGAGTTTGAGAACTACTGAACTGATCTCGCCTATGCAAACTATTCTGCCTTGAACTAGAAGAGTTGGATAGGAAGAGTTTGAGTTTAATTTTTTACGGAGGAAGAGAACGGATTTACAAAAACAATATTTTGGAGAAAATATTAATTGCGATATAGGTAGATGAAACTTAGCTATTAATTAGTTATTTTAAATATTTTGATAAGCGGCGGAGAAAAAAACTAAAAATAAATTACACGGATAATTTTTTCAAAAAAATATATGGATAATGTATCTGAGCACAATTGTCTCACGTAAAATTGTGGAGATAATAAAAAGAACTTGAAATTTTCAGACGTAAAATAATATTCAACTATCGATAAATATAGAAGAATTATTTTGTCAAAATAACATGCAACTATCGTAAAAATATAAATGAAGTATTTCTTTAAAATGAATATACAATGTATGTGTAGCTACTTAGGTTTTCCGTTCATCCGCCGAATGTGTACTGGGCCGGTGGAATGTATTGGTGATGATTGCGACTTCGCTGGTCTCGTTCCTGGATTGCTGGATGACTGAAGGATCGTGTGCGCCATTTCCACTCTGGGTGTTGAAATTATTACTTGTAGTTCGTGCCTGTAGTGCCGGATGCGTTGAAGTTAAAAGCCGCTATGTTGAGGATAACCCGCTGCGTTGATATTACTGCAACAACCACACACGTGTTGTCGGAGGTTATGTGTTGGGTAGGGGTGGAATCACGAGTCGCGTGACTCGAAACGGTATGATTCCACGCAGTCCGAAATGAGCTTAGGTTGATTCTCTCTGTATGCAAAATGACGCCGGTAAATTTTCAAGAACTAGGCTTGTGCGATCGCAGCACAATTTACGTTAAACATCGTAAATAGCTCAGGCGCTGGCACGAGGATGCGGTAAAAATTTCGTAGCCTTGCGGCGTGTGACTGGGGTGGCAGCGATTTATATGGCGTCGTTTTTAGGTGTTCTTCTCGTGCGGGGTCCCCAATATTGTGGTTTGCGTTTAAATCTAAACACAATTTAACTGGTTAATTACATTTATTTTATTTTCTTATTAACTATGTTTTACTGTACTTATTCGAAAAGAAACTGAAAATGCGTTTTTATGCCAAACGACGACTTACATATCTCTGTCATCTGACCCTATCATCCCTCTCCTATTTATCCGATCTATTCCTCCTTTTCTTTTTAGTTAAATTTCGTCCACTGGTGTCCTCTATGAGTCACATATGTATATAAATTAGAGCGCCATCTCGTATTGGCCTCTACAGAACCATTCACCACTGGTTTACTCAATTTCGGTGCGGTCGTTCAAGCACAAGTGACGCCGAACGTTCTGGTCGCCCAAATGAGGTCACCACACCGGAAATGGTCTACAAAATCCATGGTTTGATAATGGACGATCGGTGAGTGAAAGTGCGCGAGCTTGAAGAGGCTACAGGCTTATCACATGGCTCAGTGATTTCGATTTTACATAAATATTTGGACATGAAAAAGCTTTCCTCGAGATGGGTGCCGCGTTTGCTCACAACGATGTTCCAGGAAAATTCGGCTGAGTTCTTGCACCGTTTCGTAACCGTGGATGAAACCTGGATTCATCACAACACACCAGAAACCAAGGAAGAGTCAAAATAATGGACTTCTCCTGGTGAATCGAAGCCGAAGAAGGCCAAGGCGGGTTTGTCAGCAAACAAGGTCATGGCGACTATTTCTTGTTTCCAAACATGAAGAAATGGATCGGAGGTAAGAGATTTGGGTCGAATGAAGAAGTCATATCTGAAACAAACGATTACTTTGAGGGCATCAACAAATTGGAGAAACGTTGGATGAAGTGTATAGAGCTAAAAGGAGACTATGTTGAAAAATAAAATGTTTTTTTACCAGAAAGAGTGTTCCTTATTTAATTTTTCAGGGACTTATTGACCCACCCTCGTATTGCTCCATGCTAACAACGATCCACAACGCAGAATCAGACGTTCACCCTTCGATTTCGTCGGAACTCTCACAAATGAATTGTTCGGAATATTAGATCAACGCTTTGCTAACCATTACGAAGAAACAATAGACAAAATCATAACCAATGACCAACATCTGTTGAATTTAGTCAAAAATCAGACAACAATCATAGACTCTACACTAAACATTTTTAAAGAAGAACACGCATCTTCACAAAGACACAGACGTTGATGAATATGATTTCAAGGCTGGAAAATCAGAATAATAATGAGCATGCATTTCAAGTATTCATCTCTACCGCCTTTCCAAACATCCTTATTCACTACCATAATACACAAACTATACTACTCAACATAATATTGGCAACACATCACGGTCAAATACATCCTTTACTTTTGACCGTGCAGCAGTTTAAAATGGAATTATCTCGCATACCAAGGACCATGATGATACCTGGAGACCGACATCATGAGTCAGTAATTCAATTGCACAAGACGTTACATCCAAGAGGAAGAGTAACTGGGCGAAACATCATAATAGAACTAACATTACCTCTCCTCTACGGCGAAGAATTCAAAATGTACAAGTTTCTTCCTGTCCCCACTTGGCATGATCAGAAGTCCACATATATTGTTCCATCAGCGGACTATCTAATAGTCAATATTCAGGGAGCTCACTATTATCCCTTAAGCAAAGGTCACTTCTCTTCATGGAAACAAAGGTCCTCAGACACATATTGGTGTGAAATGCAGCATCCAAAATATACAGCAGGATCAAGTGTAAGCTCTTGTGAAATAAACCTTCTGAGGCATACACAAAGGTTACCATCATCATGCGTCACTCGAACCGTGCAGCCGCAATTTTACTGGGTAAAAATGCAGCACACTAATACATAAATATTTAGTGCGCCTTATGAAGTCAAAATAGACATCGCCTGTGGTTCGACAATAAATCCTGCTAAACTGAAGGAGACTGGGATTCTGAAACTGCAACCAAACTGCAGAATACACCAATCAACTATGATCCTTTTCGGGAAGCAAACCATAACAACAAGACTGAATTTATCGTATCTTCCCATTCAAAACATTTCGGAGCAGATAATTAAACTCAACTATAAAAAAGAAGAGGATCCTGTTTTGGCATCACACATCTCTAATCAAATCGTGAAGGTTCAGCACGATATTAGTCTCCAAAGGAACCAGGAGGTACTATTAAAGGAGATTAGGAATTACAAAATTCACCAACATTCATTGACCGGAGGCGTAGTGCTTCTACTAATTACATCAGTGGTGATCACAGTAATCAAAAGACTACAGTCGAGGTTAGCAGTAACCATCCAATTGAAGCAGCAGCCCGCACCAGCACCTCGAGAACTGACCAGAAGACGCTCATCAGTGAATCAGGCTGAACAACCAACAATGTTTGCGGATGAACAATTCAGGGTGTAAGCAAGAAGTCGTGGCGCCAGCATGTTGTGAACAACATAATTTCCACGTAATCAGCAGTTTACTGTGGACATCGAAGGTGTCATATCACCGTCTGGATGCTGGTCATCCAACACCTGTGCGACCAGACAGTGGAGTTATCTAATTTTATGTTTATCTTTGTAAAAATTGTATATAAATAGAATTAAAGTAATGAGTGATTCATTGAAAATCCATAGAACAAAGTGTTTGTTTATTGTGAGACCCCCCACCAGATGTAAGGCTCACATCTCATAAAATTCACTTTGTCCAACGCAACAGGGGCTTTGCATAATCTGTCACAAAGGGACGGTAATAGCCTGACAGACCAAGAAATGATCTTTGAGGGTTTCTGGAATTGAAAAATTTGCGATGGCTTCTACAATACCCTCAGAGGATATCACGAAACCTAAAAATTAAACCTTCTGTTTAAAAGAATCACACTTCTCCAACTGTAATTTTCTGAATTTTAAAAATTTGTTCAATATGCTTAATATAGTCGTCCTGGTTTTTGCTAAAAATGGTTATATCATCAATGTAAACGTAACAGATTTGCCAATGACATTGCGCTATTGGCAGAGATTCTAATTTCAATTCTAATTATTCCGTCATCTAGTCCGACACGTTTGAATTCAAGGTGAATATTGAAACAGCAAATAAAAATCTGACAAAAAAAAACTGTCAGAAACAGCGGAGCTATTTGACACATTAGGCTGGTTAGCCTCAATTATGGTAAGGGCAAAGCTAATCCAACAACAACTCTGGAAATTGGAGAAAACTTGGGACGAAATACTTTCAGATGAAAATGCTCAAGAATGGAAGTTCTTCAGGAGCCAACTTTCTTTTATAAAGAAGAAATTTAAGAAATTTAAATCACACGACATGGATTTTGTTACGTATCGAAGAAGGCATTCGTAGCCGTGATTTATACAAGAATTACAACTGTTTCTGGAGCAATTATTGCAATATTGCTATATGCTAAGACAAAGGTGGCACCAATTAGAAAGGTATCAATAACAAAACTCGAACTTTGCGGAGCAGTACTGCTGCAAAATTACTTCAATAAACGAAGGTAGAATTAGAAATAAAACACTTAGAAACATATGGGCCTATCGACTGGCGCTTCAATAACTTTGCGAGCAGCATGGATCACCGGAAATCCTAACAAATGGAAGAACTACGTAGAGGCCAAAGTTACGATAATAACCAAGATAGTAAGCTCAGACAAATGGTATCATGTAAAGGGTAAAAACAATCCAACGTCTAGAGGACTATGGCCGTCAGAACTCAAAGTACACTCCATTTAGTGGGCAGTTCCATCTTGGCTAGCGCAGGCAGAAGTGAACTACACTAACTCCACACCTCACAGTACCAACAAACACCTTTACATCAACGATTGAACCAGATCTCACACGGAGATTGCTGTCGCAGTATAGCACATTTAGACGAATAATATGGATACTCGCTGTATAACAACGAGCGAAAATTAATACCGATTACATTAATCGGATGTCGATGAGAGAAAACGAAGAAAAATCAAAAACGAGAGCCTTTCTAACAACGTTATAATTTTAATGTTACCAAGTGGCTGGTCCAGATCAGAAAGAAAGACAAAAAAACAATCCACTCAGCAGCAACCAGTTACGCACCTCTCTCGACAAGTGTGCAGCTTTACGATCTGTTAGAGAAAAAAAAGAACAACAAAAAAAATATCGCCAGATTGAATTCTATTAGCGGTTCTGATAAGGCGAAACAAAAGCAATGAGAGTAGAACTGTTAAGAGTGCGATTATAATGTGTGTGGGTGCTGCTGGGTGGATAACTAGTACAGTGAGTAACAATGATTCTTGTATAAATATAAATTGGTTTGTTTACAATGTGAATGTGAGTAAATTAAATTTGACAAAAAATTAATTTGAATTGTTACATTTACAAGTTTAAAAGACAAATAAGAATAAATCCAAAACATTTCGCCGCCCCTGGAACGAGGTTTCAGCACACGGGTAGCACGGCCAGTTTATGAATGGGGCGTTTGAAGGTGCCGCTGGCCGTTCGTACAGTTACAACTCGAACAAGACCGTCCCGGCCTGGGTGAACTTCGGAGACGCGCCACATAGCCTATTTGCCCGGCGGGAGGGTGGAGTCTTTTATGACGACCAGATCGTTGACTTTGATGTTGGCTTCTGCTTGCTGCCAGCGGGGACGTTGTTGCAGAGACGTCAGGTACTCAATTTGCCAGCGCCTCCAAAATCCTTGAATTCTGGCTTGGAGATTTTTCCAACACGATAAACGATTAATAGGAACATCAAGCGTAGGCTCCGGTACCGCTGCAAAGGACTTACCTAGAATGAAATGAGCGGGGTTTAGCGGATCTAAATCAGTGTCAGATATTTGGCATAGAGGTCGTGAATTGAGCAAGGCTTCGATATGCGTTAACAGCGTATAGTACTGTTCGAAAGTAAGAATATCAGATCCTATGACTAGGCGAAGATGTTGTTTCACCGACTTTAACCCCGCCTCCCACAAACCTCCGAAGTGAGGTGCAGAAGGTGGAATGAAGTGCCAGGTAGTACCGTCGTGAGCCAATGATTCCGCCACCAGTGAATTATGACGATCCGAGAGAACGAGTTCATGCATCTCCGATAATAAGCGATTACATCCGCGAAAATTTGTCCCATTGTCGGAATACATGTGCGAGTGTTTTCCGCGGCGCGAAACAAAGCGATGGAAAGCAGCAAGGGAAGCTTTGGTGGGTAGATCGCTAACAAGTTTTAAGTGAACCGCGTTCGTCACAAGGCAAACACATAACGCGACATAGCCTTTGGTAAATGTACTTTTTCTGCCCAATTTAACTTTTACCGTTATGGGACCTGCGTAATCACAACCACAATGAGTAAATGGTCGGCAAGGCTGAATTCGTTGTGGTGGTAGATTACCCATCAGCTGAGTGGCGGTCGCTTTTCTTTGACGGAAGCAGGGGACACAGTCGTGGGCGATTTTTCGAAAGAGATTTCTGCACCGGATTATCCAATATTCTTGGCAAATAAGGGCAAAGAGGGTCGATACCCCTGCGTGCAAAAAACGTTTGTGCACGTCGATGATAATAAGTTGAGTGATGATATGCCCTTTGGGTATGATGATCGGGTTTTTTGTGTTGAACGAAAGGTCAGCTTGTTGAAGTCGTCCTCTGACTCGTAAGATGCTATCGCTATCCATGAAGGGAGAAAGATTAGGAAGCGTTCAGTCTTTGGGAAAGAAACTATATTTTTTTAAAATTTTACATATTCACCAAAATATTGATACTGTAACCATTGTATACTTATATTGGCGTCGTAAGCTAACTGGGGTTGTTTGAGGTAGTCGGATAGCAACTGCAGTTGTTTTCGAATCCGAGCGATGAAACCAAGATACCGAGCTATTGTTCGGATGTACCCTCATCCGATGAAATTCGAGTTGAAAGCTGTTTATATGGATGCTCTTTGTTGATGACATGATGTAATTGGCAAGAGCTTCTCCTCATTTCAATCACGCAGGTAGAGTCTTCTTCAGGTGTATCTGCAATCTGCCACAAAGCCGAATCTCGACAAAGCCATTGTGGACCGGTCCACCAAAGTGGGTGCTCGACGATCTGCGAGGGTGGTATACCACGTGAGGCACAATCCGCAGGGTTAGATCTACCCGAAACATGGAACCAACGATTACGCGGTATTGTGCCCAAAACTTCTGAGGTACGGTTACCGACAAAATCACTCCAGCGACGAGGGGGAGACGACAACCACGAAAGTACAACTTTTGAGTCACACTAGGCATACACTTTTGCTACGTGAAGGCCCAGGGAATTTCGAATCGCGACAAGTAGTTTCGTGAGCAGAACGACTCCACATAGCTCGAGTCGTGGGATACTTAGTTGCTGTATCTGAGCTACAGGAGATTTAGCGGCGACGATATTTGTTACGCAATTTCCGTTTGAGAGTTTATAGCGCGCATAAATAACGGCGGCGTATGCAGATTCCGATGCATCGGAGAATTCATGCAATTCAAATGAATCATCTCCGAGACCGATTATTCGCGGAACCGAGATTTTAGTAAGCAACATCTCGATAAGAACTCCACAGAGTAGCGATTGCAAGCGGAACTTGGTTATCCCACTCCAATTTTCGATGCCAAAGCTCCTGAAATAATATTTTCAAACGAATGACTGAGGGAGATAAAAACCCGAGGGGATCAAAGATTCGCGCCACGTCTCTAAGAATTTGACGCTTGGTTGTCACTTCAGTTGGGGTATAATTGAGGCGAAAACTAAATGCGTCACTTCGAGTGTTCCTGCGTAACCCGAGAACTTTGACCCATGGATCCGCGTTGGCGTGAAATGGAATATTTTCCCGAAAAGAACTATTTACATTTTTTAAGGAGGTCTTTACTTTGCCATTTGCTTAGTTCCATATCGCACTTGGAAAGGAGTTCAATAAGCTAGTTTTATTTCGATATGGCTTCTGACAATGTGTCTGCCTCTGAAGCTACATCATCCACGTAAAAGTCGTTAAGGATCACTTCCGATGCGATTGGGAAGTCATTTTGATAATCCTTGGCGAACTGCTCGAGAGTTCGAACCGATGAAAAGGGTGCACACGATGTGCCGTATGTCACAGTGCGAAGTCGAAAATGTTGGATTGCCTCAGATGGCGATCTCCTCCAAAGAATGCGCTGGAAGTCCGAATCCTTCTCTGACACCCATATTTGACGAAGCATTTTTACGATGTCCGCAGTAAACACAAAGGCAAAGCGACGAAACCTGGTGCAGACAGAGAAGATATTTCGCTGAATGGGAGGGCCGATCATCAGGGAATCATTAAGACAAATTCTCTTCTTGTCTTTAAATGACCCATCGAAAACGACACGCAATTTTGTCTGTTTAGCACGGCGTGATGGGGAAGGTAGTACACATTAGAATTTCCTAATTCCGCGGTTTTATATGTCCTAGCGCAAGATACTCGTCCAGGAAATGGGTGTAGTTAGCAAAAAGTTCGAGGTTTTCAGAAAATTTCCTCTCCATCGATTTGAGGCGCGAAACCGCCCCAGATAGGGTATTTGTGAATTGTGGTGGAGATTTAAATGGGAGACCGACGACGTATTTCCCTTCTGAGTCACGGTGATGAGTTTTTAGGAAGTGTTCCTCGATTTCCGCATCTTCCTCCGACCGAAGCGATTTAGGATCAACCTCCTCGACTGTCCAAAATGCTTGCAGAATGGAATCGGTATCAAGCGAAGTATGATTTGAAACGATATCGGGGTTTGAATTTGGTGAAAGTTGTCCGCCCAGAATCCAACCAAAAATGGTATGTTGGGCGGTTGGGTGACCCTGCCTGTTTTTTGGTTATCTTTCCATCGAAGATTTCGCAACACTTATCTGCTCTTAACAGAATATCGATCGGCCTAGATTCGTTGAATGACGGATCAGCTAAATCCAATCCGAGTAAATGATCCCAGTCCTTAATCGAAAAAGAAAATGTTGGCAAGTTTGTAGTAACGTTGGGTAAAATATAAATATCAACTCTGATACAAAATAACCCACAGCGTGACGAGATTCCCAATGAGGTGAGACCTCTGGATGTACCTGCATTGGTAGATCTAATACCATTGACCGATATCATAGCATTTCTTCGTTTGAGTCCTAATCGCTGAGCACATGACTCAGTGATAAAAGAAACCTGGGAGCCTGAATCGATTAGAATGCGAACTTTTTGGGATTTTCTATTGATGTCTCGTACCATTGCAACAGCGGTGTTTGGGGTAATTGATGAGAGATGTTTACCGAATAATTATTATTAGCAACCGGTGATGACGAAGTTGATGATTGAGGTGACGAGTTGTTATGAGCTAGGGGCAGGCCACGGAGGCATCTTCAGTGTGGATGAAGGGAACGGTGGCACGCACGCGGTTGCAAAAAGAAAAATGACTAGCAACTATCTTACTTCTATGACAATACGAGAAGAATTACTACCAACGGAAAGTATGACACTTTCAATTGGGGTTCATTTTCATCCGCATTCGATCTTTCGCTTGTGGTTTTGTCTTTCGTCAAATTTCTTTCCAAGACCGAGAACTTAGATGTGTGCGAACAGGACCACTAATGTATATGCTTATGTCAAAATAAATCACATTTTCTCATTTCGCGTTTAAACCCGACACTTGAGGAAGTGTTTTATTTTTTTTTGTTTACAAAAGGCGACAAATGTGTCACCTCAACCACACAATTTTTTTTTTTTTTTTTTGTGTTTACATTTTACTGCAGATTCTAGGGCCTCGTAACAGAGTCGACAGAAACGGGATATTAGAACCAACCGGGGAAATATTTACCGATGGTAGTTGACGAGGCTGATTAACCGAAGGGTCAGGAACCAAACTATGATGGCGTGAATTGCAAGATTTGCATCGACTGTTAGATGCAAACACGCAAACAATTGAAACATACCTTGGACGACTTGACGTAATCTCTTCGAGCTGGAATTGTCATTTCGAGAAATTGTGGACATTGCCAAAGTCCGTGAGACTCATTGCATTTTAATGCAACTCGAAGGAGGAACAGCAGGCATGCTTTTAACAGGCGACGACTTCGCTTTTTGTGCACTGCGAGTGTTGCTGGTGGTGTTTTCCAAAGCCTCACAATGAGTCTCTAAAACACTTAATAATCGACTGATAGTAGGATAGTCGTCAAGAACACTGTTCTCCGACCATTGTTTTCGAATGTCGGGGTCCAGCTTATTTAGCAGTATGTAGATTAACCATGGATCCCGATCAAATGAGCTCAGCGAAATAAGACCTCTTACCACCTCGTCTGCTCCGTCAGAGATTTTCCGAAGAAGGCGGACGTTGGAGGTTTGGGTTGAGGGTAAGTCCATAAGCGATCGAATGAATCCCGTAATCGCGTACCGTGGTCGATTGTTTCTGCTGTCGAGACGCTCCCAAGCCGTTTCATAAGTGGCGTGACAAAGTGGCAAATGGTTAATTAAGCTCAGGGCTTCGTTCCGTAGATAAGACTTTAGATAATGAAATTTTTGAATAGGCGTTAAATGGTCTTTATTATGTATAGCACCCTTGAACATATTTCGGAAAGCAGGCCATTCCTGATAATTACCCGAAAACGGTTCGATTCGAATTGTAGGGAGAATAAAGTTAGCTCGCGGCTAATGTCGCGATTTTGCAAACGATTCAATAAAGATTTGTTGTTGTTCCGCTATGCGATTAATTGTGTCCTTACTCTTCTAAGCATTTTCGCGTTCCCGAAACGCGGATAATAGAGCCGATTTGACTAATAAAAATTTAGTCTCAAATTCCTCGTAATCAGGCATTGGGTCCGTATAACCCTCTACCCTCTGCAAACTCGTACATGAGTTTCTGAGAAGCATCAAACTCTTTCCACAAATCGTCCGCTTTGAAAAGTTTGACGTCAAGATCAACTAATGAAGAATTTTCACTAATGTGCTCTGAATACTTGGCTAACTTAGTCAACGAGTGACCACGTGTCAACCGAAGGGCAGTGTGGTCGAAGAAGACATTTCAAATTAAAAAAATTTTAGCGACACAAGAGCGAGGGTCAGATAAATGTGTTTTTTTTTTAAATACGAGTATTCGACTATAATTAAAGCCCAATGAATATTCCTCAAAAGAAAAAAAAACGCACGCACTGCCTCGAAACGAAAATGTTCAAATTTCACGAGAAGGTTAGGTGCACGTGGTAATTTTTTTCCGAATTCGATTGACTTGGGAAATCAACACAATAAAAATAATTGCTCTTTAATTCTTTACACTCCTATATATTGCCTAAGCGAAAGTCTTTACCAATTCGAAACACAAGAATCCGGCTCAATTTGGACCAAAAACAATTTATAACAACGAGCGAAAATTTATACCGATTACATTAATCGGATGACGATGAGAAAAAACGAAGAAAAATCAAAAACGAGAGCCTTCTAACAACGTTATAATTTTAATGTTACCAAGTGGCTGGTGCAGATCACAAAGAAAGACAAAAAAACAATCCACTCATCAGCAACCAGTTACGCACCTCTCTCGACAAGCTTACGAACTGTTAGAGAAAAAAAAGAACAACAAAAAAAATATCGCCAGATTGAATTCTATTAGCGGTTCTGATAAGGCGAAACAAAAGCGATGAGAGTAGAACTGTTAAGAGTGCGATTATAATGTGTGTGGGTGCTGCTGGGTGGATAACTAGTACAGTGAGTAACAATGATTCTTATATAAATAGAAATTGGTTTGTTTACAATGCGAATGTGAGTAAATTAAATTTGACAAAAAATGAATTTTAATTGTTACATTTACAAGTTTAAAGGACAAATAAGAATGAATCCAAATACTCGCTTTCTGTAAACGATTTGTGCACAACTTACGATCATCAAAAGTTAATAAACAGCGAAAACAAATCACCTGCCGAGAAATCGAAAGTGCTGCGAAGGTAGTTATACGACACGTATAGGAGACAACGTATAGCAGACAACGTCAACGAGAACTCAAATGATGGGAACTCTGCCACAACCAAGAGTGTGCAAAACAACATACAGGAGTCTACTATGCAGGACCTATCGACATCAAGATGGCGAAGGGGAGGGTAAACAAGTCATATAATATACAATAATATATATATATATAGCTGTATTTATATACTTGGCAACGAAAGTAGTTCATCTCGAAGTTGTTAGCGACTTAACAGCAAATACCTGCATAGCAGTTTTTAAGAGATTGTGCGCCAGGATAGGTGGGACACCTGTACAGTGACAACGGTACGACTTTCGTGGCTGCAAACAAAATTCTTCAGCTAAATGCTAGGGAGGCGAAAGGGTACAACGATGAAATATGCGGGGCGTTAACAACTTACCATACGGAATGGAATTTGATACCCCCAGCGGCACCCCACTTTGGTGGTCTATGGAAGCCAGGAGTGAAGTTAGTTAAACACCACCTCAAGCGAACCATTGGGGAACAAAAGTTGACATACGAAGAGATGTCTACGCTATTAAGTCATATCGAAGCATGCTTAAACTCAAGACCTCTTTGTACAATTTGAAACGATCCCTATGAAATTGATGTCTTGACGCCAGGTCATTTCTTGATAGGAACAACCTTGCTGGCACCCCCAGAAAGGCATAGACTCAATAAAAGAGAAGGATTATTGACGCGATGGCAGCTGATAGAACAACAACTACGCTACAACAACGTCCGAAATGGATAACAAAAAACAAAAATTTTGAAAAAGTTGGCAACATTGTTTTGGTGAAAGATGAACAACTTCCTCCAACAAGATGGATGTTTGGAAAGGGTCTAGAGACACATGCTGGAGAATATGGTTTAGTGCGTGTAGTAACCATCAAAGCAAGGAACAAGATCTACTAAAGGCCAGTCAGTAAAATCTGTCTGCTACCAATAAGCTGTAGCTGTATTTAGATATAAATTACAGATTTTCTGTTGACAATTTATTCTATTGACACACGAGGAGAAAGTGTTTCCTGCCGAGCAAGTTGGCAGGCCAAGTTTTTGACGTCTGTTATAAGTTAAGGCTGAGTGCGTACTTTACATCGTTGGTAATAAAGTAAAGTGCGTACTTAACATGCACATAACTGGAAACGGACACTGCTGGAAACTTTCCATCATTATGCTTTGATATCAGTTTTGGTCAGCTCCGCCGAGTTACCAGCAGTTCCCACGTGAGTTATAAGAGAATTAACATATTTTGCATGTCAGCATAATTTATACTACGTAATTTTTATAAAAAAATACAAAATAAAATTGTAAGGTGTATTTGAATACGACAACTTCAAAAGCAAGGTGTTTTAATTTGTTGACTATAACCACCCCCCACCATTGGTATGGTGGGCTTAATTAGCATTTAATTACAACTAACAGGCAAAGGTTTCTGCCTCTTCAAGCTTCATAGCGATTGTGATTCTATGCAGAAGTTTTGCCAGTAGCACCGCTGCACAAGGCTCTAACCGTGGCAAGGGTACACATTTTAATGTAGTGACTCTTGTTTTCGATTCTACTAAATGAATATTTTCCTGGCCGTTTTTTGAAACTCTTGCGTAAATCACCGCCACATACGCCTTTTCAGAGGCGTCGCTAAAACCATGAAATTGCACCTGAGATAAGTTTTCGTAGTCTATCCAACGCGGAATTTCTAACTCCTCCAGCCTTTGTAGGCTGGTTCACAATTCAGCCCAGTACCCTTCTACTTCAGGACTTATTGTGGAGTCCCACGATAGTTCGCGAACCCACAATTACTGCATAATCATCTTGGCTTTGATTATATATGGCGCAATCCATCCCAAAGGAACAAAGGGACGTGCGATGTCAGCTAAAACGGAGCGTTTGGTGTATTTTTCCACCTTAGGTAAGTTTATTTTATAGCTAAAAGTATCTTTGGCTGGATGCCATTGGACACCCAACATCTTAATAGCATCCAGTGAATCAAGTTGTAACGGGAGATGCACTTTCCTTTCAATTTCAGGTATCTGAACCAAAATATTCGATGAATTGCAGGCACATTTGCGAAAAGGAAATTCAGCTGCAGTCAACACAGCTAAAACATCCCTGTGTAATCTCATGGCCGGTTCTTCATTCAAGCTTGCGATAAGCGCCTTAGTTACATGATGGGTGCGTTTACTCGTTATCCATAGCCACCTGATGCAACGTTCTTACTGCTCGATACGCTGCCGAACCAATACCAAACGTAACCGTGTTTAGAACAAAGGTTTTTATCGGTACATGGATTCCAGTTCTCCACAAGATAAGTTGGTAGGTCGTGTCTCTGGTGCCATCCATATTTGCCTGTACATCATACTGATGTACGCTACAAATGCGACCTTGAACTTTCGCCATTTTGCAAAGAGATCAATTATGTCCCTTTGTAGACGTGGGCATACCATCAGATGATCGTTCAGCGATTTTCCGTTCGATGTCACAAATGAGGCGTCGAAGACCACTCGCTGCTTTGTGGTCGTGCTTGACTCCTTGAACACTGCATGAGGTAGGTACTGGTACTCTCTTTCTACCATTTCGGCATATTCGTCACTACATTTGATGCACTTTTTCTTCAACTTACAGTTCCCTTTCAGCCTCCTTTCAATTTTAAAAAATTGTGCCATTACTGGTCTTGTGGAGTTTCCCAGCTTTTGCCGCTCGTTTTTCTTAAACGGAAGCCGTACTTCACATCTCCCAGCATTACTGCATTGCGTTATATTTTGCAAGTGTTGTTGACACCTCTCCTCTTCTTTTGTCAATTTTCGTTTTTTCCAGGTTCTCCTCGATCTCCCAAAATTGATTAAGTTGGTCTTTGAGTATGATATGGTGAGTTTGCAGCTTGAAGAATTTTCCCCGTGGATCACTGTTGGTGTCTCCTGTTTGGATCCATCCCAATTCCGTGTTTTGTGCTACTGAACCATTTTGACTCTTCATTAATCCAAGCTTAAAAAAAAAATTTGTAGTTATGAGGGAATTCGTGGGCTTCGAACGAATTTCTTCGATATGTACGCCCACGCTCATTCCCATAAACCAGCTGTTCTGGCACTAAGCGAAACACAGGTAGTGGAAGAATCTTCTGATTAGAAACTGCCTGGATATAACTTAGTGTCATTATTCTTTCCCCACCATGGCCTAACCATTTATGTCCGTAGTGATATTGCTTACCAAGTTCCACCACAGTATGGCCACTGTTCCAACCCGGAATTTAATTTCAAATGGGTAAAATTCACCGTCCGTAAGCAAATAATTCACTACTGCTTTATTTACAGAAGCCCTAGTGCGGACAGCAACTCAACTTTTGATGAATTTGATGCGTTGTCCGATTCCATCACTCGAATTGTCTCCTTGTATCCTCATACTGAAATTGTCATTGTGGGCGATTTCAATATACACAATTCGGATTGGCTTCAATATTCTGGCCAGACAACACCCGAAAGAAGGTATGTTGAACTTTTTGCTGATTATTAACAATTTGACTCAGCTTGTAAATGAGCCTACACGTATACCGGACATTGTAAGTTATTCCGCCAACACCTTGGACTTGTTTCTTACTTCTCACCCTGATAAATACATTATTGATGTTTTAGCGCCTGACCACAATATCGTATCAGCTAAATTCTCGTACTCTGACCACACAGTTAAAGAAAAAACTCCTAAAAGAAAAGTATGGCAATACGAGAAAACCAACTGGAGCGGCCTCAATAGCTTCTTTAGGAGTTTTAACTGGTCGCTATGCTTCTTCGATAGCGACGTGGATGCCGCTGCTGATATGATCACTAACACTATACTCTTAGGGATGAATGACTTTATTCCTAGCAGAATAAAGAGCATTAAACCTAAGGCAAACTCGTGGTTTGACCAGAGCTGTAAAGAGGCTATCAGGTTGAAAGAAGTAAGTTTTCTGTCTTATAAAGCCAACGAATCTGAGGAAAATCGAAAGAAGTTTAAACAAGCCAGAAAAGACTCCAATGCCCATATTCGACATGTAAAATTCTTACATGACCAAAAATTGAGTCAAAAAGTCCTAAAATGTCCCAAAGGTAGTAAAAATTTTTGGTCATTCGTCAAAAATATTAAAAATTCTGCCTCGTCTGCCATCCCCACGCTCATTTACAATGACATTCCAGCTGTCAGCTCCTTAGACAAAGCTAATCTGCTTGCTGCTCACTTTGCAGCGAACTCCACGCTGCCAGATAATGCTTCGTCTCCACCTGTATTTGAAAGCGTCAAATTTTGCATGGGACAAGTCCACTTTCGCACTCGTACAATTGCAGGAGTACTCAAAGGTCTTAACATACACAAATCCGCTGGTCCAGATGGTATCCCCCCCATTGTTCTGAAGAGGTGTTTTTTTACGCTGGCAAAGCCTCTGCGTAAGCTTTTCTGTCTATCCTACTTTTCAGGGCTCTTTCCGAGTAGATGGAAAACAGCATTTGTCCAGCCCGTCCCCAAAAAGGCGAATCTTCCTCCCCGTCCAATTACCGACCCATTGAACTTACGTCCCTTCTTTCCAAGGTCATGGAAACACTGATAAATCGTCAGCTTATGAAATATCTCGATTCACGAAAACTCCTTAATGACCGGCAGTATGGTTTTCGTAGCAGCAGGTCCACTGGTGATTTGATGGCATATCTCACCTAGAAGTGGAACCAATCTCTCCATCAGTTCGGCGAAACCAAGATGGTTGTGCTTGATATTTCAAAGGCATTTGACAGAGTTTGGCGTCAGGCTCTTTTGTCGAAAATGCGTGCATATGGCATCGATGAGTCTCTTCTTCAATGGATTAGAAATTACCTTTCGGGGCGTTAAATACAAGTTGTTTTGGACGGCTTCAAGTCTGCAATTCACCAAATAAATGCTGGTGTTCCCCAAGGCTCTGTTTTGTCTCCGACTCACTTTCTCATTTTTATAAATGATCTCTTGTCTACAACTTCTAATCCAATCCGTTCCTTCGCTGATGACAGTACCCTCAGTTTTTCATATTCGTTCCCTAACTCACGTCCTTGCTCTTCGGCCGTGGAAGTGGAACGGCAACGTATGTTAAACACATTAAATTCCGACCTGGACAGCATAATTAAATGGGGTTCAACCAACAGAGTGGAATTTAATGCTTCCAAAACACAATGCTGTCTTCTGTCTCTCAAGCGAAACCAAAACCCTCAACCATTATCCATGGATGGTACTTGCATCATTGAAACCGAAAGACTTGCCATTCTCGGTATGTGTATTAATAACCATCTTCGGTGGAATGATCACATATTCGAGGTCGCCAAAAATGCTGCAAAATGTCTAGGATTCCTTAAACGGTGCAAGAAATATTTTACCCGGCCTGATCTGGCCTCAATTTATAAGGCATTCATCCGCCCTAAGCTGGAATATAACGCCCATATCTGGTCTGGTGCACCCAAGACCGTTCTGCACATTCTTGATAGGGTACAAAATCGCGCGTTAAAACTTATAGGTGATAGAGACATTGTGAATTCCATTCATTCATTAGAACATCGGAGAAATGTCTCCTGTCTCTCCCTGTTTTATCGTTTTTTCCACAAAAAATGCTCCAGCGAAATAGCCAGTTGCATTCCTCCCCTTCAAAATTTCACCCGCAATACGCGACATGCTTCGAATGCACATCAGTTTTCCCTAAAGCCTAACTTCGGTCGTACTATTAAACATAGGGATTCTTTTATAAGCCGAACGACACGAATGTGGAATGACCTACCAAGCTCTGTATTTCCCCATTACTACAACCTTCAAACATTTAAAGCCAACGTGCATAGGCTTCTCCCCTGTTCTTCTTCTCCCTTTCCTTAAAAGGTATTCATATTCCTTTTGGCGCGCGCGAATTATAAAAAAAATAAATAAATAAAAATTACAACACTGCTATCACAGATAGAAGCACGCCTCAATTCCCGTCCGCTGTGTCTGATAACATCTGATCCAGACGACCTAAATGTACTAACATCAGTCCACTTCTTGATCGGGGCACTACTGTGAATGCTTCCGGAAAGAAATTGAAAGGAAAGGGACTTTAACAACCTGGATAGATGAATATTTTGATCGATCATGCTTTGAAATAAATTGAAAAATTCCCACCATTCTTCTTGTTTGCCAGAGAATGTCTTTATTTGAACGGGTGGAGACGGATATCGCACACTGATGTGCGACAAGTGTAGTTTAATAGTGAAATATCTAAATTGTCACTGCTTTTCTCTGTAAATTTATTGATTTCATCGGTTAACATACCCATAAACTTGAAATAAACCTGTTTTATTTAAGAAAATGTTTCCGCTTTCATATGTTTGTCTCTAATATAATCAGACACACTACCGACGATCGAATCGGGATCCTTCTTGGCTCGTTTAAAGCCTTCGTCAATATCTATTAAACAATCGTTCACATACCCCCTTGACTTACGCTCTTCGATCTCTTTTTGAACTCTTTAAAGTCCGATTCGAGTTCCATTAGAAAAAGATCTTGCCTTTCAATATTTTTCGCGATTTTTGCATTTTGTTTGTTAGTATTTTACTATCACACACCTCGATATGGGCTTTATTTGAACTTTTAATTAAATCTATGTATTCCAAGGAAAATTTATTTAAAGTATTGTATCTTGTTGGCATTGTAATTTTGGCATTATTACTTTCTAGTTGAAAATGCTGAAAAGTTTCTGTTGTTAGCGGTTGATACAGTTGAATTCCTGAAACTATTGGTTGTTGCCGCTCTGAACCGTTTGACTGGTCTTCACTGCACCGTTGGCACCGTTGGCACCGTTGAATAAACTGCTGTCACCGTTACCACCGTTGCAAATACTTCTTGCACCGTTTCCTTCTGCCTTGGAATAAAATACCACTTCAATAATCTGCTGTATCCGTTTTGTTTAATTAATGTAGATCGTTGTCTACTGTGGCCGATTGACTGTCCGCCGAAGATCGGATATGATTTCTATTGGATTGGCGATCCGGCTACACTCCTTCCACAGTACACTTTTTAATTTATATCACTTTTTTTCGTTTAAAAAAAATCACGCACTACTGATTCCTTTAAGACTTGAAGGAACACGTTCTTGTTGATTCAAGAAATAAAATTGTTGTTAGTCTAAGAAGAACTTAAAGAAAAATGAAAGATCACTGAATATTTGAATAATGCTCTTAATTGTTTGGCGAGGATGATGCGAATGAATGTATGTACCAAGATCAGCTGTATTCTTTCTTGTTAATACATAGGTATGTGGGCATTGGCCCTGAATAACATTTTAATTTAAGACTTTATACCGCACTAACCTTGTTACGCAGATGTTGAATGTTCTTCGTTCTTGTTCAATTAAAATAACAGCGGTTTGTACTATATTTTTTATTAACAATTAGGGATAGAGATGCTTACGCTTCAACGGTCACAATAGGAGAGAGACAGTGCCGCTTAGCCTAAGATGATCGAACTATGATATGATATGAATATAGCGGAATGGCGTGACGTTACGATTAAGTACATAATGAAGAGAATATATAGAACTATAAATTTATGATTGATATGTTGTAGGATCTTTACTTTTCAATTGGACTTCATAATATGTATTCAATACATAACATCTTCCACCACTTAAATAAGTTGTAGATACCTAGCCCTTGTTTCAAACAAGTATGTTGAATACTTTCAATTCAATCCACAAACAACTAGGAAATACGACTGGCTTTTCTTCACACCCAACACCGAATTCTTCTCACGTGATAGCATCGTGTTTCGTCGCTGGAAGAACTCCTCATCATTAAATTTATATTTCCCATCATACTGTCCTAATCTTTTTAATACTAGCACCATTCTTTCCCCTCAAAATTGTAAACCTACCTCCTTCTCTTCTAAAATAGCTACTACTTGCCCAATAACCCCCCGAAGTAATACTGTGTGTCTTTCAGCCAAACTCCTCCTACCACACATTTAACTTTATCGGCGCTACCACGGCCCCTAAATTTTTTCGTTTACAACGATCCTAATATCGTGTGTCACGCCCCTCGACCAGATAAAGCCAATCCTAAGTGTTTGTCCGTTTACTATCAAAATGTAAGAGGACTTCGCACTAAAATTTCTGATGTGTTCTTAAACTCCCAAAGCTCACTTATGCCATTTTTGCCTTAACTGAAACTAACCTAACCCTGGACTTTAATAATAAGGAACTTTTTACTTCTGACTTTAACGTCTTCCGTAAAGACGTCTTAGTAGTTAATATTCCCACTAACAACGATCTCTCAAGCATAGGTCCCCCTAGTGATGATCCCCCTGGGCATGGTGTTCTTTTGGCTCTTCACGCCTGCTACGATGCGTCAGCTTTCACTATCCCCAATACTTCTAACCTTGAACTGATTTGCGTAAAAGTAATCTTTTCAAACCGTTTCCTTTATATCTTATGCTGCTACATACCTCCCGCACAACTTATTAATACATACCAGCTTTTGCTGATGCACTTGACTTTGTGATTGAAACCATTACCCCTGAGGACGATGTAATCGTCGTTGGGGATTTTAATCTTCCTCGATTGCGCTGGGCTGAATCAGATGATGAGATTCACCTAGTCTCAATTAATGCAACCTCTGATAAGAAAATCTTATTCACTGGTCGATTTTTGGCTTCTGGTCTTCATCAGATGAGCGCTATCAAAACCAATCTGGGAAGACAGTTAGAACTTTTCTTTTCATCTGACGCCGATAATTGTGTAGCTACCGAAAGTAACCACCTCCTTTCCAAACTCGACGCTTATTACCCTTATTTGTCTTTAGCCTTTTGTAGTGGACCTATATTGTATCTAAATCAACACCCAAACATTGTGTTCAATTAAACATGACCCACTTTTCATTGCGGAAGCAACAACGGCCAAACATTTCAAATGGTACAATACAATTAAATACGACAGCCAACACAAACTCATGACGCCGCAAGAATACCGGCAAAACAGAATATTAAACATGAATACATTGTGCTCTGCCCGAGTCAATGGGGATTATGTCATCAATGTTATGCATACACACTGCATTGTTTTGATTTCGGTGACCCACCACATTGTGCACATCGTAGGTTGGATCATGTATCAAGATCGTTGGCCCAATTCTGGTTCATGCGTTTTTTGACACTTTGTAGCCCGAAACTCTATCGATATTTTGTAACCCAAAGTTCTATTCGATGTATTGATATGCATAGAAACTACTCAAAGGGAATTAGTATATAAGTTGCATGTTTTGATCAATAAAGACAGAAGCACTTTGACATTCAACAAGGTGTTTTCTCTTATAGGTCTTTAGCCCTGCTACTCGTTAGCAGACTCTGGCAGATTTAGGGAAAGTAACTTCACTTTATAGACATATTACATGGCTATCTTGCCAATTCGATCCTGACCAATTCAATCCAGACCGGATTCGATCCTGCAACTTCGGTCCTGCAACATCAACCCTGTGTAAGATCAAACACAAAAGCTAAGACTGAAGAACACATACATACCACAAGGAGTTATAGACAGCACACCACCGAAGTACATAATAACAGTTAAAGCCGCGGGTCCTAAACCACTATCAATCAAAGAATACAAGAGAATACAGTTGAAAAATAAGAAAACGAGGTTGACTAAAATACCTCCAACCGATTATGTAAAACCCAAAAAGAGAGGAGGCAAGATATACAGGGACAGGAAGAGATTAGCCTACCTAAAAAACATCGTCGATATAAACAACCCCACATCAATATCATGGGAAGTAGCGACCAAAATCTGGGAGGAGATCGACAGACTTACAAAAGTAGTAAACAAAATACAAGAATGGGAAACAACATCACCAAGAAGCAAGTAGTGGTAAATGAAAATAGACAGCATATAAGCCCGATGACAGCAAGCTTGACAACAGTAGCAGTAGTAACAGTAATTTTATATGTATTGTTTAAAATAAATAGGTGTTATAAGGAATATGTGAAGAAGCAATTAATAAGAAACAATGTATCCAGGGTATAAGAAATAAAAAAAAAACATTTTTTCAATGGAACAAAAACTAGAACAGTTAAGATAATATAAAGAAAAGTTCAATAAGAGGGTATACACAACAGACGTGGTTCTCGAAATTAAAAGAAATTCAAAGAATAAAAGTAGAAATATTGGAAATATCAAGATTAGAAAAAGGCACGCAGGAAGCCGAAGAAAAGATTCTAAACAAATTTCTAGAAGAATATAAGCTAATAAAAACAATAATAGAGTCAAACCTGATTATCGAAGAAGAAATGGCCGATTTCAATTTAGAAACCGCCTTAAAGGTGAACCAACCTTTAATGGATCGTATCATGAACTAGATGCATTCCTCAAAATCGCAAAACTAATGTACAATAGCTTGAAAGAAACTGAAATAGCAACATTAATAGATTTTATTTTTAATGCAAAACTGAATTCAAAGGTCCGAACTGCACTAGGATTCGTTGAAGAATTCAATAATTTTGCAGCATTTGAGAAGAGCATTAAAGAAAAATACCATAATACCACCACGGCACCGCAAATACATACAGCACTAGAAAACACCATTCAGAGGAACACATCGGTGACAACAAACAAGGACAAAATACTGTCACTAGTAGCGGAATTGAACAACCTGCAAATAGAACTACTACCAGGTACGGCATCGACAGCGGAAAAGGTATTATTGCCGAAAATAAACGAAACCTATGTCCTTACCGTATTCAAAAATGGAGCAAGCGAATATATAAAGCCAACACTTTTTGCTGCGCAACCGAAATCATTAACTGAGGCAGTAAATCTAGCTTTAGAATTGGAAAAAACTAAAACTCAAGACACCCAAATCATGCAAATAAGGCGATCACAAAATCAACATTCTAGCAGTCAAACACAACATTCTAGACCACGATATCAAAGACATAATAACTAGAATGGCCACAACAACCAACAAAGATACTCAAATAATCGAGGACACTACAACCACAACAGGAATCAGATAGTAAACAGTTAAAAAAACAAGCATAGGTATAACCAAGGCAGTTTCCGAAGTAACAACAACAGTACATACCAAACGAACACACCACAACAGAACCCCAATGGTAAAAACAGAGGCAGGAATAATTCAAATAGGTACACCAACAACAGAAGAATAAACATCCTACATGAACAGGGAAACAAGATAGGTCCGGAGAGACTACATAGAGACTCCCCGGAAGACCGAAACAAAACATATACAAAATCTCGGATAACCTAACGAACTATGTATCAATGCAAGTATCGAATCTAAAAAGAAATAAAACATTTTTAATTGACACAGGGGCTGACGTATCAAAAATAAAAGAAGACGACATAAATACAGACTTTTTGAGTAACGAGAAATGTAGACTAACTGGTATAACCAGTGAAGAAGTTGGCACTTTAGGCAAGGTATACATGAAACTACTTGACTTTCAAGTCACGAAATAACACATAAATTCGACATAGTTAACAGAGATTTCCCAATAGCAACATATGGCATATTAGTTATTTTTCTTTTAAAGTATATGTGCAGAATAGACTACCAAACATACAATCAGCATCCAAGAAGAAGAAATACAATTACCTATAGCATCAAAATCTTTGAATATGTTCAGAATACCTCCGAGAACAGAAGCAATATATCCAACAAATTTATCACTGTCAGAAGACAACGTGATTTTAAACAATGAATTAGAAAGGGGTATATTTGTTAGCAACTCCATAGTACCCGCAAATGGTATATGTCACGTAAAAATACTAAACGCAAACGATTACGAAGTAGTTATAAAAGACACAAGCCTAGAAGTAGAATCTTTTTAGAAACTTCACTATTTTAAAAAATAAACAACGTCTAAGCAAAGATACTAAGAGATTACAAAAACTATTAGAAAAATTAGAAATCGAAAGCACAGACCCTGAAATCAGACATTCATTAACACAAATATTTAGAGAATACCATAACATTTTCCATTTAGATAACGAACCCTTATCAACAAACAATTTTTATTCCCAAAAACTGACAGCCACAGACAACAGTCCAATCTATATAAAAAAAACTATAGGGAAGTAGCGACCAAAATCTGGGAGGAGATCGACAGACTTACAAAAGTAGTAAACAAAATACAAGAATGGGAAACAACATCACCAAGAAGCAAGTAGTGGTAAATGAAAATAGACAGCAGATAAGCCCGATGACAGCAAGCTTGACAACAGTAGCAGTAGTAACAGTAATTTTATATGTATTGTTTAAAATAAATAGGTGTTATAAGGAATATGTGAAGAAGCAATTAATAAGAAACAATGTATCCAGGGTATAAGAAATAAAAAAAAAAACATTTTTTCAATGGAACAAAAACTAGAACAGTTAATATAATATAAAGAAAAGTTCAATAAGAGGGTATACACAACAGACGTGGTTCTCGAAATTAAAAGAAATTCAAAGAATAAAAGTAGAAATATTGGAAATATCAAGATTAGAAAAAGGCACGCAGGAAGCCGAAGAAAAGATTCTAAACAAATTTCTAGAAGAATATAAGCTAATAAAAACAATAATAGAGTCAAACCTGATTATCGAAGAAGAAATGGCCGATTTCAATTTAGAAACCGCCTTAAAGGTGAACCAACCTTTAATGGATCGTATCATGAACTAGATGCATTCCTCAAAATCGCAAAACTAATGTACAATAGCTTGAAAGAAACTGAAATAGCAACATTAATAGATTTTATTTTTAATGCAAAACTGAATTCAAAGGTCCGAACTGCACTAGGATTCGTTGAAGAATTCAATAATTTTGCAGCATTTGAGAAGAGCATTAAAGAAAAATACCATAATACCACCACGGCACCGCAAATACATACAGCACTAGAAAACACCATTCAGAGGAACACATCGGTGACAACAAACAAGGACAAAATACTGTCACTAGTAGCGGAATTGAACAACCTGCAAATAGAACTACTACCAGGTACGGCATCGACAGCGGAAAAGGTATTATTGCCGAAAATAAACGAAACCTATGTCCTTACCGTATTCAAAAATGGAGCAAGCGAATATATAAAGCCAACACTTTTTGCTGCGCAACCGAAATCATTAACTGAGGCAGTAAATCTAGCTTTAGAATTGGAAAAAAGTAAAACTCAAGACACCCAAATCATGCAAATAAGGCGATCACAAAATCAACATTCTAGCAGTCAAACACAACATTCTAGACCACGATATCAAAGACATAATAACTAGAATGGCCACAACAACCAACAAAGATACTCAAATAATCGAGGACACTACAACCACAACAGGAATCAGATAGTAAACAGTTAAAAAAACAAGCATAGGTATAACCAAGGCAGTTTCCGAAGTAACAACAACAGTACATACCAAACGAACACACCACAACAGAACCCCAATGGTAAAAACAGAGGCAGGAATAATTCAAATAGGTACACCAACAACAGAAGAATAAACATCCTACATGAACAGGGAAACAAGATAGGTCCGGAGAGACTACATAGAGACTCCCCGGAAGACCGAAACAAAACATATACAAAATCTCGGATAACCTAACGAACTATGTATCAATGCAAGTATCGAATCTAAAAAGAAATAAAACATTTTTAATTGACACAGGGGCTGACGTATCAAAAATAAAAGAAGACGACATAAATAGAGACTTTTTGAGTAACGAGAAATGTAGACTAACTGGTATAACCAGTGAAGAAGTTGGCACTTTAGGCAAGGTATACATGAAACTACTTGACTTTCAAGTCACGAAATAACACATAAATTCGACATAGTTAACAGAGATTTCCCAATAGCAACATATGGCATATTAGTTATTTTTCTTTTAAAGTATATGTGCAGAATAGACTACCAAACATACAATCAGCATCCAAGAAGAAGAAATACAATTACCTATAGCATCAAAATCTTTGAATATGTTCAGAATACCTCCGAGAACAGAAGCAATATATCCAACAAATTTATCACTGTCAGAAGACAACGTGATTTTAAACAATGAATTAGAAAGGGGTATATTTGTTAGCAACTCCATAGTACCCGCAAATGGTATATGTCACGTAAAAATACTAAACGCAAACGATTACGAAGTAGTTATAAAAGACACAAGCCTAGAAGTAGAATCTTTTTAGAAACTTCACTATTTTAAAAAATAAACAACGTCTAAGCAAAGATACTAAGAGGTTACAAAAACTATTAGAAAAATTAGAAATCGAAAGCACAGACCCTGAAATCAGACATTCATTAACACAAATATTTAGAGAATACCATAACATTTTCCATTTAGATAACGAACCCTTATCAACAAACAATTTTTATTCCCAAAAACTGACAGCCACAGACAACAGTCCAATCTATATAAAAAAAAACTATAGGGAAGTAGCGACCAAAATCTGGGAGGAGATCGACAGACTTACAAAAGTAGTAAACAAAATACAAGAATGGGAAACAACATCACCAAGAAGCAAGTAGTGGTAAATGAAAATAGACAGCAGATAAGCCCGATGACAGCAAGCTTGACAACAGTAGCAGTAGTAACAGTAATTTTATATGTATTGTTTAAAATAAATAGGTGTTATAAGGAATATGTGAAGAAGCAATTAATAAGAAACAATGTATCCAGGGTATAAGAAATAAAAAAAAAAACATTTTTTCAATGGAACAAAAACTAGAACAGTTAATATAATATAAAGAAAAGTTCAATAAGAGGGTATACACAACAGACGTGGTTCTCGAAATTAAAAGAAATTCAAAGAATAAAAGTAGAAATATTGGAAATATCAAGATTAGAAAAAGGCACGCAGGAAGCCGAAGAAAAGATTCTAAACAAATTTCTAGAAGAATATAAGCTAATAAAAACAATAATAGAGTCAAACCTGATTATCGAAGAAGAAATGGCCGATTTCAATTTAGAAACCGCCTTAAAGGTGAACCAACCTTTAATGGATCGTATCATGAACTAGATGCATTCCTCAAAATCGCAAAACTAATGTACAATAGCTTGAAAGAAACTGAAATAGCAACATTAATAGATTTTATTTTTAATGCAAAACTGAATTCAAAGGTCCGAACTGCACTAGGATTCGTTGAAGAATTCAATAATTTTGCAGCATTTGAGAAGAGCATTAAAGAAAAATACCATAATACCACCACGGCACCGCAAATACATACAGCACTAGAAAACACCATTCAGAGGAACACATCGGTGACAACAAACAAGGACAAAATACTGTCACTAGTAGCGGAATTGAACAACCTGCAAATAGAACTACTACCAGGTACGGCATCGACAGCGGAAAAGGTATTATTGCCGAAAATAAACGAAACCTATGTCCTTACCGTATTCAAAAATGGAGCAAGCGAATATATAAAGCCAACACTTTTTGCTGCGCAACCGAAATCATTAACTGAGGCAGTAAATCTAGCTTTAGAATTGGAAAAAACTAAAACTCAAGACACCCAAATCATGCAAATAAGGCGATCACAAAATCAACATTCTAGCAGTCAAACACAACATTCTAGACCACGATATCAAAGACATAATAACTAGAATGGCCACAACAACCAACAAAGATACTCAAATAATCGAGGACACTACAACCACAACAGGAATCAGATAGTAAACAGTTAAAAAAACAAGCATAGGTATAACCAAGGCAGTTTCCGAAGTAACAACAACAGTACATACCAAACGAACACACCACAACAGAACCCCAATGGTAAAAACAGAGGCAGGAATAATTCAAATAGGTACACCAACAACAGAAGAATAAACATCCTACATGAACAGGGAAACAAGATAGGTCCGGAGAGACTACATAGAGACTCCCCGGAAGACCGAAACAAAACATATACAAAATCTCGGATAACCTAACGAACTATGTATCAATGCAAGTATCGAATCTAAAAAGAAATAAAACATTTTTAATTGACACAGGGGCTGACGTATCAAAAATAAAAGAAGACGACATAAATACAGACTTTTTGAGTAACGAGAAATGTAGACTAACTGGTATAACCAGTGAAGAAGTTGGCACTTTAGGCAAGGTATACATGAAACTACTTGACTTTCAAGTCACGAAATAACACATAAATTCGACATAGTTAACAGAGATTTCCCAATAGCAACATATGGCATATTAGTTATTTTTCTTTTAAAGTATATGTGCAGAATAGACTACCAAACATACAATCAGCATCCAAGAAGAAGAAATACAATTACCTATAGCATCAAAATCTTTGAATATGTTCAGAATACCTCCGAGAACAGAAGCAATATATCCAACAAATTTATCACTGTCAGAAGACAACGTGATTTTAAACAATGAATTAGAAAGGGGTATATTTGTTAGCAACTCCATAGTACCCGCAAATGGTATATGTCACGTAAAAATACTAAACGCAAACGATTACGAAGTAGTTATAAAAGACACAAGCCTAGAAGTAGAATCTTTTTAGAAACTTCACTATTTTAAAAAATAAACAACGTCTAAGCAAAGATACTAAGAGATTACAAAAACTATTAGAAAAATTAGAAATCGAAAGCACAGACCCTGAAATCAGACATTCATTAACACAAATATTTAGAGAATACCATAACATTTTCCATTTAGATAACGAACCCTTATCAACAAACAATTTTTATTCCCAAAAACTGACAGCCACAGACAACAGTCCAATCTATATAAAAAAAACTATAGGCTACCATAGACACAACACACAGAGATAAGAAGCCAGGTACAGAAACTACTTCAAAGAGACATAATAGAACTTTCAGTTAGCCCGTACAACTCACCACTGCTATTAGTACCAAAAAGGAGCGTAGGCGGAATAAAGAAATGGAGACTAGTAGTAGATTTCCGTAAGCTCAATGACAAAATAGTAAACGACAAATTCTCATTAACTAGAATCGAGGACGTATTGGATAAACTAGGTAGAGCCAAGTACTTCTCTACACTCGACATGACTAGTTCTTTTCACCAGATACCACTAGATCAAGAATCAAGACAAATGACAGCATTTTCGACACAGGATGGTCCCTATCACCTAACTACTTGCTATACATTGGGGAATAAACTTTTTTAAGCCATATTTATATGGGAGGAAGTTTATCGTAGTTACCGACCACAGACCGTTAGTTTCTCTGTTTTCTCATAAAAATCCTTCTTCTAAACTAACTATAATCAGAATGGACTTATCTGATAACGAGTTTGAAATCATTTATAAAAAGGGAACAATGAATACGAATGCCGATGCGCTTTCGAGGTTAAAAATCGATAGCGACATTTTGAAATCAATGGTACCAAAGCAGAGTGATGATTGCGACTCAGCGAATCATGGCGATAACAAGGGCGAATCATGGTGATAAAAAGGGGCTTGACAGCAAGAACTGTCATTAATGAAAATGAAGCAATGGAGAATGACATATCTCAACAGAAGACTGATCCCCTTCACATATTATTATCTGACGTCAGAAAAATTAGGAAGTTGAAGTTCATTTTAGCGAGTTATAAAAGGCCTAAAATTGAAATATACGAAAATGAAGTTATAGTAAGGCGTAGTGATAATCTAGCGAAACTAGTTTCGACCCTAGAGAAGCTGACATCCGAATTGAAGCGCGCACAAATTAATGAAGTACCTCTGAGCGAAAAAAATGAAATATTTGAACATATACATGTCGAAGAATTTAAGAATATGTATAACGGAATGCAGTCAATGAATGAAGAACACTCGCCTTTGAAAATATTAATGTACAAGCCCCCAAAGAAAATAGAAGATGATAAAGAAAGAATGGCAATTATAGAGGAATTTCACAATTCACTACACAGAGAACATTTAGGTATACGAATGAAAAGGATCAAGCAAAGATACATTTGGAAAAATATGAGACAAATGATTAAGAAATTTGTAAGTACTTGTCGAACATGTGCCAAAAACAAGCAAACAAGACATATAAAAGAGGAAATGGTCATAACAGTCATACCAAGTACCAGTTTCAAAACAATCCAAATTGATACGGTTGGACCTCTTAGAATATCAAACGGTCACAGATATATACGAGTACTAACGATGCAATGTGAGTTAACCAAATATGTTATTGCACACCCTATCGAAAGCAAAGACGCAAAGACAATTGCTAAAACACTTGTGGAACAAGTTATTTTAAAATATGGTTACTTCAAAATACTCAAGTCGGATAACGGAACTGAATTCAAAAATGAGTTAATGAAAAATATATGCGAAATGTTGGAAATCAGATCAATTTACTCAGCCCCATATCATCATCAAAGTATAGGGTTATTAGAAAGAAACCATAGAGTTCAAAATGAATTTCTTTAAATTTCGCTGAAGACTACGAATGGGACATTTGGGTACCATATTATGTGTTTGGGAATATTTCATCATAAAACATTAACTTCATTTAAATCGAACATTATTCATTTAGTTGCATTGTATAATTTATATTTTTATAGTAATTGCTAAACAAGTTATAATTTACCCTATGTTTCTTGCAACAGTTAAACTAATTGCAATAGTCATGATCCCTCTCATTTTTCACATTGATTTCAATTGTCATACTCATAACGTTATTGTCTTCTGATTTTGTAAAAATAAAAAAAATAATTTTTCTCGTTCACTTAGATTTCAACCAGCAAAGGGATAAGTACCTTCTAATAAACATTTTTTATATACATTTACTCGTTTCGTCTTTTTCCTTTGCATTCTGCAAGTGCTGGTTCTTCGCTTTTCGTTTGCTTATAATTTTTTCGTGGATTTAACACATTTTCAGTATAACGCCTAATTAGGGTAATCATAGCCATCGTTCGTTTGATTTCGTGCAATTCGAATTTCTCTACATTGGGTTTCGGTGTTGGATTCGTGTGCGTGGACTTTTTCTCGGATACTGCCATACATTTTTTGGTCCAAATCGAGCCGGATTCAATTTTACTGCATTTAATCGATAGTGAATATTAGTAAGGGAACAGTTCATTAGGTGTAATTTGATTCGCTTTGTATGTATATATGTACATTTGTTCGACCTCGTGATAACTTGCAGTTCAATATTACAAAGTGAATAAAATTAACACGTGGGCTATATACATATGTACCTACTTTGGTGTATACATATACTTATGAACATTTTCGCACGCTTCGATCACCTCGTGTTTAAAGACAATTCATAAAACTTTCATTCGTGTAAATATGTCCACTAAAAAGAACAATTACGTAGCTTTGCGTTCGTCCCGTGTTAATCTAAAAGGTTTGTTGACTAGATTAGCTACCTTTTCGGAGCAAATCACTGAAATCACTACCCTAGAAGCTCTTCAAGTTCGCGTTGAAAAGTTGGAAGAATTGTGGGTGAAATTTCATACTTCTCAAGAGGAGATGTATGAATTCTTAGATGTAGATGGGTACGTCGACCCTGAACCAGAATTCGAGGACTTCGAATCGAAGTATTTAGTGGTCAAATCGGTTTTACTTTCCGCGATTCGGGAAAGAAATAAGTCCGAAACAGCTAAGCCTCCGGCTAATCGCTCGTCGAACCTGCAAGCCCCTGTAGTCCAGCAGTTGAATGCATCAACCTCAACCCTTAGTGAACTAAGTTTCGGGACATGTTTTCAAGTTCGGTTCATAATAAATCAAACTTGTCGCCAATCAAAAAATTCTATTTGATTCGTTCTTGTCTTCGCGGTGAAGCCTCAAATTTACTTGCTCACATCCCAGTGTCTGATGCTACCTATGATCAGGCTTGGGAAAGGTTGAAAAAGAGATATGACAGGCCGCGTTATATCCTCAATAGTCTTCTAGAGACATTTATGCAACTTCCATCGATTCAAACGTAAAAACTCTGCGTAAAATATCGGATGGTGCTGACGAAGTAGTAAGAGGCTTAAATTCGTTTTGAAAGGGATCCGTGGATGATTTACCTTTTAATAGGCAAATTGGATCCAGAAACTCGACAGACTTGGTCAGCTGATAGCGTAGATACAGAGTATCCCACAATTGATCAGTTTTTAACTTTCTTAGAACATCGTTGTCAGGCTCTTGAGTCGTGTAGAGGGTATGTTCGTGACATGAATAGAAACAAACCCGTACCCTTGAAAAGTATGCACGTGTCGTCTTCCACCAAATGCCGAAAATGCGGTACTGTACATCCACTAACACAATGTGCGGAATTCCTTAAGATGGATGTAGCGGTAAGGAGGGGTTTGGTAAAATCGAAAAGGCTTTGCTTCAATTGTTTACGCGGTGGCCATAACTCGGTTAGCTGTCAATCAAAGTTTCTTTGTAAAACCTGTAACTCTCGGCACCATAGTTTAGTGCATTCCGGTACAGTTAGCGCAAACAGCACTAGTTCACTTTCGGAAACACCTACCACATCAAATATTCATTCGCCTACCCTAAATCTTATTAGTCCGCCGCCAAAAATTAATCAAGTCGTTAATAATCATTCAGTTAACATCGCTCAGTTCCTACCACAAACATTGCTGCCTACCGCTGTTGGTAAGGTAATAGATAGAAATGGAAAATATCAGTTAGTTCGTATCTTGATAGACTCTGGTTCACATGTTTCTTTCGTTACCGAATCTTGTGTCCAGAGACTTGGACTCAGACGTACAAATGCCCGTATACCCGTAAGTGGGATTGGTGCAACCTGTGCAGGCAAATCCAGACGACTAGTTTCGATGGCCATCGCTTCTCGGTTTGATACATTCGGTGTCTCAGTAGATGCATATTTCGAAGCCCAACGTTTTATATTTGCCACATCAAGCGGTACTTAAGCCGGACAGCGCTAGCACAAAACTTCGCGTTGTATTCGACGGTTCGTTTAAGGATTCTAGCGGGAACTCCCTCAATGATTCGCTTATGATAGGCCCACCGATCCAACGTAATCTGTTTTCGTTCTGTTTAAGATTTCGACGTCACAAATACGTTTTCACCGCGGACATCATAAAAATGTTTCGCCAAATTTGGGTAGCAGACGAAGATACTGACTACCAGCGGATCGTTTGGCGAAAGTCACTGTTAGATCCTTTAGAGCATTATCGTTTATGCACGGTGACACATGGGACATCGTGTGCCCCATATTTATCGGTACGCGTGTTAGAACAATTAGCGCTGGATTATCGTGAAGATTACCCTGTCGCATCAGAGATACTCCTCAATGATTTCTACGTCGATGATGTTGTATCAGGTGGAGATTCACTGCCTGATGCCTTCTACAAAAAGGCACGTTTAGTAGAGCTACTTGCCAAAGGTGGTTTCGAATTAAGCAAGTGGCAAAGCAATTCTCCAGAACTTCTACAAGAAAAAGAACAGGTCGAAAGGGACAACGTGTCATTCTATAGTGAGACAGATTCGTGGGTGAAAGTACTCGGTTTGTATTGGAACCCGAAGCTCGTTCGTTTCTCGACTCTCAGCGAACCTGTAACAAAACGCCAAATACTTAGAGACATTGCGCGAATATTCGATCCCCTCGGCTTTCTCGCGCCTTCGTTTACCCAATGGTGTCATCGTAATTAACATCGTTGCTGCCAAGACTAGGGTTGCTCCAATAAAGCAACTGAGCATTCCCCGCTTGGAATTGTGCGGGGCCCTATTGCTCGCACGGTTACTCGTCGCAATCCAAAAATCGTTAAACACAATTTGTTCAAATGTCTATGCATGGTGCGATTCTCAGTTTGTTCTCTCATGGTTGTCGTCTCCTCCTCGTCGTTGGGATATATTCGTCGGAAATCGGACCTCCGAAATTCTGAATACCATTCCCAGGAACAGATGGTTTCATATCCGGTCGGAACAGAATCCGGCGGACTGTACTTCGCGCGGGATAGCACCGTCGGCTCTAGTTCAACATCCAATCTGGTGGACCGGCCCTCATTGGTTGGGAGAATGTGAAGACAATTGGCCGATCGTACACCAGTTAGGGGACCATCCAGATTGCAGACAGGAGGAGAGAAAGCACGTTTGTTACGAGGGCCTGCACCTCGTCCAATGCCAAACAACAACAAAAAAAAAAAGGGAAAAGAAAAATTAAAAAGAAGTACCTGAACCCAGATGATTACTCCAGCGATCTCGTTCTGTCCTACCTGTCCTTGTGCATCCTCGCACACGCACATCACATTGCAGGGGTGGGGTTTTGATGGACCAATTAATAATAAAAGAAAAAAAGGAAAACAAATTCCAACATACCTGTTGTCCGTTGTACCTACAGACATCATCCCTCCCATAGCCAGGTTCCCTTTTGGTTTTAGGGTATTTTGCTTCCTTCTGCACCTTTTGTGCACAGGAAGCGATGCGCACACACCCACCCCAGTCCAAGGGTGGGTTTTCTTTTATTTTATTAGTAGAAATTACAGAAAAAAAGTAATTACAAAAAAAAAACACAGCGATTCGCCTCGCAAAATTAAAAAATAAAATAAATGTCAATAATCAGCTGACATGAGGGAGGGAGATACACCCGTCTCTCTCTCGCAAGAAAATTAATGGCGATCGGGAAATTATCTGTGGTTCAGGGATAAGATAAAAAAACGTAGAATTCATTTGTCCATTATTTTTATATTATATGTTTATATTGTATATTTTTTTGTTGGGCAGAAATTTTGTTTTGGGTTACGGGAGAAGGGTCGTAGGTTATATTAAGTATGTTAGGTAAGTCAGTTAACAATAGTATATGTCAGGTTAGTGTATTTATGGATGTTATCGCTCAGGAATTTTTTATTCAAAACGAACATTTTTGTAACTGACAATGACGAAACGTAGGACATTGGAAAGGGAAATTTCTCATTTCAATGTCCCGAAAAAAAAAGGAAAACACTACCCATAGCCGACAAAGACAAAACATGACAAAGGAAAGGGGAAAAGACTGACGAAGAGAGGACAAAGTCGAAACAAGAAAAGAAGGGGAAAAGTAGGACAATGGGAAACAGATAACCCAGATAAATGAAACGGGTTAGTACATCGACCCCAAGAAAATCATTTCCTCAAGTCAAGTGCGAACAGCTGAGAAAAGAATTTGTCGGTAGCACTAAAATACAGTGAGGCGAAGACCTACTGTAGAAAATTAATTTCTGTCGATTTTCGATTTTCTTGGTAAGTTGGCACAACAGAATTTTTAAAAGTTTAGTGGCCTAAAATAAATTTTTAAGGAAAGAATAGAGCAAACCTGAGGACAACAAATAAAACTGGGGGAGCACATAGTACAGGAGACAAACGCAGGAGACATCAGACATAAAGGCAGTGAGTGTAGCGGAGTGGCGTAGGCCCCAGAAATTCTGTCGCTTGCAGTTTTCTGTCAGGGCCGGTTCAGGCACACACCGTTGCAACTGGACAAGGTCCGGTGCAGGCAGTGGGCAGCGGTAGCGGTGGTCCGCAATAAGCAAAGGAAGCAAACGGTGCTCCCCCAACGAGAGAAAAAAAAAATTCAACGCTTCCAGGAGGTGCTCCGTGGGACACTAGTGAAAGTGAAAGAATTTAAATTAGAATTAAAATTTTTCTAAAGTGTTAGATACCACTCCTTCTGAGTTGAGCCTACAGTGAACTCTTTGAGGCTGCATATTTTTTGATTTTAATTTCGTTTAGATTTTGCTTTGTTTGAATTAAAATTTTTGAGTTAAAATTCTTGAATACTAAGTTAAATTAAGATTAGAATTAGTTTTTTTGTGAATTCTGCTGAGAATCTATAGTGTCTAACGTCGCGTTGAACTCCATAATAGAACAAAGTCAACATCCTTCATCGTGCTGCCGGCAGGACACCGGGGGACTAGAAAACCGTATAAAAAAAAAAAAAAAACCGTGAGTACCTTTTTGAGTCAATTGTGTCAAAAAAAAAAAAAAAATATATATATTCTTAGCAGAAAGGATAGGTTCGAATAGTAGATTTAAGACAAAAAAATTTATAATAAATTGAATAGGGCGATGAGCCAACCAAAGAATTTTTAAAAGTATATGGGGTATTTCTACTCAAATATGAGTGAATAATTTTTTTATTTGGTGTGTGGATGGCCGGTCGGGCCGTCCTTCTATAGATGAACGGTGACAGGACAGGACGACTACGAACGATGACGACACAACGTAACGACTGACTAACCTCCACTACAACAGACTTAGGTCGTGACTGGGAAGCGCGTTCAGGGGCCATCTCTCGCAATCATTGGCCAGAGAGATGGCAATTGGTTGTGTCACTAGACACACAGGGTGGGCAGGCCAGCTTCTGCCACTTCCACCAGGCATTCCTCGGGTGCCGGACGAACCCGTTTGGCAGGGAGAGAAAATGGGAAGGACAATTGACGCAGTAGGGAGTAGAGTTAGGTTAGGTTAAGAAAGTTAGGGTTAGTTTTAGGATTTAGCTTAAGTCGCTAGGTTAGTCTAGGTTTAGTTTAGGATAGTTAGGGTAAGTTCGCGGAGTCCTTCCCAATCTTTCTCCTAGCCATGGGCACAAGCCCTTGGATTTTCCTTTTACTTTCTTTTCTAAATTTTTTGTTCCGTCCGATGTCTAAAGTAGAGTAGCTTTCTTCTTTCTTTTGTTTTTTTTCAAAATGGCACGAGATTTTGTGTGCTGAGCAGGTGGTGTGAAGTAAGGTGGACAAGAACCACCCCGTCCGACGAGCTGAGCCGAGCAACCGCGAGCGTGCCGCCGTCCTCCTTACTCACACCGAAGACGCCTCCGTGGCCAAGCCTAGCCCACAACAATGGCGCCCAACGGTATTTTTACCAACACCGGCTATTAGAGGCACGATTGCGACTCCAAGGGGACGATTTTCCTTTTTGAAGGTCGTCACCTTGGACTCATATCAATCAGCCTCATTCGCGATTAGATTTTTTTCATTTTTAAATAATTTTTTTTTTACTTTCCTATCTTTTACATTCAAGGGCTGTAAATGCTCCTTGCTTAGTCACAGACTGAAGACAGCACTCCAATCCTCAGGCTATAAGCTAGTGGATCCTGTTAGGTAATTGGAGGTCTGTGAATAAGCAAAGAGCGGGACAAGGTGGAAATTCCGAATGCTAGCCGCTGTCCTAGAATAGTGACGTGTAGTCATATTCTTCGTGAGGCGCGAGCATAAGCCGCGAAGCTTTGTCCGTGTTGGAGTTGATCTGGGAAATCCTGGCCAGCCTTCTATTGGGTATTACCTGATAGCAAGTAGTGGTAAGGAATTTTTTTATTATTTTATTAGGGTTTCGCGTTTTTTTTTACTTCTACTACTACTTATCTTATTTATTTTCTGAATTTTTTTTTTGAATTTCGCATAATTTGAATTTAGCATAGTAGGGAATTTATTGAATTTTTTTATCATGGAGGGAGACAATAGGAGTTTAGGGGCAGTACCGAAGAACACTGGGTCACAAGGAGCACTTCCGTCAGGAATGCGGGTAACGCGTTTAAGAGCTAGATTGGAACGCGAACAGGGAACTGACGGATATGACTTGCCACCTGCTACAGGGACTGACGGCAATTACGCAAGACAAGGAACGAACGACGACTATCTGTTCTTTGGCCAAGACGACGGAAACTACCCTACGAACTTCAACATGACAGACCATACTGCGACGACCAGACAGAAGGTAACTCGGTCCACGGTAGAGCTCCGTGAGGACTTAGAGAGAAGATCCCTTCCAAATGAACATGACCTACTTGACTTGTAAGACGTACAAAACGGACTAAATACAACAGACACAAGACTACAAGCCAGAGAACTTGTAGGACAACGCAACCAACGGCTAAGTCTGTCGCTAGGCAACCAAGCGACAGCAACTGTAGCAGCGACCAGGGTCGGACAACAAACTTCTGACGGCGAAGACGACCTAACTGACCTGCGGAGTAAGACTGTGGAGGACACAAAACGAATAACACAAGAAATACAAAAGGTGGTCTCTCAAGCAGTAAAGAAGAACCAGGTTGAGATCATGTCGGTGTTCGCCGAAAGTATGAAAGATATGATGACTACTTTCCAGGAAAATATCAAGGCGATCAACGACAAGATCTGCAACTTGGAGCTCTCCGCAGCTGCGCAGAGGGAACCACCGACAACGAACGACCGACGAAAAGACAACACCCGACAAGGACAGTCCACTCCTTCGCACCCACTTAACTGGACGGAACTGTTACACCAACCAACGCCGACACTAAACAGACAGACTTTTAACCCGCCACCACACGAACGGCAAATACCTCTAAATGACCCACTACATGAACAAGCTCCACGCTTCACCGAACCTTTTCCACGGTTTTTGGAAAGGAAGGTGGACATTCATAAGTGGGGCATTAAGTTTGACGGGACACCAAAGACGATGTCCGTAGAAAGTTTCCTGTTTCGCGTGGAGACTTTGCAACGCCAAAACGGTATTAGCGACCACCAGCTGTTCACCCACTTCCACCACCTTGTAAGCGGTCCTGCAGAGAGGTAGTTCTGGCAATTCCTGCAGGAAAATGAAAGCGATAGGTGCCTGAGCTACCAGCGACTCAAAAGAGAACTGCTGAAACAGTTTAAAAATAATATTAGGGACCATGAAATTTTGAGGGCCATAATGGATAGGAGGCAGCAACCCCAGGAGTCATTTGACGACCTATACAGCGACGTACGGACGATGGTACTACAGATGACGAGTCGACCGAACGAACTTGACCTAGTGGACATCCTCCGAAGCAACATTAAGGACAGAGTTGCGACGCTAATCTTCGGGTGCTCTATTACGAGCATCCAAGAATTAAGGGATGAATGCAGGCGCGCGGAGAAGTACTTGACGACTAGGGAGACGAAATTCAGAAGACATGTTAACGAACTAGGAGACGAAGAAATTTTTAGAAATAGGGAAACATTTAGGGATTTAGAGGACGAAGAAGTGGCAATTGCTGCGCTTCAACGAAACAGGACTGACAGACAACCAACTTACATGAAGACAGACAGAACAAACAATACGAACTCGACCAACAGAACAGACCTGACTAGGAGTCCTGCTTCAACTCCGTCGGCGTGTCAGTCTACTTTCCATAGTCTGACGTGCTTTAGTTGTGGTCAAAGAAACATAAACTTTAGTTGCACACAGTGCCAGGGAAACCTGAGAGTCGGCAGTGCGACCGGGACGAACCAGCCGACCAAGACCACACTCCCGGAAAGCGAGGAGAAGACTTCCAAATTTTGAAGAGGATTCTAGAAGGTGATGATACCTCCACGAAGAAGGAAATCCCTCAAAGGAAGAGTCTTCACCAACGCCTGCAGGAGTATAAAGCCGCCAGAAAGCGTATCTTTGGAGAGGAATTGACTACGCCGGTGGAGAAGAGCAGGAATTATTTGAAAATTAGGAGGCTAAGGGAAATATGTGCAATAAACAGACGACGAAAGAGAGATATAGTAGCGACTGTGATAAATATTTCGGACGACAATAGGCCTTACGCTAAGGTTAGGATAGACGGTGAGGAGCTCATGGGCCTATTGGATAGTGGAGCTTAAATTAGTTGTTTAGGGAAGGGAGCGACTGACTTTTTAGACAAACATAACATAGTAATGACTAGGATGAGTACGGACATACGAACAGCAGACGGAAACCACCAACGAATACTAGGACGATTTAAGACAGTAGTCTCCTGGGGTGGCAAGTCTCATGAGTTAGAACTTTTCGTTGTGCCAAACTTACAGCAGGTCCTTTATCCGGGGGTTAACTTCTGGAGAACATTTAAGGTCGCTCCGAACATAATTAACGAACTCGACATCCCATCGCCGACGGAAGAACGGTCTCCAGTCCAGGCACTCTCACCAGTACAAGCCCAAGAACTGGAGAGAATCAAGCTGCTGTTTCCCTCTTGCGCGATGTTGGGACTGGGTAGAACCAGCCTCGAAGAACATATAATCGAGGTGGATGACGAGAAGATTCCCATCAAGCAGAGGCACTACCCAGTTTCACCTGCGATCCAGAAGCTCTTGTATGACGAGTTGGATAGGATGATCTCCCTAGGAGTGATAGAAGAGAGTAACAGTGCTTGGAGCTCCCCAGTGGTGCTGGTGAGAAAACCCGGCAAAAACAGACTGTGCCTGGACTCAAGAAAAGTGAATGAAGTAACGAAGAAGGATGCTTACCCGCTTCCTCATATCGAAGGACTGCTAAGCAGGTTGCAGGACACCAGATTTATTTCAGGTATCGATCTGAAGGACGCATTCTGGCAGATTCCTTTGGAGCGCAAGTCAAGGGAGAAGATAGCGTTCACAGTCCCTGGAAGGCCATTATATCAGTATACGGTTATGCCGTTCGGACTGTGTAATGCCGCCCAGAGAATGTGTAGGCTTATGGACAAGGTCATACCCTCTCGTCTGAAAGAGTATGTCTTTGTCTATCTCGATGACCTCTTCGTTTGCTCTCCAAATTTCGAGTCCCATGCCAGACTGCTGCAGGAAGTGGCCAAGTGTCTGAGGGAAGCGGGTCTGACTATAAATGTAGAGAAAAGCAAATTCTGTTACAAGGAGATCAAATACTTGGGATACATCGTCGGCGATGGTTGCCTACGAACTGACCCTGGCAAGGTTTCGGCGGTCGAGAATTTCCCAGTTCCAAAGACTCCCAAGCAACTCCGTCGATTTCTAGGGATGACGGGCTGGTATAGGCGCTTTATTCCAAATTTTGCGTCTATGGCAGCCCCAATGACCTACTGTCTGAAGAAAGGCAAGACATTCGACATGACAGACGAAGCACTGACAGCCTTTCAAAAACTTAAGACGACTCTAGTGACAGCACCGATACTAACGAACCCGGACTTCACAAGACGATTTTATATACAATGCGACGCATCAACATCTGGTGTAGGGAGTGTGCTTTTCCAGATGGACACGGAGAACAACGAACGACCGATAGCATTCATGTCCCAGAAGCTCAATTCTGCTCAGCGGAATTATAGTGTAACGGAACTTGAATGCTATGCGGCCGTTCTGTCAGTGAAGAAGTTCAGAGCCTATGTGGAAGGATTACCTTTCACTATTATAACCGACCATGCGAGTCTGAAGTGGCTAATGACCCAAAAGGATCTATCTGGCCGTCTGGCTAGATGGAGCCTAAAACTTCAAGGGTTTGACTTCCAGATCGAACATAGGAAAGGTAGCCAAAATGTAGTCCCTGATACTCTCTCACGTGTTCACATGGATGAGCTCAATCCTAAGAGTGTAATGCTGGAGGTTGACCTTAATTCGCCATACTTTTCTTCGGAGGAGTACGACGAATTAAGGAAGACAATAAACGAAAACAAAGACCGACTTCCAGATGTTTGCGTTTCCGATGGATTCGTATACAAAAGAACAGACATACGAACTGGCGACGCGATACAAGAAGACAGAGCGTGGAAACTCTGGATTCCGAAGGAGTTGCGTGGTAGTCTAGTGGAGGCTGCACACAATTCACCATCTGCAGGTCACGGGGGTATCCAAAAGACTCTGTCGAAATTGAGACAGATGTTCTTTTGGCCAGGCATGGCTACAGACGTGCAGACTTTGGTCAAAGCCTGCGAAATCTGCAAGTGCAGCAAACCCCTCAACATCGTTTCTCGACCGCCGATGGGACAACAGACTATTACGGAGCGGCCTTTCCAAAGACTGTATATTGACTTCCTAGGACCATACCCACGTACTAAGAACGGACACACACACATTTTTATAGTCCTAGATCATTTTTCTAAGTTTGTGTTTTTAAAACCTATTAAGAAGGCAACGGCTGCTGAGGTAGTGAAATACCTAGAAGAAAGCGTGTTCCATATATTTGGCGTACCGGAGTTTATCCATTCGGACAATGGGAAACAGTTCGTCTCAGAACTGTTTGCCAGCTTTCTGGGAAAATACGGGGTCAAGCATATTCGCACCGCGATCTACTCTCCTCAAGCCAATGCGTCAGAACGGGTTAACCGCTCCGTACTGACGAAGATAAGATCGTACCTAAGCGGTGATCAGAAATCCTGGGACATCCACGTCAGCAACGCGGCTTTCTCACTGAGGAGTGTAGTTCACGATACGATTACGTTTGAACCCTATTACGCTGTGCTTGGCACCCACATGGTACAACACGCGGGAGCGTATGATGTCCTCCGCAAACTAGGTACGGTCAAAGATATGGACATGGAAATTATCGACAATAAGGACAAATTAGAGCTAATAAGAAGTAAAATATTTGACAATCTAAGGCTAGCACATCAAAAAGCAACCAAAACATACAACACGCGAAGCAGAGAAGTTAAGTATAGGGTAGGGCAGATAGTATATAGGCGAAATTTCAAACAAAGCAGTTTACCTGACAACTATAATGCTAAATTAGGGCCCAAGTTCCTAAAATCAATTATTTTGAAAGCCAAAGGGAACTCCCTATATGAAGTAGGTAACCTAAGAGGCGAAAAGGTGGGCGTATACCACGCCAAAGATTTGCACACCTAGAGGCAAGTGTTAGAAAACACTCTTGACGCACTCATGCATGACGTTGCCGGAATAGCTGTGATATATATGTATGTATGTATTTAGTTATGTCCTATAGATAGAGTATTTATTTATTTATTTATTTATTTATTTATTATAGAGTTTATTTATTAATAGAGATAGTTTATTTATTATAGAGTATATTTATTTATAGAATTTATTTATTTATAGAGATTACTTATTTATATATAGAGCCTACTTATTTATTATATAGTTTATTTACATATAGAGTTTATTTATTATTTTATATTTATTTTATAGTTTATTTATTAGTGTTAGGTGGGGCGACCTGGATGTATCCAAATGCACCCCTATAATTATTTGTAGGTAGCATACGGGTACATCCACATACGCCCCTGTGGTATAGTAGCTGTGATACAAAGATCTGTGATATAGGACGTGCTTGCTAGCGAAAATATAAAGAAGTGCCCAGCTAGCCTCAACGGTTGGAGTAGAGGATCTCAGGGCGTAGGCCCTTGCCACACATTGGGCAATAACAACAACCAGAGATACGATAGCCTAAAGCACTTGAATAAGCCACCATAAAGACGACGAACCAGGCCCCTTTTTTTACGAGGCCGGTTGGCTCACGACCACTCGCCAACCGTCGTCGAGCCTGTTACGAGGGCCTGCACCTCGTCCAATGCCAAACAACAACAAAAAAAAAGGGAAAAGAAAAATTAAAAAGAAGTACCTGAACCCAGATGATTACTCCAGCGATCCCACGATGGTATTTGTCGTCGTCGTCCTCTCGTTCTGTCCTACCTGTCCTTGTGCATCCTCGCACACGCACATCACATTGCAGGGGTGGGGTTTTGATGGACCAATTAATAATAAAAGAAAAAAAGGAAAACAAATTCCAACATACCTGTTGTCCGTTGTACCTACAGACATCATCCCTCCCATAGCCAGGTTCCCTTTTGGTTTTAGGGTATTTTGCTTCCTTGTGCACCTTTTGTGCACAGGAAGCGATGCGCACACACCCACCCCAGTCCAAGGGTGGGCTTTCTTTTATTTTATTAGTAGAAATTACAGAAAAAAAGTAATTACAAAAAAAAACACAGCGATTCGCCTCGCAAAATTAAAAAATAAAATAAATGTCAATAATCAGCTGACATGAGGGAGGGAGATACACCCGTCTCTCTCTCGCAAGAAAATTAATGGCGATCGGGAAATTATCTGTGGTTCAGGGATAAGATAAAAAAACGTAGAATTCATTTGTCCATTATTTTTATATTATATGTTTATATTGTATATTTTTTTGTTGGGCAGAAATTTTGTTTTGGGTTACGGGAGAAGGGTCGTAGGTTATATTAAGTATGTTAGGTAAGTCAGTTAACAATAGTATATGTCAGGTTAGTGTATTTATGGATGTTATCGCTCAGGAATTTTTTATTCAAAACGAACATTTTTGTAACTGACAATGACGAAACGTAGGACATTGGAAAGGGAAATTTCTCATTTCAATGTCCCGAAAAAAAAAGGAAAACACTACCCATAGCCGACAAAGACAAAACATGACAAAGGAAAGGGGAAAAGACTGACGAAGGGAGGACAAAGTCGAAACAAGAAAAGAAGGGGAAAAGTAGGACAATGGGAAACAGATAACCCAGATAAATGAAACGGGTTAGTACATCGACCCCAAGAAAATCATTTCCTCAAGTCAAGTGCGAACAGCTGGTCGCCACAGCTGAGAAAAGAATTTGTCGGTAGCACTAAAATACAGTGAGGCGAAGACCTACTGTAGAAAATTAATTTCTGTCGATTTTCGATTTTCTTGGTAAGTTGGCACAACAGAATTTTTAAAAGTTTAGTGGCCTAAAATAAATTTTTAAGGAAAGAATAGAGCAAACCTGAGGACAACAAATAAAACTGGGGGAGCACATAGTACAGGAGACAAACGCAGGAGACATCAGACATAAAGGCAGTGAGTGTAGCGGAGTGGCGTAGGCCCCAGAAATTCTGTCGCTTGCAGTTTTCTGTCAGGGCCGGTTCAGGCACACACCGTTGCAACTGGACAAGGTCCGGTGCAGGCAGTGGGCAGCGGTAGCGGTGGTCCGCAATAAGCAAAGGTAGCAAACGGTGCTCCCCCAACGAGAGAAAAAAAAAATTCAACGCTTCCAGGAGGTGCTCCGTGGGACACTAGTGAAAGTGAAAGAATTTAAATTAGAATTAAAATTTTTCTAAAGTGTTAGATACCACTCCTTCTGAGTTGAGCCTACAGTGAACTCTTTGAGGCTGCATATTTTTTGATTTTAATTTCGTTTAGATTTTGCTTTGTTTGAATTAAAATTTTTGAGTTAAAATTCTTGAATACTAAGTTAAATTAAGATTAGAATTAGTTTTTTTGTGAATTCTGCTGAGAATCTATAGTGTCTAACGTCGCGTTGAACTCCATAATAGAACAAAGTCAACATCCTTCATCGTGCTGCCGGCAGGACACCGGGGGACTAGAAAACCGTATAAAAAAAAAAAAAAAAACCGTGAGTACCTTTTTGAGTCAATTGTGTCAAAAAAAAAAAAAAAATATATATATTCTTAGCAGAAAGGATAGGTTCGAATAGTAGATTTAAGACAAAAAAATTTATAATAAATTGAATAGGGCGATGAGCCAACCAAAGAATTTTTAAAAGTATATGGGGTATTTCTACTCAAATATGAGTGAATAATTTTTTTATTTGGTGTGTGGATGGCCGGTCGGGCCGTCCTTCTATAGATGAACGGTGACAGGACAGGACGACTACGAACGATGACGACACAACGTAACGACTGACTAACCTCCACTACAACAGACTTAGGTCGTGACTGGGAAGCGCGTTCAGGGGCCATCTCTCGCAATCATTGGCCAGAGAGATGGCAATTGGTTGTGTCACTAGACACACAGGGTGGGCAGGCCAGCTTCTGCCACTTCCACCAGGCATTCCTCGGGTGCCGGACGAACCCGTTTGGCAGGGAGAGAAAATGGGAAGGACAATTGACGCAGTAGGGAGTAGAGTTAGGTTAGGTTAAGAAAGTTAGGGTTAGTTTTAGGATTTAGCTTAAGTCGCTAGGTTAGTCTAGGTTTAGTTTAGGATAGTTAGGGTAAGTTCGCGGAGTCCTTCCCAATCTTTCTCCTAGCCATGGGCACAAGCCCTTGGATTTTCCTTTTACTTTCTTTTCTAAATTTTTTGTTCCGTCCGATGTCTAAAGTAGAGTAGCTTTCTTCTTTCTTTTGTTTTTTTTCAAAATGGCACGAGATTTTGTGTGCTGAGCAGGTGGTGTGAAGTAAGGTGGACAAGAACCACCCCGTCCGACGAGCTGAGCCGAGCAACCGCGAGCGTGCCGCCGTCCTCCTTACTCACACCGAAGACGCCTCCGTGGCCAAGCCTAGCCCACAACAATGGCGCCCAACGGTATTTTTACCAACACCGGCTATTAGAGGCACGATTGCGACTCCAAGGGGACGATTTTCCTTTTTGAAGGTCGTCACCTTGGACTCATATCAATCAGCCTCATTCGCGATTAGATTTTTTTCATTTTTAAATAATTTTTTTTTTACTTTCCTATCTTTTACATTCAAGGGCTGTAAATGCTCCTTGCTTAGTCACAGACTGAAGACAGCACTCCAATCCTCAGGCTATAAGCTAGTGGATCCTGTTAGGTAATTGGAGGTCTGTGAATAAGCAAAGAGCGGGACAAGGTGGAAATTCCGAATGCTAGCCGCTGTCCTAGAATAGTGACGTGTAGTCATATTCTTCGTGAGGCGCGAGCATAAGCCGCGAAGCTTTGTCCGTGTTGGAGTTGATCTGGGAAATCCTGGCCAGCCTTCTATTGGGTATTACCTGATAGCAAGTAGTGGTAAGGAATTTTTTTATTATTTTATTAGGGTTTCGCGTTTTTTTTTACTTCTACTACTACTTATCTTATTTATTTTCTGAATTTTTTTTTTGAATTTCGCATAATTTGAATTTAGCATAGTAGGGAATTTATTGAATTTTTTTATCATGGAGGGAGACAATAGGAGTTTAGGGGCAGTACCGAAGAACACTGGGTCACAAGGAGCACTTCCGTCAGGAATGCGGGTAACGCGTTTAAGAGCTAGATTGGAACGCGAACAGGGAACTGACGGATATGACTTGCCACCTGCTACAGGGACTGACGGCAATTACGCAAGACAAGGAACGAACGACGACTATCTGTTCTTTGGCCAAGACGACGGAAACTACCCTACGAACTTCAACATGACAGACCATACTGCGACGACCAGACAGAAGGTAACTCGGTCCACGGTAGAGCTCCGTGAGGACTTAGAGAGAAGATCCCTTCCAAATGAACATGACCTACTTGACTTGTACGACGTACAAAACGGACTAAATACAACAGACACAAGACTACAAGCCAGAGAACTTGTAGGACAACGCAACCAACGGCTAAGTCTGTCGCTAGGCAACCAAGCGACAGCAACTGTAGCAGCGACCAGGGTCGGACAACAAACTTCTGACGGCGAAGACGACCTAACTGACCTGCGGAGTAAGACTGTGGAGGACACAAAACGAATAACACAAGAAATACAAAAGGTGGTCTCTCAAGCAGTAAAGAAGAACCAGGTTGAGATCATGTCGGTGTTCGCCGAAAGTATGAAAGATATGATGACCACTTTCCAGGAAAATATCAAGGCGATCAACGACAAGATCTGCAACTTGGAGCTCTCCGCAGCTGCGCAGAGGGAACCACCGACAACGAACGACCGACGAAAAGACAACACCCGACAAGGACAGTCCACTCCTTCGCACCCACTTAACTGGACGGAACTGTTACACCAACCAACGCCGACACTAAACAGACAGACTTTTAACCCGCCACCACACGAACGGCAAATACCTCTAAATGACCCACTACATGAACAAGCTCCACGCTTCACCGAACCTTTTCCACGGTTTTTGGAAAGGAAGGTGGACATTCATAAGTGGGGCATTAAGTTTGACGGGACACCAAAGACGATGTCCGTAGAAAGTTTCCTGTTTCGCGTGGAGACTTTGCAACGCCAAAACGGTATTAGCGACCACCAGCTGTTCACCCACTTCCACCACCTTGTAAGCGGTCCTGCAGAGAGGTAGTTCTGGCAATTCCTGCAGGAAAATGAAAGCGATAGGTGCCTGAGCTACCAGCGACTCAAAAGAGAACTGCTGAAACAGTTTAAAAATAATATTAGGGACCATGAAATTTTGAGGGCCATAATGGATAGGAGGCAGCAACCCCAGGAGTCATTTGACGACCTATACAGCGACGTACGGACGATGGTACTACAGATGACGAGTCGACCGAACGAACTTGACCTAGTGGACATCCTCCGAAGCAACATTAAGGACAGAGTTGCGACGCTAATCTTCGGGTGCTCTATTACGAGCATCCAAGAATTAAGGGATGAATGCAGGCGCGCGGAGAAGTACTTGACGACTAGGGAGACGAAATTCAGAAGACATGTTAACGAACTAGGAGACGAAGAAATTTTTAGAAATAGGGAAACATTTAGGGATTTAGAGGACGAAGAAGTGGCAATTGCTGCGCTTCAACGAAACAGGACTGACAGACAACCAACTTACATGAAGACAGACAGAACAAACAATACGAACTCGACCAACAGAACAGACCTGACTAGGAGTCCTGCTTCAACTCCGTCGGCGTGTCAGTCTACTTTCCATAGTCTGACGTGCTTTAGTTGTGGTCAAAGAAACATAAACTTTAGTTGCACACAGTGCCAGGGAAACCTGAGAGTCGGCAGTGCGACCGGGACGAACCAGCCGACCAAGACCACACTCCCGGAAAGCGAGGAGAAGACTTCCAAATTTTGAAGAGGATTCTAGAAGGTGATGATACCTCCACGAAGAAGGAAATCCCTCAAAGGAAGAGTCTTCACCAACGCCTGCAGGAGTATAAAGCCGCCAGAAAGCGTATCTTTGGAGAGGAATTGACTACGCCGGTGGAGAAGAGCAGGAATTATTTGAAAATTAGGAGGCTAAGGGAAATATGTGCAATAAACAGACGACGAAAGAGAGATATAGTAGCGACTGTGATAAATATTTCGGACGACAATAGGCCTTACGCTAAGGTTAGGATAGACGGTGAGGAGCTCATGGGCCTATTGGATAGTGGAGCTTAAATTAGTTGTTTAGGGAAGGGAGCGACTGACTTTTTAGACAAACATAACATAGTAATGACTAGGATGAGTACGGACATACGAACAGCAGACGGAAACCACCAACGAATACTAGGACGATTTAAGACAGTAGTCTCCTGGGGTGGCAAGTCTCATGAGTTAGAACTTTTCGTTGTGCCAAACTTACAGCAGGTCCTTTATCTGGGGGTCAACTTCTGGAGAACATTTAAGGTCGCTCCGAACATAATTAACGAACTCGACATCCCATCGCCGACGGAAGAACGGTCTCCAGTCCAGGCACTCTCACCAGTACAAGCCCAAGAACTGGAGAGAATCAAGCTGCTGTTTCCCTCTTGCGCGATGTTGGGACTGGGTAGAACCAGCCTCGAAGAACATATAATCGAGGTGGATGACGAGAAGATTCCCATCAAGCAGAGGCACTACCCAGTTTCACCTGCGATCCAGAAGCTCTTGTATGACGAGTTGGATAGGATGATCTCCCTAGGAGTGATAGAAGAGAGTAACAGTGCTTGGAGCTCCCCAGTGGTGCTGGTGAGAAAACCCGGCAAAAACAGACTGTGCCTGGACTCAAGAAAAGTGAATGAAGTAACGAAGAAGGATGCTTACCCGCTTCCTCATATCGAAGGACTGCTAAGCAGGTTGCAGGACACCAGATTTATTTCAGGTATCGATCTGAAGGACGCATTCTGGCAGATTCCTTTGGAGCGCAAGTCAAGGGAGAAGACAGCGTTCACAGTCCCTGGAAGGCCATTATATCAGTATACGGTTATGCCGTTCGGACTGTGTAATGCCGCCCAGAGAATGTGTAGGCTTATGGACAAGGTCATACCCTCTCGTCTGAAAGAGTATGTCTTTGTCTATCTCGATGACCTCTTCGTTTGCTCTCCAAATTTCGAGTCCCATGCCAGACTGCTGCAGGAAGTGGCCAAGTGTCTGAGGGAAGCGGGTCTGACTATAAATGTAGAGAAAAGCAAATTCTGTTACAAGGAGATCAAATACTTGGGATACATCGTCGGCGATGGTTGCCTACGAACTGACCCTGGCAAGGTTTCGGCGGTCGAGAATTTCCCAGTTCCAAAGACTCCCAAGCAACTCCGTCGATTTCTAGGGATGACGGGCTGGTATAGGCGCTTTATTCCAAATTTTGCGTCTATGGCAGCCCCAATGACCTACTGTCTGAAGAAAGGCAAGACATTCGACATGACAGACGAAGCACTGACAGCCTTTCAAAAACTTAAGACGACTCTAGTGACAGCACCGATACTAACGAACCCGGACTTCACAAGACGATTTTATATACAATGCGACGCATCAACATCTGGTGTAGGGAGTGTGCTTTTCCAGATGGACACGGAGAACAACGAACGACCGATAGCATTCATGTCCCAGAAGCTCAATTCTGCTCAGCGGAATTATAGTGTAACGGAACTTGAATGCTATGCGGCCGTTCTGTCAGTGAAGAAGTTCAGAGCCTATGTGGAAGGATTACCTTTCACTATTATAACCGACCATGCGAGTCTGAAGTGGCTAATGACCCAAAAGGATCTATCTGGCCGTCTGGCTAGATGGAGCCTAAAACTTCAAGGGTTTGACTTCCAGATCGAACATAGGAAAGGTAGCCAAAATGTAGTCCCTGATACTCTCTCACGTGTTCACATGGATGAGCTCAATCCTAAGAGTGTAATGCTGGAGGTTGACCTTAATTCGCCATACTTTTCTTCGGAGGAGTACGACGAATTAAGGAAGACAATAAACGAAAACAAAGACCGACTTCCAGATGTTTGCGTTTCCGATGGATTCGTATACAAAAGAACAGACATACGAACTGGCGACGCGATACAAGAAGACAGAGCGTGGAAACTCTGGATTCCGAAGGAGTTGCGTGGTAGTCTAGTGGAGGCTGCACACAATTCACCATCTGCAGGTCACGGGGGTATCCAAAAGACTCTGTCGAAATTGAGACAGATGTTCTTTTGGCCAGGCATGGCTACAGACGTGCAGACTTTGGTCAAAGCCTGCGAAATCTGCAAGTGCAGCAAACCCCTCAACATCGTTTCTCGACCGCCGATGGGACAACAGACTATTACGGAGCGGCCTTTCCAAAGACTGTATATTGACTTCCTAGGACCATACCCACGTACTAAGAACGGACACACACACATTTTATAGTCCTAGATCATTTTTCTAAGTTTGTGTTTTTAAAACCTATTAAGAAGGCAACGGCTGCTGAGGTAGTGAAATACCTAGAAGAAAGCGTGTTCCATATATTTGGCGTACCGGAGTTTATCCATTCGGACAATGGGAAACAGTTCGTCTCAGAACTGTTTGCCAGCTTTCTGGGAAAATACGGGGTCAAGCATATTCGCACCGCGATCTACTCTCCTCAAGCCAATGCGTCAGAACGGGTTAACCGCTCCGTACTGACGAAGATAAGATCGTACCTAAGCGGTGATCAGAAATCCTGGGACATCCACGTCAGCAACGCGGCTTTCTCACTGAGGAGTGTAGTTCACGATACGATTACGTTTGAACCCTATTACGCTGTGCTTGGCACCCACATGGTACAACACGCGGGAGCGTATGATGTCCTCCGCAAACTAGGTACGGTCAAAGATATGGACATGGAAATTATCGACAATAAGGACAAATTAGAGCTAATAAGAAGTAAAATATTTGACAATCTAAGGCTAGCACATCAAAAAGCAACCAAAACATACAACACGCGAAGCAGAGAAGTTAAGTATAGGGTAGGGCAGATAGTATATAGGCGAAATTTCAAACAAAGCAGTTTACCTGACAACTATAATGCTAAATTAGGGCCCAAGTTCCTAAAATCAATTATTTTGAAAGCCAAAGGGAACTCCCTATATGAAGTAGGTAACCTAAGAGGCGAAAAGGTGGGCGTATACCACGCCAAAGATTTGCACACCTAGAGGCAAGTGTTAGAAAACACTCTTGACGCACTCATGCATGACGTTGCCGGAATAGCTGTGATATATATGTATGTATGTATTTAGTTATGTCCTATAGATAGAGTATTTATTTATTTATTTATTTATTTATTTATTTATTATAGAGTTTATTTATTAATAGAGATAGTTTATTTATTATAGAGTATATTTATTTATAGAATTTATTTATTTATAGAGATTACTTATTTATATATAGAGCCTACTTATTTATTATATAGTTTATTTACATATAGAGTTTATTTATTATTTTATATTTATTTTATAGTTTATTTATTAGTGTTAGGTGGGGCGACCTGGATGTATCCAAATGCACCCCTATAATTATTTGTAGGTAGCATACGGGTACATCCACATACGCCCCTGTGATATAGTAGCTGTGATACAAAGATCTGTGATATAGGACGTGCTTGCTAGCGAAAATATAAAGAAGTGCCCAGCTAGCCTCAACGGTTGGAGTAGAGGATCTCAGGGCGTAGGCCCTTGCCACACATTGGGCAATAACAACAACCAGAGATACGATAGCCTAAAGCACTTGAATAAGCCACCATAAAGACGACGAACCAGGCCCCTTTTTTTACGAGGCCGGTTGGCTCACGACCACTCGCCAACCGTCGTCGAGCCTGTTACGAGGGCCTGCACCTCGTCCAATGCCAAACAACAACAAAAAAAAAGGGAAAAGAAAAATTAAAAAGAAGTACCTGAACCCAGATGATTACTCCAGCGATCCCACGATGGTATTTGTCGTCGTCGTCCTCTCGTTCTGTCCTACCTGTCCTTGTGCATCCTCGCACACGCACATCACATTGCAGGGGTGGGGTTTTGATGGACCAATTAATAATAAAAGAAAAAAAGGAAAACAAATTCCAACATACCTGTTGTCCGTTGTACCTACAGACATCATCCCTCCCATAGCCAGGTTCCCTTTTGGTTTTAGGGTATTTTGCTTCCTTGTGCACCTTTTGTGCACAGGAAGCGATGCGCACACACCCACCCCAGTCCAAGGGTGGGCTTTCTTTTATTTTATTAGTAGAAATTACAGAAAAAAAGTAATTACAAAAAAAAAACACAGCGATTCGCCTCGCAAAATTAAAAAATAAAATAAATGTCAATAATCAGCTGACATGAGGGAGGGAGATACACCCGTCTCTCTCTCGCAAGAAAATTAATGGCGATCGGGAAATTATCTGTGGTTCAGGGATAAGATAAAAAAACGTAGAATTCATTTGTCCATTATTTTTATATTATATGTTTATATTGTATATTTTTTTGTTGGGCAGAAATTTTGTTTTGGGTTACGGGAGAAGGGTCGTAGGTTATATTAAGTATGTTAGGTAAGTCAGTTAACAATAGTATATGTCAGGTTAGTGTATTTATGGATGTTATCGCTCAGGAATTTTTTATTCAAAACGAACATTTTTGTAACTGACAATGACGAAACGTAGGACATTGGAAAGGGAAATTTCTCATTTCAATGTCCCGAAAAAAAAAGGAAAACACTACCCATAGCCGACAAAGACAAAACATGACAAAGGAAAGGGGAAAAGACTGACGAAGAGAGGACAAAGTCGAAACAAGAAAAGAAGGGGAAAAGTAGGACAATGGGAAACAGATAACCCAGATAAATGAAACGGGTTAGTACATCGACCCCAAGAAAATCATTTCCTCAAGTCAAGTGCGAACAGCTGGTCGCCACAGCTGAGAAAAGAATTTGTCGGTAGCACTAAAATACAGTGAGGCGAAGACCTACTGTAGAAAATTAATTTCTGTCGATTTTCGATTTTCTTGGTAAGTTGGCACAACAGAATTTTTAAAAGTTTAGTGGCCTAAAATAAATTTTTAAGGAAAGAATAGAGCAAACCTGAGGACAACAAATAAAACTGGGGGAGCACATAGTACAGGAGACAAACGCAGGAGACATCAGACATAAAGGCAGTGAGTGTAGCGGAGTGGCGTAGGCCCCAGAAATTCTGTCGCTTGCAGTTTTCTGTCAGGGCCGGTTCAGGCACACACCGTTGCAACTGGACAAGGTCCGGTGCAGGCAGTGGGCAGCGGTAGCGGTGGTCCGCAATAAGCAAAGGAAGCAAACGGTGCTCCCCCAACGAGAGAAAAAAAAAATTCAACGCTTCCAGGAGGTGCTCCGTGGGACACTAGTGAAAGTGAAAGAATTTAAATTAGAATTAAAATTTTTCTAAAGTGTTAGATACCACTCCTTCTGAGTTGAGCCTACAGTGAACTCTTTGAGGCTGCATATTTTTTGATTTTAATTTCGTTTAGATTTTGCTTTGTTTGAATTAAAATTTTTGAGTTAAAATTCTTGAATACTAAGTTAAATTAAGATTAGAATTAGTTTTTTTATGAATTCTGCTGAGAATCTATAGTGTCTAACGTCGCGTTGAACTCCATAATAGAACAAAGTCAACATCCTTCATCGTGCTGCCGGCAGGACACCGGGGGACCAGAAAACCGTATAAAAAAAAAAAAAAAACCGTGAGTACCTTTTTGAGTCAATTGTGTCAAAAAAAAAAAAAAATATATATATATTCTTAGCAGAAAGGATAGGTTCGAATAGTAGATTTAAGACAAAAAAATTTATAATAAATTGAATAGGGCGATGAGCCAACCAAAGAATTTTTAAAAGTATTGGGGTATTTCTACTCAAATATGAGTGAATAATTTTTTTATTTGGTGTGTGGATGGCCGGTCGGGCCGTCCTTCTATAGATGAACGGTGACAGGACAGGACGACTACGAACGATGACGACACAACGTAACGACTGACTAACCTCCACTACAACAGACTTAGGTCGTGACTGGGAAGCGCGTTCAGGGGCCATCTCTCGCAATCATTGGCCAGAGAGATGGCAATTGGTTGTGTCACTAGACACACAGGGTGGGCAGGCCAGCTTCTGCCACTTCCACCAGGCATTCCTCGGGTGCCGGACGAACCCGTTTGGCAGGGAGAGAAAATGGGAAGGACAATTGACGCAGTAGGGAGTAGAGTTAGGTTAGGTTAAGATAGTTAGGGTTAGTTTTAGGATTTAGCTTAAGTCGCTAGGTTAGTCTAGGTTTAGTTTAGGATAGTTAGGGTAAGTTCGCGGAGTCCTTCCCAATCTTTCTCCTAGCCATGGGCACAAGCCCTTGGATTTTCCTTTTACTTTCTTTTCTAAATTTTTTGTTCCGTCCGATGTCTAAAGTAGAGTAGCTTTCTTCTTTCTTTTGTTTTTTTTCAAAATGGCACGAGATTTTGTGTGCTGAGCAGGTGGTGTGAAGTAAGGTGGACAAGAACCACCCCGTCCGACGAGCTGAGCCGAGCAACCGCGAGCGTGCCGCCGTCCTCCTTACTCGCACCGAAGACGCCTCCGTGGCCAAGCCTAGCTCACAACACGTTCAACAGTTTTGTCTTGCAGTCAATTCCGAGCACCCATTCCATTTTCTGTCGTCGCGCATCTCTACTTGGAACCGATTAGTTCGAATTATAGCCTTTTTGTTTCGTTTTACTTCAAGGTGTAGAAAACTATCGCAGGCAACTACATCGCAACTTCTTCCCCATGAAATTTACAAGGCCAAAGATGATGATCAGATACTTCGCGTAGGAGGAAGAATTCAAGAAGCAAACATCTTATTCAACGTCAAACAACCTGTTATTCTTCCCAAAGGACATCCGGTTACGAAACTCATTGCTCTCGATGCTCACCAACGCATGCTACATCCCGGAGTATCAACATTATTTACACTAATTCGCCAGGACCAGTACTCCTGGCAAATTAGTGTAAATAATCATCGGTTGCAGAAACTTACATCGCAAGATAACCCATAATTGCGTTAAATGCTTTCGGCAGAGGAAGTGCACTGCGGTACAAATCATGGGAAATCTTCCAGCACAAAGGATTCGAACTAGCAGACCCTTCGCGCACTGTGGCTGTGACTACGGCGGTCCAATATTGATTAAATCCAAAATCGGTAGAAATCATATCACAAAAGGTTACATTTCGTTTTTCGTATGCCTAGCAACCAAGGCAATACATTTGGAGCTAGTCAGTGACTTAACTATCGAAGCATTTCTCGCTGCTCTTCGTCGTTTCATCGCGCGTCGCGGGAAGCCGTCTCATATGTATTCAGACAATGGCACAAACTTTGGCGGAGCTGCCAGAGTGTTATCCGAAATGCATCAAGTAACTCTGTCCGAGCATCACAACTCGTTGGTAGCAGAGTTTCTAGCTCGTGATGCCATCACCTGGCACTTCATTCCCCCTTCGGCACCACACTTCGGCGGTTTGTGGGAGGGGGGAGTGAAATCTGTGAAGCAGCACCTTCGTCGTGTAATAGGCCCTGACGTTCTCACTTTCGAAGAGTTCTATACCCTCTTAACACAAATTGAAGCCCTCTTAAATTCTCGTCCTCTATGTCAAAAATCAGACCACGATTTAGACCCACTAACCCCAGCTCATTTCATTTTAGGTGAGTCCTACTTGGCGGTTCCTGAACCAACTTTGAGGTATCCCAAAATCGGCTATCTTGTTGGCAATTTCTACAAGCCAAAATTCAAGGCTATTGGAAGCGTTGGAGCATGGAGTACCTGACTTCTTTACAACAACGACCTCGCTGGTCGCAACCTCAGCGCAACTTTCAGCCAAATGACTTGGTTGTCATCAAAGACTCAAGCCTACCAACAGGGAAATGGGCTATGGGACGAGTTATAGCAACGCATCCCGGCAAAGACGGTCATGTTCGAGTGGTTACCTTACGCACCACAAGCGGTAACCTGAGCCGGCCTATAAGCAAATTGGCATTACTTCCTGTATGCTGAAACTTCGTTCCAGGAGAGGCGGAATAATAAAACATTAACTTCATTTAAATCGAACATTATTCATTTAGTTGCATTGTATAATTTTTATTTTTATAGTAATTGCTAAACATGTTATAATTGCAATAGTCATGATCTCTCTCATTTTTTACATTGATTTCAATTGTCATACTCATAACGTTATTGTCTTCTGATTTTGATAACTGATATGCAGTTGGTTGTAAAAATAAAAAAAATAATTTTTCTCGTTCACTTGGATTTCAACCAGCAAAGGGATAAGTACCTTCTAATAAACATTTTTTTATATACATTTACTCGTTTCGTCTTTTTTCCTTTGCATTCTGCAAGTGTTGGTCCTTCGCTTTTCGTTTGCTTATAATTTTTTCGTGGATTTAACACATTTTCAGTATAACGCCTAATTAGGGAAATCATAGCCATCGTTCGTTTGATTTCGTGCAATTCGGATTTCTCTACATTGGGTTTCGGTGTTGGATTCGTGTGCGTGGACTTTTTCTCGGATATTGCCATACATTATGCATTTGCATACAATACAACACCACACGTAGATACAGGCTATACCCCGTATGAATTAATTTTTGGAAAATTGTCATACTTACCGAACGATGTAATAAATAACAATGAGAAAGTATATAATTTAGATAACTATGTAAATGAAATAAAAATTTGACTTAAGCATGCAATAGAAAAAACACGAAACATCATTAAAAACGTAAACGATAAAAGAAAATTAGAATACTATAAAAATACAAATATTTCAGATTTTAAACTAGGAGATTTAGTGATTGTTAAGTTAGAAAATAAGAAAAAATTACGAAGTGCTTATAACGGACCATGCAAAATAATTGAAACAGACAATGTAAACTCTATCATAGAGATAAAAGGAGCACATAAGAAACACCATAACAATAGTTTAAAGAAATACAATGCAAATTAATTCACTCTAAACTAATACAAATGTACTAAAACTTAAGAGATTACTATTAGGATATAAGAAAACCAGTAATGTAATGTACCTCTATGTATATCGAATAACTATGATTAACAAAAACAATTAGAACTTAAGTAACTACGTATGTAGTAAGATATATGAGAAAAAAAACCCTTAATGTAAAGTACCTATCTATGCATATCGAAACGGATATCAATCTTGCAAAATTATTTTCTAAATAATTTTCCGCTCAAGGGTAAGGGTGTAGAGGACCTACATTGTATCTACCTCACCACCCAAAAATTGTGTCTTAATAAACATGATCCACTTTTCATTGCGGAAGCAAAAACGGCCAAACATTTCAAATTTTACAATACAATTAAATACGACAGCCAATACAAACTGATGACGCCGCAAGAATACCGGCAAAGCAGAATATTAAACATGAATACATTGTGCACTGCCGGAGTCAATGGGGATTATGTCATCAATGTAGGAATCAAAATAAAACTCTCCGATTAATGAAAGCAAAACGTTATAATTCAAAAAAGGAAAAGAGCACAAGTACAAATTTAAAAGAGGCAATGAATCAAAAGATTGGTCGTCGCGCACGTCTTCGTCGTTCGTCGTGTTTTATCTCCCGCTCGTTTTCGACTGACTACTCTCATCAACTCTTCATCTTCTCGCTTGCTGATTCAATTAAACGGAACTCCAATTTGCCCAATGTTGTAAAAGAGAGTTTAGTAGGACATAAAATAGAGTACAGGGTGAACATAAACTCCTCAAATCGGCCATCCTGTATTCTAGCTGTTCTCAGCGTACTATAAAGAGAAAAAAAAAGAGATTATTAAGAAATATCCTCGTCAGAAGACGAGTTCCAATCCAAATCGGTTTGTCGCCACTTCTTTATCATGTCAGCACTAGTGGTTGTAATGGCTGGCCCCTCGTGTTCGCCCACCTTTTGCACCTCGTACCTCTCGTTGTTACCAGCATTAGTGATCTTATAAGGACCAAGGTATTTTCCGGCTATCTTTAAGTTTGGTCCAAACTGAGTACGACGGATCGCCACCAAGTCTCCTTCTCGATATTTTGTTGCTGGACATCTTTTCCGGTTGTAAGTTCGATGGTTTTCATCCTGGATTTCGGCTATAGAGGTCCGTGCCAGCTGTCGTGCATCATCGCGTTCACTTCTGAACATATCTCTTACCTCGTCCTCAACCATGCTTGCCAGCTCAGAGTCCATGTCATTCTTCATCCGAATACCAAACATTAATTCGAATGGCGTGGTCTTAATGCTCGTGGAGTTAAGGCATCTTTGGAGCTTACTGCAATGTGCATACCACTTCCTAGTATCTTCCGCTGATAATTTTGCGAGGACCGGAATTATTACGCGATTAATTCGCTCGGGAAAAAGCGTCTACTACGCAAAGGATATAGCTATATTGCTTTGTCGTTTTATCGAGTGGACCAAGGTGGTCGAGGTGGTATGTGCTGAGTGGAGCACTTCCCTTATCGATCGGGTAGAGAAATCCCTCCTGCTTCCCGGCCTTCCTGTCAGATAATATGCACGCGATGCAATTATTCCGCGTTTCATCGAGTTTCTTCGTCAAGTGCGGTATGTAGTATTCTCGCTTTACAACTTCCATCATCTTCTTGATAGCGAAGTGTCCATCGTTATGCACGTTGCGCAGGAGTTCTGGTTGCATCTTCTTAGGAACGTAAAGGAGCTTCCTTCCTTCATCGTCGACTTTAAAGATAACACCCCTCTCGCTTATAAAATTCTCATAGGCACCGTAGTCCAGCAGATTCTTGATTAGCCGTATATTTTAGTCATCTTCCTGTGGCTTGATGATCCTTGACAAAAACTCACCTTTGACAACCGCTACCGCGCTTCTGCTCAGAGTATCCGCGTGCTGCATCCTTGTGGCGTTACGATGTTCAAGCACATAGTCAAATTCTTGGGTTACTAGCACCCATCCAGCAATTCGCGATGAAAATTCCTTCTTATCCATTGTTCCTTTGAACGCTGCGCAATCTGTTACTATTTTGAATCTCAGTCCAAGAAGGTAGTGCCGAAACTTCTTCAGGGCTGTGACTACAGCGAGGGCTTCCAGCTCATAGCTGCTGTAGTTTTGATCTGTAGGTAGTGTCTTTTTACTATAGTAACAAATTGGAAAGAACTGATTATTTTCCTTTTGGAGAAGAATTGCACCTAGTCCCCACTTCGATGCATCCGTGTGCAGCTCGGTCTCTGCATCTGGGCGATATAGTTTGAGAACTGGTTCCGTAGTCAGGCCAAACATTTCAAATGGTACAATACAATTAAATACGACAGCCAATACAAACTGATGACGCCGCAAGAATACCGGCAAAACAGAATATTAAACATGAATACATTGTGCTCTGCCCGAGTCAATGGGGATTATGTCATCAATGTTATGCATATACACTGCATTGTTTTGATTTCGGTGACCCTCCACATTGTGCACATTGTAGGTTGGATCATGTATCAAGATCGTTCACCCAATTCTGGTTCATGTGTTCTTTGACACTTTGTAGCCGGAAACTCTATCGATATTTTGTAACCCAAAGTTCTATTCGATGTATTGATATGCATAGAAAATACTCAAAGGGAATTAGTATATAAGTTGCATGTTTTGATCAATAAAGACAGAATCACTTTAACATTCAACAAAGCGTTTTCTCTTATGGTTTTTTAGCCCTGCCACTCATTAGCAGACTCTGGCAGATATTATGGCGTTTACGCCCTGCCTATCATAGGGAAAGTATTTTTGCTTTGCTTATTATAATAAAAATATTAACGTAATAACTTTGACGCAGCGTAAATATATTCAGATCTGCATCTGACTTTTCAAACTACGTTTTATTTTATAATGACTTTTCCGCACTGTGTGAATCTCTTTACTTCGATTACCTCCATCATATGCCGTTCGATCTCATCTCTAAAAAGGCAGGTCTTCCAATTTATCAATACTAAAAGAAAATCGGACGGTTATCCTTGTACTTTAAAATTTTCAAACTGTTCATCTGATGCCCCAAAAGTAATCACCAATCTCTTTGCAGATTTCTTTAGCCAAGCGTTCTCGAATGACAACGTTGAGCCAAATCTAAACTACTTTAGTTACATCAACGGTTGCACTCAAACCTCCTTAACTTCGGTAAATATAACAATGTCAATAGTGGTCGACAAAATAAGTCTTCTCACGGACGACTACTCTTCCGGTCCAGATGGATTTCCTGCCATAGTTCTGAACAAATGTACTTGCAAATTAGCCCAGCCCCATACTGCTCTTTTTCAGCTATCAATTGCACGTGAAGTTTTCCCAAAACTGTGGAAAGACTCATTTATCATCCCCATCCATAAGAGGGTTGCAAGAGTGATATTTCTAACTATAGACCCATTGCTAAGCTCTCATGCATTCCAAAGATTTTTGAGAGCATCATTTATGATTCTATGTTCTTCCTATGCAAATCAAACTTCTCTCCTAGGCAACATGGGTTTCTTAAGGGTAGATCCACAACCACTAACCTAACTGAATTTGTTTCCAACACATTAGGTACAGCTGCCTTGTCGTGGCGGGAAGGCTTAAGAGTCAAAGATCCTAAGGGTCCGAAAAGATCCCAGGTGAGACATCGAACTAAGCGCAGAAGGCGTCCCACTTTGACGTTAAAAGAAGAAAAATTATGAATGGAGAAAATAAATGATATGACTACTCCAGGTTGCACTCGCGAAAGCGAAAATTCACCCGTGGTCTTTTCGACTGCGGCTAGGGCAAGGATTCTGGAGGCCCTACCCATCGTAAACTCCCCCGCCAACACTGGCGCGTATATAGGTGTAGCAAGGATGCTGGATTCTGAAGACTCCTGTAGCTCTCTTCCCGACACGTTCAGCAAGCTGAGCTGGCAAGGTGGAGAAAGTAGCGGAGAGGTCAAACCTGATACGCTTAATCTTCATCCTAATGGACAAAAGGCTGATTGTAGCGCTGCTGCTGAAGGCTTGCCTCGGGAAACTGAAAAAGTTGAAAGAGCTCCAGAAGCGGCACGCTCCGATGGGCTCCTGTCCAAAAGCCAGAAGAAGAGGAAGCGAAGAAAACTGGCGGCGGCGCGGAGCAAAGAGACTGCAGAAGTTGAAGGCGCAAGTGCTGACAACAGTCCTTTGGCAGAGACGGCAAAAACAAGCAGGTCAGTGGAAGTTACCCCAACCAAAACCGGCAAGTCACTTGGACCCGACGCTGCCTCCTCTTCTAATAGCTTGAACCGGAGCAAATGAAGGAAGAAGGTTTCAAGCTCTCCTGCCGGTAGACATATGGGCGCACCTCATGCGCGTGTGTCTTTCGAGAGACCTCAAGCCTGTGGCGTTGCATGCGCACAAGGTCTGAAGACGGGCGCTACAGCCAGTAATGGCAGTAGTACCGGTGGACAGAAACTGTATGTCGCAGGGAAATCCACTTACTTGAATGTCTCTTCTCTTATTGGTAGCGTTGCCCGCGCACAAATTCCTAATGACACCGATGATACAACCAGTTGTATTCCCAGTGGACGAAAGATGGCTGTCGAGGACAAATCTACTGAGAACGAGAAAAACCCGGTGGTTAGGGAGCGAGAAAAGCAGGTTCCTTACAAAAAAGCTGTTATCTCCTCTTTAACTGTCCTAATTGGGAAGGCTGGCAATGACAACAGCATGACCGACGCGGAGTGCAAACACTGCGAAGTTCATCTGTTAGAGCTGGCCCAAGCAACTAATGCTTTCATTCAGGTGGAGGGCTGTGAGTTAAAGAGCGGAACCTTTATGGTAAAGTGCTCTTCACTGCAAACCTCTGAGTGGATTAGCATGACTGTGCCGAAAATCCCCCCCTTGAGACCGCTACTTTTGAGGTCTTCAGGACAACTAAACAGACCCGCCGTTTGCTGGATCCCGGGGAAACTTGGGAAAACGGGTGATGTGCTAGCTCGCCTGCGTACCCAGAATCCTGGACTCGTGACGACCAAGTGGACTGTTCATTCACACAGGGAGAGTCAGAATAGTCAAAATAAATATGGTTCTACTCTGGTTGTGAGTTTGGACAAAGGTTCTGCCGAGGCCATTAAGTCTAGGTACGAAATGCGACCATGTTTGCATCTTGGTAGTATTCAGTTCCGCTTCGATACCAAGTAGTGCGAACAATGGTCGAAAAAAACCCCTAGTATTTAATGATATTTACTCAGATGAACCTACAACATGATGAACCTACAAGGCTGCTACCGCTCTTATAAGTATCAGACTTCCAGCTAGTAGAACAAAACCTCACATAATATCTATCCAGGAGCCTTGGGTGCGGAACAAGCGGATTTGTGGCCTTGGAGGTATGCGTGATAGCACGGTACTTTATGATGAGCGGTACGAAAGGCCTAAGGCTTGTCTTGTATTGTACCAAATTCCCTATCAGCAACTAAGTTTGGACAGTTTTGTGGCCAGGACTTAGTTGCTGTGGCTATAAGCTACAAGACGAACGGTAAATGGGAAACCTACGTCGTTGCATCTACTTACTTCCCATATGACTCGATACTGCCCCCACTACCAAGGGCAGTGGTCGAGCTCATAAAATATTGTGATACCAGAAAGATAGATCTTGTCATATGTTGCGATGCTAATGCTCAAAACTCTGTTTGGGGCAGCAGCAAATGCAATACACGGGAAGATCATCTTCTGGACTTCGTACTATCTTCTGATCTTACCATCAACAATGTTGGCTCACAACCAACATTTGTTACGGCGCAAAGACAGGAAGTGATTGACTTGACCCTGTCCAACAGGTATTTCAAGCCCAATAGGCTGGAAGTTTCGCAAGAAATTTTACTCTCAGACCATAGATACATTGAATTCCAAATATAATGCGAAGTTACACTTTTGCAGGAGAAGAGGAATCTGAGAAAAACCAACTGGATACGGTTTAAGGATGAGTTAGACAAATCTATCAAAGATCTACCTAAACTTAGAACGAAGCAAAAGGTAGAGGAAACCGTTCAAGATCTGAACAGCGCCCTTACCAGATGTTTTGAACTAACGTGTCCGCTGACAAAAAACCCCTGCAGAAGGTCACTTCAGTGGTAGAACTCAGATCTGCAACGAATTGGTAAGAAACGAGAAAACTTCTAAATATTTCACTCAAGACAAATTTGGAGGTGGGCTGGAATATAAGAGGTTATTTCGAACTTCGAAAAGTACCTCGAATAGAGATTTTTGTGGCAAGATTGAAACTCTCGGTGAAACCAGTAGGTTGGTCAAAGTTCTCAATAATGAAAAACCAATCAGCCGGAATCACTTAGGAAACCTGATGGTACTTTCACTGAGTCGAAAGCGGATGCTTTCAGTCTTCTGCTCGAGACTCACTTCCTAGGAAATCAGGTCACCATCGGTTCGCAACCGGTTTCAACTAGTGAAGCTTTTAGCGAGCTGAGCCGAACAACTCGGCGCAGCTGGTATACTGCATAGGGCGTGGCGACAGATGAAACTATCCAATATGCTGTCGCATCTTTTGACAGCTTCAAGTCACCTGGCACTGACGGAATATACCCAGCTTTGCTGAAACAAGGTATTTGTCAGTTGCTGCCAACTTCTGTCAGTCAGTGCCGATTCGTCTGACAGACAAGTCGCGTTTCTCTTAAATTTTATTTATGTCATTATTATGCGGAATATGCAATTGCGAATTAAAAAGCGAACGTTCTATTTCTTGTGGCGTTTGTTGTTCTAAAGCTCATGAAACCTGTGCTATCAGTTGTAAATCTACATTAATTTTGCTAAAAGAAAATGCTAATTTATATTGGAGGTGTGATAGTTGCACAAGTAACTCTACTTCGGTATGATCTCAAAAAATCAGTGATCTCTCCATCTCTCTAAACGAATTGAGATCCGAGTCTGTGCAGCTAAACCAAAACCCAAATCTAAAATCAATATAGATGCTAAAATTGAATCACAAGTGGTTACACGGTAAAGGCTAAAGCAAAAAGTTGCCGAACCTTCTCGCTTATCATTGTCGAAGAATAGAACAAGCACTTCCTCTCCTTCTATTTCGCGTTTGAGTTCAATTAATCCCACCAAGGGCTATGTCTCTTCTTCTCGTCCGAAAGTGCGTGCTCTAAAAACTAACAATAATGCAATTACCGCTTCTATTGATGTTAATCAAGAGAGTGCAGCCGCTCACAATGGAAATGTAACACATTGCGCTCTCTCTGTTGTGTCTGCTATAACTGCTGATGCTGTTAGTCGAGACGATACCATTTCTGATGTTGGTTGTACTACCTCGATGGAAGAGGCTAATGACACTCCCAATGCAATGAACCCTGATTTTGGGGGTGTGTCTGCTGTAGCCGTTACTGCCGCTCGTTGCACTAGCGCTGTTAATGCTGATTGTCTCTCTGCTTATGCGAAAGAGAGTGAAAGCGTACGCAGTGTAACTAATTCGGTTGCTGCTGAGACTTCTATTAATCCTGGTTGCCTGGTTGCTGCTGGTGCTGATGTTGCTGATATTGCTTATGTTGCTAATGTTGCTGATGTTGCTGATGTTGCTGATGTTGCTGATGTCGATATTGTCGATGTTACTGATGTTGCTGACGTTGCCGTGGTTCCTCTGGTTAATCTCGATAGTGTCACCGTTACTTCTGCTTATTCTGTCGGTACTGATTCCAATACGAATGAGGGCTTAAATTTGACTAATAGGTCTAAACCGAAAGTAATAATGGGTACTAATAATGAAAACAATAACATTGGTGTTATACGTAAGCTTAAATGGTTTCACTTGGGGAGTTTTCGTCCATCTACTACATCGGAAGCTATTACTGAGTACTTGGCTTCAAAAATCAATGTTAGCCCAACTATTTTTTCGTGCTACAAGCTCATTAAGCGAGGTGCAGTTGTACAAAATTGAAAATCGATTAACTTCAAAATTGGAATACCAGTTGAATATAAGGTTGCGATGTGCGAGGCAAATATCTGGCCGGTCGGTGTACGATTGCGTCCATTTCAAAATCTTCAAAAAAACGAGTAAGGCCTGATGGTGCTCAACTAAATTTAAATGATGTCTGCTCACCGTCAGCTACTGTCACTAACCGAACACTTAATCTTTACTATCATAAAGCTAGTGGAATGAGGTCAAAAATATATGATCTTTTCGTCGCTTCTTCCCAGCATGTGTATGATATTGTCGTCATTACTGAGACCTGGCTTTATAAGGATATTCTCTCATCGGAAATATTTGACAGCAGCATATACAACGTATTCCGCGTCGACCGATGTGGTACTGCCAAGGATCGTGGAGGTGGAATTATTATTGCTGTTCGATCATTCTTATCATGTAAGCTAATACCATTGCCAATAAATGATGTTGAACAATTATCTATTCAGATTAGCTCAAGCTTAAACATAGAATCTAAACTTATCTTAATAGTAAGTTATGTACCTTCTGGTAGTGTAGCAAGTGTTTATTTAAAACATATTGATAATATTGATCATGTTTCAGAAATTCACAATAAGGAGTCTCAATATGTATGTGTTTTAGGAGATTTTAATATTGGAGATGTAAATTGGTCTTGGTCAGATGAGGATAAAATGTTAATTCCTTCCAATTTAAGGTCCGATTACGAACACAGCTTTGTTGACTACCTGTATTCTTTAAGTCTTTCTCAAGTAAATACTATTCAGAATTCATTAAATAGAATATTCGATCTATTGTTTATAAATGTGAAAGAAATTAAACTAAAATCGTCAATCGCTTTTTGTAAGTTACTCAATAATTCAATCCACCATAAACAAACTGAGTTTGAATTTGAATTTTATAATATTTTAAAACCTGTTAGTAGTTGTAATATAAGTTACAATTTTGCTAAAGCCAATTATACTGGTTTAAATCATTGGTTAAATTCTTTTGATTGGACTAATGAATTTAATTATTTATGTCTTGATAATGCGTATGTCCGTTTCACAAATTTTCTTGAAGAAGGTTTTGTAATGTTTGTTCCAAGAACCTCAAAAGGAAACTCTCTAAGCCCCCTTGGTACAACCAACGGCTAATATATTTAAAAAATTTTAAAAACAAGGCTTATGCGTATTTTTGTGCTTTAAGGAAACAGTTTAGCGTGCTTAATAGGTTTTTGCATGCGAATTACATCATGAATATTGAAAGTAAGCTTGTAACTGATAGCAAATATTTTTGGACTTTCATAAAATCGAAACGTAATACGTACGGCATTCCGGAGATTATGGAATACGAGGGGACTGAGTCAAACGATAGTCAATCTTCGTGTGAACTGTTTGCTAAATTTTTTGAATCCGTTTACTCCAATAGTAATCCAGTGCTCCCTCTTTCCAGCATCTTTGACTCGAAAGTTGACATTGGTTCTATAACTTTGGATTTAGAAAACGTCACTTTAGCTCTTCGGGGCTTGAAACCATCATCAAATGCTGGAGCTGGTGGTATTCCTGCAATTGTTTTAAGGAACTTTAGTGATAGTATTTGTCACCCATTGTTGCATATTTTTTGGATAAATAGAAGATATCGTTTCTGGTTCCCATCTTTAAAGCTGGCTCCAAAAACAAAGTACAGTACTACAGAGGGATCTACAAACTATCAGCCATCCCAAAGCTTTTTGAAAGCATAGTGAAAAATAAATTAGAATTTCTTGTAAAAGAACATATATCCGAATTTCAACATGGATTCGTTTCGGGGAGATCTACAACCACAAACCTAAGTTATTTCACATCATTTGTATTAAATTCATTCGAAAGAGGCTATCAGGTAGGTACAGTTTATACGGACTTTAGCAAGGCATTCGATTTTGTTAACCATACTGTCTTAATACACAAGCTAAAATGTTTTGGCTTTCATTCATCTATATTAAAATGGATTTCTTCTTTTTTAGTTAATAGGGTGCAGTTAGTAAAGCGCGATTCTGCTTATTCAAAACCAATTATCTGTAGTTCAGGTGTGTCTCAAGGTAGCCATTTGGGACCATTTCTTTTTATTCTTTTCATCAATGACATAACTTCCATTATAAGGTACTCCCAGTGCCTTCTTTACGCCGATGACATGAAATTAATTTTAAGGATTATAATCTTAACTGATTGCGCTAAACTACAGTCTGATATCGATGCTCTATTTATGTGGTGCAAGAAAAATTGCCTTCTCTTAAATGTAAAAAAATGTAACGTTTCCTCTTTTAGCAGGCGTTCAAACTCAATAATCCAACGTTATACAATCGATTCAGTTGAACTTACCCGGGTAAATACAGTTAAAGATCTCGGGATTGTATTCGATCAGGCATTGACGTTCTCGGACCACGTGGACTACATAATTTCCAAAGCTAATTCTATGGTTGGGTTTATCAAAAGAAATACTGTTGAATTTTCCAATCCTCATTCTCTGATGTCTTTATTTGTATCCCTAGCTAGATCCCTATTAGAATACTGTGACATGATTTGGTGTCCATTTTACCAAGTTCATATTGATAGAGTGAAAAGGGTACAGAGAAAATTCTCAAAATTAATTTTTTTCAAAATGCACTGGAATTTTTCACCTGGTTATGCTGCCAGGTGTCAACTTCTTGGTATATCAAAACTACCTAAAAGAAGAAAAATTCATGATGTAATGTTCATTAGAGACCTATTATGCTATCATATGAAAAGTCCAAGTTTACTTACTTTAATTCCTCTGTATGCTCCCGAGAGGCCGTTAAGGCAAAGAGAGCTTCTTTTTCGCACACGGCATAGAACAAACTACGGGTTAAATGAACCTGTATCGCGGGCAATTTCTAATTTTAACTCAGTTTGGATTGAAATAGATTTAAGCTCATCTAGAACCAAGTTTAAAAATAAATTGTTTTCATTAAATGTTTAAAAAGTTAGTCTAAATTTAATTTTCTTTTGTTTCTTATATATATTTATACTTATTTATAAACCTACTGTTTATCGAATCTGTAAATATATAAATAAATTTTCACTGCTGGCTTGGTACTAGCAAATATACCAACCCCCTGGCGAACAGTTAGAGTAGCTTTCATATCGAAAATCGGCAGAGATGACTACTTTTTCGCCAAGAGATTCAGACCTATTAGTCTGACGTCCTTCCTGCTGAAAAGCATGGAAAGACTGGTTGAATTACATGTGCGCAAAGTAGCTTTGAAGGTACATCCTCCGTCAGAGATGCAACATGCCTATCAACGTGGAAAATCCTGCGAGACTGCTCTTCAAAATCTGGTCAGCAGGAAAGAATACGCGATAGGAGTTTTCATAGTCATTGAGGGTGCCTTTGACAATGCGACTTTTGACAGCATGTATAGCTCCGCCACAAGTCACGGCGTAAAAGAATCACTAGTGTTGTAAATAAAAGCAATGCTGGTGAACAGAACTTTGACTGTAGATGCAGATTGTGGCCGGCGTGTCATGGCAGGTGTGAATAGGGGCTGCCCACAAGGCGGTGTGCTGTCTCCACTACTTTGGTGCATGCTGGTTGACTCTCTGTTGAACACACTCAATATTTCTTACGTTTACGCTCAAGCATATGCAGATGATGTCGTCGTTCTGTCTGTCGGAGCGTGCCTAGCAACTGTTTGCTCTAAGGTGCAGATGGCCCTAGACGCAATCGACGATTGGTGTGCTAGGAATGGACTTTCAGTTAATCCTCTCAAAACCGATGTGGTTCTCTTTACGAGAAGGAGCAAATTGACTGGTCTGACTCAGGCAGTGCTAAAAGGCATCACTATCGAACTCTCCAAGGAAGCCAAATATTTAGGAGTAATCTTAGACTACAAGCTACTTTGAACGAAACATATCGAGTTGAAAACTTCCAAAGCTCGATCAGTCTTTCGGCAATGCAAAGGTGTTTTCGGCAAGACATGGGGCTTGTCGCCAACGAAAGTCCTTTGGATCTACACGGCAATAATAAGACCCTTCCTCTCATATGCGTCAGTTATTTGGTGGAATAAGCTCTCACGTAAATACGTTACTGATGCTTTCGCCAAACTCCAAAGAACGGTCCGTCTCGTCTGCTTGGGAACTTTCCCCAGTACGCCTGGCTCTGCTCTAGACTCCTTGATGAACCACCCCCCCTTGATATTTATATCATGGGGTGTACTCTCAGAGACAACTTCCGTTTAAAAAGAAGTGGTTTTTGGCACGATTCGCACTGGAGTTTTGATTACGTCGCGCAACGATTACCCTACGACCCCTGTCTCATGGATATGCCATCTGATGCAATGACACCTAAATTACAGCTGCGGTGAAAATGTGAAGTCAACTTTCCCCATGTTCAGAATTGGCTTTGGCAGGAGTCTGAGCCAGGAAAGGAATGTCGTCGTATTTTCACGGACGGCTGTAAAACTGGACAGGGGCCTGGTGCTGGTGTTTTCGTGGAATGCGACAAAATGAGACTTCACTTCTCATTGGAAAAACACACATCTGTCTTCCAGGCAGAAATATATGCTGTTATAATAGCTGCGGACTATATTGATAAGAACAGGTGGAAGGGGCGAAGTATCTGCGTCTGTAGTGACAGTCAGGCTGCGCTTAAGTCCTTGCTCAATTCTTTAACCACTTCCAAAATAGTTAGAGAATGCAAAACATCCTTGAATTCGGTCGGAAGGCTGAACTCACTGAATCTTGTTTGGGTCCCAGTTCACAAAGGGATAACAGGAAATGAAATGAATGAAGGCTCAGAAGAGAATTTCTCAGGACCTGAACCCACGTTGGGTTTGCCAGCGTCCTCGGTTAGGGCTTCCATTGACGACTGGGTTTTCAGTGAACACAATCGAAGGTGGCATGACTCTCCAGGATGCAGGCAGACTAAACGAATGGTCCTCTGTAAAAAATCCGCGCTTTTCTTGCTATCTCTTACCAGAAAAGACTGCAGGCAACTTACTGGCGCTCTTACGGGCCACTTCGCCTTTTCCAAACACCTCCATGTGCTAGGTTTGAGCGCTACCCCTGTCTGCGACTCCTGTGAAGAGGGCGATGATACTGCGGAACACTTCCTATGTGATTGTCCTGCCTTTGCTCGGATCAGGTGGCAGATTTTCGGTGCTGATGTGGTGAGTGCTGATGACCTAAGCTCTTCATCACTGAAGCGTCGAAGACGATAAAAATACATTAAAATAGGGTTCTCTGCCTGGTTGTACAATGGACCTGTTTTTGAGTCTGAGTGCTCCGGTAGGGTGTACCCGCCCCGACAAAAAAAAGAAGGTGCATTGGAATATGGTAAAGAAGTAGGCGTCATTGCTACTGATTTCAGTAAATCTTTTAACAAAATCTCTCACCAAATCGTACTCCTCAAACTTAAAGCGCTTGGTTTTTTAATGTATTATTTTATGGGTTAAGTCCTATCTAGTAGATCGCCAGTATAGCGCCCTTTTCATCTGTTTCAAACCCAATCAGAGCGACCCAACTTAGGTAATCAGAGGGATCCAACTTAGAGATCCACGCAGATGACATGAGAATCTCTAGACAAATTTCATGCGGTGGTGATTCTGACTCACTATAGGCTGATCTAAACATGTTCTTCATCTGGTGCTGTCAAAACCTCTCAGAACTCAACGTGAAAAAATGTCAATCAGTTACTTACTCCCATAGGCGTCCTCCCCTGCCTCAAAGAAGATATTTTATTAACAACGAGCTTGTCCCCACAGTAACCTCAATTCGTAATTTGGGTATCATCTGTGACACTGAACTTAACTTCCGTTCTCATATTGATAACATGATTAGTAGAGCCAATTCTGCACTTGGCTTCGTTAAACGTTGGTCGAAGGAATTTTCGAAAACTTACGTCACCTTACATTTATATAACTTTCGTCAGACCTTAAAGACACTTCGTGATGTCGCTGATATGCTGTTTATACATCAGTTATTAACTGGAACCATTTATTGCCCTCATTTTCTACAACAGATCTTCCTTAATACTAATCCCCGCCACCTAAGATCAGTACCCCTATTCCACCTTGCCTACCACCGTACCGACTATGGCCAGCACGAACCTTTGACCAGAATGCTGCGTACTGCTAATAAGGTTCCTAATATCTTTGATTTCCATTGTAGTAAATCCACTCTAAGATATTTCCTACTTAACTTGTCCACTCACTAATTTACCCTCCCATTATCTTTTCCTGACGTACCGCATTAGCTTTAAGTTAACCGTCCCCAATTACTACTTGCCGTTAACTTCCCTTAGTCTAAATATAAATATGTTATAGTTTTTAAGTTAATTGTTAGCTTGTATTAAGCCGAATGAATAAATACAATTGCGGGAATCCACTTGATCATATTGTAACATGCGAGCTACGGCTCGAGTAGATAAAACGTTATTCTGTGAGATTATTTCTTTATTTTCTAGTCTGTAGAACCATTCAAGTTCCCACTATACTGTTCTTCGCAAATTCTTTCCTTACAAGGTCTCTTTTTTCTCAGATCACTTTATCTCATTTCAATTACTTAATTCACAAATCCAAACTAATTTCTTCTTCTTGTTAACTCTCAACTTTCAATTTATCACAAAATTACAACTTCGCTTATTATCACTTTTCCAATCTCTTCGTGCGGTTCAAAACCCAACTGCAACTGCCTCGATCGCCATCTGTTCTTATATAGTCGCATTTCTGATAGCCAGAAACTTCTAGCAAATTTTTCGACCACTGGAATGAGGAAATTCTGATGTAATAATTCCAAGATGACAGCTGCAGCCAATAATCTCTTGTGGTTATAATTCTCTCTTAATTCCGCGACGTCGTCTTAGACATAATCCTATTCTATCCGTGGACACGAACCTCGAATGTGTTCTGAAAAGACACTTCGGAATGTGTTGCCTACTCTTGGAGCGTAGGTATTATACTACATTATGTTACACTGCCCCCCTCTTAGACTTGTTCGCCCCGAACAAGTGCGTCCTCACTTCGGCCATTGTATCGACTCAGTCGGTCCACATGAACCACTTTCATTTTGACCCTTGGTCCTCGCTGGATGCGGTAGACAACATCGTTGATGCGGGTTACTATTCTGTAGGGACCCTCCCAATTCTGCTGCAATTTAGGTGATTTTCCCTTTTGGCGATGGGGATTATACAGAAACACCAGATCTCCTTCCTGGAATCCTGACGTTGTTGCCTTGGCATCATACCAGGTCCTTTGGTGCATGTCCCTAAGGTCCGCCACGTACTCTTCTTCATTTCTGGGCTCATTGGTAGGAGATCCAAATTTCACCTCACTGGGTAACTGGAATAGCTCGTTCAACCAAACAAGATTTCGAACGGCGTAAGTCGAGTAGTGCTGTGCACGGCACTTCTATAGGCCATCAAAAAAAAGTGAATCTGCCGGTCCCAATCCCATTGGTAGTCACCTACGACCTTCGAGAGATGTTCGTCCAAAGTCCTATTGAAACGCTCCACCATACCGTCCGACTGTGGATGAAGCGGGGTTGTCCTTGTCTTTTTGATTCCGAGTAGTTGACACATCTCTTGAAAGATTCTTGACTCGAAGTTCCGCCCTTGGTCAGAATGCAATTCGAAGGGCACACCGAATCTGCTTACCCAATTGTAGACGATCTGCTCCGCCACGGTTCTGGCTTCCTGGTTAGGGATCGGAAACGCTTCCGGCCACTTACTGAAGTAGTCCATTACTACGAGTATATACCGATTACTATTGTCGGTTTCCGGAAAGGGCCCTGCGATGTCAATGGCGATTCGTTCGAAAGGTGCTCCCACGTTGTATTGGTGCATCTTACCTCGAGTTTTGATTCTCGGACCCTTGCTAGCTGCACACACGTCGCATTTTCTGCACCAGTCTTCGACATCTTCCTTCGCTTTTAACCAATAAAAACGTTCTCGTACCTTTTCTAGCGTCTTATTCACTCCCAAGTGGCCTCCGGACGCCCCGCCATGCATTTCCTGTAACACCTCCTTGACCCTCGTCCGCGGCACGACAAGCTGCATTACAAATGACTTTCCGTCGGAGGATTCCCATTTTCTTCTCAGAACACCTTCTTGGAAATGGAGGGAGTCCCACTGCGCAAAATATGCCTTTAAGGTCGGGCTTCTGTGAGAGATGTTCTGATGATCCGGTTCCTCCATGTTCTCCTTCCAGGCCAGAATCGGCTCGATATCCGGGTCTTCCTTCTGAGCGTTCCGGATCTCATCTACGCTCCAGCCGGCGATAGGTTCGGCTCTCATTCTTTGGATGGAAACCAGCTCCCGTTCTTCGTGACGCGCACAATGTTTACAATTCGTTCTGCATGGTCTCCGGGACAGTGCATCCGCATTAGAGTGTAGTTTTCCTTTACGATGCTGTATTTCGTAGTCGTATATTTGCAGCCTTTCGATCCATCTTGTGACCTGACCCTCAGGACTCTTGAACTGTAATAACCATTTTAAGGCTGCATGGTCTGTGCGAAGAACGAACTTCCTCCCATAGAGGTATTTGTAAAAATGCTTCGTAGCCAAGATCAAAGCTAGAAGTTCCCGCCTTGTCACGCACCTGCTCTCTAAGCCAGAAAGGAACTACTGCTGAAGTACGCAAGCACCTTCTCTTGGCCATCATGTACCTGGGAGAGTACGGAACCTACCCCCACATTACTAGCATCTGCATCCACAATGAACGTTTCCCCGGGAGTGGGGTAAGCTAGTATCGGGGCATCGCATAGCCGTTGTTTAAGTGCCTTGAAGCTCTTCTCGCACTCAATTGACCTTTTGAATTGTTTTCCCTTTTCCGTCAACTGCTGCAGGCTCTTTGCGATCCCGGCAAAATCCTTCACGAACCGTCTGTAGTAGGTGGCTAGACCCAGGAAGCTCCTTTTTTGGTGTTTATCTTTGGGTACTGGCCAGTTTTCCACCGCTTCGACCTTCTCTGGATCGGTTCTCACTCCTTTTGCTGAAATTATGTGCCCTAAACAGGGCGCACTTCTTGGGGTTGAGCTTCAGCTGGGCACTTCGAAGCCTTTGAAACACATCCCTTAGTTTGTCTCGGTGTTGCGCAAACGTTTTTCCCACGACGATGACATCATCCAAGTACACCAGACAGGTTTTCCATGTTAACCCTTGCAGGACACATTCCATTAAGCGCTCGAAAGTCGCCGGAGCATTGCACAGCCCGAATGGCATTACCGTGAATTGGCATAGCCCATTTCCTGCGGTGAAGGCAGTTTTCTCCCGGTCTTCTGGATGGATCTGTACCTGCCAGTAACCACTCTTCAAGTCGAGGGTGGAAAACCATTGGGCTCCTGATAGTGTGTCCAGCGTGTCGTCAATCCGTGGCAGAGGATAGCTGTCTTTCTTGGTGACGTAATTGAACTGCCGATAGTCCACGCAGAACCGAAGGTTGCCATCTTTCTTCTTAACTAGTACAACCGGCGATGCCTACGGACTTTTGGAACTTTCAATCAGACCTTCTTCTCCATTGCCGACACCATCTCTGCAACTTCTGTCTGCTTTGCCAATGGAAGGCGCCTAGCAGGCTGACGAATTGGTCTAGTATCACTAGTGTCTATTCGATGTTGTACCAGGTGTGTTCGGCCGTATTCTCCGTCCTGTGAGGCAAATACATCAGCGTACTCATTGATAAGATTCTCTGCCATTGTTCGCTGCTTCTGATTCAGCTCACTGGACTGGAGAATCGTCTCTCTCGTTTCCGCTGTCCAAGGTGATGGGAGAGGTTTTGGAGCATCACGTTCAGATATTGTCACCTCCCCTCGCCTTAGTTTGACAGTGTGTGGTCTCGCGTTCAAAACTCTCACTGGAACCATGGTGTTCTTTGGTTCGACTAACGTCTTTCCCACGATGTAGTTTTGAGAATGCTTCTCTGGGTCTGGTTCTACTATGCAGAATCGGTGGCTCCCAAGATCACTTTCCAGCTTCGTCCAAATGATTGTCTCTGAAGACGGTGGCAAAACTTCGTCTTTGCTGATGACTGTCCTGAGAGTTACGGCATTCTCGTTTCCGTACACCATCGGAATTTCCACATTTCGATACCTCAGTACTTGCATCCGGATGTCCAAGATTACTTCATTTGCTTTCATGAAGTCTATTCCGATGATGCACTCGTCGCATATATCTGCCACCAGAAACGAATGGGAGAACGTCAGTCCCGCCAGAGTAATCGTAAGACGAACTTCTCCAAACACCTTCGCCATTTCCCCTGTTGCAGTCTTCAGGCAGTAGCTGTTGGTGTTGTGCAGCCATGAGCTTCTGACGATATCTCTTCTTGCAATGGAGGCGGTGGCACCTGTGTCGATGGTGGCTACGCACTTCTTCTTGTTGATTAGTGCCTCCACTGTCAGGCTCTTGTTACCCCGTTTGGTTTGCGAAACTTGAATGGTGGTCCTGGGGGCTTCGATTCCAGTAACCAACTTCTGCCCCGCGAAGTTGGTCCTTACGCATTTCCCGACTGCTGGTTTTGGGAAGTCTGACTGACAGGATGGATGTTATCACCGCCAGATGCTTCCTCTCTGCTTTTCCTACTTCCGCAATGTGGACAATTTCCCCGTCTATGTGCACTTCTGCACTGCCGTTGTAGGTGTCCGGTTTGGTTGCAATTCCAGCAATGGATTTGACTTCCGCGAGCTTTGTCTACATCCATGACGGCTGTTCTCTGGCATGAGCATTCCACAACGGACATTTCCCTGACACGGTGTATTCCCTGGTATGCTTGGTCCGCAGCCTTCATTGACAAAGCGAATGCCAATGCCTCGGGGAGTGTTCGCTTTTCAGCCATCCTTACAGCCATTTGCAGTTGTCTGTCCTCTATGGCCTGAATAAAAGCTTCCACCGCCATTTCGTTGATAAGCTCCTCACCGGCTTTAGGGTATGAAAGATGGGCTAGTCGCTCTATATCCGCTTGCAACTGTTGGAGCGTTTCCCCCCTTTTCTGGACTCGACTACGCAGCTGAACCCTGTACACCTGCTGCATGTGTTCATCTCCAAGCCGCATCTCGATAGCCTGAACCAGAGAGTCGTAGTTCTGCTGTTTATCTTCCGGGATGATCTGCAACAGCTCCGCAGACCCCTCAGTGCAAGCGTGAGTGCAATAGACTTCTCTTCATTGTCCCAGCTATTGGTCATTGCGGCCGCTTCGAATTGCCTCTTATAAATTGGCCATGATGTTTGACCATCGAAGATAGGAGGCTGCATCTCCCTTCTTCTCAGACCGTCAGTGGAATATTCCCGTGCTTTCTGTCTCTGCACGTTGCTGAGTTCCTTAGCAAGATTTTCGACTTGCTTTCCTACTCTCTCAAATTGCGTATCCACTTTTTCTAACTGAGTCTATATCTTCCCGAACTAAGTTTCATGTTTCTCAAAGTTTTCATCGAATCTAGTTTCGACTTTTTCGAGTTGCGTCTCGACCTTCTCGATTTTCTCTTCGATCGCTTCGAATTTGGATTCCAAGTTCTTGTTTTGTTCATCAAGTTTGCTTTCGAGAGCATCTAGAAAATTCTTTTGTTCGTCCATTGCTTTCTTTTGTTCGTCCATCTTAAGTTCTAGAGAATTCTTTTGTTCGTCCATTGCTTTCTTTTGTTCGTCCATTGCTTTCTTTTGTTCGTCCAGCTTAAGTTCTAGAGAATTCTTTTGTTCTTCCATTGGTTTCTTTTGTTCGTCCATTGCTTTCTTTTGTTCGTCCATTGCTTTCTTTTGTTCGTCCATTTATTTTTTTTGTTCGTCCAGCTTAAGTTCTAGAGAATTCTTTTGGTCATCGAGCTTAAGTTCCAAAGACTTATTTTTGTCTTCTATTGCTTTCCCTTGTTCGTCCATGACTGACTTAAGTTGCAGGAGCAGACTTGTTATATCCGGGTCGGCTACTGTACTTGCTGGTTCCTCTGCCATGTCAAACTCTACGTCATGCGGATTTTCACCTTTCTGCTTTATTGCTTCTTCCAGACGAATCAGTAGGGCATCTTTTTCCACAGTTGTGTCGAGATTCGCTTACTGAGTTTTGCCTTTAGTTGAATTATAGTTATATTTGCGACCTATTTTGCGCAACTAATTAACTCAACACAGAAATGTTTTTTTTTTTTTAGTATTGTGCAATTTCACACCACGGAAATAGTTGTTCACAGAATAAGTTTTATGCCACTTCTGACACCAATGTAATATGCGAGCTACGGCTCGAGTAGATAAAACGTTATTCTGTGAGATTATTTCTTTATTTTCTAGTCTGTAGAACAATTCAAGTTCCCACTATACTGTTCTTCGCAAATTCTTTCCTTACAAAGTCTCTTTCTTCTCAGATCACTTTATCTCATTTCAATTACTTAATTCACAAATCCAAACTAATTACTTCTTCTTGTTAACTCTCAACTTTCAATTTATCACAAAATTACAACTTCGGCTATTATCACTTTTCCAATCTCTTCGTGCGGTTCAAAACCCAACTGCAACTGCCTCGATCGCCATCTGTTCTTATATAGTCGCATTTCTGATAGCCAGAAACTTCTAGCAAATTCTTCGACCACTGGAACGAGGAAATTCTGATGTAATAATACCAAGATGACAGCTGCAGCCAATAATCTCTTGTGGTTATAATTCTCTCTTAATTCCGTGACGTCGTCTTAGACATAATCGTATACTATCCGTGGACACGTACTTCGAATGTGTTCTGAAAAGACACTTCGGAATGTGTTGCCTACTCTTGGGGCGTAGTTATTATGCTACATTATGTTAAAATATTGATGTAATGATTCCTATATAGTATACCTTCACCCACTTTAAATTGAGGCCTTTTATACTTTTACCACAGATAATAAACTACCCAGATGTCGCACGCCCATATAAAAAAATGAAGCATATTTTTGTCCTGGCAGACAGAGACCTTTCAGAATAAGTACCACAAATATAGCTTTTTATTTTTCCTCACTCCGTTTGCTCGTGTGGGAAAAGTTCTTTTTCTCATCGTGAGTTGTGACATGGAAACGAACGAGGTGATGAAGTGTAAAGGGGTATGCGGGAAGGGGCATGAAGATGCATGACGGTGTGATTTCCATACCACCGCAGCCAAAGAATAAATTGTAATCATGAATGTAAGTTTTGCAAACGCATATGCGCTGTATGAGTTACAGAAATTCTTATGGATTTCTGAAAAAAAACAAACAATTTTTTACTTTTTTTGATCAGGACGTGCGTCCTCCTTTATTAATGAAACCGAACTCAAAACTATTACAACTGTTTAACATGTATTTATAAAAAGAGTCGAACCATCGCTGTGAGGCTGCAGACGCTATGTCAACAGCTTACGCTGATCGGGTGATATTTTGCTGGAACTCCCTCGCCTGACTGTGGGAAAGTGCACAGGTGCTGATTTGGCTGGATGATGTGGGTGATAAAATGATATGGGTAATGGAATGCATGCAATGGGGGCATGATGCGAACTTGATGCTTTGGCTATATGATATGAATGATGAAATAATGGCATGTGATGGGAGCATGACGCGAACTTGGAGTTGTAATGTTTACAGCGTTAACTCCTCCCTCCTCAAACTCGAGTGTCCTCACTCGACAATACGTAGAGAAGTGGTACTGGAGTTTCCTTTGGAGATTTGGTTTGACACTGGCTCTCGGGCTGCATCTCTATTGCCTGTGATGATGACACTTCTTTTGAATTTATCAGGTTGCTGATAGTGATCTTCTTGCGTGTTATTATTTCTCTGATTATGAGAGTTGCGATTACCAAAATTAATAGGGAATAGGCTATAGTTTGTTATTAAGATCTGCCTCTCTTCCTCAATTTCAGCTATTTATACCGTGTTATTGATGTGCAGCTCTTTGACCATTTCCAGGGTGAGAAGTTCCTCGTAGGTCTTGGCTGATGCGCCTGGTTGGAGAATTGCTGGTAGAGGTTTTGATGTAGATATTTTTTTCAAGTTTTGTCCATTGATTACGAGTGATTCATTGTGATAGTGGATGATAAATGTACCAGTGAGGTTAATTGTGTCGCTGCCAACATAAATGAATCCCTTGAATTCGTTTAGTAGCAAGATTCCAGGTTGAAGTTCCTCGACTGTTGGAATGTGTTGGTTGTTGATTATGTCAGAACTGGATGGTCGACTTTATAAAAGATTTGCAATACAATTATCTTGGTTAAGGTTTACAATTTCATTTTTGTTACAAATTGTTAATGAGTTGCATGACTTACACAGTTTCTTAATACCATATAAATTATTTTCGCAGTTTAAAACATTTTCGAATTCTAATTTTATTATTTTTTTTTACGATACTTTATTGGTTTAATTAAAAGTTTTTCACAAATTATATTTTCAGTTGTAGGTATGTCAATTATATATAAAATAGTTGAAAAGTTCGTGGCTATTTTTATGTCAGTAAACTCAATTGCTTCCTCTAAATTTATATACCACGGGTGGCCGTGGTGTAGTGGTATCGAATCACGGTTCGAATCCTGATGTCAATAATCATATATTTATTTCGCATGAAATAAATAAAAAGTCGATCAATTGCGAAAGCTTATGGCAACTCTACTGCGAAGGCATAACACCAGCAGTAGGGCGGTCATATGGATAAAATGCAACTTGATTGTGATGATGACATCAGGAGGATGGAAAAAATACTGTGAATCATAAGCAACAACAAAAGCAAAACAAACAAGCTCCCCAGTTATCTGGACAGCCACCCTTGGAGTTCACTGAAACTTAGTACCAGCTGAGTTTCAAACCAACTACACCAATCTGTCTTTCTCTCTGTCTCTTCTTTTTCCTCAAAAAAAAAAAAACCCCCGTGTCCTAAAAATTAGTATAAGGGTATTCGTAACCCCTTTCACACGTGCAAATTTAAAAAAAAATATATGGGATATTATTTTCTTCAAATTTACGTTTTACAATTTCAGAATTTGATAAAATAAAAGAGCACTTATACGGAATGATCAAAATATACATTTTATACAAGAAATGAAGGATTATATATCAAACATCGAACCCACAAACGCAAGAAATAGATCATTTTGTTTCAAAGGCTTGGCCTTAACTATAGAAAGCGCTTTAAGAATAAGAGACACATTATTCATGGATCATAATGTTTTATATTACATTTATGTAAATAAATTTAATCAACATCCGTTAGAGAACTTATTTGGTAAAATAAGAGCGCGGAATATTAATAAAAGTAATCTAAGAGTTTCCGAATTTAACCAAAATTATATCGTTAAAATTTTTATTCAAATCGAAATGTTCCAACTGCGAAGAAGACGATTCGGAATATCTACAGGTGGATTGGAAAGCTATTTTCTAGAGTGATATAGAAGAACAAATAATTAAATAAATAATTCTTAAGAATGAGGAATGTTTTGAAAATAACATGAATACGAACAATATAGTTAATCCACCAGATGAAGACGCAATATCAGTCAAGGTACCGCAGGTCAACGACCTTGCTACAAGATACTTTGCCGGACACTGCTTCTTTAAAACAATAAAAAAATTAACAAAATCTGTGAAAATTGTGCTGAAGAAATGTCAAAGGACAAACAGAATTCCGATAACGGAAGTATTGATAAAATTAAAAGAATGTGAAAATTCAAAAGAAAATACGGTTCGCTTATGGCCGGGGTTGGGAGGGTGGGGGTCGATATCCTGCCACGTCCTCGTTCGTGCCCCTGGAAACTACTTCAGTTAAGGTGATTTAACTGCAATTTAATACTAACCTAATTTAAGTTAATGATTATTTTGTTAAGTTAGTAAGTTTTTTTTATAATAATTTCGAACATCAGTCACCTTCACTTAAGTAGGCCAAGAGCAGTGATCAGTTATTTTAATTGCATAAATATAAAATGCAGTGTGCAAAACTCATATTCATACCCATTTCCAGAGCAAATTTGTGTCCACAAAGTTTACAGAGTTTTTATTTATTTAATCAAGTGCTGAAAATAAGGTAGATACATACAGATAAAATAACAAGCACACAACATAAGCCCAACCATTTGCACATATATATATACGATCTATACAGATACTCCATATCCATCTTACCAACGTGTCGGCATCAAAACTCCGTGACCGCAGTCGCACAAAATATTTTTTTTGTTTCTTTTTTGCAGTGAACGTAAACAAGGGTATGTGTGAGTGACACGATGGACTAAAAAGTGAGCAGAAAAAACAAATGTTCTGTGTTCTGATTTTTTCCCTTTTGTAAGAAGTTTAAGCTTTTTAAAAAGCTTTTTTTTAGTGAATTTCGTTTTCATATATCACTTCTTCCCATATGAATGAGACATCTGGGTAGTTTATTATCTGTGCTTTTACTATTTTTTTTATTTTGGTACTAGTTCTTTCTAAATTCATATTTCTACTTTTATGTTCCGTAGCAGATTCAAAACTACGAGTACCCCTTAAACAACTTAATAGAGTTCTGGGTTTGAAACTAAATAACATTTCTGAAGTTGATCTGGAGGTGACTGTTGACGGAGTGTAACGATAATTTAGAAGAAATTAACTTATTTTTTCTGACAATGACATTGTGTGCCTTTTCAGTACCGATTTAACCGATTGTACCCCCCGCTCAGCTATTCCGTTTGACTGCGGGTGGTATGCGGCGATTTCATTAATTTAATGCCCTTACATGGGCACAATTTACTAAAGACATAAGAATTAAAAGGTGAACCGTTGCCCGGCAAAATCCAACTTGGAAAGCCAAAAGTTAAGAAAAAACTTGACAAGTCGCTTATTAGAGTATGAACAGTTGTTGTACGCATCTCCTTTACGTCACAATATTTTGAGTACCCATCTATCGAAATCAAAAATGATCTACCCGTAAAATAAAACAAATCTAAATGCATGCGTTCAAAAGGAAACTTGGCAGGTTCCCATTTCGTTTTTACTTTTTCGCGGGATATATTTTAGAGCTGTTCGCATACTTCACTCTTTGCAAATGCCTGTATAGATTTGTCCACTAATGACCACCACACGAATGAACGGGCTAACATTTTAATACGTACTACTCCTGCATGATTCTTGTGTAGCAACTCCAGTACGTGCTTCTGCAGGGCAAGTGAAACCACCACTCTATGACCATATAGCACATAACCATTTTCTATTGATAAACTGTTCCTCTTACTGAAAAAAGGTTTTAACTCATTTAAAATTTTACTAGGCCAATTTGACTGCAAGTACTTATATACAAGCTTATGAACTGAGTCGGTTTGAGTACTTTCACGAACTTTATCCGAATTCACTAAATTCTCCTCAGCATAGAAATAATTTATTGGAGTATCTTCAATTTCTGAAGCCCCATCCAAAGGTAATCGGGAAAGGCAATTCACGTGGTCCACTTTCGATCCTAATTTAGAAGACACAGAAAAGACTGCAATTGCTGAACGTCTTGTGATGAAGGAGCCTTGGCAATGGCATCCAATTTCTTTTGGTTCGGATTTATTCCCCTTAAAGAAATTGTGTGACCTAGATAATCTACAGAGTCGCAAACAAATTTGCACTTGTCCAGGTTAATGTGAACATTGTGTTTCTCTAAGCGATTGAGTACTTTAAACAAGGTATTTTCACATTCTTCTTTAGTCGAACCCCCAATTAAAATGCCATCCAAATAGCAGGAAAAATTTGTCAACCCTTTAAGGATCTGATCCGACCGCTTCCGGGGCTGGACAAAGTGTTGACACCGCATAATGCCATCAGTTAGGTGAATTGTCACAAAAGTATAAATTCGGTAAGTGATTCCCTTTCCTGCCAGTGTCGTGTGCGCGCATCCCTTATTGCTGAAGAGTGATCAGTTTTGTTGGGAACCAGCAGTAAGAGACAAGTATATTGAAAAGTAGGGAAAGGCCTTATTTTTTAGGAAATATAATCTCATGTTTTATAGATTGTGGATTGGTGGTGTGTGAACTACATCTTCAAAATCCTTTCTGCTATAATTGTTTCCTTCCAAAAAATAGAGGTGCTGAGTTGCAGGTGATTGATTTACATATGTTTGAGCGAAAAACAAGCAGCTGGAATAATTGAATATCGATTTCAACACTTCTGCATTTTCGAAAGGAAACAACTTAAAACAATAGCTTTAATTAAAGGTATTAAGCAATGCGGCCACGAGCTATGATAGATTATAAATTTTATGATTAAAACTGACTGAATAAATGACTACACTAAGGCTGAATATCTCAAAAACGTATCAATTCTTGATTTTTTTTTTTCAGGTTCGTCATATACTGGCTAATGGTTCGCTGTATTTTCCACAATTCGAAGCTGAAGAATTTAGACAAGATGTTCACTGGTCAGTATATCGATGTATTGCAACCAACTCGGTCGGTACAATTGTTTCAAGAGATGTTGTGATTAAAGCAGGTAAGTGATGCGACGCATATTGCTTACATGGCATACAAAGTTAGGCATCCACAATCATTTCTTTTACATACAAAATCCTCCAGATCCTTTCTTAGAACAAGAAAGTCTTCTTCCGGTTCTAATTTCTCTCAAGTAGCTCATTGGCGGTTTCGACTTAATTTTGCAAGCGAATCATAAGTTTGAGCTTAAGTCCAAAAGAAAATTAAGGCGTGTCTCTTCCTCTTAAGTACCCTTTATTTAACTATTTGTAAATTTTCAGACTGACAAGAAAAATGCATTATGGGCTATCAGCCCATATAAGGCATGACATAGCTTTTCGCAGCCATTAGTGCTGTGGGATACACGAATGGTAGAGGCCTGCAGTTTTACGCCGTTTCCGAAGGGCTATATTTTCGATTGAAAGAAGTTTCTGATAACAATTTTACTCTCGAATGTTTGTCAGACTTTCGCGGGAGGTGAAACAGCGACAAACCATTTTGGTGACTAGAACTTTGAATCACCCTTAAACACTGAGCCCAGGAGAAAAATGTGTTAAAGACGTGTTGTAGAGAATTTATTTATCTTCTGTTTATATAATTATACTGTATATTTAGCTTTAAATGAGATACTATCCGCGATAATATGTAATTAGTAGTAGTAGTTATAATACATGCATTGACTCCCTCCGTCGCGGTTATACCACTTTATTTTTTATTAATTTGTGCTACTTAGCTTTTCCAACGAAATTACATTTCTTACTATAGGCATGTTTTTTTTTGTGAATTGTAGCTAGCTGACTTTACGAATCTCTATAGAATACCTTATAAAGTTGGTACATATGGTTACATTCATAAAATTACAAAAAATAAATATTTTCTTAGGTTGGTAACCATCAATGGTCGGCACTAATACAATATTTCAATAAAGGACCATTAATACGAGATAAAGGTCTTGATTGGTTGAAATATATCTGTTTTATTATTTTAATTTACTTTTTTTTTTTATTTATTTAACTTTAACATATTTTCGTATGCAGGTATATATTTATGAGAATGAATGAAAGCTATAAGAAAAACATGCAAATTATTTACAAAATAAATTAAGAAAAAGCTAAAATAAATGTCATTTCAAAATAAAAGCATTTTCTATTAAAGGCCATTCATTAGAAAGCAAACTGCGATCATGCGAACGAGTAACTTAATCGATTTCAGTAGTCTTGTGGAATAAAATGTCTATTTCTTACAGCAAAAAAGCAATAAAATCTAATAATCTATCAAATATTACTGAACAAAATGGTTTTAGTAGGTTTTTATGGAGATATTTACAACTATCTGATTTTTCTACAAAGTGGGATAGTTTGTCTGCGAGCAGTCAAACATAATTCATAATCCACAAATTCAGATCGCATTAGACACTCCTCCGACTAAAATAGTTCAACTTCACAAATAATATGTTATGATTTAGCGTCTATATAAACAATATAATTGCCATATTCACGGATTCCGATGAAATATTCTCTGAGGGCAGGCAATTATTGGTTTCAATCGCAAAATGTATTTGACACTTGAACCAAATAACAATTAAAAACACGCGGAAAACAAAATGACTGAACTAAAACTATGTAAGTTTTAACGAAATCAAAAACTAATAATAATAATACAATTATTCTATATATTATACGCTACCCAGTGCATATTAAGTTTGATACATATGTAGTTTGCAACACAAATGAATAATAGAAAAAAAATAAAAAAAGAAATAATAAAAATAATAAAATAATAATTTGTGATCAGCATCAAAAGTTATGTCGATATAGCCATGTCCGTCCGTCCGTCCGTCGGCATGTCACCACATTTCGGGCCTTAAATTTTGAACTAGAAACATGATAGTCTTCCTGGAATCTGAAACAGTACAATTGTAAAATTATTGAATTCGCCCGCAGACACACTCACTTTTTAAAAAAATTACGTTTTCTCAATATTTTTACTAGACACTGGAAAAATATTGTCTAGGAAAATGTGTAGACATTGACTTTCTCTACATTTCATCAATACATTATACATTGCCATGCCCACTTATGTGAATATGTCATCAGAATCCGTGAACTTTAGTTCAAAAGTCTGGGAGTCACGTCCACTTTCTGTTGTAGTTGTAGCAACAGTTTTGTGCTAAAAGATGAATAGAAAGATATCATTGCATCTGTTTTAGAAATTTCGCAACGCCACGCTCACTTTATTAGGGGTGAGTTAGAAAATGGGGGATAGGGTATCATACGATCCGTTCTAGACGGATTGAAACTTTCGTGTATGTTTTTAATAAAAAAAAAATGTATTAAACAAAATTGCACGCAATGAAATGCCTTCCTTCCGAATATTGCATGTGTAAACGCATTGTTAATTGCTCGGCTAGGTTCCTTCGAATATTCACTAGTTTGGAGTTCACAATTCGCCCTTACATGAACAATTGAAACTACTTTTGTAAGAAAAGAAAACATGAAAGACTTTGAAAAAACCTTTTATTTTCTTTGACTTTATTTTCTCTGACTTTATTTTCTTTGACTTTTTCTTTGGTTCGCTGATGCATTGTCATTATTTAATTTATGTCATAAATAGTTTCGATGTTCATACCTTATCCAGGATATACTCGTATTAAGTTTGATACATAGTTTCTAACATACAAAAATAATAACGATAGACTCCTTAAAGTATATATACTTGTGACCAGGATCGAAAGTTATGTCGATCTAGCCATGTCCGTCCGCATGTCACCACTTTTTGGACATTATATTTTGAGCTAAGAATATGAATTTTGTTGTATAAGCTTTCTAGAATCCGAAGCATTTAAAAAAAAAGTTTAAAATGCGCCCACAGACGCGCCACACAAAAAAAAGTATTTCTTATTATTTTTGCTAGAAATTGAAAAATATTGTCTATGTAAAATATGTAAACGTTCGTCCCCTTGAAGTCACAATCTGGCCTTTAAAACCATTCTATAACGTTGGGCACCATTCTCGTCTTGTTGTTTTGTTGAGTTATTTGCATATGACCAATATAAGGAAGCAAGTACGTTTATTTATTATTACTTCCTTCTATAGAACAAGTATTTTCTTCAAACTTCATATCTGGGGTGTGTGGGGTAATGTCCAGAGGCGAAATTTAAATTTGTGCTCTAGTTTCAAAATTAACAGTACTTTACTTAGAGCCAATTTTGAAGAAGTGCAATTTTCTCGAAAACAGTTCTTAATCTGAACTATTTTCAAACGAACAGCACATACGTGCGACTCAGTCGTGACCTTTATTTTTATAGTTATGTTGTTTAATCAAAAGAATTTGTATTTGTTTTACCTGTTTGCATGTTTGTATGTAATTATATACACAAATTTTACTTCCTAGTGTTTAGGTACTGGGCCGATTTTTACAAAACGGATATCACCCGATTTGTCCTATTATCACGAGTGAGACTATACGTATATACATATGTATTGTATATACATATGTACATATAAATTTTGGGATTTTTGCCGAAACCTGATAAGGGAAAATTAACTGTTCTCTACATTTCTGAAGTCAGTGCATCATCGCCTTTAATACACATATTGCATTTATACAAAAGAAATATGTTTTTCTTGATTTTTAGTTTAATTTCCAAAACTTTTTTGAACCTTGAACTTTCCAAAATCCTACCCTTGATCTGTTAACAAAATTCAACTCCGGTCCAAATTCCAACCTTCAAGCTAACGTTTCAAAAGTTATGAGGCAGACAGACGGACAGACAACAAACTCCCACTTTAAGTGTTTCTTTCTTATTTTTTGTTACCTTTTAAGTACCAGAATCCTTTAATTTCTCTTCTTTTGACGATGGTCTTTCTCGATTTCAGACGCAAGCAATTAATGTAATAGCATCCGCGTTGATGTATTCGCTAAGCACTTCGACCTTGTTTTCAGAAGTACAGTCATCTCCTGGGTCAACTGTAACTCTCTTGTTCGCTGGCATCGTTCCTGATTTTGATGACAGCTAACAAAACAGTATTGGTCTTGGGAAGAGACTGACTACCCAAATGCTGTACGGCCTACATGAAAGTACCCATGCAAGTAAATTTGTTATTTCTTTGGCTAGAATTTCGAAATTTTATGCATATGCTGCAAACCCCAAACACTTCAGTAAAATTTAATTGTGTTTGCGTTTAAAGGAATCTCACACAAGTTTTTCAATTTGCACCATACTTAACTAAAATATGCAAATATACATATGTACATATATACAACTTAAAAATTCAAAAATTTATTTTGATTAAAAAAAACTTTATTTATTTAATTAAAATGGGCAGAGGTTGCCTTACACATCTACTTCAGAACTAAAATTACAATGACCATAAGTACCTATTCGCTTGCCCTGTCACTGTGCCATGTTCCCACAGGTGCACTCGGATTTCCTTTAACCGTACGTAATGGAATGCGGCTGCATCGAGTGGGCCAGACGCTATGCCAGCATTTTGATGACTGTGGGACTGCGATTCTGGAATGCGATGTACGCGTGAAACGTTATTTAAGGTGTTCAGTGTTTTATGTATTAACTCCCCCACTCTAAATCTTCGAGCGTCCTCAATCGAACCTTATTAGAAGAATGGGATCTAACTCAACTTGGATACCTTCGAATGTTAAACTAAACGTGCGTTTAGTGTACAGAAAAACCGCAATGATGAGCGTAAGTTTAATGCCAGCTGATGACAGTTCAAAGTTTACTAGCTGCTTCTTCGAGTTTTCATTGCTGATGAGTCCTATGAACTTCCTATTGGTAAGGTGAAATTCTTTTACCATTTCTAAGGAAAGGTTTTCTTCAACGTTCGCCATTAGTGACGGTGGCTGCAGCAACGTTGGGATCGGTTGTACTACGGTGACTTCTGTTGAATGAAATATGGCATTGTTAATTTTTACAGTGGAATTTTGGAATTGGATGATAAAGGATCCGGTTAGGTTCAACTTATCGTCGTCGATTTTTATGGTGCCGTTGAATAGATTGAAGAACAAGGCGCCGCTGGTCACTTCTTCCACAGGTTACATATTGTTAGATTTTCCAAAGAATTACAACTATCCTTTATTCCAAATATTGATCTATTACATTTTGATATTGTTTTAACGTTTATTTTATTTATAATATTTCCTTTTTTTATGGGTCTTACAATTAATTTCTTACATATTTCATTCCCCGTTGCTGGAATGTTGATTACATATAAAATTTTAGAGTTACTTACTGCTATTCTTACATTACTAAATCCTAACATTTGATCAATACTTAGATAGGGTAACTAAATTAGTAAGTATATATGAATTTATAATATTGGCCTTGGCCCATTGGATTGCGTAGTCAATATTTGCTACTTCTTCTTTAATAATGTCAATTTTACTTTTCATTACAAGTGAATATTCCTTTTTAAAATTGTTAGCTGTTCTAAGTTTTTTTTTTTAATTTCGTTTTCCATTTTTGCCAAATCGTTAAATTTTTTTTCAATAATGTTGTTAAATAAAATTTGTCTATTATTATTTCTGCCAGTTAATTAAATTTTGATGTTAAAAGTTATAGATCTTCGTGGTCAGGAGACCCCGCAACCCATTTCCATGCAGAACCTAAAAAGTCTAATGACCGTTTTAATTTGTTGATTGGTTTGAGTCTATTAATATGTCGTTGCGTTTTTTCGATGTTATGAGTCATAAATGCGTACATCGGGTCTTTGTCGCTAAATTTTGTGGTCACCGTCTCGTTGACGCTCTTCAGTACTCGTAAGTCTTCGTATACGTCTAAGTTTATAACATTAATAATTTTGAAATGTCCGTTTTCCAACATTGCAGTCCCGTTGTCCAACGTCAATAATTGTTGGTCAGTTATTGCATTTCCTATCAGTGTCGTCAGTCTAAAGAAATGGTTTAATTTTTAATGTGTGTTTTATGAATGATTCTTCCGGTTTGTAAGATTTTATAGGTTTGTCGGTTTTTATTGTGATGATTACTGAGGGATTGAGAAACTTCATCAGGATTGTTTTAAGTTTTGCTGGGTTATATTCGGGTTCGATCACAGTGTGTCGATGGTAAGTTGGAAAGACTATTTCGAATTTGTGATCTGCTGGTGTACCAATCTGAATGAGAATTTGGTTTTTAAAGACGTTTAGAGGTAGTTCGATACTGGGAACTAAATTTTGTGACGAACTTTCATCACTGTGCTCTGTCGATGTTAATGAATTTAACTGCGATTAAGGAGGTCGGGAAAGCGTGTAAGCTACGGCTTTACTCTTGCCTGGCTTGTATTTCAATTCATGGTTATATTCTTCAAGAATTGCTTTCCAGCGCTTCATCTTACTGTTGTTGTTTTTGCTGCTTAACGCGTATGTAAGAGGCTGGTGATCTGTATAGATTTTAGATTTTTTAGAGTCCATATAATCACCAACATTTCTTTCTCGTTGGCCGCGTAGTTCTCCTCAGTAGAACTAAGTGTTCGCAAGATAAATGTGATCGGCCGCCCTTTCTGTGACCGGACAGCTCCGATAGCATAGTCAGATGCATCAGTGGTAAGTTCAAAGGGTTTATTAAAATTGGGATATGTAAGGATAAGGTCTTTGGAAATCAGAGAATTTTTTATTTTATTAAAGGAGTCTATTGCGGTTGGGTCGAGGAAAATTTGTTTTCTTGCGGACTGTGTTTTGGACGTCCGTCCTCCTTCCCCTCTTAAAAGGGTTGTTAGGGGTTTCGCAAACTCTGCATAGTCTTGGACAAAGCGGCGATAGTATCCCGACATACCAGGTAACGAGCGTAAGTCTTTTAAAGTTTTAGGTATAGGGAAATTTTGAATAGCTTCAACTTTTGCCGGACTAGTTTTTATTCCATCTGATGATATGATAAATCTCAAAAAATGGACTTCCCGCTTCAAGAAATGGCATTTTTCAAGCTGTACTTTCATATTAGCATTATATAGTGTTTTGAAAGTTTCCTCTATATGCTGGGCATGCTCACTTTCGGTTTTGCTAAATATTACTATATCGTCGATATAGACATAGCAAATTTTACTCATGTGATCTTAGAAGATGTCATCGAGGGCCCTTTAAAAGATAGATGGCGCGTTCTTAAGGCCAAACGGAAGTCTGGTAAATTCGTATTTACCATTATTTACTGAAAATGCAGTTTTCTCAATATCAGATTCCTTCATGGGTATCTGGTGGAAACCGCTTTTCAGGTCAAGCACCGTAAAATAGGCGCTTCTGCCGAGTTGCGCGAGAACTTTGCTGATCTCGGGAATTGGGTATCGGTCAGCTATGGTGACACTTTTCAATTTCCTACAGTCTATTACCATCCTATATTGCTTTAATCCTGTGGAGTCTGGTTTTTTCGGTACGATCCACACAGGTGAATTATACGGGGATCTGGATGGTCTTATGATTTCGTCTTTTAATAGACTTTGAATTTGATTTTCGACCTCGGACTTAAGGGACATAAGAAAGGGATAATATCTACTATAGACAGGAGAGTCGTTCGTTGTGCGGATTTTGGCAACGACCCTCGTAGTATAGGTCAGTCTTTCGTCCGGTTCTGAAAAAAAGACTACGAAAACAATTGGCAGATGAATTTAAGAGGAGACAATGTGCCGGTGTCATACCGTCAGTTTAAATATTAAGTGAGTTCACAGATGGTGAATTTAGCTGCTTAATTTTGATATTGATGCTGTTAAGGATTGTCATAACACAACCCTTGGTGTCTATAACGGCCGAGAGTTCTCTCAGGCTGTTATTTCCAAGGATGCCGTGGAATGTTTTCAGGGTTGGTAAGAGAACAAATTTGAGATTAATATTTTGATGGTTGAAAAGGTTAATTAATGTATGCTGAGATATCTTGATATCTCCAGCTATGGACTTGGCAAGAAAACACTCTTCATTGGGCAAGGGTTTCTGGACAAGTTGGGGTTGTATGTAATTTGTTGACGAACCTGTATCGATTAAAAACTTTAGTATATCACCACTTTTCATCTTGCATTCGAAAAAAGGAAAGGAAGAGTCGTTTAGCCTAAAAAAAATGTATGTCACAGTAATCGAGTTCTGAGAATTCAGGTTTACTTGAGCAAGAAGGCTCATCCGCGTCTCTAAGATAGTCTTCTGGGTTTTGTTCATCATTTAAATTTAGGTTTCGATAGTACGTGTCGAGTTCATCCCCTTCTGAGTTGATATGGATGTCTCGCCGGCTGATGAATCTGGTTAGGAGGTGCCCTTGCGCTTCTCTTGTTGTTACCGAATTGTTGATGATTCTGGTAGTGGATATCCCTGGCCTGGGCACTTGACCTTTGGGTCACAGGCTCTCGCTTGATAGGTGAGACCGATTGAAAATGCCTTGCTTGTTGAGAGTTTTGATAGGAAGGCCGTTGGAAATAGTTACTGTTTCCTTGATTTGGCTGTGGCTGAGATGCGTAAAAAGTTTGCTGGAAATTCGACCGTCTTTGAAAGCTAAGGTGCTCTGTATACTGCTGGAAATTTGTTGCTCGTAGGAAATTAGAGTGTACTGGTGCCGAGTTGTGCCTCTGCAGAATATTTGCTGGATAGCGTTGTTGAGGCTTTTTTATTCCCACTTGATTTTCATAAGCATGGTTAGTTCTATAATTTTTATTTTGCAATTTCATGCAGAGATGCAGCGCCTGCGGTAGGTCAACAGGTTTGCGGATGCCCAGGAGTCTAGGTAAATATGCCTTAACGCCTCTTATAAATGTGTCCAAGGCTTTATCCCTGTATGTTTGAGTAGACAGACCCGTGGATTCATTGCTGATTGTCCATGCATGTCAGCTTATTTAATATGAGAGACAGGTGTGAATTAAATTATTGATAGAAACTTTGGATTGTTTTTTGACCCTGAATAAGAGACGTCATCTGGTACTCTAGGGTACCAATGTCGCGCTTATCTGTATAATGTAATGCCAAACACCTGGAAATGCTCTCCCAGTTGAGCGGGGTATTATAGGACTCAAGAGCAGTGTTTGCCTGTCCTATAATTTTATTTCGGATCACCCTTAGGATCCCGAAGTATTTGGGTGTTCCCTTTATTGGCTCGTAGATTTGCAAGACGCGGTTAACACTCTTTTTCCATGAAGAAAATTCGGCTGTGTCACCCGAGAAGTTTCTTAGGCAACGAACCGCATCCGGTATCTTGTCTAAATCTTCAAGCCTATAGCTATACTCAGTGTTTATTGGCTGATCTATAAAATCGAAACATTCAGCATTAGGGTTAAGCATGCTTTCAACCAAACTTCTACCCTGTTTTTCAAGTACCTTACTGACTTTAGAGGTAATAAGTACATTCAGCTCGGGGTTAGATTGTACATCTGTATCCCCGTTAAAACGCTATGAAGTAGACGATTAAAAGACGTTTTGATCGACATTTCGATTCGGGTTATTATTACTACTAACAGCGGGTAAGGTGTTAGCATTAGCGGTTGCGGGCTGACTCACTGAATCAGTATTTTGATTTGCACTAGCCGACCTTAACTGACAAACCATTTTGGAAACGAAATTCTAATTATACTAATATATATGATTTATTATAAAATATTTTATATATATTTTTTCGTAATTCAATTTTTGTTTAGATAAATTTATGTGTTTTTGTTTTTTCCTTCTCTTTCACTTATGTTTGGTAATACATTTTTTGCCTTTAACTTCTGATTATTCAATTTCTTAAGATTTTCTTTTTTCCTCACATATTTCTTTTACAAAAAGGGTATAAAAAAAATTCCTTACAATAAAATGATGGTGATTATTCCCATTGCTGGTTTGTTACTCGGGCTCTGTTGATTCTGGATCAGGTTTTGCTGATTCTGGATCGGGTTTTGTTGATTCTGGATCGGGTGGTGCGGCTAGTTTCTACAAACTACCAATTTGCTCACTGTGTCCAATGTTTTATTTTCCACTATTCACTGTGGGCTACTCCGGAGCACTTAAAGTTTTCACCACAACTCGATTCCGGGGGACCAGTAGGTGCTAAGGGAAAATTTATGTTTTAAACACGCACGGCGGCTACTTGAGGAGACTGGCTGTATTTTCTTTTAAACAGGAGCGCGGGGGCTACTTGAGGCGATTGGCTATTAAGCTAATCACTCCGCGTAACACAAACTTCCTTTTTTTACTTTTTTTTACTAAGCACACGCGACACTACTGGTCCCTGCTCGGGCACCACTTAAAAGTTCAAAAATTTGTTTTGATTAAAAAAACTTTATTTATTTAATTAAAATGGGCAGAGGTTCCCCTTACATATCTACTTCAGAACTAAAATTACAATGACTCTTAATCTACCTTAAATACCTATTCGCTTGCCCTGTCACTGTGCCATGTTCCCACGGGTGCACTCGGATTTCCTTTAACCGTACGTGATGGAATGTGGCTGCATCGAGTGGGCCAGACGCTAGGTCAGCATTTTGATGACTGTGGGACTGCGATTCTGGAATGCGATGTGCGCGTGAAACGTTATTTGAGGAGTTCAGTGTTTTATGTCTTAACTTACATATCGCTGTCATCGTTCCAGATTTTGATGACAACTAACAAAACAGTGTTGGTCTTGGGAAGAGACTGACTGCCCACATGCTGTACGGTCTACATGAAAGTACCCGTGTAAGTAAATTTGTGATTTCTTTGGCTAGAATTTCGAAACTTTATGCATATGCTGCAAACTCCAAACACTTCACTAAAATTTTATTGTATTTGCTTTCTCCAAGGCCTCCTTATGACTGTGGTTTACAAACAATACCCTCAACAAACATTTACCGAAAAACCAATACCGCAGAAAAGTAAATAGAAAAGGCTTTACTCAACCAAAAGAATTACCTAACTAAAATATGCAGATATTCATATGTACATATGTCGGGAAATTTCTCTCCACATAACCCATCATTGCCTCGAAGAAGAAATTGTATTGTACGAACACAGCAATATTGTTGTAGGTCTTAGAGGGAGAAAATGATTCATATTCCGACCTGACGCAAGGAATATAAGTAATTTAACCAACGCGCATGCAAATGATGCAAAATAAATCCTTTTATAAATATACAAATATGTATTAAGGGATGCTGTGAGGTTGACACCAAATCTCCATTTGTTGGAAATTTCTATCCGTCCTTTATGAATACTATGTGTTTCCCTTTTAGTTTTTTTTTAGTTTAACCTAATCGATTATTTAAATTGAATTTGGGGCATTCGAAAGCAAGCCTCTGAACTGGTTCCACCATCCCCAAAGGTATAAGAGAATGCGTAAATTAACAAAACAAGTGAGTCTGCGTCTGTTTCTGGAATTGTCTATATTCTGATATCAATTGATTGCAGAACTTCCGATCCATAAAAATGAAAAAAAGGGAACTGAAAAAAACTATGATAACATATCGCAAAATACAACGTCCAGAACGTATCATTTCAAAACAACATGATCTAAAGAGAAAAACTGGAAAAAAAAGAGGATGAAAAAGCAAAAAGATTTCTAAAAAACAAATTGAGTCAGAACTGAATTGAAAATTCTTTGTTCGAGTTTCGAGCACACTAACACATACAAAGTTTTGCTACATCACCACCACTGCTACATCGCCTCTAACCTTCCACCACAGATAATAAACTACCCAGATGTCTCATTCATATGGAAAGAAATTATATATGAAAACGAAATTCACTAAAAAAAAAGCTTTTTAACAACCTTAAACTTCTTACAAAAGGGCAAAAAATCAGAACACAGAACATTTGTTTTTTCTGCTCCCTTTTTAGTCTATCGTGTCACTCACACACAGCCTTGTTTACCTTCACTGCAAAAAAGAAACAAAAAAAATATTTTGTGCGACTACGGTCACGGAGTTCTAATGCCGACACTTTGCTAAAGTGAAATAAAGCCGAGTCGGCATTATTTCGCTTTTAATTTATAAAGACATTCAGATAAAATTCCTAACTATTTTCCGATTTGCCGAATTTTGAACTATTATTTTCTCAAATTTCGAGATGATAAATAAATGCTGAAATAAAAAGAATGAAAAATTTGAGAAAATAATAGTTTAAAACGTTTTGGACTTTATTGCAATTTCAAAAGTGCAATGAAGTCCTTGGACATTATTGCACTCAGCTATTTAAAAGAAAAAGACGAACAGAATACATATATTTTGTATTGTAAGTTCCGAACGCAATTCCAAAATTCGGCGTTATTTCGCTTTTAAAAATATATATTCTTGCCTTTACGAGTATACATTCTTTCTTTTTAGTTAGATGCAAAAGGTAGTTTTCGAAAGTATTCGGAAAATATTTCTACATGAAGACTGCATAAAAATCTTTTTCCGACGGCCATAAGAGAACCGTAGTTTCTTTTGAATTTTCATATTCTTTTAATTTTATCAATACTTCCGTTATCGAAATTCTGTTTGTCCTTTGACATTTCTTCAGCACAATTTTCACAGATTTTGTTCATTTTTTTATTGTTTTAAAGAAGCAGTATCCGGGAAAGTATCTTGTAGCAAGGTCGTTGACCTGCGGTACCTTGACTGATATTGCGTCTTCATCTGGTGGATTAACTATATTGTTCGTATTCATGTTATTTTCAAAACATTCCTCATTCTTAAGAATTATTTATTTAATTATTTGCTCTTCTATATCACTCTAGAAAATAGCATTCCAATCCGCCTGTAGATATGTATTGCGAATCGTCTTCTTCGCAGTTGGAACATTTCGATTTCAATAAAAATTTTAACGATATAAATTTAGTTAGCAGGGAGTTAAATTCGGAAACTCTTAGATTACTTTTATTAATGTTCCGCGCACTTATTTTACCAAATAAGTTCTCTAACGGATCTTGATTAAATTTATTTACATAAATGTAATATAAATCATTATGATCCATGAATAATGTGTCTCTTATTCTTAAAACGCTTTGTATAGTTAAGGCCAAGCCTTTGAAACAAAATGATCTATTTCTTGCGTTTGTGGGTTCGATGTTTAATGTATAATACTTCATTTCTTGAAGTTAAAGTTTTTTTCATTCAGATTAAGTTTACTATATAAAATACGATTTGTGGGTCCTTAATCACAGCAAATAGCTCTAACGGTTAGTTTTAACTCCGCGCATATATCAAGACAATTATATACCTCAATCTCAAGTTGCTTCATAGGTATATTGCTTGGACAAACGACATGATATAAAACTTGCTTAAAATTTCCGCGTACACTCCGCATCATAAAAACGCACACAGTCTTAGCGCACATATTAGATCTTTGATTCCTTCCGTAATCAACAAAACCTTCAATTTCATCTTTGAATTTATTGTAGGTTAGATTCGTCTGAAGGGTCATCTCATCAAATATAATCAAGACTTCTTTTTCTTTTGGTAATAATAAAGACGAAGTTATTTTCTTTATTTCCTCTAGAATATTTCTATTTATTCCAGGTGACAGACTTTTAATCTTAATCCGATTGTTCTTTTCCAGGACATTTTTTCCTTGGAGACAATTTTCTTATGCCTTTTAATTTTTTGGTATATGTGTGTAATATATATGTGTGTTAGTAATTAACCTGAAATTCTAAATGATTGATATTCGAGCAAAATCTCTCAAACCTATTGGAATATTAAAGTAACTCTATATAAGATAACCTAAAATGTTTATACATACATATGTATGTATGTACATAAATCGATAAAATATAATATTTGTATTAATTAATATATGAATTTCCATTCTAACCTTCCAACTATTCGGGCGTGTTTTTCCTTCTTTCCCAGCCGCAAATTAAGTGCAATTTAATTTTACGTAAGTTTATTGCAATTCTTGATTTTTGTCAACTTGCAATTTTCGGTTATGAACTTTATTTCGCTATCATATTTCTTTCCCGTATTTGTGTCACTGCCTCCGCCCAGTTTTGTTTAACTCTTCATCCGTTTTGCTTAGTTTTGCAATCGCGAACTTTTAATCGCGCTCTGTGTTTTTTGCTCAATAAACTGTGTTCACCCTAAATTTTCTCTTCTTCGCTGACCTACCCCAAGCCTTAAACGATGTCGAAGTTCTGTGGGTACTCGAATTGTTCGTGTAACGATACCAACGCGGATTTAGTGCAGTGCAATGGTCTTTGCGGTAATTCTTTCCACCCTACGTGTGTTGGACTGAGCAAACGTGCTGTCGGTTACCTCAAAGAGTTCTCATATGGTTTAAATGCAACTTGATCGTGATGATGACATCAGGTGGAGGGAAAAAAATACTGTGAATCAAGAGCAACGACAAAAAGCAAAACAAACAAGCTCCCCAGTTATCTGGACGCCACCCTTGGAGTTTACTGAAACTTAATACCACCTACGTTTCAAACCCACTACACCAATCTATCTTTCTCTCTCGCTCAATTTATACAAACGCCCGTGCCCTGTAATAATTTAATGGTATTCATATCCCATTTGGCGCGCGCAAATTATAAAAAAAAAAAAAAAAAAATATAACTTTTTGTTTTTCTGCGACGAATGTAAATTCATTTCCCTGTCCCATCTTATGCGTGCCATTAAGTGTATTAGTGACTCCATTGCCTCAATATCGTCGGACAATAGACTCTGTTATAAAAAATTGCTTGGCCAGTTATCTAAGTTCGACGAGCTCAATAAATGTTTTGACAAATTGAGCAACTTTACAGACCATTCTATAAATCTTCTCAAACCTAAATTAAAAAGTTTTGAACAGCAGCTTACAAGTATCGCTGATGTACTAAAAAAGCCCCCAAGTGATTCTGCGAACCCCTGTCTTTTATCACTTAAAAATGACTTGTTATCTGCCCTTGACTCCCGCCTGCCCTTAATAAACGACTGCATTAAGTCTTGCGTTCGGTCTTCGTTAGAATCCCACTTACCATCATTCAATAACTCGCTTAAATCCCTTCGTTCTGATCTAGATGAGCATTTTCAAAACTCTAGTGCTGACCAACGCTTTCTCGATTTAGCGCGTATAATCGATGACTTAGGCAATGAAGTCGCTGCTTCCTGGAAATGACTTCACTACTGGAAATGATTTCACTTCAGACTAACCCACGCAACCTTAGATCCGTACCGCTCTTTCGTCTCCCTCTCCACCGCACCAACTACGGTCATTTCGATTATGTGGGCCCTAGGGCCCGGTCAATAAGCATAAAAAAAAATTGGTTAAGGTAAATACAGGTTAAGTTATTTTCTAATTTAAGGCTTGTACTAAGCTTCAATAAATAAATAAATAAATAATATATATGTATGAAATGCCTCTAAAGGCCCAACACCTGGATACTTGTTTTATTGCAGAAGATCGAGTTGAAAACCTGGATGCACAAATCAAGCACTTTTATATTTTGGAACTTTCGTCTACTTTTCATCACAAAGTGCAACGAAATGATTGACTTTTCCCGCCCTTTAGTTACACCTTTTCATATACAACGCATACGCGTTTGCAAAACTTCCATTCATGAAAATTTATTCTTTTGCTGCGGTGGTATGGAAATTACACCGTCATGCATCTTCATGCCCCTTCCCGCATACCCCTTTACACTTCCTCACCTCGTTCATGTCACAACACACGATGAGAAAAATAACTTTTCTCACACGAGCGAACGGAGTGAGGAAAAAGAAAAAGCTTTATTTGTTGTACTTATTCTGAAAGTATTGAAATTTGCATTGTATACATTCATACATATATTGTCACTTCTGCTACTTAACGAAGTTTTCTTTTACTCATTCTTTCTCCCATTATTCTTTAGTTTTTTTTATGACCTTCACTTGTTCTTCATCTATCTAGCAAGAAGCATTTAAGTAAAGTTCTTTTTAACATAACCCTTTTATTGGAAGTCAATTCTTTTATTTCAACTGCAACGTGGGATAACAATTTAATTTAGGTTATGGGCCAGGCGACGCATTCATTGAAGAAAAATACTAAGGGTTTAAACTAAAAGTTAAATTTAACAGGTTAAATGGCGAATACAGCGATTGAACATTCATTAATTTCTCACCGATTGGATGGCAGTAATTTTCGAACGTGGAAGTTCCAAATCAGTGCAATATTGCGATCGCAAGATTTGGTAGATAATGGTGCTTCGGGACCTCCTCCAGGGGAATCGGCAGATGAAAAAAAGAATGGGTTCAAAAAGATGGCAAAGCCGTGTCTATCTTGTTTGCATCACTAAATACCGATCAAAGTAAGCACGTGTTGTTGAGCAAATCAGCAAGGGAGATAATGGATACTCTGGAGAACATACATAACAAGAAAAGTGACGTAAAAATCATGGGTCTGTATGAAGAGTATTTCGCACTAAAAATGCATGATCAAGAAAATGTAGTTGCATTTGTGTCAAAAGTTGATACATTGGCGCATGAAATTGAAGAACAAGGCGAAAAATTGTCGGACAACCTAAAAATGTGTCGTGTCAATTCAGCAATTTTCGCACAATATGGTACAACATTAAAAAATGTCGTACAATGGACACACTGTTGGCGAAATTATAGCTAGAAGAGGACACAATCAACAAATTAGAGCGAGAGAGATCAACGAATGTTGAAGTAACGTTTAGTGCAATGAGACACGAAAAAACGAAGAAGAAAAAGTTTACACAAGCTGACCGAAGAGCAAAGTCTAGTTGTTTTTTGCGCAGTAATGTTGGTCACTGGCAGCGAAACTGCCCACAAAGAAAAAAAGGCAAATCAATTGACATAGAAAAAAACCAAGTCTCGAAATCCGTTGCTTTTACTGCAGTCGGTGACATTTTGTCAGCTAAATACGAAAATTTGTGGATAGCTGACTCGGGAGCAACTAACTTTTCGAAGAGACTGGTTTGTTGAATAATCAACGAAAGAAGCTCAGCGGTGCGTTAAACTTGCAAACGGTCAGATGCTGGATGTGGAGGGCACGGGCACTATTGAAGTTGAGTCGTGGGTTAATGGACAGTGGAAGAAACAGCGCCTGGAAGATGTGCGATATGTACCTAAGGCAACTGTAAATTTGTTTTCAATAGGCCAAGTCATAGAAATAGGTTTTGATGTGCATTTCAAAGAAAAGCAGTGCATAGTCACAAATGTATTCGACGAAATTGTTGCTGCTGGTGTGAAGGATGACTCCAATCTCTTTCGAATGCTGTTTCGTTGTACTAAAACCACAATTTGTGATACAGGCTTAGCTGCAAAACATTCTGACATGGTGAATTTTCTGCAGCAATGGCATCGTAGGTTGGGCCACATCAACGTAAAGACCACCAAATCAATGGTCAATAACAATTTGGTAAGTGGCATTGATTTTTCTAATGAAAATAAATTTTTCTGTGAAGAGTGCCAGATGAGAAAATCGCATAGATGTTCACATCCATCGACTGAGAAGCGTGCTGTTCGAAAAGCCGAATGCTTTCACGTTGACTTGCGTGGTCCAATGGAACAAACTGGTATAGATGGTTCCAGATTTTTTATGCTGCTGAAGGATGAAGACTCTGCGTTTAGAGCAGTTTATTTTCTGAAGCAAAAGTCTGAGGTTGAGGAAAGGCTGAACGAATTTCTTTTATTTGTCGAAAATTCAGTAGGTCTTCGTGTGAAACGGATTCGATGTGACAATGGAACCGAATTTACAAACAGAGGGATTCAAAGTATTCTTTCGAAGCGAGGGATTACAATGGAGAGAAGTGCTCCGTACACAGCAGAACAAAGTGGACTCATCGAAAGGGATAACCGAATTGTTCAAGAGTCAGCGAGAACGATGTTACTCTCTAGCACGTTGGATAAATCGTTGTGGTCAGAGGCAGTTCGAACAGCTGTTTACATTTTGAATCGATCGACTAATTCACGAAGTCCAAATATAACACCATACGAAAAATGGTTCAGTAAAAAACCAAGGCTCGATCACAATTGGTTACGCGCATGTTCCTCAAGTTAGCCGAAAGGAATGGGATGCCAAAGCAAGAAAGGTACACTTGGTAGGATATGGGCTGACAGGTAAAAATGTTCGATTGTTTGATCCAAGTTCCAAGAAAGTCATCACCAGCTGTAATGTGCAGTTTAATGAAAATTTCATTCGATGTGAATATTATGCCTTTCCAGATAACATGACCGAATGTAATGAGGACAAAATGAATGAACAAACGATTAAACTAGAGAAAAAAGACAGCATTATATTGGATGAAAAACAAAAGAGCAATAACGTTGAAAGCGATAACGTTGAACACTATTCCAAGCAAAAGAGAAGGGTTACGTTCGAATCCAAAACAAACAGATTTCTTTCAAGCTGAAATGGCACTATCAGACATTTGTGTTGAACCGGCGACGTACAAAGAAGCTTTGTCTTCCAAAGAATCAGATCAGTGGATGAAGGCTGTGGAATCTGAGCTCAGCTCACTTAAGGAGAATGATACGTGGGACATCGTTGAAAGACCCAAAGAGTCCAACGTGATTGGTAGTAAATGGGTTTTCAAGTTGAAAACATCATCGAATCAAGACCCAAAATATAAGGCGCGTTTAGTGGCAAAGGGTTATGTACAATCGCCTGGCATCGACTACGAGGAAACGTTTGCCCCAGTAGTGCGATACGATTCAGTGCGATGCGTTTTGGCTATGGCTGCAGTACGAGGTATGGAAATAACTCAATTCGATGTGAAGACAGCTTTCCTTAATGGGGACTTGAAGGAAGTCATCCATATGGAGGTTCCAGAAGGAATTGCTCATCAGCCTGGTAAGATATGTCGCTTAAAACGAAGTTTGTATGGCCTTAAATAAGCCTCACGGGCTTGAACCTCAAATTTGTGCAATTTCTGAAATATTATGGCATGAAACAATCGATGGCTGACCCATGTGTGTTCTACGGAAGGATCTGGGATGAAAAGGTAATTGTTTTACTTTACGTTGATGATGGGCTCATTTTATCAAATAGCAAAGAGTCAATCAATACACTTGTGGGGAGACTACAAGACAAATTCAAAATTACTTTGGGAAATGGAGAGTTTTATGTTGGAATGGAAATAAAGCGTGATCGAAAGGCCAAAAATAATCATTTCACAAAGTTCGTACATCAAAAGGGTAATTGAAAAGTTTGGAATGACAGAGTCGAAGTCAATTTCCACCCCATTTGACGTCAATACTGTTTTAATGAAGTCAGAGGAGCAGTGTGACATTAGTTTTCCGTATCGTCAAGCGTGTGGATCATTGATATATGCTGCGACCGTTTCACGACCAGGTATTTCATATGCAGTGGGAGAAGTCAGTCGTTTTATGCAGAATCCAAACCAATCGCATGTTCAGGCCTTGAAGAGAATCTTGCGATATTTGAACGGTACGAAGTCATTGGAAATAACGTTTGGTGATTCAGATGACATAACTTTGATTGGGTATACTGATGCTGATTTTGCAAGAGATATGGATACAACATTAGGCTATGTGTTCATGATTGGAAATGGAGTCGTAACTTGGCGGAGTCAAAGGCAAAAGACTGTCGCTTTATCAACTACCGAAGCGGAGTTCATGGCAATCACGGATGGTGCAAAGGAAGCTCTTTGGTTGCGCCAATTTCTTCAGGATGTCGGCTTAATACAAGAGGGAACTACAAAGCTGCGTGTTGATAATCTCAGCGCTAAAAATTGGTCCGCAATCCTGAGTTACATCATCGAACAAAACACATAGATGTTCGACTATATTTTGTGCGGGGACTTTACGCAGAAGAATTAATTCAGGTGGAATATGTATGAAGTGAAGATCAGTTGGCTGACATGTTGATGAAACCACTTGCAACACCGGCTTTTATGTCTAACAGAGCTAAGATAGGCATGAGTAAAAGCCATTAAACGAAACTGTGCTTCAATATTTTTTATTTTATTTTGTACCGAATTATTGAATTAATTGAGTTAACTTCAAGATTATTTTGAATATGATGTAAAATGTTTACAATGAGTGGGAGTATTGAAATTTGCATTGTATACATTCATACTAATATTGTCACTTCTGAACGCACTTCTGCTACTTAACGAAGTTTTCTTTTAATCATTCTGTCTATCATTATTCTTTCGTTTTTTTTATGACCTTCACTTGTTCTTCAACTATCTAGCAAGAAGCATTTTAATAAAGTTCTTTTTAACATAACCCTTTTATTGTAAGTCAATTCATTTATTTCAACTCCAACGTGGGATAACAATTTAACAGAAAGCTCTTTGTCTGCTAGTACATTATCTGCCACGATAAAAATCTGCTTCATTTTTTAATATGGGCGTGAGACATCTGGGTAGTTTATTATCTGTGCTACCACCATTAAGCAACATCTTCCACTTTTGGTGGTTTCTGCGTCCTTTTATATGACATTTGAATTTTATTTTGGAATTATTTGTTTATTTCGAGTGTTTGAGAGAGAATGTTGTACAGGTAAGGTGACACTTTACCGTACTTTGCTTAAGTGATATCAAAGTGTGTTTTTTGCAAAAACTTAACTTTTTTTGTATAATTTGCACCTGTTAAAGGGGAAAGTTTTGTGGAAAGGGGAAGATACAGAGAGAAAGACAGAGTAATGTGGTTTGAAACTCACTTGGTATTAAATTTCTGTAAACTCCAAGGGTGGCTGTCCATATAACTGTGGAGTATTTGTTTGTTTTCGCTATTATTGTCGTTGCTTATGATTCACAGTATTTTTTTCCGTCCTCCTGATGTCATCATCACGATCAAGTTGCATTTTAGCCATATGACCACCCTACTGCCAGTGTAATGCTTTCAAAGTAGAGCTGACTTAGCTTTCGCAAGTGATCGACTTTTTTATTTATTTCGTGCCAAATAAGTAGATGATTCTTGACTTCAGGATTCGAACCGTTCGAATTCGAACTACACTACGGCCACACTTAATGCTAATACTAGGTAGAATGATACTGATTATAGTTTCGTTCGGGAACTCATATGCAAACGTAATAAACGTCTGAAAATATTTGTATTTTCAATTTTTTTTTGGTATTCCGTGCGGTATCTGTCTGTGGTGCAGAAAAATACCTTCACGGGAAATAACTTCACATGGGAATTAACTTCACCTCAAGAAGTTTCCTTCTTTAGTTTCAATATTAATGTTGCGTTATTTTCCCACTTAAGGTGGTTAATAATTTCGCTTTATTTTGAGAATTCAGAATTATTTGCTTGTGTCATATATAAGGCCATATTTCAAAGTATGGACTTATGTGGCCTTGCGAAAGGGTCATAAGGCCATATTTCAAGGTATGAACTTATGTCGATTTCGTAAAGCCATTACGGCCTTATGTCACTTTCAAATGGATATGATTAGAACAAGAAAAATAGCAATATATGCCGCGTAGTACTTGTATGGCGTCAAGAAAAACTATGAACATCTCTTCGACTCATACACCGGACGGCCTTCGGCCTCGTATGCAGGTGCTCAGGGCGACGCTGCGCGGCGTGTGCACGGTTTATTGCCCAGAGGAAATTAACTTCTTACAGCCATATTATCTTATGTCTCGAAATTGTCATAAGGCCATACCTCGAAATATGGCTTATGTCGCTTTGCGAAAGCGTCAGTCCAGAAATATAAAAAAATATTTTTTTTCGGATGGATTTTCCCAAAAGCCAAGGGCATTGGCGAAAAATTTAAAAAAAAAATTGGTCGCATGTAAATTTGAGAGGTAAAGGCGAAAATTATAACAAATACTCTGGCACAATTAGTTTTTAAAAAGATATTGGGATGTAATCTCCGATTTCAATGATTTTCATATCTAACATAACTCAAAACACAAATTTCATCAAAATCCGTTTAGTGGCTCTTCAGTTAGGCGTATGGGAAAAATTATTTCAAACTCGCTCTTGGCCCGATTTTAACAGTTTCAGACGAAATGACATACATACATATGTATCAGGATATACTCGTACATGAATACGAAACAAATTCCATCGAAATGTGATTAGTGGTTCTCAAGCAAGTAGTGTGAGGACAATCATATGGGCCATTTAAGGGTGGCCGTGGTGTAGTGGTAACATCATTGCTTATCACGCTGTTGATTCACGGTTCGAATCCTGATGTCAAGAATCATCTATTTATTTCGCATGAAATAAATAAAAAAGTCGATGACTTGTGAAAGCTAAGTCAACTCTACTGTGAAGGCATAACATTTTTTAATTTTAATTTTTAATGCATTTTTATTATGTAATTCATTAAACTTATAGCTAGTCAAAAAACGCTTAAAACTAGCTTAACTAACTTAACTATTCTTGTTCTAACTTACTGGCCCTGTGCGTTTTTTTTGTGATAAAAACATAAATTTTTTTATTTTTTATTTTACCTATGCACTATATATAAAATACCTAAACCTAAAGCTATGTAAGTCGGCCACGGGCAAGAACAGCCAACTTTAAATTTCAAACAGGCTATCCTGGATTAGGGGGAAACGACGAAGGAGTTTCCTCTCTTTCGGCTAGCCAGCAGAAATGACCGTACAGACGCTGTACGTCCTCAACATCGCGACCCGATACTTTCCTACTAAACCGGAGACGCTCCACACTGCCGTGTGCAACGTCTCTGTCATAGTTGAGCCGCCTATCCACAACTGTCCGAGCAACGTGGAAGATTAGCGGCACTGCCAATCTGTCCTGGATCAGACCTTCCTCATCAAAATAGAGGAACGCCTCTGGGGCAAGAAAGCCGTTAAGGCGCACTCTCTCGTGATACTCATAATTGGGGTAATAAGCCCCGGAGATCAGGTTGTTCGTCGAGCTCATTGCTCTTCCAATGTGCCTTCGAATCAGCTTGATAACGAAATTATCAACTCTTATTAGGTTACCCCTGTTGTATAGGACCTCATTGGGATAGAATTTTATGTACTGGGACTCTGGTGTTCTGAATAAATGAAGGCAAGCCCTTTCAAACACCCGAATCTTTTCCAACAAGCTTGCTCTCACGTTGAACCACACGGGGCATCCATATACCAGCATCGACCGAATGAGGGCCGTGTAGCAGATTACCTTTACAAGCATCGAGTTGCTTGCTATAAAAAAGACTCTTTGTAAGGGCAAAAGCACCTTTGGCTCTGGCCAGAGCAGCATCTATATGTTTGTTAAAATATAGATATTGGTCTAACCACAACCCCAGGACTGACTACTGACTACATTTCGACACGTAAGTGGCTGTCCGTGCGGTCCCACGATTGAGAAGTTTCGCCTATTCTTCCTGGTATCCCTAGAGGCACCAGACAAAGGCGTCCATAAAAGAATGGTTTCCGATTTCTGGAAGTTGATGTTCAACTTCCAGTCATCGCAATATCGCTGAATCTTTTCGAAGTCACGTTGCAATAGAATTACAACGACTTCGATTTTTGGTCCTGATCTGTACGCGATCAAGTCGTCTGCGTAAGCTATGGCATGGTGAAGTGATCCTATGAGATCGCTGGTGTAAATATTGAAAAGGATCGGTGAATTAACCGCACCTTGCTGCAGACCGTTTTTAATTAGAAATGTTCCAGTAGAAGTCACATTGCCATTTTTGACGATGAACTGTCTACTGGTGAGCATGTTATGAAGTATGTACAGCAGTGGTTTGCTTATGCCCAGCCTGCTTAGTTTGTAGAAGAGTCCCTCTAACCATACGGTGTCGAAGGCCTTCTCCAAGTCAATCAGGCAGGCACCCGTGCATTGATTCTTGCATTTGTTCCATTGCATTGCATATCCGATACCAGTTTAGACGCGGCATGTATTGTATCATGCCCCGCCTTAAAACCGAATTAGTTATCCGGAATTATATTACTGTTCTCAGTCCACTTAAGCAGGGCTCTATTGATTACTTTCTCGAATACCTTGCTGATGTTCGGAAGGAGACTTATCGACCGGAGATTTGCCGGATTGGAATTGTCCTTACCCCTTTTGGGGATGGGTTGTATTACTTATGTAAATAAAGCAGTAGTGATTTATTTGCTTACAGACGGTGAATTTTAGCCATTTAAAGTTTAATTCGGGGTTGGAACAGCGGCCATACTGTATTGGAACTTGGTAGGCAATATCACTACGAACATAAATGGCGAGGCTACGGTGGGGAAAGAATAATGACGCTAAGTTATATCCAGGCAGTTTCAAATCGCAAGATTCTTTCACCTGCGTTTTGCTAAGAATTTTTTTATAAAAAAAAAAAAGGGAGAGACAGGAAATATTTCTCCGATTTTCTAGTGAACGAATGGAATTCACAATGTCTCTATCGCCTATAAGTCTATAAGTTTAATCGCGCGATTCTGTACCCAATCAAGAATGTGCAGAACGGTCGTGGGTGCACCAGACCAGATATGGGCGTTATATTCCAGCTTAGGGCGAATGAATGCCTAATAAATTGAGGCCAGATCAGACGGGGTAAAATATTTCTTGCACCGTTTAAGGAATCCTAGACATTTTGCAGCATTTTTGACGACCTCGAATATGTGATCGTTCCATCGAAGATGGTTTTTAATACACATACCGAAAATGGCAAGTCTTTCGGTTTCAATGATGCAAGTACCATTAATGGATAATGGTTGAGGGTTTTGGTTTCGCTTGAGAGACAGAAAACATCATTGTGTTTTGGAAGCATTAAATTCCACTCTGTTGGTTGAACCCCATTTAATTATGCTGTCCAGGTCGGAATTTAATGTGTTTAACATACGTTGCCGTTCCCCTTCTACGGCCGAAAATGTTTTAGGTAAACGCTCTGTCGTACAGCACTTTATATCAACATGCGTAAGTGAGTTATGTGTCGAACACCATCATTTAAAATTGAATGATCAGTTTTAGTGATAAGTTCCTCTATTATAGCACTTCATCTATTCGTCTCATTCGATCCCCAAAGCTCCCTTCATGAATTTACATCTCCAGTAAGTATGAAGGGGGTATTGAATTGTTCTATAACATTCGCTAGGTCCCTATACGTAAAAGACTGGTCTGGATGGATGTAAATGCCGATAATTGTTATTTTAATATCGATGTTAATTTCAACTCCTATAAAAAGTATATTTGAAGTGATTGGTATAAGCTTGTAAGGGATGTTCTTTTTTATAAGTATACCGATTCTGCTAAAGTATCTATGCATTAGCCACTATTGGATAAAATTAGAAAGCAGTGGGTCTCTTGGAGAGAGATAATATCTGGGTTATATTTTTAGAATTTTGTCTAGCATGTCAAGCTCGTCGTAGTTATTTATGAAACCTTGAATTTTCCATTGCGTTATTTTAAGATAAGAAGTTGCTTGTGCTTTAGTGTGATGGTTGTTGAGGTTCTTATCGTGTACTTGCCGATGCTTGCGTCTGTAGAGGAGAATGCTATTCCAACCTAGAGCTGGTGGGTTTGCTCTACCTTCAGCAGACAAAGGCACCGACTGAGTGTTGAAAGTGGATGGTGTGTTATTATAATTGTTCATCTTGATCAAGGGGTCGGTTATATTTACTGATTTCCGACTTACAGAATCATCATTTGAAAAAATATGTGAAGCGTTTTTGTTGGAAAAAATATTCGATTGTGATGTATTATTTAAAAATGTAATTGGGCTTAATTCTTGTTTCGTATTGTTTTTATTTACGTGCGTATTAGTGGAAGAAAGAGATGCTGTGTGAGAGAGAGATAGTGTTCTAGAAAAAGATGTTAAGGTTGGAGCAATATTGAGGTGAAGAAGAAGCTGGGTTTGTGATTTGACTTTTGGTTGCCGGTGTGAGATTTGGCTTAGTGATGACTGTTGAAAATTGGATTGAAATGGGGAACGCGTTTGTGAGATGTTACGCTCAACACCGTGCTACCTCAGTGTGTCAAGGTAAGAGTGTTGCACGGAGAGTTAAATAAATGAAGTTGAGATGAAATGAAGGAAGTTTTGCAATATAATTTTCTTTATTAACGTTCGTTTATTACATTTGATTGACTGAGGGCCCGCTGTCTCAATGCTATGGCTGCGACCTTTCAGTTTTAGTTTCTAAATTCAACTTATTCCCAAAACACCCGGTCCTTTTATACACAAAAACTAGTTCATCCTATTCACTTTCGTTCATTCGCATTCCCCTCCAATATGCATATCCTTTATTAATTTTAATGCACTTGAAACTGTGCCGATGCACTCATAGGGTCATAGTTGACCAAAAATGACGTACTTAACAGAGTGTCATAATATGTCATTAGCATTTGCCCTGTCAATGCGTGCCGCATTCTCAGCAGGTATCCAACATGCATGGGTAAGTGAAGTGCGAATGATTGTGATATGTGGATAAATTGAGTGGAATACTACCACAGATAATAAACTACAAAGATGTCTCATTCATATGGGAAGAAGTGATATATGAAAACGAAATTCACTAAAAAAAAAGCTTAAACTTTTTACAAAAGGGAAACAATCAGAATACAGAACATTTGTTTTTTCTGCTCACTTTTTAGTCCACCGTGTCACTCATAGATACCCTTGTTAACTTTTACTGCAAAAAAGAAGCAAACAAATTTTTTTGTGCGACTGCGGTCATGGAGTTCTGATGCTGACACGTTAGTTGAATGGATATGGAGTATCTGTATAGATCGTATATATATATGTGCAAATGGTTGGGCTTATGTTGTGTGCTTGTTATTTTGTCTGTATGTATCTACCTTATTTTCAGCACTTGATTAAATAAATAAAAACTCTGTAAACTTTGTGGACACAAATTTGCTCTGAAAATGGGTATGAATATGAGTTTTGCACACTGCATTTTATATTTATGCATTTATAATAACTGATCACTGCTCTTGGCCTACTTAAGTGAAGGTGACTAATCTTCGAAATAATTATAAAAAAACTAACTAACTTAACAAAATAATCATTAAATTAAATTAGGTTAGTATTAAATTGCAGTTAAATCACCTAAATCATAACATACATTGAACCAATTCGGAAAATGTATATTTGTTGCCTTTACGAGTATACATTCTTTGATTATATTTTATTTTAGTTAGATGCAAAAGGTAGTTTTCGAAAGTATTCGGAAAATATTTGTACATGAAGACGGCATACTTCAAAATCTTTTTCTAACGGCCATAAGAGAACCGTATTTTCTTTTGAATTTTCATATTCTTTTAACGTAATCAGTTCTTCCGTTCATTTTCACAGATTTTGTTCATTTTTTTTATTATTTTAAAGATGCAATATCCGGCAAAGTATCTTGTAGCTAGGTCGGTGACATGCGGTACCTTGACTGATATTGCGTCTTTGTCTGGTGGATTAACTATATTGTTCGTATTCATGTTATTTTCATAACATTCCTCATTCCTCGGAATGTCGTGATTTTGTGATAGATCTTGGGTAAGTATTATTTGTTCTTCTATATCACTCTGCAAAACAGCATTCCAATCCACCTGTAGATATTCCGAATCGTCTTCTTCGCAGTTGGAACATTTCGATTTGAATAAAAAATTTATCGATATAACTTTGGCTAGCAGGGAGTTAAATTCGGAAACATTTGAATTACTTCTATTAATATTCCGCGTTCTTATTTTACCAAATAAGTTGTCTAACGGATCTTGATTAAATTTATTTACATAAATGTAATATAGACCATTACATATGATCCATGAATCAGTCGCAGGCGTTTTTCTAGATATCGAATTTAACAATGTGAAAACTTAAAAAATTGTGGAGGCACTCTCGATATACTGTAATAACCAAATAATAAACAATTGGCTAGAACACATGCTTACAAACCGCATTATCACAGCTTCACTGGGAGACGAAACAAGAAGGGGAACTGTTCGTACTTGAACACCACAGGGAGGATAATATCTCCTTTTCTGTGGGTGCTCATAATGGGCAACCTTTTAAAAGCACTGGATGGAACCTGTACGAGATGTGTAGCGTATGCAGATGACCTAGCCGTTCTGTTAAGAGGTAAGCACCTGAACATCATAGGAGAACTTATGCAAAAAACCCTTCGAATCATAAAAAAATGGGCGAAGGAGAGTGGATTAGAAATAAATCCAAATAAAACGGAAATGGTTCTCTTTACAAAGAAAACCAAAACTAGTGACTTTCACATTCCACAACTCGGAGGAGTATCACTACAACTCCGCGACAGCGTCAAGTGTCTGGGCATTATATTGGACAGGAAACAAACCTGGAAAAAGAACCTGGAAGAAAGAGTCACCAAAGCCAAGAGAGCATATTGGATATGCAGGAGGGCCATCGGGAAGACATGGGGCTTGAAACCGAAACAGGTCCACTGGATATACGAATGGGTAATAAAACCTACCATCTTCTACGGTGTAGTTGTATGGTGGAAAGTGATGAGCAAAAAGTATGCAAGAAACTTGCTAATTAAGGTGCAACGTATGGTCTACCTGGGTATTACAGGAGCACAATCCTCAACACCAACCGCGGCTATGAAAGCGATACTAAACATTCTACCAGTGCACCTCGAAGCGAAGAAGATTGCCGGTATTTTAGCCTCACGGCTTGGAACTGTCGGCCATTTCATCGATGGTGCAAATACGGGACATCGAAAAATCACCGAAATAATAAGAGTAAAGACACCACTCATCGATTGCCCCAGTAATGTTGTTGGAAAATCGTACACGTTCTCCAACAACTTCGAAACAATTTTCCCCGCAAGAGAATATTGGACGTATGAAAGAACGACAAGAAACTTAAATGGGAGATCGGTATATACAGATGGCTCTAACATATCAGGGGAATCAGGGGCTGCCATCTTCAGTGCTAACACACCGATAGAACTTGCTGTTCACCTAGAACCATTTGTATCGGTGTTCCCAGCAGAAGTCTATGCAATTATGAAGGCAACCGAAATACTCGCAGAAGACACAAGCGAAGAAAGGCAAATTGACATCTGCCCGGACAGCAAAGTAGCAATTAGCGCGATCACAAACCCCATGTAGAAATCACGACTAGTAAGGGAGTGCAAAACTAAATTGAACTTACTTGCCAGACGCAATAGAGTCCGTCTCACATGGGTACCGGAGCACGAAGGTGTACCGGGTAACGAAAAGGCAGATGAACTAGCAAGAAACGGAGCAGGCAACACAGAACTGAACCCGGATAATACAACAGGGGTCCCTCTGACAACTATTAAAACAATAATCAATGAAAAGATACGACAAGAGTTCAATAACCACTGGACGAATTTAGACACGTGCAAAGTGGCTGGATCTGTAATAACTAAACCGAGTAACAACACAGCAAAAAGAGCTCTTAACTCAAGCAGAACACAATTGAGATTGATGGTGGGACTTTTAACAGGGCACATCAATCTCAACAAACATTCGTTCAGGCTCGGGATAGCTGATACCACAATCTGTGCCAATTGTGAGGAGGATGAGGAAGATATAGAACACTTCCTCTGCCGCTGCCCTGCTACAGCGAGGCTAAGACTAAAAATTCTGGGATCTCCAAGGATGCCGGATATTACACACCTCAGTAAGAAAGGAATCGGAGATATATTGGAGTTCGCCAGACGAACACTACGATTCCCCGATCACTATACGATATAGTTTCCCGTTGATACTACCCATGATCCCTAGGCCTAAATCCTCTCAACACATAATTTCCAAAGCACACCACTATTCCCTACAGTTACGTAGATGAGGGGAACACAACGGGCGGAATGGAGGCCTAAGTGAAGAGCATAAGCTCACCCTCTTAAACCAACCAACCAAACAACCATGATCCATGAATAATGTGTCTCTTATTCTTAAAACGCTTTCTATAGTTAAGGCCAAGCCTTTGAAACAATATGATCTATTTCTTGCGTTTGTGGTTTCGATGTTTAATATATAATCCTTCATTTCTTAAAGATAAAGTTTTTTTCATTTAGATTAAGTTTACTATATAAACTACGATTTGTGGGTCCTTGATCTCATCAAATAGCTCTAACGGTTAGTTTCAGCTCCGCGCATATATCAAGACAATTATATACTTCAATCTCAAATTGTTTCAGAGGTATATTGCTTGGACAAATGACGTGATACAAAACTTGCTTGAAATTTCCAAATCATAAAAACACACACAGACTTAACGCATATATTAGATCTTTGATAATCACGACTTCTTTTTCTTTGGTGATAATGTCGAAGTTATTTTCGTTATTTCCTCTAGAACATTTATATTTATTCCAGGTGACAGACTTTTAATCTTAATCCACCTATGTAATAAAGACGGGTGCGGCAAGCGTAGTCCAAGCTGATCCCGTAAAAAGTTGTATCCGGAAGACGAACGGAAAAAAATGCACTGCGAAATCCACTTCTCCTCTTTGGTGTATTTTTTTTTGTTTTCTCAGATAGAATGAGCTTCAAAAATGTCTTAGTATTTTGATCAATACCAAGCAATAAATCAATTTTCTCTTGGATACTGTGCTTTTCAAGCACTTGCAGCCTTTTTTCTTTTAAACGATGAATTCTCTGCAGCAAATTTATTTTCGATTTGCGATTTCCTTTTACTGTTATCCTTAAGCTATTGTTCAATTTCTTAAGCCTCTCAATTCTTTTAATATAAATAAATTGCCTTTTTATATGAGTCTCACAGTTGGCGCAAGTAACTTCAACGTTATCATTGAATCTTTTCTTGATAACTTTTTTGAAGACAAGTTTAGTTCTTCTACTGTAACATCATTCGAATCCAGTACTAATTTATTGCTGTTTTCATATGTAACCTTAGCTCTCGTTGCATCAAAACAAATGAACTCGTTATCAGATATAGCAACACTTCGTTTTAACAAGAGAGAAGGGTAAGGTTTTTTTTAAATATTTCTTTCCAATAAAGGCATTCTGAAAATGTTTGCTGCATATACATATAGGGCGTTTTAAGACTTTTTATGTGTTCCCGAGTCTCCTCTGCTAAAGCTAGCCATTCATCGTATTTAACTGTTCCTTTTTTAGGAAATTTAAATAATTTTCCATCAGGCAATTCATTTAAAGTGCAATGAAATGATTGACTTTTCCCGCCCTTCAGTTACACCTTTTGATATATAACGCATACGCGTTTGCAAAACTTCCATTCATGAAAATTTATTCTTTTGCTGCGGTGGTATGGAAATCACACCGTCATGCATCTTCATGCCCCTTCCCGCATACCCCTTTACACTTCCTCACCTCGTTCGTTTGCATGTCACAACACACGGTGAAAAAAAGAACTTTTCCCACACGAGCGAACGGAGTGAGGAAAAAGAAAAAGCTTTATTTGTTGTACTTATTCCGAAAGCTCTGTCTGCCAGGACAAAAATATGTTTAATTTTTTTATATGGGCGTGCGACATCTGGGTAGTTTATTATCTGTGATATTACGTAGAGTAAGTAATATAGAGAGGACTTGGAGAATTTTTTTATTGCCTATCTTAACGTTTCTGCGAATGGCACATTATTTGAGTGCGTTTGCGCGGGGTTTTGTAGGTTATATGTACGCCTGGTTTCTGCTATGCTAGATTTTTTGTTTTTATGATAAGAATATTTTTGCTCTGTATATACTTAGGGCATGTTTTTGATGACGAAGAATGACTATCGAGATAGTTTGCACACATTAAGCGGGAGCAGTCTTTGTGATCGTGAGGTGGAAAATTGCACTGTCGGCAGATTTTATCTTTTGTGCATCGTTTTGTTGTGTGGCCTAATAACTGCCAGTTTCGACACCTCATTGGAGATGGGATATACTTCTTTATTTTTGCTTTCTACCATCCAATCTCGACAGTTTGAGGAACTTGGTATAACTCAAAAGTAAAAAGTATTAACCCTGTTGGTTGATATTTTTCGTCGTTTTTTTTTCCTGAATTTGTACACTCCAATTACACTCTGATTTTTCATTTCTGAAACCTATTCGGATTCGGTGACAGCAAAGGAGCATAAACTGTGCGCTTGGAAGAGTACAGTTTTTTGTGAAGAGACACAGTAACGGGAATTAGGTTAGCGAGGTTTGTTATCTTAAGAAATCTCTCAGCTATTTGTTGGTTTTTGACTAAAATGAGAATATTTCCATCTCTCAAAAGAGAAATGCTTTCATAATTAGTGGATAAGAGGGGAGTTCCTGCATTTTTCGGAGCAACCTCAATAAACTTTGCATTTTCTATGTTCTGGTTTGTTGGGAACTCGGGAAATTCCTCAAGATCTTGTTTATTTTTTGTTTGCCCTAGGCTCAAGCGACAAGTTTTCTGACAAACCGCCGTAGTTGCCTGGGGGCTTCTTCTTCGACCGGAACATTACATTTATGAATTTTTGTTTTTGAGGATACAAACTACAGTAGGAATACATCGTGAAGAACAAGTTCTCCAAATGTCTCAACGTTTGAGGCTTCAGTTTAAAATCATAAAGAAAAATTGTAAACGTTTAATTAAGAGACAACATATTAATACTAATACGCTCGAGGAAAATTTGTAATATTATCAAATAAATGCTAAAATTATACTTATAAAAGTATTCAGTGTGCTGGCGTAACCTCCAATTTTGTAAAAAAAAAAAAAAAAAAAAACAGTAAATATGAGTCCGTTCAACTCATTCTTATGCAAAACAAAAGAATATATAAACAAAGCCGATCGGAAACGGAACGGATGAAACGGACCCCAGTCAAATCCACAGTAAATATAACCACTACTCGTACTCCTGCACTAACCAGCTGTCTCGCTGTATTGCTCTCGAACGTCAGATTGAATGGCTGTCCCCAAAAGAGAACGAAACATCATCATGCACATACCACCGCAAAATGAACAAGCAAAAACATTTTGTTTCGTGTTGCTACAGGCCCAGAATAACAACACGATTTCTGGATTCCATTCCGGAATGACAAAATGTGGTTAAAAAAAAAAATTATGGGAGAGAAAAAGTTTATTTTTAGAACTATTATTTGCTTCTGTTACGTGGTGTTTAGGAAGAATTTTGATGACTGAGACTTTAGTAATCCCGAACGCCTTTGCGATTAGCATTAAAAGCAGACATGTAAAGTACTTAAGTATTTCAGGACTTCAGTACTCTTAAGTACAAGTACTAGATACTGGTACTTTTACTTCAGTACCCTGGGACTGGTACTTGAAAAAAGGCAAGTACCAATATTTTTCAAGTATTTGGGAACAAGTAACAAGTATCACGTACTTAAGTACCAAAGTACTTGAGCAGTACTTCCAAGTACTTGACCAGTACTTCAAGTACTTGACCAGTACTTTCAAGTACTTTCTAGGATATTGAGTAATGTTTGCTTCAACGTCAATTTATAAAGGAAAATTATTATGCATTTCATCAGAAGAAAGTGTTTCTTTGATCAGCAGACCAGAAAGTCGAGTTGTTGTTATAGCAATCATAAGCGAGCGATTTGCCGGAAAATAATCTATTTGAAATTTTAAAACCCTTGAGCCAGCGATCGAAGTAAAAACTTTAAAAACTGTTACTTAGTCTCTAATAGAAATAGAGACTCTCTATACAATTACTAGACCGTATACAATTAAAAACCTAAACATTTATTTGGAGCAATTAATAATGAATGTTTTCAACGCGCATGTACTCTCTTTAGCCATGTCATATGTAAACGTAATACGTAAACGTAAGTATCTGTATGCAGAAGAAGGGAATTCACATTTGCCATCACGTTTCTAATCAATTACATAATGATAATATTGTAATATGCGAGCTACGGCTCGAGTAGATAAAACGATATTCTGTGAAATTTATTTCTTTATTTTCTAGTCTATAGAACAATTAATATTCACACTATATTATTCTTCGCAAATTCTTTTCTTACAAGGTCTCTTTCCTCTCAAATCACTTTATCTCCTTTCAATTACTTAATTCACAAATCCAAACTAATTACTTTTTCTTGTTTACTCTCCACTTTCAATTTATCACCAAATTACAACTTCGCCCATTATCACTTTTCCAATCTCTTCGCCACAGTTTAAAAACTACTGTCTTCTTTATCGATCGCCATCTGTCCTTATATAGCAGAAGTTTCAGATAGCCAGAAACTTCTAGCAAATTCTTCGACCACTGGAAATAATTCCAAGATGACAATCATTTCTTCCAGTTATAATTCTCTCTTTATCCGTGGCGTTGTCAGCTATTGCGAACCTCGAATGAAAGTACAGTTTGGAATGGGCTGTAGGAGCGTAGTTATTATTCTACATTATTGTTGCATACTTTTAGATGATGTTACACTGCCCCCCTCTTAGACTTGTTCGTCCCGAACAAGTGCGTCCTCACTTCGGCCATTGTATCGACTCAGTCGGTCCACATGAACCACTTTCATTTTGGCCCTTGGTCCTCGCTGGATGCGGTAGACAACATCGTTGATGCGGGTTACTATTCTGTATGGACCCTCCCAGTTCCGCTGCAATTTAGGTGATTTCCCCTTTTGGCGATGGGGATTATACAGCCACACTAGATCTCCTTCCTGGAATCCTGACGTTGTTGCCTTGGCATCATACCTGGTCTTCATGCGGTCGCTCGTCATCTTAATCTGGCTTCTGGTCCTTTGGTGTATGTCCCTAAGCCTTTCCCTAAGGTCCGCCACGTACTCTTCTTCATTTCTGGGCTCATTGGTAGGAGATCCAAATTTCACCTCACTGGATAAACGAGCTATTCCACCAAATAAGATTTCGAACGGCGTATGTCGAGTAGTGCTATGCACGGCACTTCTATAGGCCATCAAAAACAAGGGAATCTGCCGGTCCCAATCCCGTTGGTAGTCACCTACGACCTTCGAGAGATGTTCGTCCAAAGTCCTATTGAAACGCTCCACCATACCGTCCGACTGTGGATGAAGCGGGGTTGTCCTTGTCTTTTTGATTCCGAGTAGTTGACACATCTCTTGGAAGATTCTTGACTCGAAGTTCCGCCCTTGGTCAGAATGCAATTCCAAGGGCACACCGAATCTGCTAACCCAATTGTAGACGATCTGCTCCGCCACGGTTCTGGCTTCCTGGTTAGGGATCGGAAACGCTTCCGGCCACTTACTGAAGTAGTCCATCACTACGAGTATGTACCGATTACCATTGTCGGTTTCCGGAAAGGGCCCTGCGATGTCAATGGCGATTCGTTCGAAAGGTGCTCCCACGTTGTATTGGTGCATCTTACCTCGAGTTTTGATTCTCGGACCCTTGCTAGCTGCACACACGTCGCATTTTCTGCACCAGTCTTCGATATCTTCCTTCGCTTTTAACCAATAAAAACGTTCTCGTACCTTTTCTAGCGTCTTATTCACTCCCAAGTGGCCTCCGGACGCCCCGCCATGCATTTCCTGTAACACCTCCTTGACCCTCGTCCGCGGTACTACAAGCTGCATTACAAACGACTTTCCGTCGGAGGATTCCCATTTTCTTCTCAGAACACCTTCTTGGACATGGAGGGAGTCCCACTGCGCAAAATATGCCTTTAAGGTCGGGCTTCTGTGAGAGATGTCCTGATGATCCGGTTTCTCCATGTTCTCCTTCCAGGCCAGAATCGGCTCGATATCCGGGTCTTCCTTCTGAGCGTTCCGGATCTCATCTACGCTCCAGCCGGCGATAGGTTCGGCTCTCATTCTTTGGATGGAAACCAGCTCCCGTTCTTCCTGACGCGCACAATGTTTACAATCTGTTCTGCATGGTCTCCGGGACAGTGCATCCGCATTAGAGTGGAGTTTTCCTTTACGATGCTGTATTTCGTAGTCGTAGATTTGCAGCCTTTCGATCCATCTTGCGACCTGACCTTCAGGACTCTTGAACTGTAATAGCCATTTTAAGGCTGCATGGTCTGTGCGAAGAACGAACTTCCTCCCGTAGAGGTATTTGTGAAAATGCTTCGTAGCCAAGATCAAAGCTAGAAGTTCTCTCCTTGTCACGCAGTAGTTCCTTTCTGGCTTAGAGAGCACCTTGCTGAAGTACGCAACCACCTTCTCTTGGCCGTCATGCACCTGGGAGAGTACGGCTCCTACCCCAACATTACTAGCATCTACATCCACAATGAACGTTTCCCCGGGAGTGGGGTAAGCCAGTATCGGGGCATCGCATAGCCGTTGTTTAAGTGCCTTGAAGCTCTTCTCGCACTCAATTGACCATTTGAATTGTTTTCCCTTTTCCGTCAACTGGTGCAGGTTCTTTGCGATCCCGGCAAAATCCTTCACGAACCGTCTGTAGTAGGTGGCTAGGCCCAGGAAGCTCCTTAGTTGGTGTTTGTCTTTGGGGACTGGCCAGTTTTTCACCGCTTCGACCTTCTCCGGATCGGTTCTCACTCCTTTCGCTGAAATTATGTGTCCCAGGTACTTGACTTCCGCTCTAAACAGGGCGCACTTCTTGGGGTTGAGCTTCAGGTGGGCACTTCGAAGCCTTTGAAACACATCCCTTAGATTGTCTCGGTGTTGCGCAAACGTTTTTCCTACGACGATGACATCATCCAAGTATACCAAACAGGTTTTCCATGTTAACCCTTGCAGGACACATTCCATCAATCGCTCGAAAGTCGCCGGAGCATTGCACAGCCCGAATGGCATTACCGTGAATTGCCATAGCCCATTTCCTGCGGTGAAGGCGGTTTTCTCCCGGTCTTCTGGATGGATCTGTACCTGCCAGTAGCCACTCTTCAAGTCGAGAGTGGAAAACCATCGGGCTCCTGATAGTGTGTCTAGCGTGTCGTCAATCCGTGGCAGAGGGTAGCTGTCTTTCTTGGTGACATAATTGAGCTGCCGATAGTCCACGCAGAACCGCGTGCTGCCATCTTTCTTCTTAACCAGTACAACCGGTGATGCCCACGGACTTTTGGAACTTTCAATCACACCTTCTTTCTCCATTGCCGACACCATCTCTGCAACTTCTGTCTGCTTTGCCAATGGAAGGCGCCTAGCAGGCTGACGAATTGGTCTAGTATCACCAGTGTCTATTCGATGTTGTACCAGGTGTGTTCGGCCGTATTCTCCGTCCTGTGAGGCAAATACATCAGCGTACTCATTGATAAGATTCTCTGCCATAGTTCGCTGCTCCTGATTCAGCTCACTGGACTGGAGAATCGTCTCTCTCGTTTCCGCTGTCCAAGGTGATGGGAGAGGTTTTGGAGCATCACGTTCAGATATTGTTGCGACGGCGGTAATCGGCGTGCATTTTCCAGTCACATCCCCTCGCCTTAGTTTGACAGTGTGTGGTCTTGCGTTCAAAACCCTCACTGGAACCATGGTGTTCTTTGGTTCGACTAACGTCTTTCCCACGATGTAGTTTTGAGAATGCTTCTCTGGGTCTGGTTCTACTATGCAGAATCGGTGGCTCCCAAGATCACTTTCCAGCTTCGTCCAAATGATTGTCTCTGAAGACGGCGGCAAAACTTCGTCTTTGCTGATGACTGTCCTGAGAGTTACGGCATTCTCATTTCCGTACACCATCGGAATCTCCACATTTCGATACCTCAGTACTTGCATCCCGATGTCCAAGATTACTTCATTTGCTTTCATGAAGTCTATTCCGATGATGCACTCGTCGCATATATCTGCCACCAGAAACGCATGGGAGAACGTCAGTCCCGCCAGAGTAATCGTAAGACGAACTTCTCCAAACACTTTCGCCATTTCCCCTGTTGCAGTCTTCAGGCAGTAGCTGTTGGTGTTGTGCAGCCAGGAGCTTTTGACGATATCTCTTCTTACAATGGAGGCAGTGGCACCTGTGTCGATGGTGGCTACGCACTTCTTCTCGTTGATTAGTGCCTCCACTGTCAGGCTCTTGTTACCCCGTTTGGTTTGCGAAACTTGAATGGTGGTCCTGGGGGCCTCGATTCCAGTAACCAACTTCTGCCCCGCGAAGTTGGTCCTTACGCATCTCCCGACTGCTGGTTTTGGGAAGTCTGACCGACAGGATGCTTCCTCTCTGCTTCTCCTACTTCCGCAATGTGGACAATTTCCTCGTCTAGGTGCACTTCTGCACTGCCGTTGTAGGTGTCCGGTTTGGTTGCAATTCCAGCAACGGATTTGACTTCCGCGAGCTTTGACGGCTGTTCTCTGGCATGAGCATTCCACGACGGACATTTCCCTGACACGGTGTATTCCCTGGTATGCTTGGTCCGCAGCCTTCATTGACAAAGCGAATGCCAATGCCTCGGGGAGTGTTCGCTTTTCAGCCATCCTTACAGCCATTTGCAGTTGTCTGTCCTCTATGGCCTGAATAAAAGCTTCCACCGCCATTTCGTTGATAAGCTCCTCACCGGCTTTAGGGTATGAAAGATGGGCTAGTCGCTCTATATCCGCTTGCAACTGTTGGAGCGTTTCCCCCCTTTTCTGGACTCGACTACGCAGCTGAACCCTGTACACCTGCTGCATGTGTTCATCCCCAAACCGCATTTCGATAGCCTGAACCAGATACTCGAAGTTCTGCTGTTTATCTTCCGGGATGGTCTGCAAGAGCTCCGCAGCTGGACCCCTCAGTGCAAGTGTGAGTGCAATGGACTTCTCTTCATCGTCCCAGCTATTGGTCATTGCGGCCGCTTCGAATTGCCTTTTATAAATTGGCCATGATGTTTGACCATCGAAGATAGGAGGCTGCATCTCCTTTCTTCTCAGACCGTCGGTGGAATATTCCCGTGCTTTCTGTCTCTTCACGTTGCTGAGTTCCTTAGTAAGATTTTCGACTTGTTTTTCTACTTTTTCGAACTGAGTCTCTATTTTCCCGAACTGAGTTTCATGCTTCTCAAAGTTTTCATCGAATCTAGTTTCGACTTTTTCGAGTTGCGTCTCTACCTTCTCGATTTTCTCTTCGATCACTTCGAATTTGGATTCCAAGTTCTTGTTTTGCTCATCAAGTTTACTTTCCAGAGCATCTAGAGAATTCTTTTGTTCGTCCATTGCTTTCTTTTGTTCGTCCATTGCTTTCTTTTGTTCATCCATTGCTTTCTTTTGTTCATCCAACTTAAGTTCTAGAGAATTCCTTTGGTCGCCCATTGCTTTCTTTTGTTCGTCCATCGCTTTCTTTTGTTCATCCAGCTTAAGTTCTATAGAATTCTTTTGGTCATCGAGCTTATGACTTTGATCTTCTATTGCTTTCTTTTGTTCGTCCATGACTAACTTAAGTTGCAGGAGCAGACTTGTTATACCCGGGTCGGCTACTGTACTTGCTGGTTCCTCTTCCACGTCAAACTCTATGTCATGCGGATTTTCACCTTCCTGCGTTACTGCTTCTTCCAGACGAATCAGTAGGGCATCTTTTCCCCCAGTTGTGTCGAGATTCCGCTTACTGAGTTCTGCCTTTAGTTGAATTATAGTTAGTTTTCCCAATTTGCGACCCATTTTGCGCAACTAATTAACTCAACGCAGAAATCGTTTTTTTTTTTTTTTTTTTGTGCAATTTCACACCACGGAAATAGTTATTCACAGAATAAGTTTTATCCCAGCTTCTGACACCAATGTAATATGCGAGCTACGGCTCGAGTAGATAAAACGATATTCTGTGAAATTTATTTCTTTATTTTCTAGTCTATAGAACAATTCAAATTCACACTATATTATTCTTCGCAAATTCTTTTCTTACAAGGTCTCTTTCCTCTCAAATCACTTTATCTCCTTTCAATTACTTAATTCACAAATCCAAACTAATTACTTTTTCTTGTTTACTCTCCACTTTCAATTTATCACCAAATTACAACTTCGCCCATTATCACTTTTCCAATCTCTTCGCCACAGTTTAAAAACTACTGTCTTCTTTATTGATCGCCATCTGTCCTTATATAGCAGAAGTTTCAGATAGCCAGAAACTTCTAGCAAATTCTTCGACCACTGGAAATAATTCCAAGATGACAATCATTTCTTCCAGTTATAATTCTCTCTTTATCCGTGGCGTTGTCAGCTATTGCGAACCTCGAATGAAAGTACAGTTTGGAATGGGCTGTAGGAGCGTAGTTATTATTCTACATTATTGTTGCATACTTTTAGACGATGTTACAATATGTATTTGTCTCCACTTAAATATATACATATGTATGATTTGAATTGAATGAAAACTTATGCGTAACAGGTCGCAAGTATAACAGATTACTTCCTGATCTTGTTCGGTTTTCTCCTAGATAAGAGTACTTTGTTTAAAACGTGTAAGTTATTACGGCCTGTTTCGACAACTTGGTAAGTGGGGTTATATTCGAATTTAAAATCTGAAAAAAAACAAGTATAATTTGCATTGCTTCCTAGGAAGGCTTATTAGGATAGGACATGGATATGGAAGAAAACCGCTTTCTCAGCAATCGAAAGGAAGATTCAATAGATGTTGACTTTTCATCCGATGATTTCATTACTGATCCTTCCTTTTCACCTTCAAAATTTAATGTGAAATCAAGAAAGAGATCACTTTCACAAAGTACTTCAAATGGGAGCACAAAACGAATGAAGTTGGATGAATTACGAGAAAAAAAGTTTCTATTTAATGGCACTTTTTATAGTGAAGTGAAGCTGGTATGTATAGTAAAAACAACTGTATTTTGCAAAAAAAAGATGAAATTAATCATCATCGTACCATCGATGACATTCATGAATAAGTACGGAGTAAAGCTGAGCAAGAGGCCGAGGTAACTGGAACTTTAGAAGGCGATGAGGGGATTTATACTGAAAGTACGGTAGGCGATATTTCCCGCGAAAAAGACGATTTTTATGATTTTGATGACGGTTAGTGTTTATGTGAATTAGAATAGTATTGAGGTCAATCCTTGTAAGATGATCAAACTTCGGAGTGTGGTAGGTCATATAAGAAACAAAACACAAAATAGAAGTAGATTCCATTAAGATTTGTTAAAACACTTTAAGAGTATCCTTGACTCTTTGAACGCGCGCAAATTACAAAAAAAAAACAAATTTCAAAATTTGGTCAACCGAAATGGAATCACCCTGCATTTATGTATAAACTCTATGAATTTTTTTCAGATTCTACTTCAATGCCAACTGCCACATCAAGTAGTAAATTGTCATTGTCCAGAAAAATTGAGTATGAATATTCGACCTATATAAATGATCCGAGCGTTGGAAATGGAATGACTATGCTGGACAAATATTCCGTTCTGAAAAAAATGTCTTTGAAGTTGAATACGCCGCTGACTTCTTCAGCGCCTGTAGAAAGACTTTTCTCATTCGCTGGTCTTGTTAATTCTCCAAGACGTCATGCCCTTACTGACCAACATTTTGAGAAATTAGTTTTGTTAACAGCTAATTCGGCTTTCTTAAAAAGTATTAATCCAAAATAATTAATAAACAAATTTTTAAACAGTATGACACAAACAATGTTTTTTCCTGATTTCTTCTAAAAATGTTAACATCTCTATCTATAAAAATTGTGCAAAAGACTAAAATTAAGTAAATACTTTGAATCGAAGAACTGATCAATTACTTGAAAGTACTGGTCAAGTACTTAAAAATACTGGTCAAGTACTTGAGATAGAGATGTTAACATTTTTAGAAGAAATCAGGAAAAAACATTGTTTGTGTCATACTGTTTAAAAATTTGTTTATTATATATATATTATTAATTATATTATTAAAATTATATTATTAAAGTACTGGTCAAGTACTTGAAAGTACTGGTCAAGTACTTTGGTACTTAAGTACCCGATACTTGGTACTTGCGACGAAGTACTTGAAAAATACTGGTACTTGGGTTTTTCAAGTACCAGTATCCGAGTACTGAAGTACAAGTACAAGTCCCGGTACTGGTACTGGTACTGGTACTTGTACTTGGAATTTAATAGCTCTGATTAAAAGTCATTGTATTTTCCGATGAATATAGAGTGTATGTCGTCACGTGCTATGAGAGTGGTGTGGAGAATATATTCTACTCGTAGCGATGGAGTTTTTCTGTTTTCATATATCAAAGTTATATTTTTCACATCTGCAAAAGATTTCGTTTAGAATGATAAATGGATCTTTCCGTAATGGATTCCCAGAAATTACGTCATAGGAAAATACCCCCATTTCTGACGGAAAATACGCCAAAATTTTGTTGGCAGTTATGCCAAAATGCTTTGAAATTGCGCCAGAGTAAGGTGGAAGAAGAGCCCTAAAATAAAATGGAAATTAGGCCAGACAAAAGAAAAGTACTTCCCTGTATATTACGCCACGCTGCGTTGTGGCGTCCTGAGCACCTGTATGTGAGGCCGAAGACCGTCCGGTGTATAAGTCGAAGACATGTCCCGTAGTAGGAAATCCTTTTAACCCGCGAAACGTGCCACCCAATTACGGTATAATAGAGAAGATGTACATGAAGGCCGCACATTACGATCTGCATTTAACTGAAGAATACAGACATATCACTGCACAAAACTATGCATCCGTACATGAAACGAGGAGGCGTCTTATCAAAATAAAATACCAGATTGCTGCAAAAAACAAGAGCATTGAAATACAAATACGAGAGGATACACTTACAGTCGGTGAAAAAATATATTATTTTGATGTCAATAACAATTTGATATGTGAAGAAGAAGACGGGACAACGTTTCCTCAGCAGTTGACTGGTGACAGGCAAGAAGCGACTGCTGATCGAGTTGGTACGAATGTGGACACACAACGTCAGGCTTTAGCAGTGACCTCCAAACTGTCTAAAATAATAATCAAAATCCTTGCTTTTAGTTTTAATGCCGTCAACAATTCAATAACAAATAATAGTAATTAAACAATTATTCGTTTAAAATTTGTTCTTATAATATAACTGGTTTAGGAAACAAATTGCTGTTTAACGACTTTTTTGAACATATTATCCAATACAATATATTCTTTCTGTTTGAAACTTTCGTGGAGGAAAACATATCTAGATTCGACCACTACCTAAAAGATTATATAATTCACTGGATTCCTGCTACGAGAACACATAACCATGACAGAGCAAGCGAAGGATGTGTATTCAATATAAAAAAAACAGTTGAAGAACACTGTTGGATGCCGTTATATAAATGTGTTTAACAGAACTTTGGTTGTCCTACATAGTCCCTGTCTACGTTAACTGCAGTTCATGGCTGGACGATTTTGAACAATAGTTTAATTTAAATAAAACAACAACGGTGTGAGATATCAAATTGTGAGTGTGATTTTATTTTGAAGATACATTCATGCCATGGCAGTGCTTCAAGAGGTCGGTCCAGTTTTTGATGACTCAGTCCAATATGTGCGGCGTTATTCCGGCAATAGTGTATCGAATGTTGGCCTCGAGCTCATTCAAAGTGGTTGGCTTGTTAGCGTAGACAAAGGATATGGTGTAGCCCCAAAGAAAATAATCGAGGGACGTCAAGTCGCATGATCGCGGCGGCCAATTGATGAACGCTCGTCGTGAGATGACCCAGTCGGCAAATTTCTCCTTCACCACTTCGAGCGTTGCGTAGCTTGTATGGCATGTAGTGCCGTTTTGTTGGAACCACAGCCCGGATATATCGATGTTGTCGAGATCTGGCTACAGAAAGTCGGTTAGCATCGCTCTATACCCAGGCCCATTGACGGTAACGGTGTCTCCTCCTCATTTCGAAAGAAATAAGGTCCGATGATGCCGCCGGCCGTGCCATAAACTGGACCAAACAGTAAATCTTTGTGGATACATTGATGCTTGGTCGAACACTAGTGGATTGTGGTCGCTCCAATAATGGCAATTTTGCTTGTTGACATAGCCAACAAGCCAAAAATCGGCCTCGTCGAGACGATGATTTTTTGACCAAAATCCGGATCTCCGGCCAACATTTCCAGCACCCAACTAGCGAACTCACGGCGTTATCTATGGTCGTCCGGTCTCAATTCTTGCGTCAGCTGCTGAAACATAATAATTGGAAAAACTATCATTGCTATCTGGTCATCCTTTACATCCTTCTACTAGAGTTTGGACAAGAAAACATAATGGTTATTGGCAATCTTAATGCAAGAATTGGGACAGCACAACTTTTATACCTGGAGCCTGAGTTCATACCCACATCGATAAACGCTACAAGATACCCTATCGATAAGAAAATGAATGGAAATGGAAGGAAGTTAATTGAATTGTGTGAATCTGTTGGCCTTACGATGATGCATGGACGAACCAAAAGCGATAAACAAGGTCACCTGACTTTTATCAGAGGAACTGCGGCTTCAACGATAGATTATTGTCTTATTCGTGGAGTCTGGCTAGAGTATATTGGATCTGCAAGTAAATGAATCGATTCACTTCGATCACCTACCATTAACTGTTACGGTACATCTGGTGGCATTACCAGAATCCCAAACTCGCGACAAGTACCTACTGCCAAAATTGCAGTTTAGAGAAAGATATACAATGTACAAATTAAATTTGAATCGCGGGAATTACGTGAACAGGGCCACGGTCAATAAAAGAAAAAAAACTAAAATTTAGTTTATTAAAATTTTTGAGTTTATTTATAAAGGTGAGTTACATTATTTCTGTAGGAACGGAAATTACTTATCATAATGCAATTTTGAAAGACAATGTTTGAAATTGCTTGCATTGGAAAAAATGATTTAGAAAAACAAGAGTTTAAGGTTACACTATTCCCTGAGAATGGAAATTACTTTGCAAAATACAATTTGGAGAAAATCAAAAGTTACATTAGTTTGTGAGAATGGTTACATTAGTTTATGAGAATGGAATTTATATTGAAAGGAGAATTAAACTTTTACTTTAATATAATATATTCTGTGCGGGTAACCCGCGCTCAGTTCTGTTGGCGCAGGTGAATTTAATTCAAATTATTGAGGCACCTGTATTGGTAGAACATTTTGCAAGTCTATTAAATTTACCATGTTGCTTAACACGACTACACTTTGCATTGCCATATTAGGAAAATATCACCCAGACCATGTAATAAAAATACATGAGGTCAACATGGTCATACACCGTTGCAGTCTGAACAAAGCGACTAGGGAAGACCGTGTACCTTATGAGTTACTGCAATTATACGAGTATATTTAATACGGGCGAAATGCCACAAGGTTTTAGAAGAAGTATAAATTTCCCTATTTTCAAGAAAGGAGATCCATAAAATCCAAATTTTATGAATCGTTCCTCAACTCAGTAACGAATATATTCACGGGGATAATTCTAGAATACCTGACAGAGTGGATACGCCTAAATAATTTGTTCAGCGAATTTTCAGCCGGTTTTAGGAAAGATTACTCTACAGTGGACAACATATTTCCTAACAAGCATCACACGATCTTATTTGGATAAGGGCAGTAAATTATATACATTCTTTGTAGATTTCAAGGCGTCTTTCCATCAACAAAAATGATATCCTTTATCAACAAAAATGATATTCTTTATAAACTAAATAACTCGACAAAAATGCTGGAGGTGATACGAAGTCTCTATAAGGAAAACAAGATGTCTAGCTGGTTCGAGTCAACAATGGGAGTGAAGCAGGATGGTCTCTTGAGTCCTCTACTTTTCTAAGTATTCTTAGCTGACCTCACAACTTTTTTGCCTTTCGGGATTGTGTTCAATGGTCTTAACATCAAGCTCCTGCTGTACGCTGATTACATTTTTATACTCGCTAAAACTCGAACGATGATGATTTCCACACTCTTCTGACCAAATGAATGGGTGGCCTTTCGTTAGTAAAGAGTTTAGACTCTTAGCTATGTCTGCGAAGTTCCGGATGAATCTTCTGTAGTAGTTGTAAAATGGTATAAATCTTCTAACCTCATCTGTGTTTTTGGGTACTGGATAATTTTCTATAACACTGTATTTTGTTGGATCTGTTCTTATGCCTTTACTTGTTATTACTTCAGACTTAAGGAAATGACATTTGCTAGCATTCAGTTTTAGGTTGTATTTCTCTAGTCTATCGAATATGTTTCTTAGGTTTTGGTTGTGATGGTTTATACTACATCCAAAAACTATAATATCGTCCACATAAAGGAGTGCTTCTGCTTCCAAACCGCTTAATGTTATTGTTAGCATTCTTTGGAAACTGTTGGATGATATTTTAAGACCGAATGGTAGTCTCGTGAACTGATAGTGACCATCCTGTGTCGAAAATGCTGTCATTGGTCTTGATTCTTGTTCTAATGGTATCTGGTAAAAAGAACTAGTCATGTCGAGTGTAGAGAAGTATTTGGCTCTACCTAGTCTATCCAATACATCCTCGATTCTAGTTAATGAAAATTTGTCGTTTACTATTTTGTCATTTAGCTAACGGAAATCTACTACTAGTTTCCATTTCTTTATTTCGCCTTCGTTCCTTTTTGGTACTAATAGCAGTGGCGAGTTGTACGGGCTAACTGAAGGTTCTATTATGTCACTTTGAAGTAGTTTCTGTACCTGGCCTCTAACCTCTGTGTGTTGTGCCTGTGGTAGTCTATAGTGGCCGTGGTGTAGTGGTAACATTATCGCTTGTCACGCTGTTGATTCACGGTTCGAATCCTGATATCAAGAATCATCTATTTATTTCGCATGAAATAAATAAAAAAGTCGATCAATTGCGAAAGCTAAGTCAACTCTACTGTGAAGGCATAACACTAGCAGTAGGGTAGTCATATGGCTAAAATGCAACTTGATCGTGATGATGACATCAGGAGGACGGAAAAAAATACTGTGAATCATAAGCAACGACAATAATAGCGAAATCAACCCTTGGAGTTTACAGAAACTTAATACCACCTAAGTTTCGAACCCACTACACCAATCTTTCTTTCTCTCTGTCTCTTCCTCTTTCCACAAAAACGCACGTGTTCTAAAAATTAGTATAAGGGTATTCATATCCCTTTTAACACGTGCAAATTATAAAAAAAAAAAAAAATAATAGATTGGACTGTTATCTGTGGCTGTCAGTTTTTGGGAATAAAAATTGTTTGTTGATAAGGGTTCGTTGTCTAAATGATAAATGTTATGGTATTGTTTAAATATTTGTGACAGTGATAAATTTGTTGGATATATTGCTTCTGTTCTCGGCGGTATTCTGAACATATTCAAAGATTTTGATGCTATAGGTAATGTCATTTCTTCTTCTTGGATGCTGATTGTAATTGTGTATGTTTCGTAGTCTATTCTGCACATATACTGTAAAAGAAAATCTCTACTTACCTTTAACTACGTCGAATTTGTGTGTTATTTCGTGACTTGAAAGTTTTAGTTTCAGGTATACCTTGCCTAATGTGTCAACTTCTTCACTGGTTATACCAGTTAGTTTACATTTCTCGTTACTCGAAAATTCTGTATTTATGTCGTCTTCTTTTATTAATATCAGCTCCTGTGTCAATTAAAAATGTTTTATTTCTTTTTAGATTCAATGCTTGCATTGATGCATAGTTTGTTAGGTTATCCGAGATTTTGTATATATTTAGTTTCGGTCTTTCGGGGAGTCTCTGTGTAGTCTCTCCGGACCTATCTCGTTTCCCTGTTTCATTGAGGGTGGCCGTGGTGTAGTGGTAACACCATCGCTTGTCATGCTACAGGTTTACGGTTCGAATCCTGATGTTAATAATCATCTATTTATTTCGCATGAAATAAATAAAAAGTCGATCAATTGCGAAAGCTTATGTCAACTCTACTGCGAAGGCATAACACTGGCAGATAAAAGCAAAAACAAACAAGCTCCCCAGTTATCTGAACAGCCACCCTTGGAGTTCACTGAAACTTAATACCAGCTGATTTTCAAACCAACTACACCAATCTGTCTTTCTGTCTGTCTCTTCCCCTTTCCTCAAAACGCCCGTGTAATAAAAAATTAGTATAAGGGTATTCATAACCCCTTTCACACGTGCAAATTATAAAAAAAAAAAATTTAGGATATTTATTCTTCTGTTGTTGGTATATATATATTTGAATTATTCCTGCCTCTGCTTCTACCATTGGGGTTCTGTTGTGGTGTGGTCGTTTGATATGTACGCTTGTTGTTACTTGGGAAACTGCCTTGGTTATACCTGTGCTGGCTTTGGTAACTGTTTGCTATCTGATTCCTTCTGTGGTTGTAGTGTCCTCTATTGTTTGAGTATCTTTGTTGGTTGTTGAGGCCATTGTAGTTATTATGTCTTTGATATCGTGGTCTAGAATGTTGTGTTTGACTACTAGAATGTTGCCTTTGTGATCGTCTTATTTGCATGATTTTGGTGTCTTGAGTTTTACTTTTTTCCAATTCTAAAGCTAGATTTACTGCTTCAGTTAATGATTTCGGTTGCGCAGCAAAAAGTGTTGACTTTATATATTTGCTTGCTCCATTTTTGAATACAGTAAAGGCATAGGTTTCTTTTATTTTCGGTATTTTTGCCTTTTCCGCTGTCGACGCCGTACCTGGTAGTTGTTCTATTTGCAGGTTGTTCAAGTCCGCTGCTAGTGACAGTATTTTGTCCTTGTATGTTGACACCGATGTGTTCCTCTGAATGGTGTTTGCTAGTGCTGTATGTATTTGCGGTACCGTGGTTGTATTATGGTATTTTTCTTTAATGCTCTTCTCAAATGCTGAAAAGTCATTGAATTCTTCAACGAATCCTAGTGCAGTTCGGACCTTTGAATTCAGTTTTACATTAAAAATAAAATCTATTAATGCTGCTCTTTCAGTTTTTTCCAAGCTATTGTACATTAGTTTTGCGTTTTTGAGGAATGCATCTAGTTCATGATACGATCCATTAAAGGTTGGTATCACCGTTAAGGCGGTTTCTAAATTGAAGTCGGCCATATCTTCTTCGATAATCAGGTTTGACTCTATTATTGTTTTTATTAGCTTATATTCTTCAGAAATTTGTTTAAAATCTTTTCTTTGGCTTCTTGCGTGCCTTTTTCTAATCTTGATAGTTCCAATATTTCTACTTTTATTCTTTGAATTTCTTTTAATTTCGAAAACCACTCTGTTGGCATACCCTCTTGTTGAACTATTCTTTATATTTGTCTTCCATTGAATTCTTTTTTTTTATTTCTTATACCCTGGATACATAGTTTCTTATTAATTGCTTCTTCACATATTCCTTATAATACCTATTTATTTTAAACAATACATATCAAATTACTATTACTACTGTTACCGTTGTCAAGCTCGCTGTCATCGGGCTTATCTGCTGGCTATTTTCATTTACCACTACTTGCTCCTTGGTGGTGTTGTTTCCCATTCTTATATGTCTCCTCTCTTTTTGTGTTTTATATAATCGGTTGGAGGTATTTTAGTCAGCCTCGTTTCCTTGTTTTTCAACTGTATTCCCTTGTATTCTTCGTTTGATACTGGTTTAGGCCCCCCGGGTTTTTTTTTTTTTTTTTAATTGCGCTATTGATGTGTAATTTTTATAGATACTAATAGCCCGAGTGCTACTAACATACACGATTCGCAAACCTGAGTAATCGATGCCAGGAATACGCCTACGTACTAAACACACACCCTACACACTTCAACCACTCTCCACGCGAAACTGCTGTTAGGTATTACTTCTCGGGGCTGGTTAGCAGTTTATGCTATGCTTCTTGTATCAGCTTCTTCCGCTGCTTCAGTTGCTCTTCTTAGCTTTTCTATTCTCCGCAGCTCTTCTTGTAGAGTTGTTACGAAGGAACTTATTGCCATCCAGTTTTCTTCCGACCGTTATCTCCGTTATATCTGACATAGTTGTCATCTGGATTCGTATTAGTCCCTTTGACTCTTTTCTCTCACGTTCCAGCATTTTAATTGGCTCAAAATTATGATTACGCGTTCGCGTGCCATTGTGGCCGCATGCATGCGCTTATGTCCGCCTATACTACGCCAAACCGTCCAGCGAGTGAATATTTTACGGACGAGGAAGAACTTGCCCACGAAACCAATCCGGCCTCCAAAAAAGGCCTAGCAAAAAACCTAAGGCCGTTACTTCACCCGAAGTTTCACAACAGGAAGATAAGCACGCCGTATCAAATAAGGCACCCAAGCGAAAAATCGCCCTCCACCCGCAATAAATGTCGTCGGGATAGCGGACTATGGAAAACTTCGTAATCTTCTCAAAAATACGCTGAAGACAAAATAAAATATAACCTCGCGCCGAAACAACGAGTGGAAAATCAACGTAGATGACCCAGACTCGTACCGAGCACTGTCTCTAAAATTAAACACCGAGAAAATTCAATGGTATACTTACGAGAATAAGTACGAAAAACCACTGCGAGTCTTTGTTAGGGGACTTCACCCGTCGTGCGCAAAAGAAGACGTTATGGAAGACGTGAAAAGCCAAGGCTTGAAAATTATTGACGCCGTGAATATTATCAAGAAGGAAAAGCAACGTACGGAAGGAGACAAAGATAATGTCATCAAACGCAGTCTCCCACTTTTTATGCTTACCTTTGATAGGACCGAGAATGTGGACGAAATCTTCCAAATGAAAACCATTCTAAACATCAAGGTAAAAGTCGAGCCCATGCGTAAGGGCAAGAGATCGATACCTCAGTGTAAGCGATGCCAAGGCTTTAACCATACGCAGGCATACTGCCAGAAAGAACCACGGTGCGTAAGATGTGCCGGTACACATCTCTCGGAAGAGTGCAACATAACCAAGCAGGTCCCAGCGGTCTGCGCGAATTGCATGGGAAACCACCCAGCGAACTATCGAGGTTGCGAAATCGCCAAAGAACTTCAAAAAAGACGCGATACTCTAAAAAAAACCGCTACACCCGGAACCAAACTTAAAAGATCCTAAAATCGATAAGCCTAAGACCGTTAAGCCAGTCAAAAGGACGAGACCGATAAAGGAAAATACAAAAATTGCACAAGAGAACGTCGCTGGTCCAAGTCCAACGGAAAAACTGCCACTGGCTGGAAGTACGAAATCGTACGCGCAAGTCGCATCAAGGTCAGCTACAACAGATCCGGTCTGCCAAATACTAACTGTGATATTGGAAAAACTTGAGGAGCAAACCAAGTTTAATCCAGTTATTTTCGACAAATTGAGCAAGCTCGAGTTCAATCCTCGCAAGACAAACAACAAAACATGAATATGAAACAGCTGCTAAAGATACTAACGTGGAATGCAAACGGCCTTCTGGCAAAAATAGACGAATTAGAAAGCTTTTTACGGAAAAACAATATTGATATATGCTTGATATCGGAAACCCACTTAAAAAAAGGACCCAGAATAAAAGGCTACAGTGATTATCACGCACATCATCCTTCGGAAAATGTGAGAGGCAGTTCCTCTATGTACATTAAAGAATACATTAAGCACTCCGAAAACATAAAAGTAGAACTGGATTCTATGCAAATAAGCTCAGTTTCCGTAAAAATAAATCATTTAGACTACCAGATCGGATCATGTTACTTCCCTCCGGGATATAGGCTGGTGGACGACGACCTCGTTCACCTCTTTGACTCACTCGAGCCTAATTTTATCATCGGTGGTGACTTTAACGCGAAACACACTTTCTAGGGTTCAAGATGTAATTCAACGAAAGGCAGATTATTGTACAAAGCCAGTATGAAACGTGGTTTGGAATTTTTTTCGACGGGAAAGCCAACGTATTGGCCAACTGACAATAATAAAATCCCTGACCTCGTCGGCTTCTTTATCGCAATAGCGCTAACTAAAAATCTAACGGAAGTAGAAGAATGTTATGATTTATGCTCAGACCACTCAGCAGTCACTCTGAAAATCGGTGGAAGTCTAGCAAAAAAAGAAGGACCGACTAAGTTAACTAGTAACAAAACAAACTGAGACTTTTTAAGAAAAAACTGCAAGGAAAATATTGCTCTAAATGTGCCGCTAAAGACACCACTTGAAATAGAAGATGAAATTGACAAGCTCGTGGAAGCATTTCAGTGCGCAGCATGGAAAAATACCCCTTTTCGAAAAACAGCAACACGGAACAGCAAAGTCAAATACCAACCTGATACCGAAGACCTCATACGAGAAGAGAGAAGAGCGCGCAAGAGATGGCAACAATCCCGCGCGCCACCGCTGCAGGACTTAAGAAATCGCAAGATTTCTACTTACCTCGAGAGCTTGACCGCTGATAAGTGTTCAAACTACTCTCTATGGAAATCCTTGAAATCCATAAGGAAACCCGTAATGCACTCGCCACCAATAAGGAAAGCTAACGGCGAATGGGCAAAAGGACACAAAGAGAAAGCGGAATTATTTGCCGAACATTTAGAGGAAACGTTCAAGTCATTCGATGGACAACCATTGATCGAAGATCCGAATGCAAATACGGCACCCGACAACTAAATTAATAACTGTCCGAACTTCGAATGACAATAAGAAAACTGAAAAATAACAAGGCTCCAGGATATGATTTAATCAATGGCGAAGTTTTGAAGGAGCTACCGAAAAAAGCGTTAGTTAAGTTACTCTACATTATAAATGCTTCATTGAGACTTTTATATGTTCCAAGGCAATGGAAAGTCGCCGGAGTAATAATAGTTCCGAAACCGGGGAAATGTGCAAACGACAAGAAATCATATAGACCCATTTCGCTTCTGCCGATAATATCTAAAGTCTTTGAGAAACTTCTGCTAAAAGGATTGCACCCAGTAATTGAAGAAAGGCGATTGATCCCGGATCATCAATTCGGGTTTCGGGTTAAACATTCCACAATCGATCAGGTGCATCGAATTACAAATGAAATTGAAAAAGCTCTATAAGGGAAAAAGATATGCTCTACCGCTTTTCTCGACGTATCGCAAGCGTTCGACAAGGTATGACACGAAGGCCTGAGATATAAGCTAAGGGTAATCTTACCAGATAAATTCTACAGAATATTGGAATCTTACCTTAATAACAGACTCTTTCGTGTTAAACATGGGGCAGAATATTCGAAATTCAAAGAAATCCATGCCGGTGTTCCGCAAGGAAGCGTTCTCGGCCCAATCCTGTTCCTCCTCTACACAAGAGATATACCACAAGTTCGCAGACGACACGGCTATCCTCGCAACAGATGAGTCAGTCGAATCGTCAACTGGAAAACTCCAACGAGCTTTAAACAAAGTATGCGAGTGGACAAAGACCTGGAGAATCGTCCTTAACGAGACCAAGTCAACGCATGTCAATTTTACGTACAAAAAGATAAACAACTTACCTATTTCCATTAACTCGGTACAAATACCGTACGCAAACGAGGCAAAATATCTAGGAATGACACTAGACGCAAAACTTAAGTGGAAGCCACATGTTAAAAAGAAGCGCAACGAGCTCGAAATCAGACTTAGAGAAATGTACTGGCTACTCGCGAGATACTCGAAGTTACGCGTATACAACAAACTGCTTCTGTATAAGCAAGTACTAAAACCATATTGGACATACAGTATAAAACTTTGGGGTTGTACCAAGCCAAGCAATATGACTGTTCTGCAAACATTACAAAACAAAACACTAAGAGCAATTGGAATGCTCCATGGTATATAAGGAATAGTGATATTAACAGAGATCTAGGAATTGCTACCGTGGGGGATGAAGTAACAAACTTTGCTCACAAACTTCGTACTCGCCTTCATGATCATTGCAATAATGAAATAATCCGTACTCTGGACGTGACAAACCTCGAGCGCCGACTACAAAGAACAAGACCGTACGATCTGGCGCAGTAAGGGAAAACCGCATGTAATGACTGTATTAGTAGGTGCCTTCGCTGGAAAGCTACCTACTTAACGCGAACACTACAGAGCGTAAACTACTTGTTAAGGTAACTTAGTCGTAGTCACCACAAAACGAAAAAATGAGAGGAACGAATTTCCTACTACTATGAGCACGAGCGGCCGGTTCTCATAGTGCCTCTCTGGGGGGTGAGGTTTAGCCCGTAGGCATATACTGGCCGACGCTTATGAATCATCAGGTCAGATATATGAATCGGGCATAACCAATGGTACGGGCCATTGGTATCTTTTGAAGATTCCTGCACCTCCAGGCGCAACCAAACAAAAAAAAAATTTCCGCCTAACTTTGCGTCTGCGTAAGAAGCCCTCTAGCTTCCACTCTGTTGCTTCTTGCGTTTTCTTCGCTCTCTTTTCTTTCTCGCTCTAGTCTCCTTAGCTCTTGGCATACATCCTTGGCATAAGAGCTCACTGCGTTCCACTTGTTTTCAGATTCTAGCATGCGATTAACTAAATTCTCCGGAGTTGGTGTTTCTCCCAGTGCTGTTTGTAGTGCTTCTCTTTGTAGAAGGAAACGTGGGCAGTGACATGGGGGAGTCCACTACATGGTGGTGGTGGTTGACATGGAGAGTCATCGTTCCTATACTGATATAGATATGATCGGAAACAACCATGTCCCGTAAGCAGTTGTGTTAAATAGAAGTTAACTCACCATGTCTGCAGTTTATCCAAGTGTTTCAGGTCGGGATAAGGCGGTAAGCCCATCGGCCCTTGGACGAAAGACTTCAGCGTTGCTGCCACTCTATCAAACTTGTGCTTCCTATAGTGTCCGGGTCCCAGTGAGTTAGTCGCCCTTCATGTCTCCACTCTAAAAACTTTTTCTGCAGTTCTTCCGCCAACATATCAATTGGGAACATTCCTGCGATAACGCAGGCTGCGTGGTCCGATGTTGTGCGAAAAGCGCTACTCACTCTTAGTGCACATAGTCGGTTTACATAGTGCTAGTGCACATAGTCGGTTTACGCCCAAATTGGTGAACTAGTATTCGCCAGGTTCTCTGCTAGCGCGTTAAACACGTCTTCCTTCGTGGTGACCTCATCAAGATCTTTTGCCTCTATCAATGTCTCGTGTGTTAGGGTTTTCACCTCCGCTTGTTCTACTAGGATACTTTTAATTTTCCCTCGAATTTCGTGTCCTGTGAGCTGGTAGATCTTTTGAGCTCAATGAGAAGGTCTCCTTTCAGCATTTTTTTTTAATGCGGTTCACATTTTCGCCAAGTTCTTTGAGATTAGAGTTGTTCTTGACCTTTCGCAGCATATCTGAGTATGTCAGATTGCCCTTCGTTCTTAGAAATAACGTGTCGGGGCGGGTTGGTTTTCTCGGAACTTTTATTCGTGGCTTATGTTTGATCCACTCAGGCTCAATTTGTTTGGCTTCCGTCAGCGAATGGATGCATATTTCCTCCGCCTTCTGGGGTTTTTCTTCCGTGGCAACTTTTTCCACAGACGCCTTCTTCTTTTTGATGGTGGGAGCTGTTTGACCAATATATTCGCACGGGCGCATTCTTAGGTGTTGTGTCCCTCTTTCTTTTAGGTGTGTCGCATATTTCCCCCTGATGGCTTATGGAGCTTTTTGCTGTCGCAGTATTGGTCAGGCAAAATACTCGATTACCTAACTCCCCTGCTGTTTGGGTTGTCTTTATTGCGGTCATGGGAGTACGCCCACTTTCCTCTCATGTGGGTCTTGGATAGCCTGCGTCAACTATCTTATTATACGCTGAACGTATCAGACTTGTCAGTCTCCTGATCTTACGATGAACATTTTTTTTGCCCTAATAAAAATTCATCAGGTCTTCAATTCTTTTGCCGAGGATATTCGTGGCATCACTCTCAGCTTTTTCTTCGTTGGGATCTGTTGTTTTTCTTTCTTCCCCACTGGGTGTACGTTCCCTTCCTTCTGGATTTTGGTCGCCTGTCTCAATTGGCTTCGAGTACGGTGACTTCTCCTCTGAGATCACCTTTGGCACCGATCGCAAAAGTACAGAGCTCCTACGGAATGGATTTTGCAGGGTTGATAAATCGCACTCCGCTCCGTTTTCTTCAGTGTTACTATTTTTTGGGCCTTAAAGTAGGGCCCGCGGCTTTAACTGTTGGTGTATACTTCGGCGGTGTACTCTCTGTAACTCCTTGTGGTATGTATTTTTCAGTCATAGCTTATAGGTTAAATATGGAGTTGATTTTGTGTAGGATCTTACACAGGGTCGATGTTGCAGGATCGAAGTTGCAGGATCGAATTTGGTCTGGATTGAATTGGTCAGGATCGAATTGGCAGGATCGCCATGTAATGTGTCTAAAAAGTGAAGTTAATTTCCCTATGCTAGGCAGGGCTGGTTGAAATAAAATCTGCCAGAGTCTGCTAACCAGTAGCAGGGCTAAAAAGCCATAAGAGAAAACACTCGTCTTGAAAGTCAGAGTGATTCAGTCTTTATTAATCAAAACAGATAATGCTTTGTCTCCACCTGTATCTGAGAGCGTCAAATTTTCCATGGGACAAGTCCACTTTCGCACTCGTACAGTTGCAGGAGTACTCAAAGGTCTTAACATACACAAATCCGCTGGTCCAGATGGTATCCCCCCATAGTTCTGTAGAGGTGTTCTTGTACGCTGGCAAAACCTCTGCGAAAGCTTTTTAGTCTATCCTACTTTTCAGGGCTCTTTTCGAGTAGATGGAAAACAGCATTTGTCCAGCCCGTCCCTAAAAAAGGCGAATCTCCCTCCACGTCCAATTACCGACCCATTGCACTTACGTTCCTTCTTTCCAAGGTGATGGAAACGCTGATAAATAGTCAGCTTATGAAATATCTCGATTCACGAAAACTCCTTAATGACCGGCAGTATGGTTTTCGTAGCAACTGGTCCACTGGTGATTTGATGTCACCGAGAAGTGGAACCAATCTCTCCATCACTTCGGCGAAACCAAGATGGTTGCGCTTGATATTTCAAAGGCATTTGACAGAGTTTGGCATCAGGCTCTTTTGTCGAAAATGCGTGCATATGGCATCGATGAGTCTCTTCTACAATGGATTAGAAATTACCTTTCGGGACGTTCAATACAAGTTGTTTTGGACGGCTTCAAGTCTGCAATTCACCAAATAAATACTCTTTCTTATTTTTATAAATGATCTCTTGTCTGCAACTTCTAATCCAATCCATTCCTTCGCTGATAACAGTACCCTCAGTTTTTCATATTCGTTCCCTAACTCACGTCCTTGCTCCTCGGGCGTAGAAGGGGAACGGCAACGTATGTTAAACACATTAAATTCCGACCTGGACAGCATAATTAAATGGGGTTCAATCAACAGAATGGAATTTAATGCTTCCAAAACACAATGCTGTCTTCTGTCTCTCAAGCGAAACCAAAACCCCCAACCATTATCCATGGATGGTACTTGCGTCATTGAAACTGAAAGACTTGCCATTCTCTGTACGTGTATTAATAACCACCTTCGATGGAATGATCACATATTTGAGGTCGCCAAAAATGCTACAAAATGACTTGGATTCCTTAAACGGTGCAAGAAATATTTTACCCCGTCTGATCTGACTTCAATTTATAAGGCATTCATCTGCCCTAAGCTGAAATATGACGCCCATATCTGGTCTGGTGCACCCAAGACCGTTTTGCACATTTTTGATAGGGTACAAAATCGCGCGTTAAAACTTATAGGTGATAGAGACATTGTGAATTCCATTCATTCACTAGAACATCGGAGAAATGTCTCCTGTCTCTCCCTGTTTTATGGTTTTTTCCACAAAAAATGCTCCAGCGAAATAGCCAGTTGCATTCCTCCCCTTCAAAATTTCACCCGCAATACGCGACATGCTTCGAATGCACATCAGTTTACCCTAAAGCCAAACTTCGGTCGTACTGTCAAATATAGGGATTCATTCATAAGCCGAACATCACGAATGTGGAACGATCTACCACGCTTTGTACTTCCCCATCACTACAACCTTCAAACATTCAAAGTCGACGTGCATAGGTACCCCGTCTGTTCCTATTCCCCCTTTTCCTTGACGCTCGTGCCCTGAAACAATTAAAGGGTATTAATACTCCCTTTGGCGCACGCAGATTATAAAAAAAAAAAATAAAAAAAAAAACATGCATCTTATATACTAATTCCCTTTGAGTATTTTCCATGCATATCGACACATCGAATAGAACTTTGGGTTACAAAATATCGATAAATTTTCGGGCTACAAAGTGTCAAAGAACACATGAACCAGAATTGGGCCAACGATCTTGTTACATGATCCAAAATACAATGTGCACAATGTGGTGCGTCACCGAAAGCAAAACAATGCAGTGTGTATGCATAATGACATAATCCCCATTGACTCGGGCAGTGCACAATGTATTCATGTTTAATATTCTGCTTTGCCGGTATTCTTGCGGCGTCATCAGTTTGTATTGGCTGTCGTATTTAATTGTATTGTACCATTTGAAATGTTTGGTTGTTGCTTCCGCAATGAAAAGTGGGTCATGTTTAGTTAGACACAATGTTTGGGTGGTGAGGTAGGACCAATGTAGGTCCACTACAAAATCATGATTAACAGGTTGCATCAGCACTGTAGATTGTAGAACTTAAAAGTTAATATCATCAAATCCAAAATAATGGCACTCCGAAACGGGAATGGGCGATACGCACGAGAAGAAAAATGGCATTTTGAAAATGTAGGGTTTGAGAATGGCTTGAGGAGTGCAGTTGCCTTAGAGTCATTATCACACAAAGACTATCATTTAGTAAACATCTGCAAGAAAAGTTGAGGGAGGCGAAAAAAGCAATCAATTCTAACTGGAAAGGAATTCTGGAAAAATGAATATTGCTCCTAGTGGGAAATATAAACTGTTTGAATTGGTGATGAGATCCATTGTCTGGTACGCGGCTCAAATCTGGGGAATTTCGCAGGACGCGGAAGTTGAGAAGCTGTTGAAAAGCTTCATATAGAAAATATTTCGTTCACCGGTAAACACACCAATATACATACAGCATCTCGAAACTGGGTTACCTCCGCTATACATGTTTACGTTAAGGAAGCACTTCAGTTGCATCTGCAAAATATGGGAATTACCAAACTATCAGTTTCCCAAAATCGTTGTAACGCACCTTCTCTGCCAAAAACTGCAATTTTTGAACGAATGCGTGAGCATGATACTGGAGGACAACACTTCACGCTGGAAAAGCGCTGTTAAACTCCGCAAACATCATTTGTTTAGACTCAATTATCTCAAATATCCTCAAAAATCCATAATCAGCAAATACCCGGCGGACGAAAAAAGGGGTTCCCAAAATCGAGCCTAACTGGAGATGCCCAAAAGTTGGCACGCCATCTGTCCGTACCGGGTGCCAAATACGCTGTAACATGGAAAATAATAACCGAGCGTTACGATAACCCCCGGCTATTAGTTTCTTCATGGCTATACAAATTATTGTCCCATCCGAATGCACAAACCGGAAATGCTAAATCTACACACACTTTACATGATACCATACAAGAATGTTTACTGGGATTGCAAGGATTGAAGTTAGACACAAGCAGTTGGGATCCGATCCTGCTTCATCTTTTTCTCCAAAAATTGGACAAGGATGCCAATATACTTTATGAGCAGTCGCTGGATCATCCAAGACAGCTGCTATAATTTAAGAAGTTCCTTGATTTTCAATCCCTGGAGGCGTTGGGGACTAAGAAAAAATGGGAGGATAACAGATCAAACAAACCAGCTTTTAAGACGTTATCGGTAGTAGCATCTCATCAGATGGTTTGTTCATCATGCAAGAGCAGCCATCCGCTATACAAGTGCCGACAATTCCTAGACCTACCACCTACAAAATGGTTGAACCTTGTCAAGCAAGTCAATCTTTGTATCAATTGCTTGAGCTCCGGGCATTTTGCAACGAACTGTATTTCTCGCAACTGTTCGAAATGCCATAATATGATAATGTGTACGCTCTGTTTGGATACAGTTATTTTAGCACATACGAATTCGAATGAAGTGTCGTTTAAGATTTTAACGAGGGTTGCATCAAGACGATTATGAATGGCTAGAAGAACACCGCGGCCCAAGGCGAGGTCGTCATTATTCTGGCCATCAGCGCGAAAGACTTCGAAATCGGTAGTGAATAAATAAAATTGGGACAAAGGTTGGTTTCTGTTAGGGCAAAAATGTCATAAGGAAGTGTTTGTGAGCTAAGATGCACCATCGAGGATTTGGGGCTGACATTCTGGTAGAAAAGGGAAAGGAACTGCGGAGCAATTCCGACTGAGTTAGATGGAACGACTGGATGGGAGTTAGGGACGAAAATAACTATTAAAGTTACTGCGAGTTTTATGGAGACATGAGAAACGTTTGGAGTCAATATGAGAAGCAAAGATTAAAAGGTCTTTATCCATAGTGGAAGAGGAAATGTTAAGACTCTCATGAAAACGGGTGTAGATTTTTCTCAGGGCCACAGGATCGATTGGAAGGCCTTCATTTTGAATCGAAACCATGACATTCGTCTTTGTTTTGCCATCGATGCACATGGAGTCGAGCTTGTCATATAATTAGGCAAGGTAAAGGCCAACATTTTCAAAAAGCCTGTGATCATGTAGTCTTGATATAATATAGTGACCATAGAGGTCATTAATCGTTGACGTGGGGTCCGCTAAATTGGACGTGAGTTTAATGGTGGGAGGAAACAGCGGATGAAAAATAGGGGGAGTTGCGGTAGGTGGCGAGTCAACTTGTTGCGATAGAATTGTTAAGAGAGGCCGTGGACGAAGAAGGGGCAGAAGTGCTAGGCTAGGCTTAATGAGAAGAGTTTGTGGATCTTCTGAGGGTGGAAGAGAATGGGGGAGGATAGAGAGTGTGGGAATGAATGAAATTCAGGTAATTAGCAGAGACTGGTCTAATAGAAGGTGGGGTTTTGGATGTAGAAGGAGCAGAGACGGGCGTCAGATTAAATGAGACGCGGTTTTGTGTTTGAAGAAGGGAGTGAGCAGAATTAGAACTAAGGTTACGTTTAGGCTTATTGTTAAAATTAGATTTACGGTTAAACTTAGTGTTGTCATCTTCCAGGACCTTGGAATTAACTTTTCTCATACTTATCTTATCCAGATGAAAAACATTACCCAATGGGTTGAAGAAAAGCCATCCGTATTTCTTTAGCCGAGGAGCTCCATTAACGATGAAATCAATGTAATCAACGCATTTGCATTTGTTGCCGATTCTAAGTTTATCAAGCCTTTGATTCCATTCGGAGAGGGTCCATGTTATTCCGAGGCGCACAACCGTGAGTGAGGGATGCGTAGCAGGTTGCAGAGCAGATTGTGGAGCGGGTTGTGGAGCAGATCGCAGAGCACGTGGTGGACAAGCTTCGATTTCCAAGGGGATGTTAGTTTGTGGTAGCATGAATGAAGATGGAGGAGAATAATGTGGTTTTGGCGAGGTGGTGCACGCAGATTCTATCATCTCGGTGAGCATCGAAGTATTATTTACAGAACTGGAGTGCAGCGGATAAATGTTGTCAATTTTGTTAGACGTAATTTTAATTTCTTCAGCAATGTCACACATCATGACTCGTGATACAGCGACTTCATTGCCTAAGTCATCAATTTTACGCGCTAAATCGAGAATGCGTTGATCAGCACCGGAGTTTTGGAAATGCTCATCTAGATCAGAACCAAGGAATTTAAGCACGGGGTGAATGTGGTTTGTTGGCACAATGACACAGTGCGCGATTGCAGATTAAACAAAACTGGGCGGAAGCAAAGTGACACAAATTCGAGGAAGCAATATTAAGCTCGCAAAATAAAGGTAATAGCCGAAAATTGTAAGTTGACAAAAATTGCAATAAACTTACCCAAAATTAAATTGCACTTAATTTGCGGCTGGGAAAGAAGGAAAAATACGTCCGAAAATGTGGAAGGTTGAATGGTGTAAGTTAAGATAATATGACCTAACCAACAAATTTTGAATTGCCGCGCGCTATTGCATTCAGTGTCTCAGATTAACCTCATCAGCCGAAGAGTGGTAAGGGCACTAAACTTAGCGCCGGAACTTGACTCCCTTATCATAGAAGGAACAGGCCAAGGAAATCAAGAATCAACCCAGCAAGTAAGTGTTAGACTGCAATGGAACACAACCAACTACTCTTTAAGGGTTGAAGCATTTGCACTCAGAGAAATTATCTCACCTCAGCCTGCTCAGCCGTTGGAAATTTCTTCATGGAAAGTCCCAGGTAATATCAAGCTCGCGGATTCCGGGTTTAACCAGACGGACAAAATAGACTTGTTATTGTGTGTCGAATTCTATCACGAGTTGCTGGTTGTCGGACAAATTGAGCTAAGAGATGGTCTACCAATATTACAAAATGCAGTGAAAGAAATCATAGAAAAATTCTGGCGACTGGAGGAAATTGCAGAAGATACAACCAACTTAAATCCAGCGATCAAAAATGCGCAAGGCACTTTGCCAAAAACATTCCAGCTGGACAAGCAGAATGGAAGATTTGTAGTGAGCTTGCCTTTTGCATGCCAACCGTCAGAGTTAGGTGACTCTAAGGAAGTAGCCCTACGAGAATGTTTCGCTATGGAGGAAAGGTTAAGTAAGGACGACCAGCTGAGAACCCTATACGTCAACTTTATGGAAGAGTATATCCAACTGGGGCACATGAAAGAGGTAGACGTAAGTAACTCAAAGCTCCCACACTACTTCCTACCTCATCATGGAGTGCTTAAGCCCGACAGTAGTATGACTAAATTAAGAGCAGTATGTGACCACCCATCAATGAAAATATCAACGGACATTTCATTGAATGACTTACTGCTAGCAGGTCCAACAATTCAGGACGATATTTTTTCACTACTACTACGCTTTCGAACGTCACGTTTTGTGTTTACTGCCGATACCAAGAAAATGTATCGACAGATAATTATAACAGCAGAATCTCTAATATTTTGGCAGAAGGCAAAGGATCAAAATCTGAAGTGTTATCAGCTCAATACGGCACCACCTCCGCCCCTTGCTTGGCCACGCGCTGCCTGAAATAATTAAGAGTGAGTGGTATAAGTGACTTAGATTCTAAGCTAAAATCCTTAGTAGAAGATATAACGGAATATGCCGCTTTTAGTGAAAGTGGTGTGGTGTATAATGACGGAGTTATTTAGTGGTATGTTAGTGCAAAAGTTAAAAGAAATAGTATCGGGCGCATTGGCAGCTGCTATAATGACTAAAAATAATCTGACAGAAGTCAGAGAAATAGTAGATAATTATATTGGACAGGATCAGGGCAATTTACGCTTTACAGATTCTAGTAAGTGCTACAATAAAAACCTAAGTAATCAGAAAGGTTATAGTATGTCGAAAATAATAGTTCTCAGCCCAATCAGCCAAGACCAAATGAATACTTTAGGCCAAATTTTAACAGAAATAATAGCTGGCATCCAAGACTGAATGACCAGTTTACTCAACAGACTAACAGATCACAACAGTTTAGGTGAAATAACAATGAAAAGGACAATCGACAAAGAAGACTGCGACCTCAATCTATGGAAGTAGGAACCTTAAGTGGGTCTGAAACAAACTCTATCGAGGATAAATTTTTTTATAAATTAGCCTCGGAAAATAATAAAAATTTTATAACAGTAACTACAGCAGGAGGAAATTGTTTAGCTACAGCAGGAGAAAAGTGTTTAGCTCTAGTAAATACTATAGTACATTAAATCAAAATAAATTATCTAATATTAAGTACGATGTAGTGAACTACACCTCGAAAACAATCAATACGATAGAGGGAGAAGTGAAGGCACCCAATAAAACTATAGCAACATCGTGCCCCACAGAATTTAGATATCCTGCAAATACAAGAATGAAGTGGATTAGTATGAAATTAGAAAAACCTTATGATCTACTAATTGGAATGGATTGGATCATTAAATATGTGAGGGATATTATTATAGAAAAACAAGAAATTAACATGACTAACGGAGTGAGCCTTCCATTCTTGACTAAGACCATGAAAAAACAGGTTAATATACTTGAAGTAAGCGAAATGCAAAATCTCCAATTAAATCATTTACATGCGAAAGAGAGGATTGTAATAGAAAAACTGATTCGGAAACTGAGTAAACTCTTATATATATGTAAAGAATGTTATTATACAACAACAGACAATAACAGAAGAACAAATAAATTGAAAACTATATCGGTACCCATCAAAGCACAAAGCTGAGGTAAGAAGACGAATGGAAGAAATGGAACGACTATGCATTATTAGAAAGAGTAAAAGCAGATACAATAATTTCTCCAATAATAGTAGTGAAGAAAAAAAAGGTAATTCAAGAATAGACAAGTTTAGTATTGTAGTAGATTACAGACCCCTTGCCTAATATTGACAATATCCTTGAAAAACTCGGTAAGGTACAATATTTCAGTACTGTAAATAAAAGATTATCATCAAATACTTGCATCCGAGAAAGATATTGAAAAAACTGCATTTGTTTCTCCGGTAGGGTTATATGAATATGTCCGCATGCCGTTCGGGTTAAAAAATCCACCGGTGACATTTCAACGTTTAATGAATGAGATTCTTCTTGAATATATTAATCAAATATGTGTAGTATATCTTGATGATATACTCATCTTTTCTACGACTCTAAAGGAACATGAAAATTCATTAACAAAGATTTTTAGGAAACCTCAAAAACATAATTTAAAGATTCAGCTTGACATTCTAACAGTAGACGGAATTAAGCGAATCCAGTGGACATTGCCAACCATTTTAATCAATTCTTTGTGTCTTTCGCTGCTAGATCGAAACCCTGTCCTCCACAATACAATTGTAGTTGTAATTTATATACAGATGTAGTTCAAGACAAATCTCTAAGCAATAGTTTTGTTTTTAAACCTTTCACTCCATTTGAAATTCACAAATGTATAATGTCTCCCGACAACGAATATTCCAGTACTTCCGATAAAATAACTAACTGTCTTTTAAAACGTATTTCACTGTATATTGTTGATGTGTTATGTCATTTATTTAATTTAAGTGTTAATTGTGGTACATTTCCATCATCGTTAAAAAGTGCTGAAGTTATTCCTCTGTTCAAAAAAGGGAATCGACTTTCAATGACCCAATATAGACCTAATTCTATACTCCCAACGTTCTGTAAATTATTTGAGAAACTAATCAAAGTACGCCTTGTATCATTTTTGAATAAAAATCATTTCTTCAGTGATCAACAATTCGGTTTTCGTGAGGGTAGATCTACTGAAGATGCTATTCTTAAGCTATGTAGTGAAATCTATGATAGCTTCAATAATAATAACAACAGTGTTGTTCTCTTCATTGATATGACAAAAGCATTCGATATGGTCAATCATGATATATTGTTAGATAAATTATACAAAGCTGGAATGAGAGGCGCAATATACAATTGGTTTTCATCCTATTTGACAGATAGAAGTCAACGAGTAAAACTTGACGGAACTTATTGCACTGATTTAAAAACGACTATTGGTGTACCTCAAGGATCAGTCCTTCGGCCAATATTATTTTTAATTTATATTAACTCCTTATTCTATCAAAACTTCAATAGTCAAATTACTGCTTTTGCTAATGATATGGCATTTACATACGCAAACAACAGCCTATTTGACTCAGCGATAAAATTGCATATGGATCTTAACATACTGCGACAGTGGTTCGCTAAGCACGAGCTACTTATAAGCGATAAAACAAAACTAATGATATGTAATTTGAAGGGTCCTTGTCCACTTGATTGTGATGTTATGTTTCACTCCACTTCCTGTACGAAATTGTCCATATGTGTTCATGTGTGTGACAAAAAAAACTTTTGTGAGGATTCAGAGTGTAATTCCAATTGTTTCAAAATAGAAGGTGTTGAGAGATACAAGTACCTAGGGGTTTTGATAGATACAAATCTAACTTGGAAAGCACACGTAGAGGATTTAAAAAATTATATGTTATGTGTTACTCGTAAAAAGTATCTTTTAAAACCACATTGTTCAAAGAAAATTTTACTAATGATATACTATGGACTTGCACACTCTAAGTTACAATATGGCATTGTAAGTTGGGGTGGAACCTACAATAACACAATTGAAACATTAAATATTGACCAAAAACATCTTATTAGGATTATACTTAAAGTAAATAGATTCGCTAACAGTTGGCCACTATTTCTTAGCCTACGTGTTTTGCCATTAAAACATCTCTATATCTTTAAGGTTCTTAAAGTTTTTTCATGCGAAGTGGTTACAGCGCTACTCTCAGAAGCTCAAATTCATACGGACTAAGAATTAATAGTATGGCATTAGTAAACATCCCTTTAGATAATAGAACCCATTTCTTGAAATTTTATACTGCGGCAGCACCAAGGCTTTTTAACAAACTACCATATGAATTACGCTTAATAACTCAACCCAATATATTCTTAAAAGAAGTAAAAAAAAATATTTTTAGTATGAATAGTTCTGCAGTCAAATTTTTTTTAAATACTTCTATGTGATTTGTAAACTATGTTTGTAAGGTATCTAATGTAGTCTATTTTCATTATTATTTTTGTCATATTAGAAATTTCTTTTAATTTTTAATTTTAATTTTCTTGAATTTACCCCACACGAAATAAACTGTATTAAATTCAATTGAAGGATCATTCGCCTCTAGTCACTCAAGTACTATAGAATGATGCCTATTTATTCGTTTTAAATTGTTAGTAATCATCTTGCATGTAATTTTAAATATATATTATCAAAAATTGAGTAATCTATTTATAACTAGCATTTAAAAAACTGAATAAAATAATAATAAAAAAAAATAAAAAAAAACCACCCTCCGCAAGTGGAGTTTTACCGACTTAACTCCAGCCTCCCACAACCCACTAAAGTGTGGCGCAGAAGGTGGTATGAAATGCCATGCAATGCCATCCATCGCAAGCGCAGCAACAATATCGTCATTGTGAGTTCGTGACAGAACGAGTTTCTGCATTCCATTAAGACAGCGACCGACGTGCTCCTTGAAAATTTTATCTATTGTCGCAAGACTGCTAAAAACGCATCAGTTGTTAGGTCACTTACCGACTCCAGATGAATTGCCTTGGTGCTCATACACACAAAGAGTACAAAATAAGTCTTTGACAATCTTGGTTTGCGAACACGGGAGAGTTTAATTGTAAATGGCATCCGCATCCGTCGTTCGCAAATGGTCGGCTTTGCTGTACTCGTTGAGGCGGTAAATCACTAATGAGCTGAGTACTAGTGAGTTCCCGTTGCAAAAATCATGGTTTACATCTATGCACGATCTATCGGATAAGATTGCAGCTTCCTATACTCCAATACCGTTGCCGAACTATAGCGAAAGTTTCGGAGACCCCTGAATGAAGATTGGTAGTATGTATGTTCTCGACTACAAGAGAAGAAACGTGGTTACTAGGAAGTAGTATAGGCTGTTTCAACGTGAAGGAAACATTGGCATGTTTAATACATCCCCCGACACGTAAAAGAACATCCTTGCCTATGAACGCTGAATATTTGAGCAGTTTAGATTTGAGTGGAAGAACACGTTTTTTTTTAACAAGATTATTTATCACTCCCAAAGGCTTCTTGTTGAATGTATTTTAGTATATAGAGATTAGCTGATTGAATTTCGTCAAACCTAAGGCCGTGCGAGAGTGTAACAAGATTGGTAGGCCGACAGTTTGACGCGAACCGAATACAATAAGGGAATATTCTTATCAAGCACCTCCATGATGAACTCTTCTCGACGAGGTTTGTAAGGACATTCGTACCAACCGATTATAGGAACACTTGCTTTGGTGGGTGCCTTTCTTCCTCAGAAACCCTTGCTGTATCTGGTTGCGGCACGGAGAAATTTGATGCTGGCCATATGTTCTGGGGATCTGCATGGCGATTGATCGGGAAACTACTGACTGTCCAAAACATGGATTGGACCAGTAGCGCAACAATCAAGTTCGTAATGTAGTGCTTGCTTTACCTCCTCGTGGTGGTCCTCGGGCAAATGAATGTATAAATCTTTATTTATGTAGGCCAAAATTGCAAGTGCGAGATTGTCTAGGGTCTTATGCCTAGGCTAGGTATCCTGGGCCAGAAACCCGCGTTACCGAAACTTCAATCGCTACGGAAACCGACACAATGCCTCGGATAAGGACTGATAACACGTTGACGTCCTTTGGCTATCGTACCCGGACTAAGATTGGTTTCTGGAATGTGAAGACGATCATTGACTCTCAGAGTGAAGGACCTCAGAACGCCAGATTCCTTCAATTGGAGCATGAGTTCATGTGATATAAGCTGGACATATTGGGAGTAAGGTAAGCGAGATAAGAGGGTTAGATGCGGGTGAGTACCAATCCCCAACGCGTAACACTGTATTACTCTACTCCGCAAGACCAACCGGAAACCCCCGTGGATATGGAGTTGGACTGCTGCTAACGCCAACAGCACGCAGAGGCCTAATTACCTGGCAGCCGCACGGTGATAGGATTTTAACGGCCAGATTCCGGACGAGAGTACGTCGCGTCACCATCATACAGTGCTACGCCCCCACGGATGGTTCGTCTGAGGAAGAAAAGGAGAACTTCTACAACCAGTTGGGAGCTGTTCATAACGCAACACCCAACGGCGACATAGTCATTGTGATGGGGGACCTGAATGCCAAGGTAGGCTGCGACAACGAAGGGCTCAAACATGTTATGGGACGACACGGACTAGGCAATCGTAATGACAACGGCGAAAGATTTGTTAACTTTTGTAACGCAAATCGTCATGTCATAGGTGGCACCATGTTTGAGCTCAAAGCCTGCCATAAAATCAGTTGGGTGTCAACTGACAGGCAAGCAACCTCCAACCAAATTGACCATTTTGCCACCAGTCGCCGTTTTAGAAGTAGTCTCCTAGACGTCCGAAACAGGCGAGGTGCCGACATGGGGTTGGTACGAGATCACCATCTTATGATAGCTACTCTCCGATTACGCACTGCTGCCGTTCGTAGATCTAGCGACACAAGAATACCTAGGTTCAACGTAGACCGACTGAGAGTTCCACAGTGGGCCAAGAATTAAGGGACCATCTCTCACGTGGAGTGGAAACAATCAGCAGCTCCCTGCCCGCCACCATCCAAGACCATTGGTGCGCTGTGAAAACGGTTTTCACATCAGGTGCTGAAAGGATTGTCGGTCGATCGCAGGGAAACCATAGGGCGTGGCTTTTCGAGGATACCTGGAGAAGGATCAACGAACGAAAACAGCTAAGAGCTCGAATTGCAGCGACTCCGGCAGCAGGGAGGATCGAGCTTGAGTCCCTATATCACATGAAGATGAGAGAAGTACAGCGTAGCATGAGACGTGACACGCGCAAGTACATCAATGCGCTGGCTACGGAAGCAGAAGAAGCAGCAGTGAGGTGCGACAGCAGAACCGTTTATAGAATCACTAAAGAGCTTATAGGTGGCCGAAGCTCTACTCAACACCCAGTGAAAGGCTTAAACGGTTCGTTGCTAATATCAGATGAGGATAATCTGAAGAGATAGAAGGAGCATTTTGCTTCTTTTCTAAACCGAGTATTCGCCAACACCTAGAAGACACACTCTACGCCGAACAAGCAGGTTTCCGCTCTGGATCCTCCTGTGTCGACCACATCCACACCCTGCGGATCATCATCGAGCAATGTGTTGAATATCGATCCCCAGTTCACCTGTTGTTCATCGATTTTGAAAAGGCGTTTAATAGTGTCAATCGGGAATTTATTTGGCGTGCCTTGCGCAGGAGAGGCATTCTGGATAAATTAATAGTAATTATCAAGGCTACATATTATGGGTCCACATGTCACGTTTTGCACAGAGGCAGGCTGTCTGAGGAATTCGAAGTCCAAAGTGGGGTTCGGCAAAGGCTGCATACTTTCACCAATATTGTTTTATTGGTGATTAGCGATGTGCTGAATGCGGCCTTATCAACAGGAAATGGAGGAATTCGATGGACTCTCACATCTGAACTCAAACTTTCTTTCTTTCTCTCTCTCTCTCAATTTCTTCAAAACGCCCGTGCCCTGAAATAATTTAATGGTATTCATATCCCATTTGGCGCGCGCAAAATATAAAAAAAAAAAAAAAAAAAAAAAAACACCTCGACTACGCCGACGATGTATGCCTACTGTCTCACAGAATAATGGACCTTCACCAAATGACAGCAAATGTGGAGAGGGAAGCAGACGACATTGGGCTGAAAATTAACTCGGCAAAAACAAAAATGATCAGCCTAGGACCAAACTCATCAACTCATATATGCATTGCTGGACAAACGGTTGAGAGAGTAGAGAGTTTCCAATACCTTGGGAGTATTGTCTCAACCGATGGCGGAACCAAACTGGATATAGCCAGCCGAATAGGTAAGGCAAAATCTGCGTTTGGGATGCTATCCATAGTTTGGCAAAGTAATGCAATTAGCTTAAACACCAAGCTACGACTGTTCCGTTCCAACGTTGAATCCGTGCTGCTATATGGATGTGGTACCTGGAGAGTGACCGTCACTATCACGAGGAAGCTGCAAACGTTTGTCAATAGGTGTCTACGTTACATTTTAAAGATATTCTGGCCAAACCGTATCTCTAACGAACAGCTCTATCAAAGAACGGGCCATGCACCTTTAGGCACAACCATACGACGACGAAAGTGGCAGTGGATCGGTCACACTCACCGAAAGGGTGACAGGTCCATAGCTAACCAAGCGACGCAATGGAACCCGCTTACCCAGGATGGCAGGATACGCGGCTGTCCTAGGAGTACGTGGCGCAGAACAGTTGAGAAGGAAGCACAGCAACTGGGAAAGAGTTGGGGAGAGCTGAGGCACATTTCCAGAAATCGCACACGATGGCGCGTAGGCGTTGTAGAAGCCCTAGGACCCACAAGGGGATACAGGACATAAGAAAGAAAAAAGAAGATATGTTTTGTGGTAACGGCAGGAAAAAAGGGCTGCTCCACTAAAGATGATGATCACTTAAGCGTGAAGGCAATACACCACGAGAAGCACAATCTGCATGATTAGATTCTAAAGCGATATGATACCATGCTTATCGTGGAATCTTCTCAAGGATAGCAGCTGTACGATTTGCGACGAAGATGGTCCAGCGACGAGGAGAAGATGACAGCCAGTAAAGCACGATTTGTGACCCACACCAAGCAAACACTCTACAGCTAGTTGGGATAGACGATTTAATCGTCTCTATCAGACCAAAAAGAAGTAGAGCTCCGCAAAGCTCCATTCGTGGAATGGATACTGGTTTAACAGGTGCTACCTTTGCCTTGGTTGCAATCAAAACGATTTTATATTAATTTTTCGCGATATTACAACGAGCGTAGACTATAGCCGCCTCTGCTAACGAGGAATCGTCGAAGATGGTTCAGTGACGAGAAGGAGATGACAGCCAGTAAAGCACGATTTGTGAGTCACACCACGCATACACTCTACAGCTAGTTGGGATAAAAGATTTGATCAACCCTATTTTTTTTTTTGTTTTATATCTCGCACGTGTTAAAGGGGATATGAATACCCTTATACTAATTTTTAGAACACGTACGTTTTGTGGAAAGGGGAAGAGACAGAGAGGAAGACAGAGTGGTGTGGTTTGAAACTCAGATGGTATTAAGTTTCTGTAAACTCCAAGGGTGGCTGTCCAGATAACTGGGGAGTATTTTGTTTGTTTTCGCTATTTTTGTCTTTGCTTATGATTCACTGTATTTTTTTCCGTCCTCCTGATGTCTTCATCACGATCAAGTTGCGTTTTAGCCATATGACCACCCTACTGCCAGTGTTATGGCTTCACAGTAGAGTTGACTGAGCTTTCGTCAACTTTTTTATTTATTTCATGCGAAATAAATAGATGATTCTTGACATCAGGATTCGAACCGTGAATTAACAGCGTGACAAGCGATGATGTTACCACGTAGTAGAAGTAGAGCTCCGCAAAGCTCCAATCGTGGAATGGATACTGGTTTAAGAGGTGCTACCTTTGTTTTGGTTGCAATTAAAACGATTTTATATTAATTTTTCGCGATTTTACAACGAGCATAGACTAAAGCCGCGTCTGCTAACGAGGAATTGTCGAAATTCAACTTCTTCTAGCGAAGCAAATACGTTTCGTAGAACCCAAATCTGTTCAAAGCACTCGAGTTCGCTTTGATAGACTTTCCATCGGTTAGCCAAATGCGATGGTAACTATCATCCCAGGTGAGTTCAGATGAGCACAGCTCGTGGAATAGGATTTTGAATAATATGACGGATGTGGCTAAAAATCCTGAAGGGTTGAAGATTCGAGAAATTTCAGACAACAATGTCGGTCTAGTTGGTTAGGTGCATAGAGGAGAATCAGACATTCTAAACGAAAATTCGGCAGTTGTTGGGCTCCAGTGCATTCCAGGTACCTATATCATCGACGAACGTTCCGTATCAACCATTCAATTGCTGAATGTTTTTTGTTTAGAGAGTTTGATCTCAGAGAAACCATACTCCTCCGGGCGGGACGTACAACGAGGTTACGGCACAAATATAAAAAAAACGTCCGTGAGAGAAATAGACTGAAATTTCTTTTAGAATAGAAAGAGAATGTATGTTATGTATAAATGTACTTAGGCATAGATATGTAAGAATGTGTGGATATATAGAGTATATAGATAGGTAATATGTGTATGTGTTATTCGAGTTGTTTATTTTTCGACAAATGCTGTTTCATTATGCAAGTATGAGTGTCTTTGGAAACGATGCTCCATTGAGCTCAAGCGACTAACAGCTGATTTTAGTGAATTGCCAAAGACGGGTGAAGAAGTTTAATAAAACGGCAACTGAACGACATGTCTACCATTGGATGATGGCGAGAATGTTCGTCGAAAATGTTGTTCAGTCTCATCGTCACTGAAATGTTCATCTTTAGGTGGTGTTACTTCTTCTAGCTCCCAAAAACGCTGTAGCAATACAGCGATGTCAAGTGTAGAATGGAGTGATGAAATGGGTGCATGAGTAGATTGTTTGGTATTTAACAACTCCCCTGTTATCACCCAGCCAAATGATGTATTCTGGGCTACTGGTATTCCATCTATCGGACTAGGAATATTAAACGAAGAGTCTGCTAGATCCAAATTACGAGTATACGACCAATTGTAGGGATTGAACGGCTGTGAATGCAGGTTGGAACTTAACTTGCTTGACTTACAAAGGCATCAACGAATATATGGTTTTGTGTATCGCGAGAACACAGCTTCATCGAAACGCAACCTATGGTATAACCTGCTTCAGTGGATGACACTCCCAGAATTGGAATTCTAGCATGCTTACGAGGAATTCCTAATCTTTGAGCAAACGATTCAACAACAAACAAAACCTGAGACACCGAATCTATTAACACCCTACAGCTTAGCAAAATTGCTTTGATTATCCTGAACCTTTACCAATGTTGTGGGTAAATGGTTTGTTTACATAAGCCAATATCGGTCGAGTGGTTATTGACAATTTGAGGAACAGGCGACGATGGCGACGGTTTTGGTAGATGTTGATTAGATCTCAGTGCGGAGAACTGAAGACGCGACGATGGTTTATGGTCTACTTCCATTCGACGGGCCAGTGAGTGGTGACACAATTTACATGACCGACAGCGGAACAATGAACGACATTTGGTTGCAGGGTGACCTAACCGAAGACAATTAAAACACAAAGAGTTCGTTTTCACAAAACACTGACGCGATTCAATATCTAGCGCGATAAATTTAGGACACTGGGGTAAGATTGGTTATCGCTGCACTTGGGGCATAATGGAGTTGATTGTGGCGATTCGGCGAAATGAGATCGAATCTGTACTTGCGATTTCATACGCGATAGGTTAAGATGAGAAATAGATTCTAGTTTGTTGAGCTACAGGTAAATCAACCACGGATAGCGATTTTTCGAAACAAGCGCATTAAGTCCACGAATGGCCTCGGTCGGCGCCATCTGATATTATTCGCAAGGTTTGACCGTTAACACTGCTTATGGATGGAAGTGATAGAAAAGATTGAATAAACGATTGCACTATTAGATTTACCCGATCGTATCGTTTCTCCAAACCTTCGTAAACTTTGAGATAGTTAGCCTCAAAAATTGGGATATACTTGACTAAATTTGCCGCGTCACCCCGAAGATACGATTTTAATTACTTAAACTTTTGACTCGATAAAAGAGCTTTCTTATTGTCTACCGAACCCAGAAATATGTCGTGAAATGACGGTCAATCTTTATAATCTCCTGAAAATGAAAAGGATGGCACTTCTAACCTCGGCAACTGAATACCGGAACTGTCTTTCGATGTGGTATGCTCTAACAACGTCGATTGCTGAAGCGTAAGTTTCTCCACCATTGGATTGTCACACGAAACAGGCTGCGTTTTACAAATATGCTGCCTTAACTCGCATGTGCTTAAAAAAGAGGGTTTCGTAGTCACCAAACTCTGTTTCTACATCTTTGAACTGATCATCCTTGGCGGTTTGTAAGAGTTCAACGCGTAGTTTCTGAAAATCCGACCACGTTTCGTCTAACTTTTTTAGTGGAATCTCTAGCATCTCTAGAGGAGTATCATTCGTAATAGTTTCAACGAAAGATACTGCACGCGTCAAACGACCTTTCCAGTTTCAATTTTAATGAACTCATTGTCTATAAGTCTGATATACCACCACCAACAGAGTACCCGACACTTTCTATCAGCACACTTTCAATTACCAAATGTATATATATTGTTTTATAATTTTAAAGCGGGAGTGGATTTGATTCTATGAAAATCCGGCTCGAAGGACCACTAATGTTTCTGATTCGACGACGAGTTCAATAAAAAGTAAAAAAAAGAATCTACGAATGAGCGAATAACCAAGCAACGAGAAAAAAAAAGGTTCAATAATTTTTTTGCACTCAACAGTCTTTATCTGTAAACATTATAATTAGTTTATTTGAAAAGATGTATGAAAGTATATTAACTATACAAGAAAAGGGATATCACCATCTGCTGTCGACTGCGTTCAAAATCTAAGTGGCCGAGACCATCAACGGACGACCATCAGCAGCCAGAATGCACCCATGCATTCACTCACGCACACAAGCTCAAGCGGGTCATGCAAGCACTGTACGTACTCCGTGTGCATTGAGATGGATTTATGTGTGGATCGCACGGTCGATGCTGCTGCGCATGGATTGGATGAATTAGTTGTTGAAGATGAAACATCCGATTGAATGCACGAGTGGTGTGATATATATGTACAGTGAGTAACAGATAATAGGAACAATTTAACAGTGATTAACAAATGCACATAAGTCAAACAAAAAAAAATTAAATAACAAAGAAAAACAAACAATAGTATTAAACAATAACGACAGATGCTAGTGACCATGCAATTGTCATTCTGTTTGTTTTGTGCTCAGAACACTTAATAATTACGAAAAGAACTACAGCACTACAGATAAAAAAAAATTTATTAGTTATGTATGCAGTAAATTATTTCAGACCGTATTTATATGAGAAAATTGTAGCGGACCATGTACAAATCAAGTACCTTAACAGCAAATATAAAGGAAATGAATTCTCACAACAACACCAAACTTGACTGTTATACAATTATGAGATAGAATATTTACAGGGTAAAGAAAATAAGATAGCCGATTATTTAAGTAGATAATAATGAAGAAGAATCAAATTTGGAAATTTGATTCTTTGGGATAAAAGATTTTTTTTTCCCGAGGGTTGGTGAAAAATCTTCCATAGACACTATGAGGATAGCAAGCGCGTGCTCATAGTAGTGTCAGATTATTACTGACTTAAAAAACACCACCCTGCTATTTAATTTGTTATATATTGTAACTAAGAAGGACCTTATCAAGCAATTTTTCTATCGTGAAAAAAACTCGTTTGGCAGGTTACTTTCCACTGAAAGATCCTGCATGTTCTGCAATCTAGGCGCGGTTGATTCCTTTCTCGCCAAGTCGAAAGGTTTCGTCCTTTGTAGTCAGCGCAATAAATTACTTTCATCCAGAATTTGTAGGATTGTATTGTTGACATGTCCGATTAGTCGGTTTCTATGCTTTCTCGCGAAGCTTCTAATTTCAGCTTCGATTGTCGGAATTCCGAGATCCCTGTGGATATCATCGTTTCTAGTATACCACGGTACGTGGACAATTTCTCTTAGCACTTTATTTTGAAAAGTTTGTAAAATATTGGCGTTTGATTTCTTGGTACAGCCCCAAAGTTGTATCCCGTAACTCCACACCGGCTTTAGCACTTGCTTGTATAAAAGCAGTTTGTTCTCAGTACTGAGCTGGGAGTGTTTTCCGAGCAACCAGTTCATTTCTCTATATTTGATTTCGAGTTCTTTACGTTTCATTTTCACGTGCGAATTCCATTTCAGTTTTGCGTCGAGTGTCATTCCAAGGTATTTGGCCTCGTTTGCAAAAAGTATTCGGGCCAAGTTTAGGAAAATTGACAAGACATTAGTTTTCTTATAAGTGAAATTCACGTGAACAGATTTAGATTCGTTGAGGGAGATCCGCCAGTCCCTCGTCCATTCATTTACTTTATTCAGTGCGTTTTGCAGTTTTGCAGTCGTTTCTTCGATTGTTTTACCTACGGCTAGGATAGCGGTGTCATCGGCGAACGTAGCCAGGATAGTGCCATCTTCTTCTATATAACAGATAGAGAAGTGGCCCAAGAACGCTTCCTTGCGGTACACCGGCCGAAATTTCTTTGAGCTCCGAGTATTCATTTCCATGTCTAACACGGAAGAGTCTATTCCCGAGATATGATTCTAGAATGTCGTATAGGCATAGAGGGAGAACTTGTCGTAATTTGCAATTCAAGCCGAGACGTCAAGAAATACGCTTACATCAGTAATTCTATGCACCTGGTCAATTGTCGAATGCTTACTTCTGAACCCAAACTGTTGGTCATGGATAAGATTATTTCCTTTTATAACCGGTTGGAGACGCCTTAGTAATATCCTCTCGAAAATTTTGGATATAACTGAAAGTAGCGAAATTGGCGGCTTTCCTGGTTTTACAACCATTATAACTTCCGCAACTTTCCATTGGTTAGGCAAGAGTTTTAATCTGAGCGCAGCATTTACAATATGATCAGGTCATAACCAGGAGCTTTCTTAGGTTTTAGATTCCCCATCTCATGTTTGAGTTCCCTTAGCGTTGCACTTGTAAGTGCTAAATCGTCAGATGGTAAGTCCGGCCTATTGATATTTTCGTAAGACACTTGACCATCGTACTGTTTAAAGGTGTCTTCCAGGTGGGCCGCAAAAACGTCCACTTTTTCTTTATCTTCCCTTGCCCATTCATTGTAATTTAATTTAATTGGCGGCGCGGGGACTTTGGGCCTTTTTGGTGCCTTTTACAGCTTTCCAAAGTGTATAATTGGAATCTTTTTTCGCTGTTAAACTTTTAAGATAAGAGCCTTTCGCACGATTTTTAAAATCCTTTATAGTCTTCTTCAGCGAATTGCACAGATGATTCAAGTGTGCTTTATGTTGCGGAGCACGACTCTGTTGCCATTTCTTACGCGCTTTTCTTTTTCCTTGACCAATTCTTTTATTTCCGTATTATATCGTAGACCGTATTTGTTCGGAGTTTTCCTTAGATTGGGAGTATTATTCCAAGAGGCGGGCTGTACGATCTTAACGAAGCGATCAACTTCAACCTCAAGTTCATAGGGTGTCGTAAGTGGAATGCTCAGTTCAACATTATCTTCAATTTCGTTCCTAAAGCCTTCCCAGTTAGTTGTTCTACCGGTTAATCTCGCTGGCTCTAGGGTATAGACTAGTTTTTCGCTCAATGTCAAAACAACTGGAGAATGGTCAGACGACAGATCAAAGCTCTCTTCAACTTTAATGTGGTTGGTAGAAATTCCTTTCACGACGAAAAAGTCGATCAGGTCAGGTATTTCGAAGTATCTGTTGGCCAGTAGGTCGGTTTACCCGTTGAATGGAAATCACAACTGTACTCCCATACCTGCCACATAGAGCATTCTGCCTTTTTGCGAGCTGTGTCTTGAGCCCCAGAATGTATGTTTCGCATTAAAATCGTCGCCAATAATGAAATTAGATTTCAGCAATTTAAACAAGTTAATAAAATCACTCTTTTTCAAGCGCGGAACGCAGTGGGCAGTAGATAGATGAGATTTTAAGAGTACGCTGACTATTTTTTACTCGAATCGTGCACAGTTGCAAAGTTTCAAGTTCGATCTTTAGGTCTTCGGATTGTTCGATGCAGCCTTTAATAAACAATGATGATCCGCCTCTCGCTTTTCCCGAAGGGTGACAAGCGTGGTAATTATTATAGCCTTTAATTTTTAAATGCGATTCGTTTTTTACGTGGGTTTCAGAAATCAAACAAATATCGATATCTTTTTCACGCAAGAATATTTCCAATTCGTCAAGTTTTTGCAGAAGTCAGTTTGCACCCCAAGTACATATTTTTAACATTCGTTTTTCATTCATATTCTAGTTGGAGTACGCGTTTTGCCTGAATTACTTTCGAGCTTAACTTAAGGGCGGCCGTGGTGTAGTGGTAACAACATCGCTTGTCACGCTGTTGATTCACGGTTCGAATCCTGATGTCAAGAATCATCTATTTATTTCGCATGAAATAAATAAAAAAGTTTTATCACTTGCGAAAGCTAAGTCAACTCCACTGTGAAGGCATAACACTGGCAGTAGGGTGGTCATATGGCTAAAACTTGATCGTGATAATGACATCAGGAGGACGGAAAAAAATACTGTGAATCATAAGCAACGACAATAATAGCGAAAACAAACAAAATACTCCCCAGTAATCTGGACAGCCACCCTTGGCGGTTACAGAAACTTAATACCTCCTGAGTTTCAAACTACACCACTCTGTCTTTCTCTCTGCCTCTTCCCCTTTCCACAAAATGCACGTGTTCTAAAAATTAGTATAAGGGTACTCATATCCCCTTTAACACGTGTAAATTATATAAAAAAAAAAAACAGCCTATCGAGAATAATTTTATTTATTTTGCTTTGTTCTTCAAGTTTCGCTAGAATAACTGAAAAAACATGGGAAACAGGGTCCTTCGAAATTTCAATATTTTTTGGTATTTCGGATGCCGCGGCCTGAGCGTAAGTCTGCACTCCTGCTGTTCGAAGGTCATTACCCGGTCGCTTTTCCAATGGTAGGGATAAAAGATGACATCATAATTAAATACAAAACACAAATCATATTGACTTATAGTCCTACAGGAGTTCAGACATTACATAAAAGACAAATCATAGAAATAAACACATTGGGAAATGAAAACTTAACAAAAGGTCTACTAAGGTAACGTATAAAAAAAGGATTAATAGGAATCTATTCTGAAGTGTCTGACACAGATTATCACAAAATGCAGTTAATCTTAATATCAATATTTCGATTAGATCCAAAAATAAAGTTTATACGAAGTTCAAAAAAGAAAGTGAGATATCAACGGAAGAGGAATTGCATAAGCAATTGTCTTTGTACCATACAAAGGAGTCGATGCATAGCGGAATAAATGAATGTTTGAAAGAGGGAATTTGTTTCCCAAAACTCTGGGACCATATACAACTTGAAATAAACAATTGCGACAAATGCCGACAAATTATATATGATAGGAAACCTATGAAGCCTAAATTTCAAATTACTCAAACCCCTACAGAAAAGAACGAGATTATTTACTTAGACATATTTCGTTTTCAAAAACAAGCCTTTGTTACAACAATAGATAAGCTAACAAAATTCGCAGCAACATATTGCATAACAGATACAAATTGGAGAGCGAAAAAAGCACTTATGTATATATAGACGAATATATGGATAATGACAATAATAATGGATAACGAATTCAGAGCAGAACAAGTAATAAATTATTTGCAGAACGAAAATGCCGAGGTGCATTTGACAAAACCAAGTAATCAAACCGGCAATGCCGATATAGTCTCTCTATACACTCCATTTTGTTAGAAAAAATAGCAGGGATCGAGAATAATGAGCTCTCAACTGAAATGAAGATACAGATGATTATATTAAATTATAACGATTGATATCACTCAGCAATCAAGTGCACTCCAAGGGAAGCAAAAGAAAAGATAAGCAGTAATGAATTACAAGAAAGAATCATTAACGCCAAGCATTATATGATATAATAAACAAAAGAAATCTGACTAGAGAACAATATAACGAAAACAGCTCTACTGGACATATACGAAACTATAAAAGACTCAGACATAAAGACGGACCATATTATAGGCTAGCTACCTTGAGAAATGTACATATGGCAAACATTAAACGACCTTTAAAATTTACAGATACCATTCGTGGCAATAATATTCTTGATTACAATCACAGTGACCCAGGGACTACTCCAAGTAAGTCTAATACATGAAGAAATAGGTTATACAACAATAAAAGTGCAAGAGGTAGCAATTGTTAATGAAACTAATACCATTTTACATATAATCAATCCAATAGACATACAAGGTATAGGAGTACTCACCCAAATAGAAACTAATATTGCGAATTTAGATATCGACAATAAGGAACTACTAAACGGAATAATATTAAATATTAGGGCTAAGATTTCATCCATAGTTCCAAAGGATATTAGACAGAAAGGAAGACTGGTAAATTTAGTACGTGCTTTGCATAAGTGGTTGTTAGGAACAATTAAGCAAGAATGATAGGCAAGAGATATTAGAGAAATTAGATGTTAATGAAACAAATAATCATAACGGCATTACGAAGTTAAATAAACAAATTTCAATTAAAACACATTTCAATGACTCATTTAATATACTTAGAGTAGCCATAGAAAAAGATAGAAATAAGACATTAATAGAACCCCAATTAATTAAGCAAGAAAATGAGCAAAGTAAAAGGCATTCAATTTATTTAGATTAAATGTTAATACTAAAGTATTTAGAAAACAAAATAAACCAAATTCAGGACAATATTGCCTCCACCAAAAACAATGTTTTTGTATGAAATCGATTTCTATAAGTTAAAATTAGTTAAAGTAGGAATCTTAAAATATAAAAATCAATCTTTAGTTATTGCTGTTAAAATACCTAAGAATTATATTAAAAAAGATTTATTCAATTCATTTAGATCAAATGTTAAAACTACAGTATTTAGAAAACAAAATAGACCAAATTCAAGACAATATTGCCTCTACCAAAAATAATGTTTTTTCATCAGAGTATTTTAACGGCAGAAGATATAAAATTGTATGAAATCGATTTCTATAAGTTAAAATTAGTTAAAGTAGGAAATATAAAAATTAATCTTTGGTCGGTTGGTTGGTTTGAGAGGGTGAGCTTATGCTCTTCACTTAGGCCTCCATTGGGCCCGTTGTGTTCCCCTCATCTGCGTAACTGTAAGGAATAGTGATGTGTTTTGGGAATTATGTATTGAGAGGATTTAGGTCTAGGGATCATGGGTAGTATCAACTATATCGTATAGTGATCGGGGAATCGTAGTGTTCGTCTGGCGAACTCCAGTATATCCCCGATTCCTTTCTTATTGAGGTGTGTAATATCCGGAATCCTTGGAGAGCCCAGAATTTTCAGCCTTAGCCTCGCTGTAGCGGGGCAGTGACAGAGGAAGTGTTCTATATCTTCCTCCTCCTCTTCACAGTTGGCACAGATTGCTGTATCAGCTATCCCGAGTCTGAACGAATGTTTGTTGAGATTGATGTGCCCTGTTAAAAGTCCCACCATCAATCTCAATTGTGTTCTGCTTGAGTTAAGAGCTCTTTTTGCTGTGTTGTTACTCGGTTTGGTTATTACAGATCTAGCCACTTTGCACGTGTCTAGATTCTTCCAGTAGTTATTGAACTCCTGTCGTATCTTATCATTGATTATTGTTTTAATAGTTGTCAGAGGGACCCCTATTGTACTATCCGGGTTCAGTTCTGTATTGCCTGCTCCTTTCCTTGCTAGTTCGTCTGCCTTTTCGTTGCCCGGTACACCCTCGTGCCCCGGTACCCATGTGAGACGGACTCTATTGCGTCTGGCAAGTAAGTTCAATTTAGTTTTGCACTCCCTTACTAGTAGTGATTTCGACATGGGGTTTGTGATCGCGCTAATTGCTGCTTTGCTGTCCGAGCAGATGTCAATTTGCCTTTCTTCGCTGGTGTCTTCTGCGAGTATTTCGGTTGCCTTCATAATTGCATAGACTTCTGCTTGGAACACCGATACAAATGGTTCTAGGTGAATAGCAAGTTCAATCGGTGGGTTAGCACTAAAGATGCCAGCCCCTGATTCCCCTGATATGTTAGAGCCATCTGTATAAACCGATATCCCATTGGAGTTTCTTGTCGTTCTTTCATACGTCCAATATTCTCTTGCGGGAAAAATTGTTTCGAAGTTGTTGGAGAATGTGTACGATTTCCCAACAACATCACTGGGGCAATCGATGAGTGGTGTCATTACTCTTATCATTTCGGTGATTTTTCGATGTCCCGTATTTGCACCACGGGTGAAATGGCCGATAGTTTTAAGCCGTGAGGCTGAAATACCGGCAATCTTTTTCGCTTCGAGGTGCACTGGTAGAATGTTAAGTATCGCTTCCATGGCCGCGGTTGGTGTTGAGGATTGTGCTCCGGTAATACCCAGGCAGACCATACGCTGCACCTTAGTTAGCAAGCCTCTTGCATACTTTTTGCTCATCACTGGCCACCATACAACTACTCCGTAGAAGATGATGGGTTTTATTACGCATTCGTATATCCAGTGGACCTGTTTCGGTTTCAAGCCCCATGTCTTCCCGATGGCCCTCCTGCATATCCAATATGCTCTCTTTGCTTTGGTGACTCTTTCTTCCAGGTTCTTTCTCCAGGTCAGTTTCCTGTCTAATATAATGCCCAGACACTTGACGCTGTCGCGGAGTTGTAGTGATACTCCTCCGAGTTGTGGAATGTGAAAGTCACTAGTTTTGGTTTTCTTTGTAAAGAGAACCATTTCCGTTTTATTTGGATTTATTTCTAATCCACTCTCCTTCGCCCATTTTTTTATGATTCGAAGGGTGTATTGCATAAGTTCTCCTATGATGTTCAGGTGCTTACCTCTTAACAGAACGGCTAGGTCATCTGCATACGCTACACATCTCGTACAGGTTCCATCCAGTGCTTTTAAAAGGTTGTCCATTGTGAGCACCCACAGAAAAGGAGATATTATCCCCCCCTGTGGTGTTCCCGTACGGACTGTTCCCCTTCTTGTGTCGTCTCCCAGTGAAGCTGTGATAATGCGGTTTGTAAGCATGTGTTCTAGCCAATTGTTTATTATTTGGTTATTACAGTATATCGAGAGTGCCTCCACAATTTTTTGAGTTTTCACATTGTTAAATGCCCCTTCGATATCTAGAAAAACGCCTGCGACTGATTCCTTGGTTTCAAAAGCATCTTCTATTGTGGATACAACCTGGTGTAGTGCCGTGTCAACTGATTTTCCTTTGAGATATGCATGTTGATTAGGACACAGCCGCGGAATTGATGTAGTTATCACAGATTCTCTCCATTGATTTTAGTAAAAAGGACGTTAGGCTAATAGGTCTGTAGCCCTTTGCTGTCGACAAATCTTTCCCGGGTTTCGGTAGGAACACCACCCTCACCTCTTGCCATTGTGTTGGTGTGTATCCATGATATAGACATCCGCTGAAGATATTGACCAGGGTTTTCTTTAAGGTGTCTAATTCTATCCCTTTTTGCAAGAAGATGGGAAGTATTCCGTCCAAGCCCGGTGATTTGTATGGCGCAAATGACTTAATAGCCCAGGTCACTTTATCTGCATCAACTAGGTTCTCAGTGTCTTCCCATTTTGTATCAGTTCGAGTGACCCCACGCTTGGAAGGTGTAGCTGCCTCGCTGAAACACTTTGGGAAGTGTACACACATCAGCGTCTCCAAGGTATCAGCTGCGGTTGCCAAGTTATTACCCGCCTGTAGAAGTTGATAACTTGGTGGTTCCTTGGACAGGATCTTCTTTAATCGCGCTGCTCCATTATTATCGCATATGTTGGTGCAGAAAGTTTTCCATGATTCCCTTTTAGCAGCCCTGGTGAGCTTCTTGAAGCCTCTTTTACTTTCTTTATAGGATTCCCAGTCTGCTTCTTCGTTGGTTCTTAAAGCTTTATTTAGGCGTTGTCTAGCAACCTTCCTTATTTCATGGAGGTCGCCGTTCCACCATTTTTGCTTTGCACTTCCAGGTACCGGTTTTAGAGGACAGGCGGCCTCAAAAGATTCTATAATACACTTCTGTACTTTGAGGACTTCATTGTTTAATTGGTTAATCTCAGTGTAGCTGTTATCCTGAGTTGGTGTCAGCTTTCCCTGAAGATTACTTACAAAGATGGACCAGTCAGTTTTCTTAGGATTCCTAATCATTATTTTGGATTTGTGATCAATTTCAATATCAAAACTCAACCACCTGTGGTCCGAAAAGGAGATCTCATTACTGATCCTCCAGTTCGACACCAAGTGTATAGACCTAACGTCGCATAAGGTTATATCTAATACCTCCCTTCTAATTTTATTTATGAAGGTTGGTGTACAGCCCTCATTCAAGGTAATCAAGTTTTCAATATTTAAATAATCGGCTAAACACTCACCTCTTTTGTTGATGTTCGTACTACCCCAGTTAGTGTGGTGGGCGTTAGAGTCCATACCCACTATGAGGCTCTTCTGTTGGGACCTCGTCCAGGTGACACACCTCTTTAACTCATCGCTAGGTGGAGGTTGCGGGGAGTCATAGGGGAGATAGCAAGAGGCCAAAATAATTTGGTTGGTCTCGCTATTTCTTACCCTATATTCGAGACTTGTAACTGTGAGGTCGCCTGTGCTGATCTGTGGAATAGAGAAAATATTAATATCCTTACGTGCCACAATACAGGCTCTACACTTACTGTTTCCGTTGTTTGCAATCACTTTCAGTTTATTCCCCCATCCTGTTACCTTATTATACAGACAATAAGGTTCCTGGATGAGGGCGATATCCGCTTTTCCTGCTAAGAGGTAAGCACAGAGGTTGGCAGTTGCCGCCCTACTGTGCTGAAGGTTTGCTTGGATTACCTTCATTAATTCTTTCGTAGAATGAAGGGATTACAAAGCTGACCTGGTGAAAGCCGCATAATTACTTACTTACTTATGTCCTGTATCCCCTTGTGGGTCCTAGGGCCTCTACAACGCCTACGCGCCATCGTGTGCGATTTCTGGAAATGTGCCTCAGCTCTCCCCAACTCTTTCCCAGTTGCCGTGCTTCCTTCTCAACTGTTCTGCGCCACGTACTCCTAGGACCGCCGCGTATCCTGCCATCCTGGGTAAGCGGGTTCCATTGCATCGCTTGGTTAGCTATGGACCTGTCACCCTTTCGGAGAGTGTGACCGATCCACTGCCACTTTCGTCGTCGTATGGTTGTGCCTATAGGTTCATGGCCCGTTCTCTGATAAAGCTGTTCGTTAGAGATACGGTTTGGCCAGAATATCCTTAAGATGTAACGTAGACACCTATTGACAAACGTTTGCAGCTTCCTCGTGATAGTGACGGTCACTCTCCAGGTACCACATCCATATAGCAACACGGATTCAACGTTGGAACGGAACAGTCGTAGCTTGGTGTTTAAGCTAATTGCATTACTTCGCCAAACTATGGATAGCATCCCAAACGCAGATTTCGCTTTACCTATTCGGCTGGCTATATCCAGTTCGGTTCCGCCATCGGTTGAGACAATACTCCCAAGGTATTGGAAACTCTCTACTCTCTCAACCGTTTGTCCAGCAATGCATATATGAGTTGATGAGTTTGGTCCTAGGCTGATCATTTTTGTTTTTGCCGAGTTAATTTTCAGCCCAACGACGTCTGCTTCCCTCTCCACATTTGCTGTCTTTGGTGAAGGTCCATTATTCTGTGAGACAGTAGGCATACATCGTCGGCGTAGTCGAGGTGTTTGAGTTCAGATGTAAGAGTCCATCGAATTCCTCCATTTCCTGTTGATAAGGCCGCATTCAGCACATCGCTAATCACCAATAAAAACAATATTGGTGAAAGTATGCAGCCTTGCCGAACCCCACTTTGGACTTCGAATTCCTCAGACAGCCTTCCTCTGTGCAAAACGTGACATGTGGACCCATCATATGTAGCTTTGATAATTGCTATTAATTTATCCGGAATGCCTCTCCTGCGCAAGGCACGCCAAATAAATTCCCGATTGACACTATCAAACGCCTTTTCAAAATCGATGAACAACAGGTGAAGTGGTGATCGATATTCAACACATTGCTCGATGATGATCCGCAGGGTGTTGATGTGGTCGACACAGGAGGATCCAGAGCGGAAACCTGCTTGTTCGGCGTCAAGTGTGTCTTCAAGGTGTTCTTTGATTCGCTCCAGGATGATTCTAGCTATTATCTTGGCCACAGCAGGCAGCACGCAGATACCTCTCCAGTTTTCGCACTGCATTAGGTTGCCTAATGCTTTACCCCCTTGTAGGACTAGTAACCCCAGTGATTCCTCGTCAATCCCTACCACGATTAGTTGACCTTTGCCTGCCTGCTCCTTTGCGTGGTAGAGTTTCCACATTTCGGTCTTAAGGTCCTTGTTTTGCATCTTCATTCGTGCAAACAGCGTTGCAGGTTCCTCGATTACCCCTGGGATCCAAACGGATACCCTGGTTAATCTGGGAATCTTTCCCGCCGGGAGAACCACTAGGTTGGTTCCTTCCCAACCATCGAGTCTAGATGTTAGTTTAACTAACGACTCCGTTGAGGCATTATCCTGACAGCATATGTGGTAGCGGCTGCCTTTAAAACCTGCCCTCAGGAAATTCAGGGAAGTCGTTGGATTCTCACAAAGTGTTTGGTCCAGGGCAGCATTGAGAGCTTTCTGGAACCGTTCGTGTAGCTCCTCCGGTATCTTCCCATCCTCGTCGTTTCTGTTGTAGACCACCATCTCCAGGAGGTTGGCTGCTACATCCCTATACGACCTCGTGTGACGAGATTTTATGGGTGTGGCTGCCTGTCTCCTTGAAGTTGACGGCCTAATCGGGTTTTTGGATTTTGGTTGTGCGACAGTACTTCCCTCGCTCCTCCCTGGGTGAGCGTTAGCCCGCCCTGGTGGAATAGAGGTAAGCCTAGATTGTGGATGGTTTTTAGCAACACGACTTCTTTTTCTCTGCGGTGGTTCAGCATGGGGGCGCATCCTCCTCTTGCCATCAGAGTTTGCCGAGGCATCCTCTGGTGATAGAGTAGGGTGTTCCATCCGTTCCCCGGTCAGTGTCTGTTCACTGCTTGCTTTTTGACCACGCGGAGAGACGACTTTTGGTGTTGAAGCCAGGCAGTTTGGGTTTGAAACCAAATTTCCTTGCTTCTCCATCTCCAGTCGTCTTCTTTCTTTGGCCCTTTTTCGTTGTTGGGCTCCAGAGATTTTGCGTTTTTTTCGGGTCGCTGACTCGTCCTCTTTATGAGCGGTCAATGTCGATGTTGTTGCACCCTCTTCGAAAATTAATCTTTAGTTATTGCTGTTAAAATACCTAAGAACTATATTAAAACAGATTTAAAACATATCACTCCACTTTCCAATAAAGATTATCGATAAATAGATGAAGATAATGAATATGTTGTTACAATGGCAAATAAAACTATTAGTTATAAGGAAAACTATGTGTTAAAAGATTTAAAAAATAGTAAGAACTGTATTTTAAAAGATCAATGTAAATTTAGATATAATAACAGAACTAAAATTGAACTTTAGATGATGAAACATTGTTAATTAAAAATTCAGTACAAGAACAATTAAAACAAAACTGCGCTGATAGAAATATTACTTTAAATAAAAATAATTAATTAATTTTTACATTTCTAAAATAAAAATATATCAACAAACATTTTATAATCAGAAACAAATAATCAAAAGACAAATTCTATTATCCTAACAGTATGCACAATCATACTAAAGTAAAAATGATCACTTTTGACAACATTGAAAATATACAATTTGAAAATACTAACGAAATTGAGGAACTAAAATCGCATACAAATATTTCATATGGAATAAATGCAACATTAATTATAATTGTTATATTAGTTATAATTATTTTAATATTTTGGTTTAAAAAGAGAAACATGGGTGTAACGATTGTAAATTAAGAAAGCAGTATTAACAGAAGAATTCAGGAGAATTCTAATTCAAACCGAGGAGAAGTTGCATATGAAACATCAGCTAAAACCCAGATGACCAACAACCCCCAACAGCAATCAGCCAATTCAGCCAAATATGAGGTCAACAGTGGTCATCAATCAAAATCGAAAGCAAGCAAACAATATGAAAAATCAGCAAATGAGGTGGATATATGCAGTTTGTCAATGTCAATGCGACGACCAGCAATTCCAGTATTCTAATAGCGACAAATTGCAGCGACGCATGGACGACGAACTTGAAGCAAATAATAAAGAATTATAGAAAAGTCAGAATAAAGTGTTTTATTTTTAATTGCGAAGCATTTAACTCAAAAAGTAAAAATAAAGTTTTTTTTCTTTTAAGAACGAAATATTTAACTCGGCGACTCGAAATATTAAACCTAATACTTAAACACAATGGACCGTATGGCCCCCGTGATAAGCACTTAGGTGCACTTCCCCCCAACCTATGTCTTTCGACGTAACCTAACTTAAATTCTTTATTTAATTCCTGTAACTTTTATTACTGAGATAATTTTTTTTTTTTTAATGAAAAAAACTTTGTGTATGAACTTAATTTTTGTAGGCATTTCTATATGTATATAACTTAAAAATACCTTAAAATACTCTATCTTACCCTAACTGCGTAATTAAATACGTACTTTTATTTTTGTTGTATCCAAATGTTATTTTTTTTTTTGAATGTTTGATTTTTTTTTTGCCTACAACTAACTATCACTACCCTATTACCCTTACCTATGTAAGCCGACCATAAAATAAACAGCCAACTTTAGAAGGGCTATTCCAGATTGTGGAGGAATGACGAAGGAGTTTGTTTCGGCTAGCCACAGAATTGTCCGAACTGACGTTCTGCGTCCTTTGCATCGCGACTCGATTTCGCCCTACTAAACCGAAGACGATCTAGACTGCTGAGTGCGACATCTCTGTCGTAGTTGAGACGCCTATCCGCAGCTGTTACGAGCAACATGGAAGATTAGCGGCACCGACAATCTGTTCTGGCTAAGGTCATTCTCATCGAGATAAAGGACGTCCCTGGAGGAACAAAGCCGTTAAGGCGCACTATCTCGTGGTACTAGGAATGGGGGTAATAAGCCCCAGAGATCAGGTTATTCATCGAGCTCATTGCTCTTGCCATGTGCCTACGACTCAGCTTAAACAGGAAATTATCCACTCTTATTAGGTTAGCCCTGTTGTACAGGACCTCATTGGGGATAGAATTCTATGTACTTGGACTCTGGTGTTCTGTATAAATAAAGGCAAGCCCTCTCAAACACCCGAACCTTTTTCAACAGGCTTGCTCCCACGTTGAACCACATGGGACATCCATATACGAGTATGGGCCGGAAAAGGGCCGTGTAGCAGATTACTTTTACCCTTGCGTCGAGTTGCTTGC